>JAUNZM010000101.1:0-1200000 GCA_033459285.1 Clamator glandarius | reverse complement strand
CCAGAGCCATTAAAACACTGCCCAGGAGGAAAGTGCTAAAGGAGAATGAACGAGCATGAAGGAGAAAAGAAGAAATTATACCTGGAAAGAGGAAAGGACAAGCTTCCCAGGACTTGTGAAGGGAGAAGGTGGTGGCCTGGTTGTTGTGTTCCCAGATAGAGTGATTTTGTCATAAATTCAGAATTTTCCACTCTGCTGAGAACTGACCTGGGTCTGTCAGACCCTCATCTGAGAGGACAATGAGTCCAGGACTCAGTGGCCTCTTATCACAGCCTCCCATCAGTACATTGCATTCCTCTCACTATCAGAAGGCAGCTGCTCTGGAGATGCACTTCATCTCCCGATGCTGTCCCAGCTGACTGCCTGGGCGACTTCCTCAAGCAAAGGAGAAGCCGCAAGCCCTGGGCTCATGCCACATCCTGACCCTGTTGCTGGTGGTGCCACAAGCAGGGACGTGGAAGGAGGATTGTAACTTGATTACTTTTGCCGCCTCTTTCTAAAAAAGCCAAGCCCTGTTTGCAGTGGCCAAAAGAATTGTCCCAAAAATATAGTAAGAGAAAATAACAGAGAAATCTTCCTGTTGCTGTGTCAGGGAACCCTCTTGCTGCAGAGCTCCAAAGGTCTGAATGCACAGTAGCGTTAATCCTTCAATGCTTTAGACAGATTCATCTGTTTTGTTGGAACAAATTAACTCTGTGAGATTCACTTGCTGTCTGTAAGAGGAACAGGGGGAGCAGGAAAGGGGTTGTTGTTACTAAAGCAGGAGGAGGCAAGCCAGGTGCCAAGATGCTGCTGACCACAGAAAGTCCTGGTTTAGGGCCACCTATGAGCTAAGTTTTTAATGTCTACTTAATGTAAACCGTCTGGTTGGGACATCTGGCTGTCAGTGTGTCTTCTTGCAAGCAGCTGTTTGCAGTAACCTGTGGCTTTCATGGAAACTGGGCTCATGAGGACTCCAGTGTGATGTATTTATTACATGGAGGCAATCAACTTCCTTCTTGTCGCTCAGTTTTATGAGTGAACATTTACTGTGAAGCTGAGGCTCATCTGATAAACATTTCAAGGTATGAAAATGAATGTCCTCCTGGGAAGAACAGTCCGTCAATTAAAATCGTGTTACGAGATGGCCTCCCCTGGCAAAGCCTCACTCGCCTCCCACTACGTCAATGCTTTTGTTTCTGTCCAAGCTCCTTGAGAAGAAAGGCTGGATGGCAGAGCTTCGCTTCTCCTTGGCTGCCAGTCACGTCTGTCTCAAGTACAGCTCACGGGGCATATGGGCACGGCAAGGAGCTCATCTGGCTCAGTAAGGAAGACAGACAGCAGACGAATTGACCACTGACTCCAGATGTAGCTTGGTATAGAATCCGGCACTATGGACAATTTAAATGTCACCTTGCAAATCTCATGGCTTGATGCAGGCATCGGGTTAGAGAGCGTCCTTCCATAAGTGTACTGGATCCCAAACAACAGAGGAAATAAGGATGTGTAAGTGATGATTCCCAGGGATTTAGAAAGAGATGAGGAACTGAAAAGGACAAACAAGCCTGCAGTGTCATCAAAGAAGGAGGAAGGCAGTGGGAAAGATGAGAAAGGCTCTGTGCCAAAGGCTAATGAACTAGCAAAGAAACTACAATCAAAGTCATCTCTGAAGAAGGGCAAGCCGCAGGCTAGCTTGGATTTATGTCCAGAAGGGGTGTGTTTACATCCTCCTGTTGTGAGGAGCTGTCATCTTGGTATGGACAGATCCTCAGCCACAACCAAAAAGCAGATAGGAGCAGAAGGGAGAGAAAGAGAATCTTTTCCAGTTACTCGTGGATCCCATTCCTCCATCTTCCTTTGCTCCAGCTCCTTGGACATGCCACGCACACCCTCAGCCACATGAGGAGGTGCCCAAAACCTCACTTGGGCAAGTGGCCCTCTCCTCCACTGTCCACAAGCAATGTTGCTTGGGTGTGGAAGAAGTTAGCCTGAATGCAGGGTGTCTGAATGGATCTCTCCCAGGTGCAGAACTGTCCCACAACAGGGGGATAGCCCTGGAGGTCACTCCTTCACATCAGTGGACTCCATCAAAAAATGCCCGGGAGGGCTTCTGCTGTGTCTCATTACCCAGCTATTTGACATGCACCAACACCACAATACAGGGATGGACTCGCCCTGGGATCCTTGAACACCTCTGCTGGCTATTGCTGCCTCTGGACAGCAGCTGTTGATACCAAACACTTGTTACTGAATACATCACTTTCAACACATTGGTGTCTATCTATCCGCTGCATTTTCACTTCATTCCCTCAGTCATCATTTCCAGCCATCCACCCTGCGATTCCCCAGGGCATCTTTGAACCCTAGGGAAGCTGTGATCTCCTCTACCAATGTGCTGTAACTGAAGAGGATCCAAGCTGGTCCTGGCTTACACACTATGCCCCAAGCCTAACTTAACCTCACCCCTAACTTTTCCAATGCACTCAGCATCTGCAGTATCTCCAGCCTTGTTCAGGTCAGATGTCCCACAAACATTCATCCAAAGACCACCCAGCTGCTAGACGTCCCATAAGTATTCATCCAAAGACAAAGCGGGACCTGGCAGTCCTAGGGGATGGCAGAACAGCTCAGTGAACACCAAAGGGGGACTTCTACCCCTGCAAGGAGAAGGCAATGAGGTTCACACGTTCAGTGGCTAAGCAGAGAGGTGTTTTGGGCATCAAGGCAGGGGAGAATGTAGGGAAGGGACAAGTACCTGGGCCCCAGCTCATCCTCACTGCGCCAGACGAAGTCTCCAAATTTCTCATAGTGGGAATTGTAGTGGTGCTGGACTCGGAAAAGCATGGAAGCAGAGACCTCCATCAGTGTGTTATAGGCTGTCTGCTGCTCCTTCCCGCTGGTGTAGCCATTGTAGAGGTTGTAGATTTTGTCAGCTATCTCTGGAAAGGATCAGGAGGATGGGATTAATGACCAGCCAGAAGGTGCTAACACAGGAGGAGGAGGAGGAATGCAGCCCTTGGCAGGACTGGTAGGAGAGGCGGGCATCTGGGATGGCTGCCAGTCCCCTGGGGCTGCCTGCAGCACGGTGCAGCCACCTGGGGAGCATTAGCAATTGCTCAGGTTGATCCTGCAGCGAGTGCCCTTCTTGAACAGAGCAGCCCCAGGAACTCCAGCAGTTCTCCATGAAGGAACAGGAGAAGGAGAGGAAAAGGGTTGCCAGCAGACGTAGCTTCATCCTCCCAGGGTAGGCAGGCAAGCTCTTAACTAATTCACCAAAACAAAATCAATTGCAGAGCTATGGTGCTAAAGAGTAGGAAGAATATGACACTGTCAATAACAAGATGGTATTTAAGCCAGAAATACATCATATCATCATTGTGGGTATCCACTGGAGCAGCTCAGATGTATTAAACAAGAGGGTGCTATAAAAAAGGATCTTTTTTTGGAAATGAAAAATGCACAAAGTCTTATTTCCTTCCATTTCTTTAGTCTCCTGTTTGCTAATTTTTTCCTGGGAATGCTTATCAAGAACATTAAACATAGCATTCACCAAAACTTTCATTTGTGTGCTTTTCAAAATTGAAAGCAAGCAAGCAAGAAAACAAGAAACCCACCTTGCACTCAGAGGAAGCTTTTTAAATTTGAAAGCAACCAAGGGCTCTGGGCATAAGAACAATTGGGATTGGTTTCGAAACTGGAAAACGCAAATGTGCAAAAGTGGTCAGGCTTTTATCAGTGTTTCGCTTTCACAACTGAACCAGCTGCCACCAGCATCCTTTTAAACAACCGGAGCTGACAGTGGCCCAGACTGCAGACTGCCCTGGCCCAGCAAGGGCTGTCTCCTTTGCTTTTGCAAGAAGAGATCACTCTTTTTCCAGGGTATGTGTGTCAAACGTGTATCAGCTCCCACAGCACGTGCTGGGAAGGACATCGTGGCACAGGACCACAGAAGCCACCAGCTTCCCAGCTAACGGGACTTTGCTACAGGACATTCCTGCAATTCATCACCCTTCCCCTGATTAACCTCCCTATGCCCACGGCTGAATTTATGGGAGCCTTCACACTGGAAAAGGAGAGACTGGAGGGGTTTGCAGGAGTGCAGTGTGTACAGGAAAAGCAAAATTAGCAGGAAATATCTTTTGCCATGGAAAATGAGGGACCTGAACACTTACCTTCTGCCTTGCTGTCATCTACCAGTGGGCACGCTGTGCGCAGGGTGACCGTGCTCAGCTCTGAGTGTCTCCCTCGTGTATCCACTGCATAGAGGGTAAATCTGGAAGGCAGGAAGGAAAAGGAAAATAATGCCTTTATCCCTCAGTCCTGCACCAGGAGGTTGTTATGGGAACCGGACTTCATGAGAGAAAGGAAAGATGTGGTCCAGGCTCCTATCAGTCAGTTTTGGCATCTCAAGAAGATGTGAGATAATCTCAGGCTTCAATCAGGAGAGCACCCAGGGAAAGAAACCAGGGACAGACCACTGTATCCCCATGTAGCATCTCTGGAATAGTTTCCTGTTTCCTGAGCTACACGGGCTGCACCCTGCAGCCACCTGACTGTGAAAGGATGCAAACGTCTCTGGGGTTGTTTTGCCAGGCACTAATGTAAACACTATAACACTGTGGCATTTGCAAGTAAGGCTCCTCTCTGGCCCTCCTGAGAGTGGAGCAGTAATTCCTGCCGTACACAGGCTCTGTGCTGACAAGAGACAGCTCATACACATCTTGTGAACAGCCCTTGAGGTCGTTTTCTCCCTCATTTCCTCACCAGGGTGGGGTTGGTAAAGGGTGGGAATGATAATTTCACACTTGAAGCTAATGGAGAGCATCTGACAGTAAAATGTGGCTTTTGTGTCGGGAGAAGCATTGAGTAAACAGGCTGTGGCTGCATGGGATATCCTGGGATGCCAAGCTCAGAGCCCTGGTCAGAGTATCAAAGCCTTAAAATGAGAATGCTTCTTCACAGCAGGAGGGACAATCTTCAGTCCACTCTCCCAAAAGGCATTGGTTCATATTTATGCACTCTGAGCCAAGCACTGAAACTCGAGCTGGCTTTGACAAAGTGCAGGAGCTGGCTTGAACCCCTTGGAGGTCAGAGATGCCTGGTGGTGTGGTACCCAGCTCCTGAGAAATAACACAGCCCTGCTCCTTAGCCTAAGGTAAAAGCGAGGAGCTCTTGCAAGTGAATGCAAAGAGCATCATAAAAGCAGCTGAAGCTTAAATGGGATTGAGACCCTGAGGTATGTTTATTTAAGGAATGGTCCTAACTGCTTTGCATCCTTAATGAGGACAGAAGCAACGCCTCCCTTCTCCTCACCCTCGACATGCCCCACTCTCTCCTCCCTGCTGGCTCTGCACACCCCACACGCGGCTGATAAGAGCTGACATTTGCACGGTAGCAATTCCCAGAACAGGACATATTCTCTCCAAGCAATTAGCATCAGTTCCTTAACAATACTTGCTGTCTGAAAGGATGCCAGCAGACTGCCAAGGAACCCACTTGTGTGTAGGGACAACTCCCATTTTCACAAAGCTGGGGCATGCAGGGGGATGCACACGCTGAGATCACCCAAGAAGATGCTATTTAATTCCTTGGCATGACATCATTTTCCTTAATTCACTAGGAATGCTACTTAGAGTGGGAACATCTCAGGAAGGACATCCGCGCTGTGCAACTTCACAAGTACCACACACAGGCTGTTCTCCCGCTATAATCTAGGGACAGCGGCAGAGCAATAGGGTAATATAAAATTCAGGGCAGGAGTCTTTGCATCCCGTCTTGGAGATGCTATCATTCCATCTCCTCCATTCAATAGATGAGGGATTCAAGGCGAGTAAGGAGTCTCCTGCCTTGAGCAGGGAAGGTACATCTTGTCCAGTTCAGGAATTTTCAATATAATAAGGATATGGAACTGTTTGAATGAGATCAGAGGAGGGCTGCAAAGATGATCCGAGGGCTGGAGCATCTCCCATAGAAGGACACACTGAGAGAATTAGGGTTGTTCAGCCTAGAGAAGAGAGTGCTCTGAGGAGACCTTAGGGCAGCCTTCCAGTACCTGAAGGGGCTACAGGAAAGCCAGGGAGGGACTTTTTACAAGGGCATGGAGTGATAGGATGAGGGGGAATGGCTTTAAATTGGAGGGGGGAAGATTTAGACTAGACATTAGGATGAAATTCTTCACCATGACGGTGGTGAGACACTGGAATAGGTTGCCCAGGGAAGTTGTGGCTGCCCCATGCTTGGAGGTGTTCAAGACCAGGTTGGATGGGGCTTTGAGCAACCACATCCAGTGGGAGCTATCCCTGACCGTGGCAGGGGGCGTTGGAACTGAATGGGCTTTAAGACCCCTTCCAATCCAAACCATTCTATGATTCTATCTCTCTGCAGCATGGATCCCCTCTCTCCGGGTGCAGAAAGCAACAGAGGCACTCAGTGTTGGGTGGGGGTAACCTCAACCCCAGTCAGAGGAGGAATCCTTCAGCAAGAGAGCTGGTCAGAGACTCAAAGAGTCTTGCTGTCCATAAAGGTGCTCAGCAGCAAGCAGGTTCTTCTTGTTCATCAATATAAGCAAAACAAGCAGTAAGAGGGCTTAACAAGCAGGTAACTGCTGCAATCGTATCTCCGTTCTTGTCCTGGATCACTGTGGCTGTGATGGTGTGTTTTCTTTTTTTAAATGGGTGAGCACAGCTAATGTGTAACCTCTGCTCTGCCCATAACTCAGTCAGTACAGCTCCATTAGCTGTGAGGCAATCAGTGCCAGAGCACTTTCCTTGAAAACCAGCAGACTTTTATCAAAACACAATTGTAATATTCAGCAATTAGTGCCCACACCACCTATTCCATCCCATCGCTAGTGGAGTCAGGAGGAAGCATCTCTGCTTGGCAGGGTGTTAAAGCACATTCAACCCTTTGAGCGATGTTAAAGACCTGAATCAGCCCTTTGACTGCACTCTTCCCCACAGAAACAAAGTCACTCAGCTGCCAAGAGCAAGAGCATCTGTTCTGGTCAGGTCTGGGTTAAAAAATGCATCAACAAACGAGCCTTTTATTGCATCAGTTTTTCAGCTGATATACAAAAATACCCCTCAAAATGCAAATGGAAAAACATCAGAATTGAAGTCATTTTGATCTGGTCAGAAATTGCCCCTTGACAAAAAAATAATTGCTTTCCCTTACCTGAAACTGTTTTTTTTTGAAAAACTGTAGAGAGAAGCTCTTCATTTCTATTCAATCTGAATGAGATGTTTTGGCATCAGCACCAATAAATCCAAATCTGGTAGAAGCCAGTGGCCCTGGCAGCACGTGGCCTACCTCTCTAGCTCCTTCCAGTGAGTGATCTCAGAGGGCTTTAATGTTAATTATGGTCCAAAAGATCATCTTGAAGCACAGCAGTATTAATAGCTCTGTTTTATCGATGGTAAACAGAGACATATGAAGTGAAGCATCGTGCCCTGGAGAGGCTCAGCGACATGAACAGTTTGGAAACTCAGGAGATGATGATGGTTTCCAATCTTGCTCACAAACCACTCGACCACCCAGCCTCTCCACGGCAAAACATTTTTACAGCCAGTTAATGGCTCTGCACAGAGTGCTGGGGTTTATTCTTTTTCTTTCATTCCTGGAAAAAGACAATTAAGAGAAGAGGGTGCAAAGATCTGCGGCTCAGTGTAAAACTGGCATTAACAGGCGGATCTTGCTTGCTGCATCAAAGAGAAACCGCTGGCAGACACAGGTGAGAGCCACCAGCAGGGAAGGAAACCAAAAGGGCACAAAGAGGGCAGTGGGCAGGAGGAGAGGGACCACCACTACACAGGAGAGATGGGGCTGCCTGCAGGGCCAATAAGGGGCAAATCGAAGTGAGCATGACTGAGGGAAGGAGCTTTGAAGAGCACGTGGTGGGCTGGAGTCCAGCTCTGTAACGCTCCATGGAAATCCTCCTGCCATACTCACATCTACACACAGCATTTGGGGCCAAGGACCAAAACAGGCACTGTCACCACTGATGATGATGGAGCTGCACCTGATGAGGCCAAACCTGCTAATTTGTTAGAAAAACAAATGAGGCTATAGCATGGTTCTGAGCATTTTGCCCAAGGCAGAGGATCTAAGGATAAAGCAGAAGCCAAAAATGAAAAGGTCCCAGACCCGCACTCAGCGCATGAAACCGTGTCAGACAACCTGGAATGCCATATGGTAGCTATGAGCTGGCAGAGCCTCCATCATAACCTGGAGGTGTTTTGTTCAGCAATCAACTTTCCCCACGATGCCTTCTCATGCTCTCCCTGTGCTTTCCAAACAAGCCTGGGGCTACCTGTTACTGTCACACAGCTGACCCTCTTTTTCACCTGTGCCTTCGATAAGATCATACATAACACTCGATTTTCTAGAAATACTAAGACATATTTTGCCTAAATTGGTTCCAAAGAGCATTTCACCACTGGAAGGACAGATGCTCTTGGCAAAGATCAGCCCCTCCGTGCCTAGAAAAGCTGTCACCTCTGCAGCAAAGCACAGCATATGAAATCCTATAAAGTAATGCTGCTTAAATGTTTACTACTAAATCCAAACCTATTGAGACCAGAAGGATCTTTCAGAGAGAGCTAGAAAGCAATTAACATGTAGCCTCATGAAACGTCAACACCATCTTCCTTGTAGATACCCCACCCAACGCTGGCTCAAGCCTGGATTTTATCACCAGGCTTAAGATGCTTCTTGGGGGAGGAAGAGCAAGCAGAGGGGGGTGTTAAAGTTTCATTCCTGGAAGCCAATGACTGTGGACGATTGTCAATTGCATTTAAAAAGAAATAAAAAATGGAAAAATATGTTTCTATCCTTTCTCAATGCAGATCAAAAAAGAATACAAAACATAAAACTCTAAAGGCATGAAACCATAAGCCTGAGAATGAAAACCCAGAACATGTTATTTATTTACAGACAACAATGTCGGCTCATGTTTTTTTAACTCCCTCTCACAATGCTTATGATGTTTGAGTGCTTTAGTCATGATCCTTATTTGCGGGAAAAGAGATAAGGACCTCTGCATCTGACCTTCCTTAGCTCAGCAGCTGATTTCTGTATATCCTACAGATATCACAGGCATTTCGATTCTGTCTTGTGCACTGCTTTTCCTGAAGCCTTTAGGCTTGTGCAGATGCTCAATGAGATGCTGTACCACAACTGGGCTGCTGAGAAAGGGGTCTGATAAGGAGTCCAATAAACACCTGTGCAGTGCCAAATACCCCTACTAAGAAACCAGGTGCCTACGAGTAGCTGGCTGCATCTAAAAGCGATGGCTGTGTGGCAAACCTGGGCTGTGCTAAGGAGACCCCTGCACTGTGTTAACTGGGGGCAGGGCAGAGATGCTGCTCCAGTCCAATGTCATGCAGAGAACTGGTCTCATGCTTTCATAGAATCATAGAATAACCAGGTTGGAAGAGACCCACCGCAACGAGGAGATGCTCTTGCTAGCAGGGCTTGCCTTGAGTTTGGCTGATAAGTTTGGGCTTGGTGCTTTCCTCCTGCAGCCACAAGACTCTTGTTTTGCTGATGGCTCCAGGAGCTGAGCCCAGAGCAGACCTGGCTGGTGTGACACACACAGGATAATGGATTCTCTCTTTCCTGGTAGCACGGGTACAAACACCGTTGATCCTGGGCATGAAAACACAAACCTTGACCTGGGTGAGGTCACATTATCTTGAAGTTAGTTGCGCGTCCTGCCTGCAGTCAGTCACGGTTTGTCCGTGCGTTCTGCACAGCCCGGGGTCTCTGGGCTCGCGCGCAACCAGCATCTGCCGATGCAGCAGGTCCAGTGTGTTGACACACAGACATCACGGCCCTGCTTTGCCAGCCCCTCTTGCTTCTTGTTCCAGCTGAAAAACAGTTTGGAGGCCTCCAATTAAAAGCCCTCAATAGACCAGCTCTTGGCAATCCCTGCTTACCCGCTTGCTGATGATCTCAACACAGGGATGTGGTGCAAGGGACCTCAGGCCAGCAAGATTCAGGCTGTGTCTGGACTCGGGCATGCACAGAGTACAGCATCCAGGAATGGTGCCACAAACACATGTGGATGTGATGGCACTCTTCACACCCAGCACTGTGGACACTCTTGTGCTCCCTCAAGCAAACGCTGTCCTCTTCCAGTCTTTTAGTACCTTCAACTCCCAGACACCAAGGTGAGCGGTGGCAGCCTGGAGGTGGGGATGCTGAGAGGGTGTATGTATTTCTTTGTCCACATACTCACAGCAGAGCATCAGTCTGATGAGCAGCAACAGAGCTTCATCTCAGCATCTCCTGGCTGTTACAAGCCTCAATAAACTTACATAGTTTCCCTGAAATATTATTCTTGCAAGGTGGGGAAACCAGGGGTGCTGGAGCAAAGCTGTGTGTGTTTTACCCCCGGCTGCATGCCACAAGGTGCACACAGTCCATGCGGCCACGGGCATCCACTGTCCCTCCACCGTGGGCTCATACATCTTCTCTTGAGCCTCCCAGCCGCTTTCATTGACAGCAACAAGGCAGGAGCAGGGCTCGGCTGCCAGCAGCAGGAAGGGGGGATGTGGGGGTGTTTAGTGGAAGCATTCCCAATTCAGAAACCATTACAATTTAAAAAGAAATCAACTCAAATAAAAAGCAGCTCATTCACACAAGCCACAGGAATGCAGCTTAGCTTATTGGTGACTCTGTGACTTGAAATAATTAGAAAGGTAAATGAGAACAAACCCCCACCCCTGGTCTCTGCAGCAAATACCAAGCAGACAATGAGCAGGGAGCGGTTTTACGGAAAGAGAGGATTCCTTCATCTATTTGTGGGCCCTGATTTTGGGCCGATCACTTATGCTGTGCCCATGGTGCCAGAGGGTGAGGTGGGATGGCACCCTGGCATGGGACTGGCTATGCTGCAGCCCTACCAGAGGTGCTACTGGAAGTCTGGGCTTTGTCTACGCTTTACAGAGCAGTGGATATCCTTGTGCTGTCTCTCTAGCACTGTCACAAGTATTGCAGCAATCAGATGCTCCCGTTAGGGCATTTAAAGCCTGGCAGGAATGTGAGGTGGGGCTGGCGACGAGTTGTTGGGCTGGGACCTCAGACTGTGCCAGCAAAGAGCAGGCAGCTTGTCATGGAAGGGATATTCCTGAGCAGCTCGGAGCCTGCTGTATGCTGGGGAGAGGCACCAACGGAGGAGACAACAACCTGCTACCACCACCCAGAGAATTGCTGCTTATCTGTCATACCTCTTCTGCAAAGGGACTGACGTCTTCAGTTTCGCATTGCCAACATTTTTTTGGCTGTCTTTCTGCAGAGAAAGGCACTACAGTAAGGAAACAGCGGACAGTGCTATCTTGAAATAAATCATCTTTTAGAAAGCTCTACTCAGAGTTCTACCACCCAAGAGAAGTGCCTTTTATAGCTGGGCTTCTTTTAACCACCTGTGCCAACTGACACTGCTCCCATCAGTGTGACAGAAGAAGCAATGCTGGTGCCAACACCAGAGTGTTGAAGTTTTGCCTTTACACAAATACACGGGGTTGTCAGTAAACTGCTGTCACAGGTCGTACCTTCTTTTCCAGGACAGAAAATGTTGTGAGACTAATTGTTACCCTTCAACAGATGCTTCCCAACAATACCAGATCATAGTTGTCAGATGGAGGGAAATAACATGTACCTGCCACTACATGCCACAGATGTCTGATGCCTTTTGGAAGCGTATAAACCAGGGCCCACCAAATACTCCTCGCAGAAGGAAGAACAGGGGCCATTCTACAGAGTAAGAGACTGCTTGTTCAAGGAGACCTCTGGAATAGGGCAGAGGAGACTTGATTTCTGAGACAGTAGAGAGCAGGTGGATCAGCTAAGGGGCTGGGGACAGGCTTGCACAGCATCTCTGCTCTGTGGCAGCTCTGGGATAGTCACCCAGGGTTATCCACACTGTAAGGTTGCCCTGAGTAGCAGGTGATGCCATGCCTGTCCTCAAAAACATTGTGCCTCCATGTGACAAGAGACGCAGAAACTAAAGCATCATTAGATGCCTTCTTACCTGGCACCTGGATTTGTCTGAGGCAGTGGCTGCTGTCCCGTGGAATCTGGGTGGCACTAGGGAGATGACAAGAGCGGGGAGAGGCTCACAGGAGACTGCTGATCATGTCTGTATGCAAGGTGGACATGCAAACAGCACAAACGAGGTAGCATGGCTACAGTTTTATCAGCCAAGGAACAGGAAAAGGGCATTTCATGAATTCTGGCACTGGACGAGGCCATGGAAAACCAAAACCTGCAGTGGACAAGGTGTCTCCCCAACTCCTCCTCACCACAAGCAGCAGATGCTGCACCCCTGAGCCAAGCTACAATGCAGATTCACTCAGCTCTCGCTCCTTAGAGCACCTCATCAATCTCTTTTTGTTTCAGATCCCTATTGAACAAGATCCAAAAAAAAAAAGGATGAAAGGGAAAGAAATTAATTAAAAATCCTGACCATTTCTTGCTACTGCTTGGGTCCATTGCCTCCCTGCTAGAGAAATCCCCAGAAGGACATTCACCTTCCCACCCTCAGCTGCAATCTCTTGAATTCCCAAGCTTTCCCTCAAAACCCTGCCCTTAAGCCCCACCAGAGCAGCGATTCCCAGTACCACCATGGCTGTGAAAAAGGGCTGTGATACCCAGGCCACTTTCTGGTCCCTAGAGCCCTGCTCCTGAACGATATCTGTGTTGGAGGGCCAAGATCCCCCAAAGAGCCCCTTTGCCAGCCAGACATCTTGCAAGCAGCAGTGCCAAGATTGCCTCAGGTGAAAACATGTTTCACTGGAAATGAGGGAAAAATGTGAGCTGGTTTCAGGAGGGCCCCAGTTTCACCCAGAAGGTGCAGCAGTGTCCCTGCACCCTCCTGGCCACTGTCCCCTCAGGGTACCTTCATCATCCTGGGGCTGAGAGCACCCAAAGTGCCCCCCGTTCTCCTTGCCCTTCTCTCCACCTTACAGATTTCCTCCTTTGTTGCTTCTTGCAACCATTGACAATGAGAGATTATTACTCACTCATCCCTCACACTTGATAAGTTTTCTGTTGCTCTAACGTGTGGCTTGCACTCAGGAGCAGGTCTACATCACTGAGGAAGGAAGAACAGGGTAAGCTTCTCTGGACAGAGGGGCTGCTGCACTGCACAAAACTTCTGCTGGAGACAAGATGTGGATGAGAGAACAGCTCCTTGGTGCGGAAGCAGGACAGCACACCCAAAAAAGCTGCCTTGACATGAGATTACATTAACACAGCCTACGTTGCAACCCTGGGGCTTTATCTCCTAGGCATGTTCCAAGGAACAAGAAGTCTTGGTCTTTAATTAGCTTGAAGATATCCAGTAGACCTTTAAGGTGCCTCACAGGGTCCCTGAACTCTAGGAATGGGATGATGGCAGAAAAAGCAGGATCACCCAGGGATTATCAGCTTTGAGGAAGAGAGGCAGAGAGTGTTTGAGGTCCGTATTTCTTGGCAGTTGTGTCTTTGCTTTCATCCTGCTGGCTGTGAGGATGAAGAATCACAGATGTGCTTACAGAGCATGAACTGGCCTAGCTCTCCACAATTTCCACTGCCTGTCTCAGGGCTTGGGACAAGGCGTTCCCCCTCTCTGCGTGGCAAGGACAGGTCCCAAGTCATCCAGGATGTGAATCTTACTGTCACGTCATTGGTGTGAAGAACCAGGAGGAGGTGGTGCTGAGACACTACAGGCTAGTGCTTTTGTCTCCAGAGAAGAAAAAGCAGCTTGTATCAGCCTATCAAGTGCCAGAGTCCCTATTCTGCTGGTGATGGACTGAGATGTCCTGGGATCAGCACAGCCAAGGAGGACTTTCCCCAGGCTCTGCATCCACATGCACCTCAAGTCCTGTTGCAGTCTTCACACGGCACAACACCATCCATTAATCCCTCCAGCTCTCCACAATGACCCTGTGCTCCCAGACCCAGGGTACCCCCAGGCAGCACCCACATCCTCTCTCCCTCCTGCTCCAATAACTTCTTAGGACTGGGACAAGTCATCCTCTCTTCCTTTGGCCACAGACATGTGGAAGCCTCCAGCCCCAGCCCTGTGAAGGTTTATGTGTTTAGGAGTAAGTAATTTCTTTCAGGTTTTGCTTGTCTTCTCCTCACACATCTATGAGTGGGTGGCTTTCAGCATCATCCAAAAGCATTAGCCCTGCCTGCCAGGTGGGTCTCCAGGGAGACACATCACTTTAGTAACTTCTTTGGGCTACTTCTGGGATGGCTGTTGTCCTCTTCCATGACGATGCAGCAAGGCTTGCAGAGGCTGAAGCTGCAGGAGACAAGAAGACTGCTCAGAAGAAGAGAGGGAATAAATCAAACTCTTCCTCCAGTTGTGTCAGGGAGAAAGGAGAGACAAGCAAAGCCCTGGACCCCTGCAGAGAGCTCCACAATGGAAATGTTCACAGCTAACCATACCAGCCATTTAACCTATCAAAGCTCTACAAAGCTTGGCGATCACTGGCTCTGGGGGGATAGGGGAGAGGAAGGTTGTGACCTTTGGCAACTGGGAAACGTTTGTCCCTCTCAACCTCACAGTCACTCTAAACAAGAAGCAGACACTCTACAGTTTGCTACCCTAGGAGAAACCCTTGGTAAGGTTTGTTCTAACCCTCCCGGCTAGGCTTCCATCTGGGTTGCTGGCTTAAATCCATCCCAGGCTGGTAGTGACTTCAAAAGACAGTGTCATCTGAGGAGTAGTGGGTGGTCCACGTCAAGCGAGTCGATGGCTGACTATTCTTATATAAGCCACCACAATAGGGCCTCCTAATCGACAGTCTCAGAAGAAAAGCAAAGCGCTGCACCAACTGCAGGCAGCAGATCCTGTCCTCAGCCACAAGTGTGGTCCCTTTGGTGCAGGGCAAGTCACCTCAGTAGGCTGGCACAGGGAGATGGTCGTGCGCTCCTATAAGCAGAGGCTGTTGATCTATCTCCACTGGGTTTGTCCCCAGAACCACTGGCCAGCCCTAGCTTCACCCTCCACATAAAACGAAGCAAGACAATGATAATGGTCCACAAGGGAACAGCTCGGAGGAGGGGATGCATACACTTGTCATGCTCGCAGCATCCCAAGCGGGGTCCAGGATGTACCAGCCTGCAAGTGAGAGGTATCTGCACCCTGTACCAGGCTGCAGGAGCAAAAACGACAGCCAACAGTTCTCTGCAACAGCCCTGAACATCCCAAGGGCAGCCAATGGATCCCTGCAATGGTCCGGCAATGTCGGCACAGGGATAACACGGAGGGAAGGATGGTGGCAAGGCAGGGATACTGCGTGCCAGTAAGCCCCAGCAGGATGACACCAACGAGGTCAGTTGTTGCTGCTGCCCGCTGGTCGTTCCCTCTGTGCTCTGAGGCCCCTGAATCAAGCTGGGACAGGGTGAGGGGATGGCAGCGGGTGGGAGACTCACAGCTCCAACAGGCAGACAGGGAGGGCAGGAGGGTAGGACAAGGAGGGGGGCGGGCAAAACAAATAATAAAAACAAAATCCCAGTAAGCATGTTAGAATTCGTTTGAAGTGCATAGGAGCTTTCAGGCAGGGTTATGTACATCTCCCAGCCTGGCGTGATTTACACATTCCTTACAAGCAAAGGAATCTTCTCTGATTTGAAGTAAAACAGATGGTTTGGGTTTTTCTCCCAACGCCCCTTTCTCCCCCTCTTCCCTCACCCCTTTTCAATCATTCCTTTATTGAAATTATGGCAGAGGGGATGATGTTGGGGAAGCTGGAGCTGGGACTCTTAGTTTGAGCACTATGATCTCAACCAAGGTACTTTGCTCTTATTTTTGTCCCTTGTTTTTCACCCAAGAAAGTCATTTGGGGAAGGAAGTTTCTTTTCCCAGAGGGATGCACAGCGCTGAGTGCATCAAGGGTTTCTGAGTGCTGGCTGATGCTGCAAACTACCAGCATAGCTGTGCCCTTGAGTTTACACTCAAAATTATAACTCAAGGCCAGTAGCAATCCATCCAGCTCCCTCATCTTTGTTTTCTTTCTCTTTTTCTTTCTTTTAAACTATGTTGTTATTTCTCAGTACTTCGTTGGTGGCAGGGCGGGAAGGTTTTTTGTAACACATTCATGTACCACTGGGATCACTCCCATTCCCGTTTAGTACAAGAGATTGCACAAGAGAGAAACAAACAGGGATGAGGAAATGCGTGTTTATGAGAGGCAGCGCTGTCATCGTAAGCAAGGGACCCCCCGCAAGAGAGCCAGCCTGGGAGCCAGTGGAGAGTTTCCATTCTCTCCTAACACTCCATTCATGCCTCGTTTCATATCTCCCTGGAGGCCCCATGACTGGCCGCGGTCCCACAGCTCGGCGCGGGACTCACACTCCCCATGCGCCGCCTTCTGCAATGTTTGTTGTCAGGGGGAAAAGAGCGAGATGTTGTTGTCTCATAAAGATAATGAATTGAGAAAGAGCAGCGCCCTTTGCTGTTCATGTGCTCCTTGTTTTCCTCCCGCTGTAGCAAAGCGGGCTCTCCCTCCTGCACTGCCCAGCACCCTTCCTGCTGTACATCTCGCCACTGCCTGCTCCCCTTGTGCACCCCCACTGCCCAGTGGTGCAGGGCTCTTGGTTAACACCCTTTGTGGAGGCTTGAATTGGCCTTCCCTGCTTGGTGTGCTGCGGTCACCACAATGATCATCCTCCTGACCTGATTGGGAGCCCTCCATATAATCCAAACCACATTGCTGCTTGATCGGATCCAGTCACTAGTAAATAACCTTGACTGCAGCAGTCTGGAAGAGTAAGGGATCCTGTATCACCGCTATTAATGATTTAGGGCTGTACAGCATTTACAGATGACACAGAGAGCATCTCATCGCTTGCCACTGCTTGCATCTTCCCCAGGACATCTCCTGCCCCACCTCACTTCAGATGGCTCTAAGCTAAAGTCACTAGGGTGACAATTACTCCTGCAGGCAAGGAGCGGCGATGGCTGATGATTGCACTCGCTCCTGTGCTGCAGATTTCCCAGCGATGGAGTTGGGGTCACCCGCAAACAAATGGGGTATTAATAAAACTGAAAGCAATTGCCCATGCACACATACTACAACCCACTTGGGTCCCTCTCCCTTCTGCTCCTGCAAGCCTCATGCCTCCTCCTCCCTTTCTTTGAACACCTCATTTTTATTATCTCTGATCTTGAGCTGCCTATTACACGCTTTTTGCCAACATAAATATTTAATCCCGGCGCACCGCACAGAAAAGCCCTTGTGGGGTTAATACTTCAACTCATGTTTCCACCTGGAAAACAATTCAGTGTGTGGCTGTGCAGCAGGTACAAGCCAGGGACACAGCTGAAAGCTGGAGGTGGCCTGCAAGAGCTCGAGATGCTGGTGGGCTTCATGCCATGGGGTGGGCTACATCAGGGCAGCTCTGCTGGGGCAGGTTTGGAAGAGCAACACTTTGTTGGGCTACAGCAGGATTTAGAATCATAGAATCATTAAGATTGGAAAAGACCTCCAAGATCATCCAGCCCAAGATCATCATGACTACTAAAATTAGACTACTCCTAATCCAGCATAGCTCAGCCGGAAGGTGGGTGCTTATAGATGTAATGCTCAAAGATTAAGAGAGAAGTGTGAGGGTTTTTTTCTAAAATACATGGTAAAAATGAAGATAAAAAGTGCTTTTTGGGAGACAAGGCTGGTGAGAGACTCTCTGTGCTGCTGTTGTTGCAAAGAAAGGATGGAGTAGGACATGCTGCAGGTGTCCTTTGAAAAATGAAAGAAAAACTAAATGCTTACCTAGTTGTATGCCCTTGCAGGCCATATATGAGATTTATGCACATTGCTGGCCTGAGCTTGGACAGATCTTGTAGGTAATGGCATCCAAACTCTGCCTTTAGAGTGCAGAGGAAAAGATGAGCAGGTAGGATTAGTTTGCAACTTATCAGCATCACTTTTTGGGTTCAGCATCTCCAGTTTTTGGGGACCTGGGGTCCCACACTGAGTCTGAGCTGATTTACTCCATGGCTGTGGGTATGGCTCTGGCTTCAGATAAGACCTGTGGATGCAGTAGTATCTGAACACCTGGGCACCAGAGCAGCTTGTCACATCTTTCCTGGGACCTATTCATGGACACAGCCAAGCTGCTTTTGGCCACTGCCAAGCCAAGAATTAGCCTATTAAAAATTTGAATTGTTTGCAAATATCAGGTTGAGGGCATAAGGAAGGAAAGGAGGAGACCAAAATTTTCTACCCAGACATCAAAGTTTTGGCTAGCAACACATGAACTCACAAACCTGGCCATTGTTTTGCAGAGACAAAGCCTGCCTGGGGTGTACAAGAGCTGTCCAGGCACAAAACATCATGTAGTGAAGGGACAATCACTCTAACAGAGGTCTGAGCAGGAAAACATCACCAGCATCATCGCATGTACAGCACTGGCTCCAATCCTGCTGCAGCCCAGCTCTGCCAGCCCTGGCTCACACTCTGTCCGATACCCCCTTGCTCTCCTCTGGGCTCGGCAGAGCAGGTGTAAAGCCATGGGACTGCCAAGTGACCACAGCCGCGCTGCATCTGGCTTGGGCTGGCTCCCACACAGACTGCTTGGATCCCTCCACATCACACTTGCCTGTAATTTAAATTCCAGGATCAGCATGGGCAGAGCTTGTTTTGGGCTGTGCGCACCCCAGCAGGACTGCAAGCAGGACCCGGAGCTGCAGACGTGATGTAACACTGCCTCTTTGTGTCAAAGCTTGGATGCTGCCCCCCACAAAGCAAGCGAGCATCACTTCTGCTAAGTGTCCGAGATGAAGGTAGAGCAGCAGAAGCTTCATCTGTGCTCTGGCAACAGAGGGGAACCTCAAGCTGGCAAAGCAGCATTGCCCACTGTCTTGAGCACTGTGTAAAATAAGTCATTTCGCTGCCAGATTGGCTTTGCTGGGAAAAAACCCCACACAGTAACAATACTGAGAACAAGTGAGAGAGGAGAGTTTGAGACACCAAGTCAGCCAGCAGCCTTTTGGAGGGCATGGCATCGCTTCCTTGATGTGACCTCTCAGGTCGCTGGGTCTCAGACTGCATGAGAAAATTGGGAAGAGGAGATGCTGTTTTCATGCAGAAGGCATTGCTTAATCTTCTGATCAAAAAAGCATTTCTCATAGGCACTCTGCTGAAGTGGGGCTTATGTGAAGTGTGAGCAAGGGCATCCCTAACTCTGCTCAGCTCCAGCCCACAGAAGAGCTCTGGGCATGTCACATCACCTCTCCCTGCCTCAGTTTCCCTAGCTAGGGCACGGTCAACAAGAATAGAAGCATTTTTCCTCCTCCTGTCCCTCAAGACAAAAGGAATACCCACTCAAAGCAGTGAATTCTTTGTGGCCTAGAAGGGGAGAGGGTTCAAAGTCTGTAAGAATCAAATCAACATGACTCTTACCTTTCCAGCCTTCAGGAAGAAGATTCTTTGTACCACGGAGACTGATGAACACCACAAATGACTCCACCACAGCAGCACAGTGCAGCTTTTGTTGACTTAGATGCAAATCAAAGCCAGCAATGCCTGTGTTGATAAGGGTATTGATTCTCTTGAACTCACTCTCCCATTAGTCAATGAGGTAAGACTTGGACAGTGGCATTGTTAGTGGCATTAGGTGTCTACGTAATCAGAAATAAGAACACTCTCCAAGTCCATAACTGGAAAGGGTTGGTGATAAGGATTCAGTGATGGGAAAAATGTGGTATTCCCAAAGTCCATTTGTCTACCAACAGATGAATTGGCCAAACTCCTCTTCTCCATCCTATACCTTTTCCAGGAAGAATCCAATATTCACCAGCTGCAATACCTTACACAACAACCTGTCCATGCCTCCTCACTCCCCACTGCCAGCCTTCCTCCAGCCACCTCCAGAAGAGCAATGAGAACAGGCCTGAACTCAGCCAGGGTTGGGGCTCGGATGCCAGGAGTTCTTAGAACAAACCCACCAAGAATGTTATTTCAACCTGGACATCCTGAGGAAAGGGTGGGGAGCAGCCAGCCACAGGAGGCAACAAAGGCCATTCTGATTCTCTTTGTGACACAAGGTATGAGCAGAAAAAGAATTTGGCAAGAATAACCTGGTCTTTTCCAGTGAAAAGGAGAGAGATGCTCAAACACTTGGCACATTCTGAGATCAGTTGAAAGGTGACTCCATATCTGTCCCAGGTGACTAAATACAGGTGGCAGGGGCAGATCTGCTTTTGGAACGAGGATTCAGGCACAAAAGTAACTTTTAGAAGGGTGATGGTAAATGGTCATTGTAGCAAAATGGCTGCAGCACCTGGATGTCCCAATCTGAGTCACCCAGACTAGGTTGTACACAGCGATAGCAAGAGAATGCTCAAAACCTGATGTAGTAAAGGGACCAGGCAAACAGATGAAGATGAACGTGAAACAAAGTGATCTGCTTACATCACTCAGGAGAGCAAATGGCTAATTGGGAAGAGCCTCCAGCGCCTTTACTGGCCACGAAGAAAGCAACAGTATATCTTCCATGGCTTCTAAATGAGTGCTTTCTTAATGGGAGAAACTTCAACAAGAGCCCAACCTTTCTCTGTGCATGGGACTATTAGTATCAACAGAGAGACCATCTCCTTCTGCCGAGCCTTTGACCTACCTGGGCACATCATCTTCCATGAGGCCAGTCCACCTTCACTGTAGTCATCTGCATGTAGCTCAGATGAACCCAGATAGCTCAGTGCTGGACTTACTTCAGCAAAACCACATCCGAGCCAGCATTTGGGCAGCCTGGCTCTGAAGAAACCCTCAACTGTTGAGGAAAGACGAGCCTGCATCTACAACACATGCCTGGGTCTTAGCGAACAGTTGTTCAACTCCTGACTTGCCTTGTTTGAGATTCCACAAGCCAGGAATGCCTGAGAAGAAACTACAGTCATACACTGCTTGACTTCAGGAAGCTGCAGCGCATGCAGAAGAGAAGAGGTGGATTCAATGAAGCAGCACAGCTCCTGTGGACACAGGGGACTCAGCCAAAGGCTCTAGCAGATGTGTTTTAACCCACACCACTGAGCTACTTGGGATCTGTCTCAGATTGCTCCAGTGGTCATTCACGCATCTTCCTGATGGAAGACTAACAATAACAATCAGTATCATGTAAGGAGCAGTGGATCGCTGCCAGCATTAGCACGCTCTGGAGCACCAAAGGTTTCCATTCCACTTTTTATCCCAGCTATGCAAAAGGCAAAGGTCAGACAACATTAATCAGCCTTGTTCTGGGCCAACTCCTTTAGCACATTCAGCTTGCTGAACTGCAGTCGCTGTCTCTCCATGCTGCCTTGGGCTCCCCACACTCAATACCTTTGCCTCTTCCCTTATGCTCAACAAAATAAAGTATATTCACTGGCAGCCAGCAGTTGATGGCAAAGGCTAAGCCTGGCCATGCTTGGCGATGATCTCCAGACTCTATGGGGGATCGGGCAGGTTTTGGTGGGTCTTGGCTGGAGATGGGAGCCTTGTGTTGCCCGTCTGAGTTCAAACTGAATCCCTTTCTATCTTTTTGTGGTACCTGATCCTCATCCCCTAGGAAGGGGTTTCACTTTTTCAACAATCCTGAAACACACTCTCCCAGAGCCTGGTTCAGGATCACCCTGGGGAAACCCCATCTGAGCCAGCAAAGGGAATGCAAATTCGAGGCTCCTTCTCAGCACATGAACACACTCCAAGAAAGGCTCTGGAAGAAATCCTGATGACTTCCATATTATTTCCAGTAAATTTTGTGCTGATTCTTGGCACAAACACCGGAAATGAATAGGCTAGGTCAGGAATGTAAATAAAGTGAAACATTGGGATTTAATCTAATCTATAATTATAGTATCTGCAGCACAGGGAAGAAGTCGGTGTGTTCACACTGTAGCTCCATTGAGGAGCTGGAGGGGGTTGTCATTTCCCTTTCCAAAATTTCCCTTTTTGGCTGAGCGATATTTGGTGTCTCCTCAAGAATCTGAAATGAATGTGCTGGGCTGGCAAAGCTGCTTTCCAGCAGTCGATCAGGTACAGCTCAGTGAAGAGGCATCCCCAGGCACTCAGGGAATGATGGAGTGAGAAGCTGAGATGGATGAGCTGGGCTGAAGGCTCAGGGAGACTGTGGGATGCACAGGGGAAGATTCTGTCTCTGCAGCAAAGTGATCAGTTGGGTTTGTAGAGTGCTGAGCTATGCAAGGGCTATGAGCAATGCAAGATCATTCCTCCAGGCTGAGATGGACCTCTGGGACAAGCCAGAGCCCGTTCTCTTCGCTGGCATTTGGTGGATGACCAGTTGCTTGTCACAGCATGATGCTCTAAAGCTCCCAAACCATCATCTGATTGGCATTAACCGCTGCCCTGACTGGCTGGTCCGTGCAAGATGAGCACTTAACAGACAAGTCTCCCTCTGCTTTCCTCACCCCATCCCCTTCCAGATCCACCCAGGAGGAAGTTTGTCAGACTGCTCTTGTGTAGCTGACCTCAGGGGAGAACAATCCCCTCTCCTATGATGCAAGAATTAGGACTTAGGGGTTTTGAGAGCTTAAACCAAACTTGACAGTCTTCGAGGACTGTGCTCAGTGTCCCTGCAAGCACACTTGCACAACTGCAGCATGGACCCCCACCATGGGCAGTGGCAGGAACACCCATGCATGTACACAATCCCCTGGAGCACGTGTCTTTGTGGACATGAATTACTTTCTCTCTGGAACCCCCTCTAAGCAGGGACTGGCATCTCAATCCCAATGTACTACAGGCAGTGGAAAGAAAAGGGCTGACAGGCAACATATTTTTCTCAGACTGAAATTGCAAAGGACAAAGAAATTACTTCTCCTTTTGTTAGTTTATGTTTTGAAATTACAGAGGTCTCAAAAGCAGAGGAATCAATCAGACTTTGTTTATTTATTTGCCTGTAGAGAATTTTTTTGGTCTTATTTTTTCATACTCAAGTCCAGCTTTGATCTCAGGCTGGTAATACTCCAAATGAATGGACAATAGCAGAGCGTAGTACACAGAAGAAAAGGGACAGGATATCTAACACATTTACAGATCAGAAGAGACTTCCACGATTTCACAGACCCCTCTCTTAGCTCATGCAGTACCCTCAGACTACTGACCAAGCACAAGCCCTTGCTTTTTAGAGCTCTGATGCTGCAGACTCTGTGCTCACAGTCTAGAGACTAGAGAAAAGCATATGTCCCTGCTGAGTGGCTGTAATCAGGGTTATACCCAGGCCAAAGTCTTTCAGGATAGCTTGAAATGAAACAAGCAGAAGAAATTCAATTTAAGAAATGACCCCATACCTGGTGTTTTTGTTGTTACATCTGCACAGGCTCCAAACAGAGTGACAGCCTCTTATTTCACCCTTCTACCTTCCTTAAAGCTGCGCCACAACTGTATGCACCTCTGAACAGAGGAATATTTAATGATTATGTCTGTGCAGCTGAGAACATGTGGATGCTAAGTAAACACACGCTGGTTAGGTCCCAGGCTGGAGCAAATGTGCATGTTCCAGGAACAGAGGCAACCGCAGCAGTGCACGCAGACACGGTGGGGCAGCAGGTGTGTTGGTCCATGCAGCTGCAGATGAGGGGGAGAAGAATGTGCAGTAGTGCGTGTGCATGTCTATTTTTTGTTGGATGCCCAGGAGTGTGGGTGCATGCCCCATCGATGCCAACATGAATATGTGTCCATACATGTGCACTTATGTGTGCACAGCCCTGGGAACAGTGTGTCAAGCCCTACTGAGCATTAGCTATCGGATGGAGCCGTCACCCCAGGGCCTGTCACAGAATCACAGAATAACCAGGTTGGAAGAGACCCACTGGATCGTTGAGTCCAACCATTCCCACCAATCCCTACATCATGCTCCTAAGTACCTCATCCACCCTCACCTTAAACACCTCCAGGGATGGTGACTCAACCACCTCCCTTGGCAGACCGTTCCAATGCCTAACCACCCTCTCCGTGAAAAATTTTTTCTTAATCTCAAGCCTAAATCTCCCCTGGCGGAGCTTGAGGCCATTCCCTCTCGTCCTGTGCCCTGTCACTTGGGAGAAGAGGCCAGCACCCTCCTCTCCACGACCTCCCTTCAGGTAGTTGTAGAGAGTATGTCCCCACAAAAGGGTGAGGTCTAAAGCTCCTCAATGCCTGCAGCCATCACTCCCCACAAAAAGCTGCTGTCACTCACTCAGGGTGACCCAGAGAGAAGGAGATACCCACAGCCACCTCCAGGACAGGGGGCATCACCAGCCTCTGCTTACCCCCTTCACAGCAGCATGCTTCATGTCTGTGAGCAAACAGCCTGGCTTTGACCAAAGGGATGACACGACTCTAGTTAAAGCCTTCCGACATCCATCCAAGGCTCTCCCAGTCCATTGCAGACATCAGAAATTACAGGAATTAAATCACAGAGCCCCTAAAGCAACAGGTGAGTGCAATTATCCCTGCCCAGCAGATATGGAAGAGGATTTGGCAGCCCAGGCTACCCAAGAGTCAGACCATCTGGCTCCCAGCTCCATGCATTCACCTCAGCAGCAGCCTCCCCATCAAACCCAGAGGCTCTTCCATCTCCTGACGCTCCCAGCAGCTATAAGCCAAATGGCTAAGAGCTTACAACCGGCTGATTTTATGGGCGGCAGGATATTAGCAAGCTCTGTGGTTGCTCCAGCCTCTCTCTGGCACCTTGTCAGAACAGCCCAGTTCCCAGAGATATTAATAATTATATTTGTGTTTTATATACATATAACAGGAAAACATTTAGAATTATGAAATGGCAAGAGGTATCACTTGGAGCCTGCTCCTGGACACAGGCCTGCTTGAGAGATGCAAAATAAAGGTTTCTCCTTCTTCGGAAGCTGTCAACATACTTAACCAGAGGGTGGTGGAAGGAGAGGCAAAGGGAAAGTATTAACCAAGATCTTCAAAAGTTCTTGCTGACAGACCATTTGCCAGCTCTTGCTTTAAGTGCTTTTGTGGTCCCATAAAAAGTTTCATTACTCGCTACAAAATGTGTTTTAATTATTACAGTCTCTCCAACATTAAGCCCTGAGTGTTTCTCTCTTGACTTACTCCACCTCTCCTGTCTCCTTTCCTTTTTTCTCTCTTTTCTTCTCTCTCACTCCCCTGGCTCATGCTGTCCCCAAGGCAGAGGATGCCCTGCCTAACAAGACAGGTTGAAAAGCCCAGAACCCCCTCCAAACAATACTGAATAGTAGAATGACAGAATGGCTTGGGTTGAAAGGAAGATTAAAGATCACCCAGTTCCTGTCCCCTGCCATGGGCAGGGACATCTCTCACCTGACCAGGTTGCTAAAGGCCTCATCCAACCTGGCCCTGAACATCTCCAAGGATTGGGCAGCCACAACTTCTCTGGGTAACCTGTTCCAGGGCCTCACCACCCTCACCGCAAAGAATTTCTCAGTAATATCTAGTCTAAACTTTCCCCCTTCATATTTAAAGTCATTACCTCCTCACCTCCTCGTCCTATCACTATATGCCCTTGTAAAAATTCCCTCTCCAGCTTTCTTGTAGGCTCCCTTCAGGTATTCAGGTCCTGAAATTATCCCTTTGCATTGGACATTAATTACTCCACAGGATTCAAACAGAAAATCCTATCTCATGTGCTTAAAGGATATCTCAGAAGAGTCAAGTCAGTGGGCATAAACATCAGCACAGGCATCTCTAGCCATCCCTGCAGAAGTGACTGGGCGGTGGGCAAAAGGATTTGGTGTCTCAGTTCATCCATGAGAAATAATCCTATCCCACCAGGCATGGACCTGGAAGCCCTTCATACTGAAAATATGAATAATTCCACTGGAGTCTCCCATAGACTCCCAGTGCCTCCTGGCAGACACTGTTTTTGGCATTTCACTAGCTGAGCAACAGAAACAGACTCATCACTTCTCCACTGTCCAGTGGAACACGTTGCTAACCAAAAAGGTTATTGACAATTAAATAGCAACACTGGAGATTCCCCTTACCCCCAGCACCTCCCCACATGCCTCTCCTTACTTGTACAGACCATCTGGTTCCAGGCACTTGAAAATGACTGAATAGATGCTGGTTTCAGGGACACCTCCGTGGCTCCTACCCGCTGCCACACAGGATGTTGCAAGGCCGGAAAGCAAATCATCTGCAAAGCTCAAGGATTCTCCTGGAGAGTAAAGATATGAGCAAGACAGAAACATCAATGCAGATGCAAAATTATTGCTGCCCATAGAGGAACATCTCTCTACAGGACAGACAATCAACAAAATCAAGCTGGCTGTTGCTGGTAGGCATGGCTCCAAGTCTATAAGGAGAGTTATCACCTATGGACAACAGCAAGTAGAAAACACACCTGGACCATCAGCCGCACCAGGAATCCTCTGCAGAAACCAAGGCCAGAGCCAAGTCATCACTTGGGCAGGGGAAGAGGGCACACAAGCAACACACGGGCTCGCTGCAAACACCACATGCAGGACCACCAACCAAGGACAGGCTTCAGGTACCCAGAAGAGCTGGAAGACTGACTAAATAGGCTCCCTGCCCTAATTGCACATTCAGTTCTTAAACGGCACACAGCCTTTTTCAAAACTCACCTGTCACAGTGAAATGTTTCTGCTATTTTAGATTATAGGGAAAAGAGGTGTTTTTAGAACTTGGATGGAACTGCTGTCAATATATCGGAGTATTTGTGTGGGTTTGGTTTTTTTTTTATTCAATGAAAATCAACAGCTTTGCATTCTCTTTCACTTGCACTCTGCTGGCTCCAGGAGCTCTGTCTGGAGCTCCTTCAGCTGTGCTGAAGAACACTCACCCCTTTAAAAGCAATCGAAGAAAAAAATTACTAATTAAAAAAGCTGAAAAACTTCTTTTTGTCCTCTGCTTTATGAAGCTTATTACGTGCTAGGACCATGACCCAGCTGAAACTGAAAATGCTCCATTTATTAAGCTTTTCAGGCATGATTATCCACTGCCGTGCAACCTGTCTCCTTGCAATGGGCAGACTGTCTATCAGTTAGAGCTCATTGCATTCAATTCCTGTTTTGCATTCATGTAACTGAGAGCCCAAGGTATTAAACAGGAAAAAAAAAAAAAAAAAAAAACACCAGAGCAGCTGTCCTGGCAGTGCCCCTGCTCCCACTGATGGGAATCGGAGAAAGGGCTGCTGCAGGTGATAGAGTTATGCTGGTATAAGCAAACCTGGGCCCATATTGCTGTGCTGGATACCTTGTGCATGTGTAAATGTCAAGACACTGCAGCAGAGGGAGGAGAATTCTCTTCTCAGCACTTTTCTTTCTTTACTTTTCTAAAAGCAAAAAGTGACTGAGGACTACTGAAATGAAGCACAAGTCTGGGTTCTTGGTACTTGCCCTAAGAAATAACCTAGTGGATAATCAGCCCGGAATGTCTCTATGTGGCTGGACTACCCAGGTAGAATTAAAAAATCCCCTCCTCCTCTGCCCCTACAAACCACATTTGCATCTTGTCTAAAAATACACAACTCGGTAACAAATGTCTCCCTTGGCTAAAGAAAAGAGCAGCAATACATTCTTTTCCTCCCTAAAGGAATCCAAGCCTTAATTATTCATTTTAATGCTCCCAGCATGACTTGTTCTTTCCAAACTTTTCTTCAGGCAGCTCTGTCACCAGTGTTTTACCCAGTCCCTGGCCCCACGTCCATACCAAAGTCAACTCAATGGGCAGGTTGGGTTGGCAGTGGTGAAATCACTGCTTGGAAGTCACAAGCGTTGAATGGCCTTGAGCAAAACCCGTTAGCTCTGGGTTTATGGTTAAAACAAACAAAATAAAAACCCTATTGCTCATTTCCAACTTTCATTTCCGTCCCTTTTCATATAACACTGGGTTGGATTGGGGAACCTTCTGTCACCAGAAGTCCTTGAGAACACTGTTATGACTCACAAAGAAGAATCACAAACACATAACAAAGAAGCGGGACCAGATCGTGTTGCTGATCTAGTGTTAAGAGCCTTAAGTCTCTTCAGACCTCAAGCAACCAACTTCTTCTGACCAGGAAGAAACTTCCTGGGGGACAGATCATTCCATGGGTGCCTGCTGTTGGATACCACACCTTCCGTCAAAGCACTCAGGGTTGAGTGGCAGATGGTGAGAGGCAGCAAAGAAAATAGCCGGGCAGAAAGACTGTGATGAGCAATTAGGAAACACCACGGGGAGATCTGAACAAAGGGCACAGGAAGCATCAGTCAGGACATCGTGCTAGGGAGCATAAGAGATGGATGGGATGGAAAAGAATAACAGAGGGTTGAGACAGGGAGTGAAAAGGGTGGAACCAGACTTGCAGGAGACTGGAAATAAAATGGAAAACATCACGTGCAACCACTGAATTAAAGTGTGTATTAAAATTGCACAAATATCTCTCCTTAAGGCACCCACTAACTTCTGAGCATTCATCTTTCATGGTCTTTCTGGGTAGCTTTGAGTGGAGAGGAGCAGGCTGGCAATGAGCAATGCCTCAAAACACAGTGGTGGCTGTCACCCGATGGTATGGTCTGGTCTGGCACGGAGTCTGATCAGACCTGAGTAGCAGAATGCGTTTCTGTCCCCTTGTACAGGAGGAAACGAAGCTCTTGGGTTCTGCCAATGCAGTGTCAACCTGAGTTAGGCCAAAACCCTTGCAATAAAATCCCTACAGCAAGAGCGTCCTTTGTGTTCAAACCTGAGCTTCTGGGGGACTTTCCCCTCTTGTTGGCTCAAACAAAAGCATAGAGGTTGCTATGATAAGAGCAAAATAGATGCTAGCAAAGGTGTTGAAACCTCAGCCCCAAGGCTGGAAGTCTTTCTGCACCTGTACAAGCAGCAGTGAGATCACTGGTGGTGCCCCATGGCATGGACCATGGAGCAAAGACGGGTCAGGTAAGGGACGCCTCAGGGACGAACAGACTACTCAGCACTCTCAATCCACAGCAAATGTAGGGAGCTGCTTTTCCTTGCTCTCTCATGGGTGAAGCAGGGCATGCAGCAACTTTGTTCACCTCTCACAAGAGAAGTTTCTCTTTGTTCAGTCCAAGGTGCTTAGAAAGCAGCTGAAATGAAACTTCCTAAGCCACCCCCAGGACCAGAGAACAAGTCGTTCTCTAGATTTAGACTGGGATGTTGTCAACTGAATGCAGCTAAGGCAACAGGAGTATTTGCTGGCATTGCAAGAGGATGATGGACTGCTAGTGTTGCCCTGCAAAACAAAAGTAGTGTTGGGATGCTGTAACAATGGAGAAATACTGACCTACCTGCACGAGGCCATGGTGAGACCTCAATGCTCATCTGTGCTTATGAACCAGGCACAGGGAAAGCAGGAGAGATTTCACAGGGAAATAACAGAAAGCACAAGTTTACCATACAAGTAGAGACATAAAAATGGCAACTAGAAATATATGACTGAATACATCAACAGGGCATGCACTCAGATGGAAAATAAATATTTAGGCTAATGGGCAGTAATGGCAAGAGAAAGTAAATGGGATATGAATAAACGGTCTGCTCCTAAGAAGGGCAAATAATCTAACTATCTTTTAAGAAGGAGTTTGATCACTTTATAAAAGGGATTATGTGGATAAGTAGCTTGTGATGGAAAGCAAAGGGGCTTCTCTTTCCCATCTGGACCTGTGTTCTTGCACACCCCGCCAGCAAATATAAAGAAGGATTTCAGCCTCCCAAAGCAGCCCTGAAGCACAAACCTTCTAGACTGCTGTAGTATCTTTGCTCGCATTATTCAATTTCAGAAAGAATCTGAAGGTTCTCTGCAGAGTAAATGATAGCTAAGTAGATCATCTCTGTGGAGTAGGAGGTATTTTATTGACCAGACAGCCATCTCTGTCCTTCATTAATAGTAATAAATAATTAATGTCATACTAAATAAAGCAATAAGCTGTTACAGATATCAAGGACAAATGACTAGCTCCTGTGAGGATGCCTTACCTGTGTTCACTTCTCAGTAGTAAAAAATCCAGACCACAGCTCAACATCACTGTGGTGCTGTGCACAGAGCTAAAGACGACTCCTGCTGCACACTGATTCCATATAATGGAGCAACTGTGCCCAGACAAGGCATGCTGATCGTCCTAACTGCACACCAAATCCCTGCAAGACTCTCTTCCCCCTCATTTCCTTGCCACCATCTTCTCAGGACTGGTCTGCCCCAAAACACCTAATTCCCCGGGGCAGCATTTGAAAAGCGATCTCTGCTCTATTAACACTCGTCGCGAAGATGCAGCTCCCTCCAGGTGGCATTTTCCTTCTCGTTCCAGTGCAGTCCTTCTCTACAGCCTCATCCTCTTCCACAGAAATTGCTGCAGTGTTTGGCCAACCTCCTTTTTTTTTGGTTTTGTGAACAAGTATCTTAGAGTGATCCTGGTGGTGAGTCAGAGCTCTCCCTAAACCAGAGGGAAAGAATAGCACCCTTGGAGCTTGCAGAGGGGTTTAGCCCCATTATGTGAAGCTTTGCAAACTTCCTCTGGCCACATCAGGTCAGGCCACACCACGGCATAGAGGGTAACCAGCAGTGATGGCTCCGGGACAGCCACTTGGGAACTCAACTTCATGTCTGGTCTGAAGAAGGAGGAGACCCTCAACTCAGCAGCCTGTCTGCAAGGCTGAGTTGGCAAAATGCTCTCGAGTGAGCATATTTCTAGTGGCAGGAGGTCCAGACGGGCAGGAATGGGGACTGAAGAATGAAAATGGATGGTAGCTGGCTCAGAATGTTCACTCGCAGCATCCAAGTCTTAGTCTGCCTCAATCCTTCCAGTGTGACCTGCGCCAGCACTCAGCGGTTGCAAACAGCAGGCGGGATGAATCACCTATCAACCATCCCACTGAAGATAACAAGAGTTACAGCATTGAGTTCAACCAGACTAAACAAGAAAGTGAGGCCAAGAGCCTCCAGGAGGTTAGAGGAGCAAAAGGAAGCTCTGTGACCCTCACAGGCATTCCCACATCTTCAGCCAATGTCCCTGTGCCATGGGCAGCATGGACAAAACCCAGGCGGTGCAAACCAAAGTGGAAATAAAGATGAAAGGAGACTTCCCTGCCGCAATTCACCTTCAGGATTCCTAGAAAGAGGACAAAAGGGAAAGTAGGAGGGCACCAATGTCTCTGTCTTGACAGCTTCTTTACTAAACTGGATGAAACCAATCCTGCAATGTTACCAGTCACTTTCTCTCTCCGTCTTTCTCCCTTTTGCTCTTTTTCAACCTGTTTTCAATTTACTCTTGTGGCATCTCTAACTGTGACCTCATTCTGGTACTTAAATGGGGATAAAAAAAAGAGAGAGAGTGTCCTTTAAAAAAGAAATGAAAGAAATCATATTTTATTTAGCTTGGTTGGTTTTGAAGCTTTAGCAGAAGAAAGATTAACCTTTTCTGCCTAACTTAATGAAAACAAGGAGAAAGCCTGTATGGATAAATAAATATCCGTGTGGGTATGGAGCAGGCACGATCGTGTTACAGCCCCGGTGGAGCTGTAATGGGGAACAGGCGCGTTCCTGCACAGCGGCTCCCAATTCCCGATCCATTTTCAAGGAAAGAAAAACAGAGTAGAATGTCAGAGGCCCAAGTGGGCATAAATGAGGGAGCCCAGGGAAGGCAGATGGGGCCCAGTGAGGATCTCCATCCCCGGCAGTGACCTCCAGAGCAATGCCAGCGAAGCAGATGGAAAAAGAGACCTTACTCCATTACCCTTGCCAGGTTTTGGTTCCTGAAATGAGGAAACAAATGGCACGCTCAGCCCTCCAAGTCTGTCACCTTTTGGTGGTCCTTGTTCCACTCTCCTCTACCTCCAGGGCTCTGCCTCTGAGAAAGGGATGTTCAGAGGAAGGCTGCAAGCCGTAGGTTTGGACCGCATTTTCAGATGACTAGATGGAGAGCACAGACTTGCAGGGTGGTTCCTCCACAATGAGGTTGTTCCTAGGTTTAATGTGCTTCAGAATTGGCACCTGGTGGGAGGAGGCAGCGAAAGGTGCTTTGTCTTGGAGACGATAGACTGATTTAAATCAGTGTAACATAACTTTAGGCAATGGAGCTGTTCCAATTTATATCAGCAGATGGTCTCTCTCTCGCTGTCTAGATCATTAAAAGCAAACCGTCCTGGTGGAAGGATGACAAAACCTCCTTCTCTACATGGCTTGCCAGATTATAAAAGAAATAAAAAGGCCTAGTTATTACTAAACAATCCTTCTGCCCACATTCTGGGAGCAGCCATGCATGCCAGCCTCTTGTGTTAGATGGGAGACTAAACAACATGCCCAAAAAGCCTGCAGGCTCTGAAATAATTTCTTTGTTGTGACTTTTCTCAAAGATACATCCATCGGGAATCCCTCTGGCTGGGCACAGGTTCTCTAGGCTGAAACAGAAAAGCCAGTGATTATGCTGTGCAGCTTTGCAGCATTTCTCTCAACGTCTTCACCTTGCCCAAGTTATGAATTTGAGGGAAATTAGCTTTTTAGGTCTGTATGCTACCAGACACATAAGTAGTGATGAAGAGCTCTCCTCTGGGCTCCCCAGTTCCTTTGCTGATGGGAGACTGCATTTGTAGATCACTAACTTTAAGGAACAACGCTTCAGCTGAGCTAAGAGCAGCAGTTGCATTCCAGTGCCACCGAAGTCTCTTGACTTGCTTCTCTGACATTCTCCAAGGCTAGAATTTGCTGTATACAGAGCGACCATGTGGAACTGAACGATGGGCTGTCTTGCACTGTTCTTATCAAGAGCAGCCAGTCAAATGGAAGGAAATGGTCTTAATTTGGATGAGCTGCACTGTTCTAAAAACATGATGCACAAGGCTAATCATGGGTGTATTCTTCCTTTATGGTCATCAATAGGACTCACTGCTCCTTCACCTGAGATCTCCACAGACTGCTTATCACAGTTTTTTTCACAGTCAATATCTAAGACATCAGAAAAACTGCTTCAACTCCTGTAAAAACACATCACCTCCTCCACCTCCCCCAAGGCAGTACGCTGCTGGAGGAGAGTGAGAAGTAATGCATTTCATTCTGTGTTCTGAGCCCTCCAGTATTTCTCAAGGTTCACTGGGTTGCTAAAGGTCAACCACAGCCAGACACAAGCTGACTCTGCTATGCTTGGAGCCATCCAGGCATGAGCCAGTTCCAATCTCAAAGCCACGTATTCACATTAGCATGGTGGAGAGTCCAAGTGAATTTGTCTATTCCCTTGGAGTTTGTTTCAGGCTCTCCAGCATGTTAAAATAGTTATTTGATTTCAAGGCGAAGTGGGAACCCATTTGTGCTGGGAGTTGGCAGACACAATGCAAAGACATGAGCTTTCTCCTCAGATACTTCTTGTCTGGCAGAAGATTCTGTCCATCGCCACAGATCAAGTTCCCACCCTCATTTTTATTCGTTTCATTTTTAGCTTCTTTTAAATTAGAGGCTTCTCAACAATGGACCAGTGGTCCAGACCACTTGGTAGACCCCAAGGCCTGTTGTCAGCAGCCTGTAGTAGATCCAGGGACTGTGCAGAGCCTTATGTTCACCAGGAATTCCACCAGCCCCAGAGCTACTCTTCCACAGAATAAACTGATGCGTCAGATACTTCAGAGTTGGCAACAAAACCTGTAGCATGACCTTTTTCTTCTTAAAGGCACAAAACTACTGCACTCTTGTGGTTCCTAGGGGAATGAGCTACTGTCTGGAAATAACTCCCAGATTTTGCATGCAAAGATGGTACCAAGGACTTGGGCTCCACCAGTCCAGCGCACCAGGGGCTTCTATCTTCTGCTGGGATTAAGATGACTCAACTTGAAAGGAGGCAGCTTTCACTGTGAAACATGTCAGGGGACAAATCTTGGGATCCTTCCTAAAGAAAGGTAATGACAAGGTGATTCTGGCTGGTCCAAGTGGGCCTTGGAGATACACCTCCTGATGTATAAACTTGCCAAGTACACAGACTTCCTAACCTGCCTAGTACATGATGGTCTATGAGGAAAAGCAAGGGAGACCTGCCAAACAGCAGGGTCAGGTCCTTCGTTTCCAACTCTACTGAGCGGTCTCTTACCTTTATTCTCAGCCCACTGGCTGATTTACACCCACTGGAGATGTATTTGCACACATATGCAAATACCAGACAGGAGGGGGAAAGAACATTTCCTAGAAAGAAACTCAGTGTGCAATTAATCACTAAGAACATAATTATTTCGGGTCATTTGTCAGATCAAATTAACGTAAACTTATGCAGAAAAGCCATCAGCTGGTCTGTGCTTCACTTCTCTTTGCACTTACTGGGAAAGTGGAATTTTTTGACTTGTTAGATCAGCCAGTTTCTTCTATACTACCACTGCCGTCTGACCCTGCTCCCAGTCCTTTCTTACACTCCAAGGCTCAGTGCTGGAAACTGGACCAGAGCACTGCCTGTAGTAGCAATCAATTTTTTGTTCGGTCCCATTTATTCTAAGACGTGTTAATATGTGTAAATTCTGATGAACTACTGATAAGATTTGGACCAGTATATTCCGAAGGGCTCAGCACAAACAACTGCAGCCAGATCCGCAGCCTGTTAGCCAACAAACACTCACAAAAATTGGTCCTGCTGGAGGGATCCACATGGAAGCACATCTCTTATTTGGTCCTAATTATGTAGATTTGGACACTGGAGAATGTGGGGGCAGTTCCTCAGCTCATAAAATCTCCTGTAGCTCCCTTCAAGTCAATGGAATAATAACAATTTACACTAGCTGAGTTTCTGCATCCTGGCTGTGAGCTACTTGGAACAACTACACTGTAATGATTATTACAGATATTTCAGATCACTTGTCTAAGATGGATAGGAGAGTAGTGCTGCATAAGAAAACAGAGAGTTGGTTTGCTATGATTTCCAAAAAATTATTGACCCATATCTTGCAAACATTTACACATGTTTAGCTTTATTCATGTGAGCTGTTCCATTACATTTGTATGCCAGATAAACTAATGTACATGCTTGCAGGATCAAGGTTAAAGCTTGGGTAAACACAGCAAGTTCTAAATATTTTTGTAGGTACGTTCAGTTACCTCGGATTAAGACTAGAAGGCATGTCATTTGACTGTGCCTCTTTTCATAACTCTCCATTTATCCAAGCAGGTATCACAAGGAGGCCAACTGCAATATCGGGATAAAACTGAGAGAAGAAGAAATTATCCGACCAAACTCATAAGCTAGAATCAACCCACTCGTTCAGGACTTACCTATGCAAGAACTGAGATCAGTGCTTGAACAAGGAATTACCTGGGTTACTACGGCTTCTTTGCCTCAGTTTTCTCTGGCAAGGGCTCAGGCCGTACCACCCAAGTCACAGAAGGCAAAGGCAGGGGACTGGGAGAATGAAGATCTGGTCACTGTAGGAGACGATCAGTGGTGAGACCGTCTAAGGAACCTGAAGTTGTATAAGTTCATGTAACCTGATGAGATGCATCTGCAGATCCTGAAGGAACTGTCGGATGAAGTTGCTAACCACTACATTTGAGAAGTTATGGCAGGTCAGTGAAGTTCGCATTGACTGGAAAAAGGGGAAACAAAATCCCCATTTTTAAAAGGGGAAAAAGAAAGACCCAGGGAGCTACAGGTCAGTCTGTCTCAACCCTGTGCCTGACAAGATTACGGAGCAGATCTTCCTGCACATAGAAGATGGCAGGTGACTGGTGACGGCCAACTTGGCTTCACTAAAGGCACATCATGCTTTACAAATCTGAGGCCTTCCATCCAGAGGGATCTGGACAGGCTGGAGAAGTTGGGTCTGTATGAATCTCATCGAGTTCAACAAGTGCAAGCACAAGGTCCTGCATTTGGGCTGGAGAAATCTCAAGCGCAATTGCAGATTGAGTGGAGCCCTGAAGAGAATGCTGGTGGATGAGAACTCAACATGAGATGGCAACGTGTTTCTTGAAGACAGAATGTGTCAGCAAGACTCCTGCCACCCAAAGACACTTCACTTCACAAAGGACATTAATACCCCTGACAAAGTAGCAGCATTTATACCCCTCAAGCAAGATGTGAGCTCTGTTGTGGTACACATCTAAGCTGCAGAAGGTAGTCAGTGTCATGAAAGGTAACAGGCAAAGAAGCAGGGAGGCAAAGAAATTAAAGTACTTTTTCAGGATAGCAGGCAAAAGGCAAATTTAAGGTTATAATCCAGAGCCTCAGTCCAGTTTTCTAACCACTATTAGCTGGCTTTCATCTCTTGAAGACTATTAACCCATTTTCACAAGTGAGCAAACACCAGGCACTAAGGATACCTTCCATAAGTACACAGTAGGACACTGGCACCGCAAGAATGCCTTCTGCTCTGAATTTTAAGTCATGTTTCCCAGAAACCAAGACAAATCAATCCTGGCATTCACAGGAAATGGGAGTTGGTGGTAGCCAGGACAGCTTTGATGGATGATGTCCCCTGGGAATCCAACTCACCAAAGGTCCTCTATAGCGGGAACAGTTGTTTGACTCCTATATGTCCTTGGCAAAGCAAGGTATCTGGGCACTCTTCCCATCCCCAGGACCACTGATTGCTCTAGGATGGTTAGTTGGAGACATGTCATCGCCAGCAACTGTGCAACATCTTCCCACTGAGACGACAGAAGACAGATTCCCAGAATGAGCACAGCAGGATTAAGCCAAGTGGCAAATGGATTCCAGGGCTGCTCCAGGATCTGTGTTGACGAGGGAAGCCAGTGCCAGGTAGCCAACCCGGAGCTTGTACAATGAAGTTATCACTTCCCTCCTTTCTTCAAATCCATAAATAGAACCCAAACATTGCTTGGGCCATGTTAGAGAGATAAGGTGAGTCTCTCCCATTCCTTGCAAAGCCTGAAATAGAAGCCCCACTACGCCCTATCCCAAGCATCAAGCGTAGGATGGTGACATTTAGCAGCAGGGAAAGCTACCAAACAATGAACCTTCTCAGGTCTCTCTTCTCCCCTCCCTTTCCCTGGTCCCCTGGAAAATATTAATAAAGTGACGTGGAAAAAAAAACCCAAAAAACCAGACCCAAACCCCAACAACCAAACCCCAACCGTTCTAAGTCTGTGGAAATAACATGTAGAGGAGAAAAGTGAGTCAGGCTTTGCTCACTGTACAAGGGTCACCAGTCCTGAAGGCAGAGATGATTCACCAAGGCGACAAGAACTAGAAGGTAGAAGAGATCATAAAGAAGGTGCAGAAAGGAAGTTGTACCCAAGAAGAGCAGATTGCATGCACCTTGGTCTTTACTGAACACCAAGCAACTGGAACTGACCTAGGATGACTCACTTGATAGCGGTTATATTGTTCCCTTGGTGCTTTGTCCTGTCTTTCTTTATGAGAAGGGGGACAAACAGTCTGTAAGATCCCTGTAAGATTCCCCTGTCTCAGACACTGAGTGGAGCTGCACCTCCCTGCTGTCTCTGCTTCCAATGCTCTCTCCCACACCCATTCCCTTTAACTGTGGCAGCACTAGGGATTCTGCTTTCCCCATAGAAGATGCCATCAAGGAGACGAGAAAAGCAAGGCCTGCGTAGGATTACAGCATGGCACGGGGAGGCCCTCTAGGATGCCCCTGGCACAGAAAGTACATTGCCACAAGAGATGGAGAGAAGGATGGGGCTCGGGTGCCCAGGGAGAACTCTGTCTGCCAAAATGCTCTCTTACCATTTCTCCTCAGCCATCTTCCACCTCCTTTTATCTAATAACTAAAGCCATCCAAACACAAAAAACTTGCCCTGAAAAGAACTCTAAATAATAATAATAAAAAAAAATCCTCGCTCTCAAGTTCACGATGAGAGCTGTAAAACTTTTTCTGCTTGGAAAATTCTCCTGGTCAGTTTTTCCTACTGTTTAATCCCCACTTTGAGTTACACAGAATGAGCAAACACATTTTATAAGGTTCTAATTCATACCTAACCCACACAGTTTATAGCTTAACATAGTAAAATATACACACACGTGCGCACACTTTTTACACACACACACACAAAGGCATAACATAGCCCTGGTCCCACTCCTGCAAGTACGTATGATTGCTCCGGCATATGCTCTGCTATGAAAGCAGCCTGGCTTGCTTAGGTGTGAGTTAGCTGGTCAGGGGAGTAGTTTCCACTCCAGATTCCTGCAGCTTCCTTTGTACTAAATAATTGGTTAGTTTGGTTAAAGGAATGGTGGGATCCACCACTCCATCCTTAGAAGACTAAGGAACAGCACTACGTGATCATTCAAGCCCATCCTGGCAAGTTCTATGATAATTTCTCACTTGAAGGCAAAGACAAAAGCCGTTCTCCAAGCCAGTGATTCAAAGTTGTTTCCAGCCACATAAAATGCAAGACGTGGGCTTGCAGCCCAATAATGCTATTTTCATTTTCCTCCTCCCCGAAGTAAATAAAACGAGTGTTTATTTCCTGAATGCTCTGGTCTGAGAAAGGGCAAAACTTTCCTCCAGGAGCCAGGTTGCTGGAAAGGGAAGGCAAAGGCAAATATTTGCCGAATTTGTCAATGAGCTCTTATTCCATTTTTCTTATTAATATTTATTTAGACATGATGTGAGGGGAAACCTGCTCAGACCACAGCCATGTGGGAGATTCCACTGCTATTCTCCTCATGCCAGCTGCTGGTGGGGAGGGGGAGAGGAGGAAAAGAGAGACAAAGAGAGAGTGTCAGGGAGTTCACAAGCAATTTAAAGAAAGTCACAGAATCGCAGGATGGTTTTGCTTGGAAAAGACCTTTAAAATCATCCAGCCCAACCATTGATCCAGCCCTGCTAATTCCAGCACTAGACCATGTTCCCAGGTACAACATCTACTTGTTTTTTAAACCCCTCCAGGGACGGAGACTCAACCACCTCCCTGGGTAGCCTGTCCCAACCCTTCCAGTAAAGAAATTCCACCTAATATCCAACCTAAATCTTCCCTGATGCATCTTGAGGCTGCTTCCCCTTGTCTTGTCACTGGCTACCAAGGAGAAGAGACTTAGCAGAAGACAGGATGCATTGAGAAAGCCAATGCATCTATGGAACACATGATGGGTTGAACAGCTCAGCCTTTCTTGCTGACATTCCAGGCACAGGTGTAGCTTTAGAGAGAAAATTATCTCATTAAAGGGCGCCCTTCTTTCCTTCTTTTAAAGGAAGGAATCATTAATGACATGGAGACAAGTAGAATAAACTGCAACCCCAGGGTTAGTAAATTGGGCGAGACGAACCTGATGTATTTCTACAATGAGACAGTTCTTTCCCTAGACATGAGAAGCGTAGTACAATCTAATTTATTTGGGTATCAAGAGGTGCTAGCCATGACAAGACATGGGTAATTATTAGCTACGCTTGAAAAGATGGGAATTAGCAGAAGAATTACACAGCAGGTAAGGAACTGAGTAATGGGCAAATGAACACAGGCTATGCTGAGAAGAGAGTGATGGGAACTGAGTTATAACTAGCTGTGCTCCTCAACAGTCAGGCTTTTAATTAGTCTTATTTCTCACTGGAAATACAGCAATGACTTTAGCATTGATGAAGCGGAAGGCATTATAGACACACAAGATCAGAAGATTGGACAAAAGAAATTAAAAGATCTTGAAGGCTATAGTAATACAAGTGGAATTCATTTTAATATTTTAAAATGCAAATTAACTCCAACATAGACATTAAAGTAGTTCTTTTGTTAGCAGAAACCTCTGCAGACAGAAACCAAGGAGGAGGAGAAATGCCTGGATGCACTGGCTGGTGGCAGCGCAACCACATGTTGCCACTGGATTGAGAGCTGGAGAAAAGAGAAGACAATTTTTGCGTCAGCCTAGAAAAGGTCTTCCAGTTGAAACAGGACAGGATCAAAACCTTTGACAGCAAAAGGCTGAGCGTGGTGGCCCATAACCTGCTTCACCTTCAGAGATTCACAGCAAGTCTCCAGTCCAACATCTTCAAAATGTGGCCAACTTCAAAGCAAGCACGTGGTTGCTCGGGGCTTTATCCGGCTGAGTCTGAAAATCTCCAGGGACTCCTCCAAAAGTCACATAACTGGTGTGTACATAATCACTGCCTGGTAGCAAAAATCACATTGGACTGTGGTGTCCAGGAGGAAAGACCTGGATATTTGCACAGGGCTTCCAAGCCCCAGCTCTGCTGGCTCCCCAAGCTGGCTGAGAAGCACCCGGCTGTGAGCGAGTCCCCTGTTGCCCTCCACCGGAGAGAAGGAGAATGTCACACTGCAGTGTCACAGCTGGGGACAGCACAGCTGAAAAGCATCTCCTCTTTCAGCTGGGGCAATAGTCTGTGCTCTGAGAACAGAGTAGCTGAACTCTAGCTCTGTTTTTGTCTCGGGTAGCAACAGCCGGAGGACATAGGTTTGCTCAAACCACAGCCAGACGATTGGAAATAAAACCGATATTCATATATTAATTAACATCTGCTTACTCGTCTAATTACATGGTACAATGTGCATGAGTTTTTTGTTCCCTCCATATTTTATGCATTGAATGAAAACTAAACAAATGCTGCAAAAGCAGCTGTGCAAGAGCAAAAAAACAAATGCTACCCAAATTTGTACTTAACAACACTTACTGACACATCAGTTTAATTAACATGTAAAGATGGACATGACTAAACCACGACAACGAAGATGGTGGTGACACTCAACTGGAATTAACATCCAGCCTGATCCAACCTGGCCATTTTTCATTAAACTGGGCTTTACTTTAGAGATATTCTTTTTTTTTAAAAAAAGTAATAATTTGTGTTAAACTGAGCAGTTCAGGGTCTGATTTAGCAAATTACTAGTTATTAATTTTCAAAAGACACTTTTAATGAAAACCTGCCCTAAAAATTTCAGCCAGATGGTAACGCACCATCCCAAAGGAAAGGAGCTGATGTCACCCTGCTTGTGTAACACATCGAGGAGGAGGAGGGTTACGAGGATGATTCGAGGGATGGAACATCTCCCATACAAGGACAGGCTGAGAGAGTTGGGGTTGTTCAGCCTGGAGAAGAGAAGGCTCCGAGGAGATCTTATAGTAACTTTCCAGTACCTGAAGGGGCTCCAGGAAAGCTGGGGAGGGGCTGTTTACAAAGGCTTGTAATGATAGGATGAGGGGTAATGGGTATAAACCAGAGAGGGGCAGATTTAGACTAGGCATAAGGAGGAATTTCTTCACAATGAGAGTGGTGAGGTGCTGGAACAGGTTGTTCTGAGTAGTCACGGAAGCCCCATCCCTGGAGGTGTTCAAAGTGAGGTTGGATGAGGCCTTGGGCAGCCTGATCCAGTGGGAGGCATCCCTGCCCATCACAGAGGGGATGGAACTGGATGATCTTTAAGGTCTTTTCCAACCCAAAACATTCTCTGATTCTATGATTTTAAGAGTCTATGATCCAACAGTGTTTGGTGCTCTCTGCCACACTTTGGGGATGGAAATCAAAAGGAATGAGGAGGAAGGAAAGCCAGATTAATTAAGAAAAGCCATCACTCAGGTCATCTGGTGGTAACACATTATTGTGTGCGTGGCTGTCGCCAGGTCAGCAGGGAGGTGATGGGGACAGCAGGCATCTGCACAAGGATGTGAGCAGGCAGGGAAAAGAAAAGCTGGAGGCTTGGTTTGGCACCTGGTTCCAGGTTATCTTTGGGTTTTGTTTAGAAAGGAGTGTTGGGAGGGGAGGACAGGTAAGAGCAGAGCCCCCTTCCTGCCCCACCACCAGTGACCTGGGGGAAAAAGATGCCTGACATCTGCTGCCCCACTGAGAAATCCAAAAAGGCTCTAATGTGATGAAACACTTCCTCTATAAGGCTGCAGGCTCTATTAATAATACAAAACCAAGAAAAACAACTGTAGGTTCACAAACTCCTTTCTAAAGCCAACAGCAAGAGGAGTCCTGGGGCTGTCAGAGGCAGAAGGCCACAGGGTTTTGGGAAGCAGCTTGCACGGAAGCAGAGCTCCATGGCGCTCACCCTTCAGCACCTGCCCCGCTTGGGCACCAGGCTCAGACCATGGCTCTGTTTTATGCCGTGGAGGAAACATAAGCAACTGCTCACCTTTTGTGTGGACCAGCGGTTATGCTGTAAGCCTCTTGCTAGCAGGCAGATATATACAGATACAATCAGGGTATGAGCATACATCTCGGATGCAAGCTCTGAAGGGTTAATACCACCAGCTAGCAGCTGGTGTCACCTTCAGTTTGCTAAAAGAAACCATAAGCAGGAGAGGATTGCTCTTCCCATTCAAGTTACCCATCCTTCACAAAGAGCAACTGTACCAGATGATCCCTGCCCTGCGGGCAGTGAGGTGTGATCCATCTCCCCCAGCTCATCTCACTGCAGCACCTCCATGAAGGTGAGTGGCCAGAGTCCCACCACAGTTTTATGGTGAGCAGATAGACTCCCATAACCAAATAGAGATGTTTCTATCCCTTACTGCATCCCTGCATGAAGCCAGATCCACGTTCAGCCACCTGAGAAGAAGACAACCATAAAAACATTCCTCCAAGCTGAGCAGGTAACATGGCCTCAGCAAGCTGGCCCAGCACTTTCCATATGTTCAGCTCCTATGACATTGCCAAACTTTAACTGGTTGGGTTGAAATTTTCCACACTGGGTATCTGCCTCAGGCTGAATTTTTTTTGGAAAGTTGCAGATAAAAAAAATCCAGCCAATTCCAACAAGGCAGCTTAGGAAAAAAAAAATAGTTTTCGTCATGCTAGGGAAAAAAAAAAAGGCAAAAACCTCTAACAAACTTACAACTTTCCTCGTGAAGCCCCAGTGTTCAGAGTGGGGACTTGATACTTGGCAGACAGGGTGGTCACTGTGTTAATGGCACAACTTGGTCACCCTTATAGAAATTTTATTCACATTGGCAGTGTTACAAGGCTGTCAGTGCTCGGTTTGCTCACACCCCACAGAGAGGTTGTTTGGCTTCTCCCGAGTTCCCTGAGATGCTCCAGCCCCTTACAGCTTCTGCACTGGACCCATCCCTGGAGATGTTCAAGGCCAGGTTGGGTGGGACTTTGAGCAGCCTGGTCCAGTGGGAGGTGTCCCTGCCCATGGCAGGGGTTTGGAACTGGATGGGCTTCAAGTTCCCTTCCAATTCTATGATTCTATAAGATCACCACAGGTGAATGCATGGAGAGATCTCATTGTATAGGGAAGTGCCTGACTGAAAGGGCTTCACCCATATCCCACTGAAACAGACTGGGGAACATTAGTGACTTCTGTGGGGCAGGATTCAACTCTTAGAAAGGAAAAGCAGAGAGAAGAAAACAATAAAGTCCAGTGACAAATTGATAATGAAGTGTCTTGCAAATTATGACCTACTGTGCATGAACAGGCTTTGTTGCTTTGCTTGTCTGAGCACACTGCAGTTTCTCTGCTATTAATTTTTTTAATTGCAAGCAGTAACAAATAACCACACAGTGCCATTGGTTCAGCAGGTAACTCCTCTAGTGTGGCACACAAGCAGAAAGCTGGGCAGCTCATAGGCTTCCACACAAATCACTTTGGCTGTGATTCACTTTCCTTTAGCACTCTCCAAACCAGACATCTAGTTAGGTTCTTCCTTTAGCCCACAGAGAGATAGGGGTGTCTCCTGATGGTGAGTCCTCACAAACCACAGCAATGAAGACATCTGAGTGGGATTTCCCGTAGAGGAAACCTGTACAGCTCTACTTATCGCTGTGGGAATATGGATGTGTAGGTTAGGCAGATGACATTAATGAGGATTTGTCCCGGTCTAAGGATACAGCTAAGCCGTCATGACAAAAACCAGCTTCATAGTCAGACTCTTCTGTCATATGGACCATCAAGGAAGAACAACTGAAACATGGACACAGATGAGCTTCAGGAAGGAGGTCCATGAGACACCATCCCACAGGTCCACATTTCCATCCACGCAGTCTGAATTGGTCTGATCAAAGTTGCAGCCAATGCAAGCTACCAGCACCTCTGCCGCACAGCCACGTGGACATCCATGGTTTATGGGAGCTTGTACCTACAGGCTAAGAACCTGGCATCCTGGCCAGTGAGCACCAACTAGACTGGAAAGCCCAGGCAACTAGCCATGCTCAAAACAACCTTTATCCCCAGGGCTCTGTGCTTCAATTCTGCATCCCAAGATTTGGAATAACAAGAGTTCCCTGTCCCAGATATGGTTATGAGAAAAAAAAAAATCCATGAGATTGATAGAATAACATCTCAGATAGAGCAAAAAGTCAGATCTCCATCTGCTAGAGTATCCTACTTCCCTCACTCAAATTCTTAACACCATCTAGCACTGAGTGGAGCTTATATCTCACTCCTCATATTAGACTGGGACGCGCGGTAGCTAAGAGCTTGTCCTTTATCTCTGCCTGCTCTGTGGTTTTCAAGACTGCTTCAGTCTTCAGGGCTACTACCCTCTGATCTTTCACCAGCATCAGGAAATGTGCCAGGAGGAAGGAACAGAAAGAAACCCAAAGGAGACAACTGTCATGTGAAACTCCAGCATGAATGGTGCAACCAGTTGCATGTCAGGGGTTTGGGAAGGGCTGGTGGGAGCTGGCAGGGTGGGCAGTTGCTCAAAGGAAACCACAGAGGACTGACCAAGCACTTGAAAGATTCCACACATACCTCCCAGATATGCCTGCACGGTTACAAAACCCTTGCCCAGCACATGGGGTGGTGGCTTGCACTTGGAAAAAGAAAAAAAAAATAGGGGAAAATAAAAAAAGGAAAGGAAAAAAAAACAAATCCCCAAACAACCATTCGTGGGGCACACGGAGGGCAGCAAGTCGTCTGCTTTAACGAGATGCTGCAGGCACTGATGTCTTGGAATTTGGGCTATGCTTGCGGTCCATGAGGCCACTCCGAAGCCTTTGGTCACATTAAGCAACATTACATGATAATGCTGCAGGCCTTTCAGGCTGAGGGAGAAGGAAAACAAAACACATGACTCTGGATGGAAAGGCATTGCTGTAAACCTGGGAGGGAGAAAATTCCTTCTGATACTTTTTTTGGCTGGTTGTGTCCTCCCCTCCCGCCTGCCACCTCTCTCTCCCTTTCCCTCCTCCTCCTCCTGAAGAACTGGTGACAGCAAGGTTTTGTGTTTCTTTTATTTTTTTTAACTAATATTTCCATATTAAATAGAAAGGAAGAGTGTGAAAGGCCATGCAGAGTGGTGGCAGCTAGAGAGTGGAATCTGCAACTGAAGGGTGGAGTTGAAGCACTGGAGAGGTGCCGGTTATTTATAGGGTATGAGAGAACACAAAAAATGTCTGGCCCCTTTAAGGCCCCTTAATCCAAACAACCAATGGAAAGAAAAAAAAATGGGGAAAAAAGAAATAAAAAATAAAAAAAACAAGGGAAAGGAAAAAAAAATTAGGAGAAAAGGCATCATCGCACTAGACTGCAATGCGTGAAAGAAGATCGCGCGATGGCCTGGCATGGTCCTGCCCCATCCCTCCAGCTTGACCTGCACCCCACAGTTCCTTCACGCTCGCGTGGTGGGACCAGCACTGGAACAAGGAGCCCTCGCTCCCCAGGCAGCCCCGAGCCGCAGCTGCCTCGAGGGTGGGACGTGGCAGCTGTTTACACCGTGATACAGCAGCCTTGGACAGGAAGCGGAGATGAACGGCGCATTCAAGAGAAATCAAAAAGGAGAAGTCGAGAGCGTCAGGAATATGGGCTGGAAATTCCTTTTCTTACGTTGGCATTTGTGGAGTAACTGGGGATCTTTGCACTCTGATCTGAGAAGAAGAGTCTGTGAAATGCAGCTGTTCACAGTCCTGACTCATTTAGGGACACATGAACTGGAGGGTCATCTTTGCGGCTTTTCATAGCCAGGTATTTCAGCGTAGATGAGGGTGTTCTGGGAAGGCTCCTCGTCAGACCCTTGTCACAGCTGGTTTAAGCAAAGTTACTCAGCAGTAGGCTGGAAAATCATTGCTTTCAGCCACTTCCTAGGATTCCTGATAGATTTTAGCCCAGCTGAATAGTCTTCCCCTACAAGATGTCCTTGTAGGGACTGCAGTGCAAAGAGGGCTCACACAAACCACAGCAGTTTTGTGCTCTAAGTAAAACTTTTTTTCCTTCTTTACAAATGAAATGCATGAAGTTATGCCTATCTTTTCTAAGCAGTCATAAGGGAATTGTGAAGAGGTCCTGGAGGACACTCAGCACTTGGGTGATTTAGTGTACAACAAAGTGGATAAGTCATCAACTTTGATGAATACACACCTGGAACCAAGGAAACTGAAGAAAGACAATTTTGTGGATAGCAAGGGGTCAGGAAAGAGATTCAAGAGCACAAGTGGATGACAGTGACACTAAATCCTCAGGTCTTTTCACAAACCCTGCTCTTATTTCCTAGGATCCTGTTGAACCCATGAGCCTTCATTCCCATTCTCCTCTGCCAGTATCAAATAACAAAAGTCAGATCTCATATGGGAACCACTAACAACATAAAAATAAGATTTATATGTAAAGATGAAGTTCAAAAGAACAGTTACAAAACCCAGAAAGGTTTTGTTTGTACCCAAGCACTCACAAATAAAATCAAATACAAAACACTGCTGTTAAGGATTGTGATCACCATCGCCTGTGACCTTCTCCCACCATCACTGTGATTTTGAATGCTGGACACTGACTACAAATTAATTTGCCGAAACTGAGGAAAATGCTTCCCTGATGTGTAAATAAGAAAAGGCTAAACATGTATTAGGTAATCCCAAACCTCATTTGACCACGAAAGAGGCCAAAAGAGGGGAGATTTAGATTAGATATAAGGAAGAACTGTTTTCCTGGGAGGGTGAGGAGGCCCTGGCTCAGGCTGCCCAAGGAAGCTGCCCCGTTCCTGGAGGTGTTCAAGGCCAGGTTGGATGGAGCTTTGAGCAACCTGATCCAGTGGGAGGTGTCACTGCCCATGACAGGTGGGGTGTGTGTGAGTGCGTGTGGAGGTGGATGGGGTTTAAGGTCCCTTCCAACCCAAACCATTCCATGATTCTATGACCACTTGTAGTTCACACAAACCACATGCTAACACTCCCTCCAGCTCTCCTTTCATCAAAGATGGGAACTCCACAGCTCTAGATCTGCTCCCTACCTTCCAGCCTCGTGAGAAGGATGGCACCATTACAATGCCAAAATCCTTAACTCTCAGTTGGTGATGCTAGTTTAGTCTTTCTAGTGACCACAGAAAAGCCTAAAACATCATGGGAAATATGGAGGCATGGAAAGGTGAAAAGACTGGGCCACAGCAGGGAGAGTCCTCGGGAGATGTAAATCAATACAACTCGTTGATGTCAGCGGCCCAGGGAGGCTGGACCAGCATCAAGCAGAGCAGCAAGGAAGAGGAGGGCTGCGCCTCTTCCTGCTTGTCACAACGCAATTCCAGGAAACTCGGACCTCGGCTCTCCTCCTGCTCTGGATTTCAGCCACTGGCTCATCCTGCTCGGGAGAATCTGTCAGCACACCTCAACCCTCGAAAACTGGGGCTTGAGCCAAGGCCCTCAAAAGGCAGCAAAGGAAGGACAGGAGGCAGAGTCCAAAAGTATCTTTCCGCCCTAAAGGTGAGCCCTTTGGAACAGGCTCAAGTCCCACTCGCTTTGCCTGGGGAGGGCCTGCCAGTGGCTGTTTGATATGTGGAGTGAATGAAAACGTTACCCCCATGCGGTGACGTTCCAGCACCTTTCAGCACCAACTTGTCTTTTCCTTTATCTTTTTCTGTTTTAAACACAGACTCTTGGGAAAGCAACTTTGCAGACCAAGCTGCAAAGCAGAGACAGAATAGAATTGTCTTTTCTTTTTGGCTCCCAATACAAGAATGCAAAGCATTGTCTCTCTGGGAGAAGAATTAAGTATGGGCAAGTGTTTTGGCAAGAGAGCCACAGAGGAGAATGGAAGGCGAGGATGAGGCGGGGGAAGAGAAGGGGAGGGAGAGCTGGGGGTCAGATGGATGGTTTGGTCTTTTATAAATCTTGGATGGGGAAGAGGCACACAGATGGCTTTGTGTTTTAAAATGATACTAATAAATCACCTCCCTAATCATAATCAAAATGCCCTTGTCTCTTTTTTTTTTTTTTTTTCCCCTCCTTCTATGGATCACAGCAGAGCAACGAGGCTGGAGCGCGCGTTTGGCAAGGGAATGGCAAGTACTCGAGACAAAACCAGACTGTGGTGAAAGAGCGAGGGGATGCGTGCAAGTGAGTGTGCAATCCGTGCCTCTCTGTGCACATGGGAGCGCACCTGGCTGTGGGAGTCAGCATAAGCACTCTCGGCGTTACTCTGTGGGTGAACAAATGACATGAGTAAGGGAAAGGAGAAGCAAGGGGGATTTTGAAGCATGCAACGGGCAGGGAATTTTTAGGGCACAGCCCTGCAGGAGCCCGGACCGTTTCTAAGCAGGAACGTGCCCACACGTGCAGGAAGAGGGTCTGAGTGGAAGAGTGAGCCTGCTGATATTTGCAAAGAGAGGAGCCATCCTGATGGCGGGGGAAGGAGTGGGAAAAGGCAGGGTCTTGTCTTTCCCAGGCGGGAGCAGACGTGCAGAGGAGGAATGCTGCATCCCCGTTCCAGTGCTCAGTCTTGGCTGCAAGGAAGGTGCAGCCTCTCCTCCTCCAGCAAGAACCACTGGGCCTGGACCGCAGGGGGAGCAGAGACTCTCATTGTCCGGGTTTTCCATTTGGAGCTCCACGTGGCACAAAATCCCATCAGTTTCCTTGCCAGAGGGAGCCAGGTGGAGAGAACAATAAAAAGCAGAAGGCGCGGGGTGGGGCGGGATGGTCCAGAGCGGATGCAGAGGATGGAATTAATCAGCTGTCCGGGAGGAATATTAGAGCTCTTCAGCTTGTCGTCAACGCCTTCTCCTCCTTCCCAAAGACAGACACAATGAGAGACCAAGGAACATTTCCTATTGTTACAGGGGATTTGTCCACAAGGTCCAGACCCATGTGGAAGTCATTACCGGCTGGGAGTGGTAGGTATCTCGCCCAGAACATGTAGCTAGATGAGATGGGGGAGAGCGATGGGGAAAACGTTGAGAGACCAGAGATAATGTGTCCCTGTCTAACTGATTTAGACATCTCAGGGGATGCTGTCACCATAGCAGCCCAGATCCAAGTCCAGGGATCAGTATGGGCTGAGGTACGAAGTGTTTTGCTTAATATTACCCTTGGACTGAGCCAAAGTCCTGAGTGTTCCTGTGAGAAGACATCAAGGGTAGCTAAGCGCCAACAGGAGTGGATCATGAATTTCACTGCTGCTACCGAACAAAGAGGGGAGGGACAGTTACGTCAAGGTTTTCTTTTCCTTGTCTCCGACCCTCCCTAGATAGAAAACTGAAGAGTGGCTGCAGCAACAGCTGTACGAAGCATGAGGTGAAGAGCTTGCCACTGCCCATCTGCAAGTCCTCCTGCTCCAGCAGAACCTGGTCTTCAGGATCATCCATGGAAGAACATAACTATCCACGGGTGAGAGCCCAGGACTGAGTGATCAGAGTCGACACCTCCAGGTTCCCAGGGGAAGGTCGATCCTTTTAGACACGTTACAACTAAGCTCAGTTGTTTCACACTAAATCGTACGTAAGTCAGCAGCGTCTCCAGAAGTGGTGATGTCAACATCCTCAGCATAGCCAGAGGAAAAGGGCACCTCAGAATTCAATGGAAAAACAACATCCCAAGTCATTTGCTGTTATTTCTTGATCTCCCTGCTCCTAACCTGTTGGGTACTGAATAGGAGTGAATTGAATAGATGTTGCTGTAGGTAAAACACAGTCTGGTGTATGACAAAGCTGTCCTCCCCTCAAGTTCGCTCCTGACTTCCCCAGCTGTGAAGGAGTGAAACACATTCAGTCACACTAATTGGGGTGAAAAATAACTGTATGAAGCCTGTTTGGTCTGACAGAAACCATGTAATGCATTGCAAAGAGAAATGGGAGTGCTGGTCCGGGGGAAAAGTAATAGACAATAAGCAGCTTGACGTCACCTGGTCAGCAAAGCTGTTATGGAAAGTGGGCCGTGAAAACACCTTTCATGCTGTGTGCTAAATGCTACCTGTCACTGCTGGCATCTTTAATGCAGAAATGTTTCTTCCAGGGTTCTCAAGTCACAGCGAATGAGCAGCCGTTAAGCTCTGAGAAGAATCATAGGATGCTTTGGGTGGCAAAGGACCTTTACAGGTCATCCAGTCCACCTTGCCTGCAGGAGCAGGGACATCTTTAACCAGATCAATTTGCACAGAGCCCCATCCAGCCTGACCTTGAATGTTTCTAAGTTTTACCTGGATGGCACTGGAGCAGTCACACAGGCTCCTTTAAACATCTACTCTTTTGAATCAGGCTCTCAAAAAACACTCAACATACCAATACACCAATTGAGAGTGAAAGTTGTCTAACCATACCCTAACTGGTTGCCTTCCACCTAGAAGGGTTTCACTTTCACATAGTTGACTTTTGTCAAGTTTCTACCACTGGTCATGGTTATGGCTTGGACAGGGCTGATCTGCAGGCTGCACCTGGGTAGGAATGGGTGTCCAGCTCCAAAAGATGCAAAATCCAATGCCATGCAACAGCCTTCTCAAAACTACAACATCTAGGGGGAAAGGATTTGAAAGAGAAAGGAGGACAGGCACACAGTCAAGGGGACCATGGGGACATAGTCAATGGGATAAGCAGTGGCTTCTGGGGTTTTCAGAAGCTCCAAGAATATCAGCCACAACTATCACGCTTGCAGATGAGTACATAAAACTGTCTTAGAATACACATGCTCTACGTGCACTGGAGGAGCAGGACACCATTCCTGTGGAGACAGATCAGGAGAAACAAGGACTCTCAGTCACTCTTATGTGTTGTAGGACATTGAGGACAACTGACTCCAAAAAGCCTTTTTTTCCACCAGAGATAAGCAGCTTTCTTCAGCCTTCTGCCCTGGCTGCATGACTTTCCTGCTCCAACTCAACTCTACCATGCTGCATTTCATGCCTGCATTGAACCTGGTCCTCAAAGAAAAATACTTGTTATACACCTATGGAAATAATCACCAGGATGCTCAGTTCATTTACCTCCAAGGAATTTCTTCTCAACCAAGCAAGATGTCCCTTCCCACAGGACAGCATTCATCTGGGTACTTTTACCAGCATGAACACTGTGTTTTTTTCTTGTAAATGCTATGAACATTCTCCTTTATTTACATTCTACAAGAACTCGTTTTTACCAACATTTATGCATTGTAACACATAGCCCTGATCCTGCAAAATCTTAGCACGGCTACAGCTTTGTGCATGCCTGAGATCTCCCTGGTTTCAATGAGCTATTCACTGGCAGCTTGCTGAAGAGGCTGGAGCTGTGCTTAGGTTTTAAGTATGTGGAAAAACTATTACGTAGCAACAGGGTTCAAACAGGAGCCCCCAGATTCATCAGGTGTTTGACTCACTCAGTACATGCAGACTAAACGGGAAACAGAGGATGGGAAACATAGTAAAAAGTAATAAAAATGTCTTTAAGCATTTCAGGTTATTGAAAAAAAAATCTCTCTTCGTAAGTTCCCTAACTTTTAAAATCATAAACATGCATTCTCAGAAAGTTAGACTTAAAAGTAGCTCATATTTCATGTAAAATTGCATTGTTCTAATTATACTTACAAAATACATGCCCACATACATGAATAAAATATGTCACTATAGTATAAAATAGATATTTCTGTTCTTTAAATTAAGTTTAAAATTAAAATCATGCTGAAACATGCATTTGTCTGCTATGTGTCTTTGAAGGACGTGTTATCTCCATTCTGCAATATCAAGGAATATAAAAATAAAAGTTAGATATAAAACTCGTGCAGCTCTTCTCTGTTTAAACTCTTTTCAAACATCAACTGAATTTTCAAGCAACCTTTTTGACATCCTGTACATGCTCTACACTGTGGTACTAAAGGTGATATGAATATGTTGGATTTGTCCTGTTTGGCAGTGGAAACGTGTCCCACCTCTGCCCAGCACTGCTACCACAAGGGCTCAACAGGACGAAGCAAGCCCAGCACTTTTGTTGGCATCAGCAACGACCTACAAGAGCAAAGAGGCAAAATCCACCATGGGGAAGGGCAGAGTCCCCATTTCCACTAGCCCACGATGTGGTGGCCTCGCAGGGCTTCTCTTTGCACAAACCCTGCTCACAGCAGCCCATTCACAGCATCACCGTGCTCCCCGCACACACACACCGAGCTTTCCTTCTCCTTGCCTCTCTCTCTCTTTTACTCTCCCACCACAGCTGGTTAAAATTACGCTGGAATTTTGTTTTTCTGTCAAGTGAATTTGGACCTGGTAAATCCCTCCCAGCCATTCCAGTGGCCTTGCAATGAACATCGAGGCTGCGTGTAATACACATGATTTAAGAAAGGTGCTGCTGGAGCTATTTCCGAGCACGTTCATGATACAGGGCTCAGGGCAGCCAAGAGGGGCTCCTGTGGCTTGCAGACACCCAGGGAGGGATGGCAGGGTTTCCACATGAAGAATGGGTCAGGGAATGAGGAGTGATCCAAAGACATGTCATGTCAGATGGAGCAGCTCACCTTGCAAGGACAATGCCAAAAAAAACCACCAACCCAAACAAAAAAAATCCCAGACTTGGAAAAATCCCAGCCCTTTTGTCTTGAGAGACCACAGGAGCAAACATGAAAACTCTTCAGTGAGCCAAGCCATCGGGGAGCTGTGGTACAGAAGGAGAAGGACACGTTCTTGGCTGACCTGGCAAAGCTAAGGGCTTGCAGAAACATATAACAATAAATTGAGGCTACAAGTGTGCACCTGCACACATGTGCTTGTGGCCAGCTCAATGCGGGAGGCCACCAGCCCTCAGTGGGGTTTGACTCACCTCTGCCTTGAGTTGGCAGACCACAGTGCAGGGAAGTCCTGGGGGGGGGTGGGCAGTGGGTGGTGGGACCTGGACAATGGACATGCCCAAGCTTGAGACCCAACGCACCTCCACTGCTTCCCTGAGGAATGCAAAGAGCCCTTGGGCCACCCCCAATGAACTACAGGGTCTCCCAAAAGATCAGGCTGCAGTTCTGAGCAGGAATACCAGGTTAAATTCAGTTTTCCAGCAATAAACCCTCGTGGTCATATTTAGCAGGTTTAGAAACAGGCATACAGGTCAAAGAAATTTGGGGCTGGGGAAACAAATTCAGGCAATCTCTTTGATAATGTTAAAACTGCACTATTAGGATAGTTTTGGAATGGAACAATGCTCTTCCAGCTTTCAAAGTGACTTTTTTTGAAAGACAACCACCAATAGTTAAAAATATTATCTTTTTAAAAGATCAGGAAGAGAAAAAAAAGGTTTTATTTTCACACAACAAACCCTTTAAACTAACCCTAAGCGAGTTTTACATGGGGTCAGGGGGCTGTAAAGGGGAAATTCTATTCAATGGAATATTTAAAATGATTATGGGGGAAAAGAAGGGGAACTGTTCCCTTTTGTCACAATTAAATACAAGCATATAGTCTATGTGTATACATGCATGCACACCTCTTCCCTTCAGACCAAATATCCAGGCACCCTCTGGGTTTATATCTGTTTGTGCTGGGCATGCAGACATGATCCCTGGACAATTCCTGATCCCAAAAGAGCAAATCAAAGGATGAATTAATCTCTAAGGAGCAAAGCAACAGCTTGAAGTCCTCCAGTGGGTCAGTGGCAAACCTGCACCCAAGGTGGGCATCAGTCACTGCATTATGGACCTGGCCAAGTACGGGAAGGAAAATCTATTTATAAGGTACTGGCTGAGCGATCGAAAAGCTGTCTACATGGCCTGGGTTGGATTTGAGCATGAAAGAGAGGAAAGAGATTGCGTGCGTGCGTGCGTGCGTGTGCATGCACATAGGCACATCTACACCCACCCCTTGGATGGGGCTTAGCAACCGGGACTGAAATTACCGAAAGGAGGTGTAAAGAAATAAAATCAAAGACCAAATCTTGGTACTAGTCCGTATTTCTCCTCCACTCCACCTCTAACACAGCAATAAAAATGGTAAATTAACTTTAAGGCATTTCCCCCCCTCTCCTTAGTCTAGTGTAAGCCTCAGATGATATGAAAAGTTCTTATATATGATCTAGATTTATGGCTTTTTTTGTTTCTTTTTTTCAGTTAAATGCTGGGTTATGAAGTCATGTTTTGGTCATAAACAGAAAGCACGCATGCAGAAAATCATTTAGATACTAATTTGCAAACCTGATGCCTGCATTTTTGTATGTCTATTAATATACATACAGGCAAACAACAAAGATACAGACCTAAACCCTGCGTTTCTACATTGTGTTTACACACTATGTCTATGTGTACCTATAGAGAATCCACTTACTGACTTTTATTGGTGATTGAAAACATGCCAGTAAAAAGCCAAAATGTCAGTAAACACAGTGGATGTCGTCACTGTTTTCCCTTTTCAGGTTGGTTTCCCTGGTGTACAAAGGTCAGTTCCAGCTCCAGCATAAATTATTACTGCCTATTTGACTCATAATAACATATCCAAATAATAACCAACACATGCTGGATGCTTTATGGATGAATAATTCCTGTTCCAAAGAACTGGCAATTTACACAGTTTAGATGCAGGGAAACTGGGAGAACAGTCTCATTGCCCAGGTTGTGCGGCAAGGGGCAGAATAAAACCCCAGAACAGAAAGTTCCCTGGACTGAATGGCCACTGCCAGCAGCTTCAACCCCAGCCTCTGACTGGACCCAAGGCAGGAGGGGCACCCAGGGAAGGCTTGTGATGGTCAAATCTCTGCTAAAATGCAGCAAACCTTTGGATGCTTTGACTCAGTGAAGAGGTGTCGTGCTTTGAGTGGGTGCACAGGAACAGCGTGAGCTTGGATGGATGGGACGCTGCCTGCCCTGCAGAGGACAAGGTTGGGCTTTCACCTGTCCCTGCTCTGCAGAACCTGTTCTGGTTGAACACATGGCTGAGGGCCCACCAGCCTCCGTGATGCCCCGCATCTCCCCCACACGTGACGAGCACAAACCCACACCGTTCCTACGAGCTCATCCTCAGCCTCTGCTGGCTCCGTCCCTGACATGCAAATAATGACATACCATTTCCAGCCTATTACGCTGCTCTTTGGACCTTGCCTCCCATCAGAACAGCAAACCTATGTCCCTGTATGACCCTTCTGGCTCAGCCAAAGCAAACCAACGTGCTATATTTGTATTTCAAGCCCGGGCCAGGAACGATTCCCGTAAGGCTCAGCCTGGCTTAATGGAGCTGTGTCTGTGCTGTGCCTCTAAGCCTACATTTGGCCACGGGGCCAGAGCTGCTTTTTTGCCTGGCTCGGGTAGGATGCAGCAGTGTTTGCTGAAGGTAACTCCGCTGTGAGAAGAAGCAGCAAAAAGCGATGATGGGGCCAGCAGGGGTGGAAGCAGAAAAGGGAGATGAGGGAAAGCAAGGAGGAGGGGCAGGCAAAGGGTGCTCCCAACCTTCCCAACATTATCACAGCTGTCCAGAGATAATTTTGGTGTGGAGAGCAGGTTCCAGTGAGGAGCACAGCAAGAAGGCAGCTGGGGCTGCAGCCCAGCATGAACAGTTGCTGGGATCTCCTTGCCAGGTCTGCATCATGCCATGGTGCTTGCCCCCTCCAGCCTCCTGCTCAAATGCTGCAGCAGACAGGATGTTTTTCTTGGACAAGGCGGCTGCTGCAGCTTTCTGGGATGAGGCTGCGTTGCTGGTGGCTGGAGGTGCTTTGGAGAGCAGCTCGGTCCTGGGGAGCTCATGGCCTGACTTGCAGCTCCACTGCTTCACCACTCTGTGTCACAACAGCCCTTGGCTCCCTTGTGCAAATGGGGCTCTCCCCAGACTTGCCACCAGCTGCACAATGCAGCACATGTCAAAGCCATTGCAGGGCTTTGCTGTGTTTTCCTGCTGGCCCTTTCCCTGCAAGTCACGCTCCTGGGCCATGGCTACCCAACCTTCTTCCAAAGGAGCATCCTCAGGATTGCACACAGCATAAAAGATGCAAAAATCGCTTCTGGGTCCTTCATCATCACACGCCTGCCTCCAGCCAGTCACGTATTTCAATCACTCCAAGGAGTGATGAAAGAAATCTTGCCTTAAGATGAGAACTTGCCCTAAGACAGACAAGATCCTGAGCTTTTTTCCATCATAACGTCACTCTGGTCTCTGTGTCTTGTGAAGCCTCTTTTCACCCTGCACAGGTCCCTGCTTTATTGTAGGGGTCTTCGTTTGCATTGCAAAGAGTGCTGCATAATACCAGAGCACAGATGCCTGTGTACAGACACTCCCAATATCAGGGCACAGAGGGATTTCTTTTTTTCCAGGAGATATGTTTTCCCAGCAGGATTTCACCACGACCAGCACTCAGCAGAGGAACAAGTAGGGTTGTCAAACCAATGATGTCTGAAGCAAGTTGAGTGCATGGTCATAGCCGGCACTTGGTAGGCAATAGAATACTAATTAGAGAGTTACATAGCAAGTCCTGCTAATTGCATCAGTGAGGTGCAATTGTGTCCCCATAGTGGTGTCTCTGCAGACACCCGGCTGCTGTGCCCTGCAGCCTGGTGTGCCCAGAGCCTGCACACCAGCACAAACCAAAGGAGTTATGCTGGGCTCAGCACATAAAAACTGAGTGGTTTGACTGCTGCTGGGCAAGAAAAGCTTTGGGGAGTATGAGGAAAGCATGGCTGTTGGACCCAGACCTTCTACTTAGTGCTGAAACGTGTCCAGAACAAAGCAGGAGTAATGAGAGAGATTGAATACACAAAACTTGGCTTAAGCACCAGAGCAGAAGCTGAGCTCACCCTAAGTCTGGATGTATTCAGACTGGGAAAAGATTCAGCTCTTTAGGAAGAGAATGGCCATGAAGTTTGGACCCTGAACGAAACTTCTATTGCATTTGTACTGTTTGAATTTCAGTTTATTTGTTTGGACTCGTAAACACTGCTGTCCCTGAGGAAGCACCCACTGCTGCTTGCAGGTGGGACCCTAGGGCAGCTAGCTGTACTTTCTGCACCCACGCCACAGCCCTCCTGAAACGCAGCCACTTCAACACACAGGGGAAGCAGATGAGCTTTGCATCCAGGACAGGGGAGAGTGGCTACTGCCCAGTGGCCAGCACTACTCTGCATTCACCAAACCAGCAACCTCTGAGGCCAGCAGACTTTGTAGAGTTCAGCTATAATGAGGATGAGACACATCTTTCTTCAAAACCAGCAAACAAGCTACCCAGAATATCACCAGCAATACATGTCCAGGAGGTTTGAGTGCGCTCTCACATTCCGGCCTCCCTCAGTCAGGCAGATGAGGACTCCAAAGGCATCTCTTGATGATGGTATAGAGGGCTAATGGGTTCCCACTCGCTCTTGCCACGTGGTGGGTGGAGGTTTGAAGGGCAGCTCCCGTGCCATAAGGCTGCTGGGATCCTCCACCCGTCATCAGCATGGGCAGGGAGGGAAGAGGCAACAGAATTTTTAACACTAAGTTTAACGTAAAACAGAACCTCCATGTTTGGCTATCAAACAACTCAGCTACAAATAAGGAGTGTTTGCCCCAGAGAAGCATGTTTCAGCCCAGCCCAGGCACATGGGATCACAAGTTAAGGTGGTAATTAGGAGCACTGAGTCAAATTCCTGACCACAGCCACCCGTGGGCAGCGGCTCTGAGGGAGCCACAGTGCCTGCTGCAGCATCTCAGAAATGCCACCTCCGGCCGAGAGTCCCACCCCGGCTTCCCAACAGTGCCCAGCGAGTGCGTGGGCATCTCCCACAGCCCCATCAGAAGCATAGGACATCGGGCTTCAGCCGGGATGTGCTGGCATCTTTCCTCAGCATGGCATTCAGAGAGCTAAAATAAGTCTGTGCCACCTACAGCCTCGCTGGTCCTGCTGTGGGACAGGGCACAGCTGGCAGGGGCAGGAGGGGGCTGCAGGACATGGCTTGGGCATGACGCAGAAGATACTGGTTTTGTTCTGATAGCCTAGATAGGCAAGAGCCCAAAGCTGCAACTCCACCTCGACGCTGCTGGTTCCTGCCCCGGGGAAGGAAGGAGGAGGCTATGGTCCCTCTTGGGACCTGCTGGATGGTCAGAGGCAGCTGATGCCCAGTGGGCACCGCACCGTCCTGCCTGCAAGAGAAGGCTCGGCAAGGCAGGGTGCGCACAGCAAATGGCAGGGCTAGGGCTGCCTGAGTGCAAAGCGACCCAGACGGGGCCCCCTCAGCTTCCCGGCCAAGGCAGGACGGAGCAGCCCAGCTGCTCGGGCTTGGCTTCTCCTTGCATGGCAGCTGGGGGGGAGAGCCAAGCACAGGGAGAGACGGGGAGCATGTGCATGCATGAGGGGCTGCAATCACCCTCCTTTCCCACCTTCCATCAACTGAGGGGGGAAGAGATAAGGAATGAGTAACTAGAAGGTGAAATCAGGACATAAAAGAAGCAGAAAATCATCTCAAAGGGTGGTTTTTTCTTTTTAAAGGTTTCACCAAGATTTTTGCTTTTCCCCAGGGCGTCCTTTGCAAATCAAGCCTCACTGCAAAGGCTATTGGATACGACTCTGACGTCAGCAGGGAAAAGGTCCCCAGACTCTCATTAGAAAGGGGAAGAAAAAAAAAAAAAAACTATCCTTTTTTTCCCCCCCTTGACCAGTTTAACCTTTTCAGAACAATAAACAGGCCAGTTACAGGGCAAAACCAAACAAGCAGAAGTGCTGTGGGCTCCTCTTCCAGAGGATGACTGAAGGCATGCAGCGGGCAAATGCCAAGGGCTTGAGCTGGCACTGTGGCCAGGCAGCCCCTGTGCTCCCTATCCTGCCTGGCACAGCACCGCTTTGCCCCTGGGGTTGGTTTTAACCCTTTTTTTACAGCACTCTGCCCATGCATGGAGTTGTTTTTGGTTAAAAACCTTGCTAGTGTGGAAATAAGCTCATTTTACTATCCAAGCCAGTGTGGACATTCCAAATGGGTCCTCTGATGTTGTGGGATACAAGGGAGGCTGCCTTGGATGGGGAGCAGGAGCAACCAGTGGTACCCAAAGGCAACAATGAGTTCTGTTCCAGCCACTGCTGTCAGTACAGCCCACAGCGCTACACAAACCTGTGAGCGGGGTGAAACGCTGCTCTGCCTTTTCCCCAGCATCCATTCCCCAAATACAAAGTGCCAAATTGATTTACTGCAACCCTATCTTGCTGAAATGGGCCAATAAGTGAAGTGTCGCAGCAGGGTGTCCCCAGCAGCAACCCAAATGTCCCTTGCAGATCTCCTGCCGGTTTCGGAGGATGTTTGGATTTCAGGTTTTGCATGATCCTTGCACCCAGGTACCGTATAGGAGTAGTGTATGGTTAAAAGCAGCTCTACACTGCAAAAGTAAAACATTAATGTTTAGAACCCTTGGTTGTTATTTTGGGGAACAACAGAGGTGTGAAAGAGACCTTCAGGGGCCAGGCTTGATCAAGAAGGGTCCCAACCATAGAGATTGCACCCAAGTCTCTGGAAAATAAGAAATTTATTTTTTAAGGTGGTGGAGGGTCACACCTAAAGGAAATGGGCTTTTCTGAATTATAAAAATGCGGCTTGTCAGCCTGCAGTGCGTGAGTCTGTGCTGATGGAGCCTGGCCTGAAATACTAGGGATGGGCAGGAACCCAAAGGGAACATCTGCTCATTGCATGGTATTTTGGGTCCGCTTTCCTCAGCCTGGGATGGGCAGGTCTGCTCATGAGAACTGGGCTGCTGCCTTCCTGCAGGAAGCAGAGGACAAATTACTCCGAGATGGGAAAAAGACATTGTGAGGAGCAGATACAGTTGATGAAGGACAAAGGGCTGGGCAGCTTCCCCACCCCACTACTCTTCACTCTCCTGAGGGATGCTGCATTGCATGGCCATGACTCCCCTCTCCTCTTTTCAGGCACCAAGCAGCCCCTTCCCTTGGCCCTATACAGTTTCCCATGCTGTCCATGCAATGAGAAGACAACTTTCTATGCGATGAGGTGGAACTCTGCTTTAAAACCTGCCCTGCACATCCTAAATCCACAGGACACCCACCTCATACACTCTCACATCCCATTCAAGGTGTCTCCCCTTGGCCCTCATCGCACTATAGGGATGCACAACACTTTTCTTTCTGCTGATGCCAGAACCGTGCCGGTGGAAGATACCAGTTGCCCCAGGCCAGCTGTGCTGGCAAGCGAGAGGATAAGAAGTTTGTCCAGATCTCCACCCAGACACGTCTCTTCAGGGTGGAGAGGGAGGAAGCAAAGGGGCCGCTCGCTCCCAGCAGCCTGGCCCCCGAGCTTGGCTTGCCTGCGCAGGGGCGTGTGTGCAAAGCAGGCTCTTCCCTCTTGCTTTTCCTTTCCATTTTACACTTTGCTATCCAAAGTGGCAAATGCAGAGCCCATCGGCCCAGAAAGCTGGGATTGCTTTCCCATCACTCCCATGGCACCAGCACCATCACATCCATCCGGTGATGCTGCCACCCACACTCAGGCTGAAGCCTCAGCCTTTCCCTGAGGTTTGATGGGGGTGCACTCAGCTGGATGAGGTTTTGGATGGGCTGCACGGACCTTTCTGGGACAGACAAGATGATAAACCCTTTGCAACAGGGCTAACACCTCTGCAGGTCATGTCCCGAATGTTTTCTCAGCTATCACTGAACGCAGGGAGAGATGGAGCTCAGCAGCAGTGGATAGGGAAAGCAGTGCTGTTTTTTTGGGATTAGGATGAAATCTGCTCCAATGGCCTTCTCCAGCCCCTGCTGCGGTCCTTCCTGGCTCAGCCATGGCTCAGGACCTACTCAGACCCGACGAGTTGTTCAAAGGGCATCAAAAGGGGCTGAACCTTGTCAAAGCAGAGGAGGCAGAAAGCAATAGGGGGGTTGCCAGCTCTTATCGCTTGCAATCTCCCGCCTGTACTTTTGCAGACATTCATCTATGCTTCCTCCAAGCTGGATTCCCCCTTTTCTCCCCTGCCCTGGCCAAGCCCCCAGCCCAGCACGGCCAGCCCAGCTTGGACATCACCTTAATTTTACCCCAATGAGGCTCACAGGGGATGCCCACCTGCCAGCACCTAAAGCAGCTTTGTGCTGCATGGGATAACCCTCAGGGAGTGGTGATAAAGATCTCCTCATCCCCATGGAAATTGAGCCCTGTTCCTCACATACCTCCACTAATTCAATTTTCCACTATGTGAATAGACCTGCCAAACCTCTATTATTCTTTCTTCTTCAGAAGTTTGCAGCAGAGGGGTAGGGACAGGCAGGCAGAGGGGTTGGGCTCCCTCCTGCCTCTCTCAAGCCTGATCTCTGCAAGAAATAGTCATGCTTCGTGCTCTTGAGGCATGTTTCATTATTCTCCTTTTAAACACGTGTCTGAGGAAGAAGGGGAAGAGAAGTCTGAGCCAGATGTGGAATTGCTTAGAAACACCTGGGCAGGACGCAGTGGATTTTGGATTTAGGTGACTGTAAGGGAGAAAAGCACCTCGAAAGCATCCGCCGCTGTTCTGCTAAAGTAGCTTAGCCTGGCTTGGCCTACAGCTTGTCCCACTATTAGTTTCCAATCTTAAGATGCCCCAGTGGGGACTCCCAGCCTCTCCACATCCTATCCCCCATGCACAGGTCTAAAAAGTCTCCCACACCAAGTCCACCCCTAGCAGCACCTCGGTCCTGACCCACCCACAGCCTTGCCAGCATTCATCCAGGGTTGTACATCAGCATTATCATGCCTGGTCACCCTCACCTCCTCCAGCCCAGGTCAGGGCACTGGGGACACTTGGGGCTTTGGCACACAGCCCTTCTGTGAGTGCTGGTTCCGTGGCATGGACCTAGATCAGTGGGCAATGCTTGGGAGTAATAAAAACACAGCAAAAACTCCTTATGACGTCCTATAGCTACTTGTGGTTTCAATACCCTCTGAAGCTAAATCCCTCTGTAAAACCCTGATCCATCATGCAACATCTTACACAATACGGGCACCAGCTGCAATTACAATGTACTGGTGCAAGAAAAGCCCCTCTAAAGAGGTTTTTCTTCTAAAGTCCATAGATAAGAAGACCATTCAGAGGCTACACACTGGGAAATCACGCACTCAGTCACTCAGTCTGCAAGGAGATCTCTTGGTGGGTAAATTCTTGCACAAGCAAATTGGTTTTCATTGGAAACTTGGTCAGCTGGAGGTCTAGGTCTGGTCCAGCACTCACTGTTGATACCAGAAAGCAGATTGGGGGTGGCCTGTTGAACCATCAGAACTGGAAATCTAAGCTTTTAATTGCAGCTTTCCTCCTCACAAACCTCTCAGGCAATCTCCTGCATGTGGTGCAGGATGCACAAGAAGGCAGGTCATCGCCTGCAACAAAGATCAGGTACTTGCTTTCCCAAAGAGAATCTGGTTTTGAGCCCTTTCTGTCAGATATTTATCCCAAATGGAACATGGAATAACAAGTTCTGCTAGTAAGCAAACGCAACCAAAAGTGGAGATGGAAAAAAAAGTGAGGCTAGACACACATGTTACAAGACACTTTGACAAAGCTACCAGTGAGAGTATGCAAGGCTTTTCAAGTTCCCAGTCACCAGAGCTGAGAGGCAGGAGAGGGATGGAATTTCAAGGCCAGGCTGGATGGGGCTTTGAGCAACTGAATCCAGTGGGAGGTGTCCGTGCCCATGGCAGGAGGTGGTTTGAGCAACTGAATCCAGTGGGAGGTGTCCGTGCCCATGGCAGGAGGTGGTTTGAGCAACTGAATCCAGTGGGAGGTGTCCGTGCCCATGGCAGGAGGTGGAATTGGATGTGCTTTGAGGTCCTTTCCAACCCAAACCATTCCATGGTTCTATGGAATTAGTAAAATTAATACACAAGTACAGTTGTTAGATAGAAACACACAGAAGATAAGGAATTTAGTTTTGTTTGCAAGATTAAAACCAAAAACCTATATAGAAGAACTGATAAGGTCTAACACATAAAAAAGCTAAATTTAAGGGCATTTCAATTTTATTTATTTTACATGTTACTGAAGCTTTGATGCATTTTACACCTCCAAATGGCAAGACCTGCACTATGCGGTTGTAATATTTGAAGCCAAACCGGCTACTTGAAATGCAAATTAACAATGTGTTTGAAACTGATTTAACTTTCATATTCAATAACTCAGGCTTTTTTCCTTCTCTCTGCCCTTTTTTTCTAATTTTGTTGCGTTATTACCCACTAGTTTTCTTTTATACATTAAATTACTCTTCTGCATTCTCTCCATTAGTTCCACACTGAAGCTATTTGTTCGGGATTAGTTATACTTACCTAACTCAAGGGGTGATGGGAGGATTACTGGGAGTTTGCAAAGGGCTCTGACTGTGGAAAGCACTATCTAAATGCTAAGTATTACGAAGTCAGATGAGCTATTTACTGATCCCAATAGGTAATACCCCCCCCTCCAAACTGGACGTGGAAACTGAAAGAGCAGAATCCTTTTTTTGGAGAAACAAATAGCGGCAGAAGGCCAAGTCAAGGTCCACAAATAAAATAAATCCCAAAACATCACTTAAGGTCAAAAAAGGGCTGGGTTTATTCCTGGTAGGAATAAGCACCAAGCAAGTGGCAGGACCCAAAGCACGGGTAGGGAGGCTGTGGGAGGCAAACCCACACCTTGCGGGATCTCCTATCCAGCCTTTTACAGCGCTTCCCCATCACCCACTACACAAATCAAGTGCCCAAAGAGCTTGTTTGGCAACAACCTGCAGCCTGGCTGTTAAACAGACAGGTAGACTAAGCTTCTCTTCTTTATCAAGACAAGTTCTACTAATACATGATCTTTTGCTGAGAAATGGCATTTGATTGTTTGCAGTAGCACCTCAAGGTCCCAAGAGAGATCAGGATCCCATTGAGAGACATTACATACATATACAAGGGTCTGCTAGAGTGAATCCAGAGGAGACCACAAAGATGATTTGAGGGATGGAGCACCTCCCATGTGAGGACAGGTTGATAGTGTTGAGGCTGTTCAGCCTGGAGAAGAGAAGGCTGCAGGGAGACCTTGGCGCAGCTTCTAGTACTGAAAGGGGCTCCAGGAAAAAAACCATGATGCCCTAAGTGTATTTTGCTTGCACTGTTACCCATGGAAGGCTTGCAGGATTCTGGCTGGAGCTATCCGTGCTTGGCACTGCAGTGAGGGATCCCAGAGAAGATGCAAGGCTGCCACTGTGCATGTGGGCTGAGGTGGGAAGAGCTCGCTGCAAGGAATATGAAGATGTAAATAGGAAAAAAAGAATCTCAGAAGCAGAAATTTCTGCAGAAAGAAAACAGGACAACAACCTTGGCAGAAGGTAATGGGGCCATAGAGGAGGATGGATCAGAGGAAGGTTGTATGGGCAGCCAGAGGACTAGGATAGTGCGTGAGGAGATGAGTAAAATGGGCAGAGGTCTTGTACCTCTCAAATGAGCCACTGGATCATGAGGAGGGCATGGGGACAGTCATTAGGATTAGCTTGTGACTAACTGAGGACTGTGCGTCCAAAAGCTGGCCCTTTTTCCCTGTTTCCTTCTCCAGGTGTACCAGTTGGCATAACAAAAGACGTTACCTCCCCTAACAAATCACATTTCACCAAGTATTTCTCCAAAGTGGAATTAAGCAGGAAAAAGAGAGCACAAGTACCAAGAGTGCATCCTCGCAAATACAATCTCCAGCTCAGGGTGGGGCACTGGCACACAAATGAGAAACCTCTGTCCACAGCCGGTGGAAAGAGAGGAGACAGCATCTTTCAGCCCCCGCGCTTCACCCACCAGGGACCAACTCATCTGCATTGCTCTGTTCCCAGCCAAAACTATTCTGTGAATTTGACCTTAACTTTTGTAATAGTTTGGGGGTGACGAACATGGCATTCTTGACGTAGCTACTGTTTGTGAAAAAAACAAATGAGAAAAGAAATAAATAAGCAAAACCCAGCCGCAGACTGTGCTCGGTTTTGCTGTGGTTGACATTTCCAGCCTACAGGAGATGTGGTGAGGATGACAAACCGGGGTGGCCAGTGGTACTGTGGGCAAAGCCAGGAAGAGCACCGTGGGCAGGATGGTGGGACCAGAGAGGGTCTGGGTAAGTACCCACCCTGCAGCATCGCTCCAAACACTAGCAGGATTTTCTCCTGGAACAGACACCTTGGCTTTCCATGTCATCTCTGTTGTGGGAAGTGCTTGGGTAGAAATTCTTCTGGAAAGACATGGGGTTAATTTAGAATCATAGAACGGTTTGAGTTGGAAGGGACCTTAAAAATCATCCAATTCCCACTCCCCTGCCATGTGCAGGGACACCTTCAACTAGACCAGGCTGCTCAAAGCCCCATCTAACCTGGTCCTGAACACCTCCAGCGATAGGGCAGCCACAACTTCCCTAGGCAATTTGAGTCAGTGCCTCACCACCCTCATCATGAAGAATTTCTTCCTAAAGTCTAGTCCAATCTTTCCCCCTTCAATCTGTAGCTGTTGCCCCTTGTCCTATCCCTGCAATCCCTGATCAAGACCCTCTCACCAGCTTTCCTGGAGCCCCTGTCAGTACTGGAAGCTGCTCTAATGTCTCCCCTAAGAGGTTGAACAACACCAACTCTCTCAGCCTGTCCTGACAGCAGAGGTACTCCAGCCCTCAGATCATCTCCGTGGCCTCCTCTGGACAACAGTGTCCTCATGCTGGGGATTCTACAACTGGAGACAGGACTCCAGATGGGGTCTCACAACAGCAGAGCAGAGGAGCAGAACCACCTCCCCTGACCTGCTCAAACCATGGGCTAGGAGCTGCCCCAACACACTCAGTGCCTGCCACAAAGGAGCTGTCACCACAGCAGGGACCATCAGCAGGTCCAGACCCATGACACTGGGTGGAGGTCTCTTGAGAAGTGCTTTCTTAATTATTCACTAATCAAGACAAGTTTCCTAATAGGGAAAAGAAAAACTCTCGCTGGAGACCAGCTACTCAAAACACGTTTTGCCGATTGCTCCCAAGAGCAGAGCGAAGGGGTACGCTCCTACTTTTCTCTGTAAGCTTTAAGAGCACGCAGAACAGCATTTGAAAGATAATTTGGTGGTCACAGAGGACTGGGTTTTATTCCTGAATTGAAAACTGGCTATTAAACATCATTTAAAGAACAAAATACAAATAAAACAGCAATTTCTTTTTTTATTCTCTTCCTATCATCATCATTAACCTTCTATCTGCATAATATCCCTCTGCCAAGGATCTTCAACTGAGTAATAAAGTTTTAGTGCTTAAACATTATCAGTGCTCTGGAAGGGAGTATTCTTCTCATTGCAGAGAGAAGGAAACCAAGGCACAAAGAACTGAAATGACCTGCTCAAAGTCACACTGAAAATTATGAGCTGAGCCAGGAATAGACTCCCTGAGCCCTGAACCCCTGGGAGGCAGCGCGCCCACAGGTACGCTGCTCTTACAGCCCAATTAGCTTTTATGGAAACGTTTAAGGAAACATTTCGTTTCACAGACTCTGCCTACTAATTTACTCCCAAGCTTTGCCATCCGTGAGCGAGAGTGTCTCAGTTTTAGGCTGTTGTGGAGCAACTCAGCCCCTTCCCTTACTTAAGACGAATGTGCTTTCGGCAAGTAAAGATTTGTGACAATAGAGAGTACCCCGCCAGAGGCTGGTTAGAGCAGGGCTGGGGGTCCCTGTCTACTAATCAAGTCTGACTGCAAAGACTTTGTCAAAGAAGAGGGCTTTGCATGGAGACACAACCACGGGGACGGCTGGGGCTCTGGGGGCAGAGGCACGCTTTGCTTTCCAGCACGCTGCTCTGTTCAAGTCTGCTCAGCTTGGTGGGGCAGAGCTGATTTTTCACCTAAATCCTCAATGTCTGAGGTCCTCCCTTTGCAGGAAAGGCAGGGGCAAAAGGCAGGCAGGAGCAGAAGAGAGAAAAGCAGAAAGGATGGGAGCGGGCAAGCGCAGCACAGGAAAAACAAACAAACAAAAAAAAAGCTGCCCCTTGTTTGCTTTCCATCTCTCTCTGCTGAGAAACGGTTAATAGGTTGCAAGGTTTCCACCCTTCCAGGACTGAGCCTTTTCCTCCCCTTTCGAGTGCCCCCTGCCTTCCTCCTCCAGCGACTGGGAAGCTGTGACTGCTCTACACCGCTGACACCTCGGCTGCTCTGGAAACCCATGAACTGTTTGAGAAAGGTCAGCTGGCAGCCGCTGCATGCCTTCTCCTTGCCTTCCCAGCCCGCACAGCCTCGGGCAGTGCAGGAGCCCCCTCTGTTGGCAAAGGCCCACAGTTAACCAGCATCCCTTGCTTCTTGACATGTTTTTTCAGCAAATCTCCTCTTCATCCACCCCAAGCCAAGCCCCTGCCACAGGGCCAGAGGGAGAGCAGAAGTGCAGGGCTCTCCACCAGACAGAGATTGGGTCTCTGCTTCGCCGTTAATAGCTGGCCCCGTTTCACATGATGTGAACCGAGGCTGGAGACCCAGCAGGACAGCAGGTTTGCCACCAAAACAGCCAATGTCTCGCCAACTTGCTGTTGGCAAAATAAAACAAGCACAGATTTGTAGAGCTCTGGGCTCTGGTACATCTCCCAGGTCCAGAGCTGCGCTCTCTCCAACCTCTCCAAAGCAGTCACCTCCTTTCCTCTGGCCAGACCTGAGCTCCCTGGTGCCACTTGAGCACTTTCCCAGCATGTGTACTGCACACTCTCATGGGGAACAAAAAGGAATCATCGGTCCCTGCTGCTCCTTCTCCATCCTTTCTCCTGTACTGCCTCATAGTAGCACTGCACATCACCTCTCCAGCATTGCAACAGCATCCCCAAAGCACAGCCTCAGACCCAGCTCCAGTTCAAAATGACCCAGTTTGGCCCATTAGATACGGTGCAAAATCCCCTCCCGGGCACTTGCTGGGGCCAGCATGGAATTAAGGGCAGATGAACACCAGCCTGGAAGCAGCAGAGGCAAAATTCCTGCCTGGATGCAAACAAGCTCTATTCTTCCTGAAATACTGAGCCTTTCTGGGGTGGGAGGTCAGCAGCTAAGCCAGGGGCTTCTGGCTGTTGCTATCAGCCACTCCTATGACACCGTCTGACCGCAATTTTTAAGAAAATGTGTCAATCCAACCATGTTTACTGCTGTGTCCTCACTAGCTACAGCACCTCCTCCTTGGAGGTGCTCCGCCTGCATTCACTACAACCTTTCTTAGACGGTCAGCCCTTCACATCCCTCCCACTCAGCCACACAACCAGCAGCCTCACAAGGATTTGCTAATATAAAGCAAGAATCCCCCATTTTGGATGGTCTTCAGTTGGGAAAAACATACTTTTAACCATTCCCAGCTCCCTTTGTACAAAGCCCCAAGATGCGCTATCGCTCATGCAGACATGTACCCCATGAAAAATGAGGGGGTCAAAGTCAGAAAGGAAGATGATGAAGATGTAAAGTCGATTTGTAGGCACCCTGAAATAACTTGATTTCTTCTAGTGTCCCAAGAGCACTCCTGTCTGAGATGTAACATTACTCACTCTCATTTGGAGAAGTTTCAGCATGTAACAAAAATATCTCAGGCTCAGTAATGAGGCAAGAAATGGTGCTTACGTAGCTGAGCAAGTAACATCACTCAACTTCCCTGTCCTTGCTACGGAAGAAAAATGATTGGAGAATAAATTAATCCTAATAAATGTAGGATTCTGATCAGGCATACATAACCAGCAGTGCATCTGCAGGATGAGCAATTGATGAAGTCATTGCTTCAAAGGTGCCTCGATGCAATTAGTCACTTGTAAAACACGCAGCAAAGAAGAAAATCCCGCTCCTTTTGTTAAGAAGCATGAAAATGCTCCATGCAGAGTGATTTATTGGTTACAGTGCAGCAAAATTAGAGTGCACTGCAATTAGGGTCATTCTCTCCAAGATGAAAGGCTGGGGGGAGATGAGTGAAAGGATGGACAGGATGCAGAAAGGCCAGATGAAGGCAAAATGCCACCACCACATTTCTGTGCTGTCGGTTTTTAACAGGGATTATTTCCCCTTTACGCAGTTCATTGCTAGGGGAAAAGTGGGCTTCACATGTAAAACCAGTGCCACTGAAGATGAATCAAGTCGTTAATCACCAGCATGAGTATCTGTAATTAGAGCTGCCAGGAGTCACAGGAGCAAGAGTCAAAGGCTCTAACGGGATTATGGACAGAGTTGGATTGGTTTATGACTAATATTAGCAGATAAAGGGAATCTATCACTTGCTTGAGGAGGTCAGACGATGAGTGCGGGGGGCATTTCCCATCCCCAACTCTGCTTCTTGGCTTCTGCAGCCCCTGCACCATCTGCCACTGCCCTCCATGCAGAGTGGAGGGCAGCAGCTCACCCCAGAAGCCTCCTAGCAGGGCGCGTCATGGGAAGAGAACCCTCCCCGTGGGCACCACAGCACCCAGGGGGCAGGATCATCCCAGGGCCGAGAGCTGGAGGGAGCTGGCTGACCCGGCTGTGCCGAAGCGGGGTGAGTCTCAGCACAGCTCGGCATGTTCTCAACAAACATGCCAGCTGTTTGCAGCTGGAGGACACAGGCAGATGCTGAGCAGCCGACCCTCACAGTGCACAGCTGGGGCGAGCAGGGAGTGCCTGTCCAGCTACTCACCTCCTGCTTGGCCTGGGTGAACCAAGTTGCTCTCCTGCATTTCCCACCCCGCCTCATCATGAGCTGCCTCTCCAGCTCACGCAATCCCTTCTCCAGCCCCATTCCCAACAAGCCCCAACATGCCTCTCCGTAGCCGTGCGCTTTTGGGACTGGAGGAAGCAGGGAGGTTTGGGAGCTGTGGCCAAGCAGAGCAGGCACCACAAGTCCTCCCAGCCCCACTAGGAGGGGAACACACAGCCTCTCTCTAGGTCTAGGGACCACAGTACCCAATTCTAAGTAGCTATTGCTGCTCCTTTGAGCTCATCCTTGAGGACTGGAAAAGGCATGGGAAAAACTCTTTATCCTAATTAAAGAGACAGTCTCATGTCTTTGTCCCTAGAAAACAGGGTGCCAAGACAGGGCTGCGCTGCTGGACACCATCCTGGGGGCATCAGGCAAAAGCAGCTCCATCAGCTGCAGCGCAGCAAGAGGACCCTCAGCCAAGTCAAGGATGCCAAGAGGGAACAGTCCTCACGGCCAGTGCACATTGTCCCAGCAGGGCTGGTTGTGCCCTAGGGCACCCAGATGAGACGGCTGTTGCCCATCTGTGTGAGCTGTGCACCAGGACGGAGCAGACCTGATGGCTTCTTTCAGCTATTGCTCCTTGGCTTCTACCAAGATGGGTACATTCACCTGGTTTGACACTCTCTCCATCTATCAAGATAGCAGTGAGGTTGGTCAGAGGAACTGGAAACTGTGATCAGAATAATCTGAAGCCAAGTGTGAACTTTTGAGGCTTGAGAGAAGACATGACAGCAAACATGAATTTAGACCACTTGCTCTTAACTGTTTTTTCTGGATTTAGAGTCCATACACAATTTTTGCCCATTATCGACAAGCGCCTCAATTTCCAAGCCTGCACAATGAAGTTGGTGAGATTTATCGGTTTCCACAGATGACAGCATAAAAGAAAGCCAAGTACTATTTGTGACTGCGTACAAGCTCTCCTTTCACAGCACAGCTATGGTGCCTGCAGCCGCTCTCCTGCCTTCAGAGTCCTTACAAGTGTGCACACATATGAGCCATAGAGGGGGAGATGGAGAGCAGGGTCCCTCAACACTTCTGACTTCATCATCCACCAGGGCACATGTTCAGGGTCAACACCACAACACCAGGGAAACAAAGATTGAGCCAATAACTGTAGGAGTTGGGCTGCTGTGCAGGAAGAGCTGTTGCCAGGCTCTGAGCTCCAGTGAAGTATTTCCTATCCCAGTGTCACCCTACTTCATCAGGGTGAGTCATCAAATCACCATAAAAAAAACCTCAGGACTTTGCTTCTCTAGCCATGATAAAAAACTTCCGTTATTAAATTAGGGACCATCCCCTATCTGTCATCTCACTGTTAATAAAAAGAAACGAGGGCTGGAAGAAGCACTGCAGACCAGCGCCTGGAGCCAGGCTTGTATCAGCAGAACTCAAATCCAGCAGTGCTCCCGGACACAGCATGCAGGAACAGGAGGCAGTATTGACCCACATACCAAACAGGTCTCCAGCATAAACGCAGTGGTTCCCCTTCTCCAGCATCCCGCATCAGTACAGCTCTGAAACACTCATTTGGCCACAGGGACAAGCTCATCTCACTGGCTCTGACTGGACCAACATGGCATCCTTCCAAAATGCATCTCTCACATGGGACAGGTGAAAGCACACACTTCCATCACACACGTGCTCACTGCTCTAGATGATCCTCTCTAGGGTGTATCGACCCCTTCCTCATGATTGGCACAACATGCTAGCAGGGAGGAAGATCTCACTCGGTCCAAACAACAGCGGTTCAAAATATGACGCTTTTTCTGTTCCAGGTTTTCTGGAGACATGATGTCTGTTTGAAAAAAATGAGATGTTCTCTCATCTGAAAACAAGCTCCAGCAGCAGGTGAGCACAACCCACCTCTCCCTCTGGCAAAGGACAGGTCATGGTCCCGTTTCCTGGAAGAGCAGGATTACAAGGGTGGAAGAAGTTCAGAGACAATCACTCCCAGCAAAGACAAAGTCAACACGAGGCTGAGATAAGACCGCTCCTTGACCCCACTGTGCAGGCCTCCTTAGTAGGATCCCAGCAAGGGTACACCGCCGAATATCCACTCTATCCCCATAACCCAAACTAGCCACAGCAGTATTTCCTATTATGTCTCCATAACCTAATCTGACCCCCTCTAGGGCCTCCAGATGAATATCTAAGAAAGCTTACAAGTGCAATCACCTAATTACAGGGAGGAAAGGTTTATCCTATCTAAACAGCATGAAACATAACCTAGACCCAGCTGCCCCCTCACTCCTGAGGGCCAGATCTCAATCCCTAGCAAGCTGAACAAACTGGGAAGGGGTCATAGGGGATATGAGGAGGGTCTCTCCCTGCTTTTGTATCATATGAAATCTGTACGAGGAGCAGCTATTTTAACTGGCAAATCCCCTGACTCAGAGTTTAATCCCTCTTCATTTTTGCTTAACTTCCCTCACAGCAAAGCAACATGGGGAGCAGATGACATGTCTCACCTTGAGCCACACACTCAGAGCAAAAGGAGACCCCATTGTCCTGGTGAACAGGAGCGCGGTGAGCAATGGCCCTCAGGACACTCAGGATTGACAATCTAGCTTGGGAGATGCAGGAACAAAGGGCCAGTACCACCACGTGGCATCTAACACAGGTGCACCTGAGGAACAGTGTGGGTTAGAACCCCAGCAGGGTAGAGCAGCAATGGTCAGGATCACAGCCCGCAACTACTGCAGCATCCCCAGGGAACCTCCTGCACTGGAGCTGAGGGGTTTCAAATAGGACAGAATAGGTGCTCTAAGATAGCCTTTGTGCCTCCTTGGATCCTTTTCCTATCCTCGTTCCCTTCCAGAGAAGTGTGGAGGGATGCTGTCTAACTTTTTTTGGACTGAATTTCAGCCACCTGACAAAGCTGAACTCATGGGAAGCCCCAACAGCAGCCTGGAAATCAGGTTGTCCATCCTGTTCAAGATCTCATCTCAGACTTCAGCTAGAATGACAGGAACATGCAAAATCTCCAGGAAGATCCTAACCTGGCAGGGAACTCTGGTAGGCATCATTCAGAGCCCATCCAAAGGGAAGACTCAGGTGCTTTGCTCAGTAAGTACACCTGCATTTTCCCAGAGCAGGGTTGTGTTGCATCCATGGGTACCCCACAGCCTGAATCTTCTGAGTAGCTCAGGGCTGCATTGCATCCATGGGTGCCCCACAGCCTGAATCTTCCAAATAGCTCAGGGCTGTGTTGCCAAGCACCAGCTTTACAAATGCAGACTGAGCTTCCCTCCAAATTCCAGCCACAATGCATTGATTAGAAAAGCCTGTCTAGTCAATAGCTCCTGCAAAAAGGTTCCACTGAGCTACGCTTGCATGCCATGATCCGTCTGACTGTGTTAGCAGCCGTCGCTTTTGATGCTTTCTGACAAGATGGATTTGTGGCCTTGACTTTTCCAGATCAGGACAAACTTAATCCTAGAGGATAAAATTACAGACCAGTGAAAAACCCTCCATGACCGGCCTCATTAACTGCCATTTAAGAAGTTCAGAGGCTTCCTAGCTAGAAGGGAGCATCTACAGCTGTCCTTTGCCTTGAAGGAGAAGTAGCTCTGAACAGACAGCACAGAGCCCTTGGCAAACACCGTGCTCTTAAAGCACACGATGTACTCGACGTACTCGTGGCACCATCCTGGCTGCTCAGTCTTCTTCAGTCAGCGAGGAACAAACAGGCAGACAGTCCCAGCTCTCCTCCTTTTAACTGATTTGGGAGAAAGTGAAGATACTGCCTGGTTCTGTCCAAAAGGTGTCTGGCAGATAAAAATAAAAAGCTGGAACAACCCTATGGAAATGTGAATTAATGAAATAGTTCAGCAAGTGACTCAACCCTAATTGAGAGCTGAGAACCCTCCACCTCTCCTTCTGCTTTCCAGGATATAAAAATGACATTGGTAGGTGGAAATAACTGCGGCTGTCCCAGTGGGAGAAAAATCAGTGCTTCACAATAAGTGTCATGGCCAAAATTAAGCACTTGCTTGGTGCTATTACACAACACATCCCAGGATGCAGCTTCCAAAAACTTGACCTTCTCTTCAAAAGCTTCTTTTTGAATCGCCTTTCCTTTTGCTAACAAGTGAAGTGGATTGAGTATTTAAGAAGGCTACTTGGGGTGTTGAAAACATCTCTAACCACGTGCTAGTTCCAGGAGAGGCAGCAGCAATGACAGTTTCCACACAGCAGCCCTGCCCTGGCTGGGCTCCTCGCACACAGGCATTCAGAGATGGAGCTCTGCTGTTTATCCATGCCCAGAACGTAGGGAAGCTGGTCCTCGCCGTGTGGTGTTCGTGATCAGCCAGACACCTGCTGGCTGAGAAACTAGCTGAGATCCCTAAAGAAAAAGCAGGTAGAGACAACCAAGCAGTGGGTATAAGACCAGCAATGGTGGGTCACCAGCTCCTGACCACCATCACATCTTTCTCTATTCAAGTGATGTTCAAAGACCTCTTCTGAAGGGGAGTCAAACACACAGATGCCCCATGAAAGAGCTGCCTGTCACTCCGAGGTTGAACACCAACCTTCTCAAGCACCAGCATCTGCACGGAAAGTAACAGCCTTGTATTACGGATCTGGAGAGCAGAAGAACAGCTCTCCTGAAACCTACGGAGACCGCAATCTCAATTCCAAGTCTCAGTTTGTGATCCACCAGCTGCAGAGCCTACATCATCTGGGCCAAGTAACAAATCAAAAACCATCTATAGAAGTGGCACCTATTTCAATAGCGCGTGTTCTACAGAGAGAGCCTTGCCTCCACAGGGCTTTACAGAGGTGGTCAATGCCATCACCCACACTCAAGATCATTAGCATCTTTAACACAATTGGTTTAAATACTCATGGTTTAACATCCTCCACACTTCATTGGCATGAATTAAAGTGTGGATGTTCACGCAGTTACCCAACTCCTGACTGGACCAGAAGCTCCTACAGCTTTCTAAGGGCAGCATCAGCTCTTATTACTCTCTCTGGTGCCCAGCCTATTTGGAAGTCAGGACTCTAAAGACGATTTTAAAGCATGTAATGGGAGCACAACCTGGTTGTACAGTGATTGCAGTAACTCCTCGCTGACAGGCACATTATTTGTTCTGTCCAGATAGTTTTTTCTCTTCTTCCCACCTATCACTGGTTCACACATGACAGCAGCAGCACAGCTTGCACACAAGAGGTTGTACTGGAAGTGACGGTTACCGCAGCTATATCGCTACAGTCGTGGCCACCCAGATGTGTCAGAACGATGTTCTACAGAACAGAGTTTAGTTATAAATGAGACGCTCACAAGCTTCAATTTGGAGCACAGTTTGCAAGTGTACAAAACACTAAGTCTTCTGGTTTGATGTCTTTCCTTTTCTTTTATAGACATGGTGTGTATTCAAAGACTCCTCTGTAGAATAGCATTACTTTAGAGAAGCGTGTAACGTGTCCTTCTCCAGCCATTCCCAGTCTTGTTCTGTGTCTGCTACAAGCACATTCAAAGCATACTTCTATATTCAAAACTTGGATTTTGCATGCTCACGGGAGCTGTCCCAACCTGCACTGGCCCCTAGGTGGGTCTGACCTCCCAGGAGGGCTCCAGAGATTGACCCGGCACAGGTGTGCCTGCCCCTGCCCAAGGATGTCAACTTTAGGCTTTCAGATGAAGCCTCCCACCTCAGCTCCTTGGCTCCCAACCCTCAAAGCAGGCCAAGGATCCTTCTGTCCTACCCATCGCGAGCTGGAGGATGCAGTGCTCCATGCGTGGGACCATCTCAGGCGGTGGTTCCCAGCTTATCCAGGGGCCCTTCTAAGCCAGGCCCACCACAACGAGCAACAGCGATACCCTGGGTCCCTCATCCAGCACAGGAAGGGACGGCCTGGCTACAGCAACCAGAACTGAGACATAAAAAGCACTTTACACCGTGGTCATGTTATCCCCTTGTTCCTCCCCCCTCATCCCCTTCAGAGCTTCTTAACTTCAGAAACCTTCCTCCAGAGGAGTGTTGGAGTGACAGAAAACATTTTCCAAGCCTAATATCAGTTCCAGATGTTCACAGCCATTTCAGTTTGTACCTCACCCTGTAAAACACATTTCTCCCTCTCCCTCTCTCAAGTGCAGCGCCTGCTTCATCCATGACATAATGCGCTGGCGGGCTCAGCCATGCACACACACACACACGCTCTCACCCTCTTCAAGAGCCCCATGTTCAAACAAAGAGCATCACTCAACTACAAAGCTGTCGCACACATGGAGTTATGAGTAATTTCCACAAGCTTTAATAAACAGTTTGGGATGTAATTGCTCTCCATCTTCTCTGCTGGCTCCTGAGTGGAGAGCTGCTCGCTCACCATGCTCTGGTGTTGAAAGTGTGGTTTGTTTCGCACACAAGTTCACCTCCTTTTCGCCTCAGATGGTGCAAGGGCTGTGTTTTTCTAAGCACCAGTAATAAGCCTCTTTATAAAGCACAAACAGCAAAGAGCAGTTGGCCCATACCAACTCTGAGCTCCTTCCATCCCATCCCACAGCATCACCACACTGTACAGAGCCCTCTAGACTTCAAAACTCCCTCCCGATTCTGCTTCAAGAGGAAGAGGAGCAAACAGTTTCTCGCTTAAGGACAGGGAATTTTGCAAGGGTATGAGACTGATGGTTTCTGGGGGCCATAAAGGAGGCAGAAGGCAGGTTAAGCAAGGTCTGGTATCACCTAATTTGCCATGGGGCTGAAGAGCAAGGTGGCACAGCTCTAGCCACAGCCACTACCAGCAATCCCAATGAGATATGTCTACAATGACAATAAACAAAGAAGTGTGCACAAGCACAAAAAGCCCAGACGCTTGAACTCAAGAGATCCAAGGGATGAATGGCAGCAAACTCAAGAGCCCCCAAACCTTGCAGGACCCTCTCATTCCAGTGCTGCCATGCTCCACAGATACCCACGGTGCACCTCCCAACAACCTATTCCTGCCTGCCAGCAGTAACCACTGATGGGAATGGAAGATCTGCCAATATCCATCAAAAGCCATCCGAATTTTACATCCCGCACCCTCCTCCCAAGGCTTTCTGCTTCTTTGGGTTGTCTTATTTTAATTGTGTATGCTGCTCAGATGTAATGGAGATGTGCTGCACCACGAGAGGTCCAAGCAAAGCCTTTAAGAGCTGCAGCAGTCAGCATCTCTGCAGACCTATACAAGGTATTTGCAAGAGTCAAGTCATCTGGCATTGGGGGCCTGTAGGGTAAGAAAGGAATGAAGGCAGGAATGTTGTTTTGTTATAAACAACATAGAAAAGAAGGAGAGATTTAGAATTGGCTTTTCTCTTTAATTGTTAATGGGGTCATTCTGTCCCAAATGGTCCCCCAGAGCAGGGAGAGGGGAGGGCAGCTCTCCACAATGAATTCAATCGCCTGTCAAACACATGGCAGTCATAAAAGGAAAATAATAATAATAATCTGTGTTTCCTACTCTGGCCGCCAGGCAAAGATCCAGCCACTTCAAAGGAGAAACCCCAGGTTCCCCCAGTCTGGCCTCACCTGACCAATGTGTGAGCAATCTGGAAGCCCCATCCAAAACAAAGCCCCTCCTTCGGTGGCTTGTTTTCTTTCTCCTTTACTGGAGAGTACCCCTCCAAGATAAAGAACCAGTCTTCTTCTATGCCAGGAAACGAGAAACATAACCCAGAGGCCATCGGGCAGCTCTGGAAATGGATGCTGGCAAGGTGCAGGAGAAAGCTCCTGTGGGACAGAACTGGGGTATGAGCCAAAGAACCAGAGCTCCTTCTCACAGGGGTCTCAACAAACAGCCAGGGCCCCCCAGGATGTGGGGCTCTGGCTCTTTCCAGCAGGAAAAGTCCAGCTCTTATAGAACAAAAAAAAAATTGGATACGGTGGTAGAGGCTGCAAAAGCAAAACAGACGGGTCCGAGATGAACAGAGAGGGTGAAAATTTCCCTGTTGCTGTGAGCTGGAGCAGTTTGCTCTGTGGCAGCTCACAGCAGCAGAAGGCTTGGCTCTGAGGGTCTTAGAAAATTAACGAGAAGAAGGAAAATGCCATCACCACAAGCTAAGAAAGCTTCCCAGCAAGACCTATGGACTGCACGTATGCAATTCCTGATCTGAGTCTGAATGATCTTCCTAAGATCACCTTCCCAACAGAGAAACATAAACATCTCACCAGGAGGTCTGGGAAACCCCTGCAAGACTCCAGGAGTGCAGCAAGGTTCCTCCCTCTAACATCAGACCTGTCCCCACCTTCAGTCTGGCCCCTTCCCCTCCAGGCAGCCTGAACAAGCATGCCTTGCATAAGCTGAGCAGGTGGGTGGAAATCCTCCTCCTACCTTACCTGGGGGCACTGAAATTCAGTACTGCCAGTCTCCGGGGAAGGGGCCCTTCACACAACGGTAAATCTCTGCGTTGGTCAACTACACTGGCTGCCCCTAACACATTATCTAAGCTTCTCTAACAAACCATATCCAAAATCCTTGAGCAAAAAGCAGTAGACGGTTTTGCTTGGATTTTTATTCAGCAGTAGCATCAGTCAAGGTCTCGAGTGATATTTTCTAAAATACATCATTGATTCACCCAAATCGAACCTGATTCTCCACACCACTCCACCTTGCCCAGTAGCTCCTGGAGCACAGCTTGAATTGCTGAAAAAGCCTCTGCAATGCACAGAGCACCCTGTTCAAACTTGAGCTGAGAAACAAACTCCATCCCAGGGAAGTGTCAGGTTCCCAGAGAAGTTTCATGCAGCTTCAATGATCTCCCCAAAAACTGCAGGCTTTGAGTTACTTCGATAGGTAGGCAAGACAGCTTCCAGCATCCTTTCAAAGGTTGACATGCAACACAGTACTCCTTGGAACAGACCAGTAAAGCGGTTGATTTTTTGAATACTGGCTTTCCTCCTACACCCATCAACCTGCAGCATTTCAGACTGATCAGTTCAAATGACCATTACACTCCAACTCACAACTCTCCTACCCTAAAAAGGGCAAATTATTTCCTTCTGTCACACCTTGTTTTTGTATTTCCCCTTCCCCTCAAATACACATGTCTGCAGAAGGCTTAAAAAACCCCTCCTGAATGGAGCTGGTTTTGATACCTCATGTAACATCTTAGCTCTCTACACCATTATCCACAAAAGCACGAGCTCCCAGCCAGGCAGGGTGCAGGACACATCACTATGCACCCTCTGAACCAAGACAAGCTTCCTTGGGCTGCTGCACCCACCTGTGTAGAGGTCCGTGTCAGTGTACTCATCCACCTTCTTGTGCTGCAGGACGTAGTCAGACACCTTCGTCCCAATGGCAGGCTGCACATCCAGCCACTCCAGGGAGACCACATTGCTGGAGGGCTCCACACTGGGGGAGAGCCGCAGGCTGGGCAGGAGAGAAACCAAAGAAGAGGTCAGCCCACTTTCTAGGGGGTATTTACCTCTACAAGCAGCACAGCCCCTGGCAATGCTCACACTCATACACAGGGATGAGCTCACAGACCCACATGGGCAGAGGGACATGAGGGGAGAGCTGGTAGGTGAGCGTAGAAGAACTTTCAATTGAAGTTAAGCGGGGTGCAGCCTATGTCATACGTGTCCTTACCAGGCCCCACTCCTGGAAGAGCCTGGGTCACACAACCCTAACCATGCAACCCAAATGATCCCATCTAAAGGAGCCTTCATCTCCTGGGAGAAATACTGAACTCCAACAGCCCTGGATGGAACTGAGAACAAGCTGCCCAGAAACAACAGAGCAGGGATGGATCCAGGTTACCTCTTTGCAACCCAGCAGGGTTGAGTCTCTAGGAGGGGAGGGTCTAGATCCCGTCGCCAACAAGCAAAGGCAGGTGTGGCTGTGAATTTACCCAGCTGTAAGTGAACAAACCTCTGATGGGTGGGAGCAAAAGCTAAAGCAGGGCAGCTGTGCATGAACTCCTGCCCAGAGCAGGGGTGGCCACAGGGGTACGGGTGAAGGCAGAGCAGCTTGGTGCTTCTGGCCATCCTAGCGCAAAGGCATTCGCTCCCTCTGCGTTGGGGTAAATGACAACATGAAGTACAGGGCTATGGAGAGTCCAGCTCCAAACATACAAGCATGTGTGTTGTTCTCAGGCTGGGAAATGAATCCCCTGTGAGGATATTGGCTCACTACGAAGGTGTTCTGCTCCTTGTGGATCGCTGGAGCCAGTCTTCCTGCTTTCTCAGCTAATTTCCCATCAGTTTGCTCCTGATTTGCTCTTGCTCTGACAAGCCACAATGAATTGCTCTGTAATTCCATTTCTTTCAGCATTTGAAATCCCATTCTACAAGCCTTGCTAATCGGGTGATGAAAATCTACAAGGAAAACTTCCAGGATCACAGCCGGAGCCAGGATATCCTAAAGGCATCAGTCACACAGTGAGGAGCGCTGGACTGTGGCCTCAGGGCTCAGAGGCGAGAGGAAGGAGATGCCCCTGGGCTGAGCCTGTGGGGAAGGTGCTGGTACTGGGGTCCAAGACCTGCGAGAGGGGCTCACAGTGATACGTACACAGGCGTAGGGAGAGGGCTGCAGTTTGGGAGTCCGTTCTCATCGAAGGCATTGAGGTCACACCTGCACCAGTCTTCGATCACATCGCCTTTCCCCGAGCACCAGTATGAGCTCATCAGGGCTCCCTTGAAAGCCTGATGTGAGAACAAAAAGCATGAACACATGTGCAAAAGGCTTGGTGAAATTCAGCCAGTGGCTTGGCTGCATGCAGGGCTGAGAGTCAGGGGTGTATGTACACAGAGCCCAGGGACTGGGAAATAAGAGAGGGCCCTCCCCAGCTCTGCCACTGACTCTCTGGATGGCCCTGGGCAACCCTCTCCACCTCCCTGTGCTTTAGCTCCCACATAACAAGCGATGCTGGGTCATCCCCAGGTGCTGTTCTTGCTGTGGGGATGGGGAGAGTTTGTATGATGCCTCACATAGAACGGATCTCCTGTGACAGAGGACTGAGCTGCCAGAAGAAACACAAACACAATCACTTGTGATACTGGACATTGTACGTGCAGTACATCGGACAGGACAAGGGGGAATGGCCTCAAGCACCACCAGGGGAGGTTCAGGCTGGACATCAGGAAAAATAAAATTCACTGAAAGGGTCATTGGGCAATGACAGAGGCTGCCCAGAGAGGTGATGGAGTCACTGTCCCTGGAGGTATTTAAAAGATGGGTGGATGGGGTGCTCAAGGACATGGTTTAGTGGTTGATAGGAATGACTGGACTCGATGATTCTGGAGGTCTCTTTCAACCTAGTGATTCTGTGATTCTACTCTTACGCTGCTGCTACGCTCAATGAAACTCTCACATGAGGCCATCCCAATGCTGTCCCCAACAATGAAGTAATTTCTACATCCCCAACAACAAAGACCAGTCCCAACCTTCTCATAGGTTTGCAATTCATGTGGGCTGCCCTCTTGCAAGTGAGTGGCTGCGTTATTCACTTGGATAATGATTACCCACAAGCAAAATAGCAGCATCTGGTAGGGGAAAAAATAAATCTGTAAAACACTCACAGGGTGCTCTCCAGCTGGGCAGGCTCACCAACCTGAGCAAGGAGCCCTCCTGACCTCTCCTAATGATGCCTATGGATCCCCAGAATCACAGCTGCTCGTCTCCTGGGGTCTGAGGCTGAAACACTTAGTTTAAAGCCTCAAATCCCTCCAAGTCTAACCCTGTGGTGCTTTCTCTGGGCTCATTCCATAGCTTGGGCCACTTGGTGTCAGTCCTCTGCAGGGCATCCCTCGCTCCATATACCCTACTGTAGTTCAGTCAGAATGTATTTGTGGTGTTTTCTCCTGCTATCCTTTGCCTATCATGCCTAATTAAACCTCCAGCTTGTACGACAGCTTCTCTCCCTGTGCACTCATACAGCCAGCCTTCAATGCGACCCCATGAAACCACAACACCCTGCTAGAATAATCACAACACTAAAACTTCATCCACTAAAACAAACATCTTTGTAATGCTTTTGACCTTTTAAAAGGCACGTTTCAGTGCCGAAAACCTTCACAGGTCCTCATCCACGTACAACAGCCTTGCTGCCAGCCTCCACATAACCCAGCTCGCAGCAGAACTATTCCACCCGCCGCCTGCGGATGCCTGGCCCCGGCGATACCGCCTCTGCTGCCAGGTTACACCTTAAAGATAAAACTGTGCCCTTTGAGGAGGACAGGGATGGCTCCAGTGGCTGCGGCATTTAGCAGAAAACTCTAGGAAAAGCGCCATCCCGGGGAGGTTTCTGAAAAGAGAAGGTAAAAATAGAGCCTGACGTCAGGGCTCCCATTGTCCAGGGTTTTGTTGCTCTCCCCAAACACCCAGAACACCTTTAGCAAGGCGCCTTGAGGCTCTCCTGTCTGAAACATTTTCTGCTTCCAGGCATTTACAAAATGCACTGTTCCAGAAGGCAAAGAAAAATAAGAAAAAGAAAAAGGGGGAAGGAAAAAACATGCAAAGAGACAAAATGTGACATTATTTTATTTTGTTCGTTACTATGTAATTGAAGCGCTGGACCGCAAAGGGCATCATGAAGTAATGGGAGAGCAGCGGAGACAGAGAGGAGTTTATCTGACACATGGATAAATGAGTAGAGAGCTGCAGGTCCGTGCAGGATACAAACAAAAAATGATGCATATAGATAGATGGGGAAGCATGTGAGCTCCCTAGGAAGCAGGATAAATATCTATGTTGGAGGTACATGTGTGCACAGACATGAACTGTGGGTGAAGACATATCCCTGGAAGAGCCACACCATCATACCGACAGCACCATGCCTCTGTCATCTTCTTCCCAGCCCCAACCCCACCAACTCTGCATCTTCCCGTCCTGCACATCGCCAACCCAGGGTAGAAATACTGCGCGTCCCATCCATGCCCTTTAGCCAAATCCAATAGTCAATTCCTTCTCTCTGTTTTCTTTTCTTCTGCTGGCAAGTGCAAGGCTGGATGAGCAATCCCCTCTGCTCTGCCTGCCCAGCCTCACATACATTTTAATTAGATCCTGCAGGTACCCAGCCATCATCTGCCTTGTGTCAACCTTCACACAAACGAGGTTAGCTAATCGATGCGTCCTTCAGTTGCACTCATTAAGGCAAGCACACTTACGTGCACTAACGGGGTTACTGGGAGCACAGCTAGACCCCAATGCTGGCTGCTGCCTCCCTCAGATTTCCAGCAGCTGGCTGACATCAGGGCCAGGCTGGGGTGGCTGGGCAGCCAGGACTCACCTTTCCCTGCTTTCCAGTGAGATTTTGAGCCAGTGGTTTCTAGCATTTTCCCATCAGCGCTTGGGAGCACATGTCGAAGGGTGGGGAGGTGGCAGGAGCAAAGTGATGGGGATAACTGAGCAAGACTGTGCAAAAGAAAGGATGAAGCTCCCCATACAGAGATGTGCACCACGTTTGGGAGGCTGTACACCATCTGTTGGGACAGCAGCCTGCTCTGTGGTGGGACACAGTTGCTCCACAGAACCTTCAGGAGAAAAAGGAGACTCTCCACGAACTCTGAGGACTCTGTGGTCCTCCCAGCCTTGGAGTCGGGGGCAGCTTTTGCTGCAGTTCACACACAGCCCACCCTTCCTTCCTTTCCCTCCCCCAGCCTGCTCCAGGCTCTGGCTGCATGGCAGGGGCTGCTCTCAGGCTCTGGCAGAGGTCAGCAGTTGAAGTCGCAAAGAAGACAGCTTTAGCCAGTTCAGCCCCAAAGGCACACTGCAGGCACACGCTCCTCCACAGGTAGCAACCACACAAAAAGCTTTCCTTCCCTTTCTCCTTCTGATAATATAGCCTGGGAAGCACAAGATTGCTCCCACAGATGAGAGGAACAGCAGCTGCCACCCAAACCAGGAGCCCAATGGCACAGGAAGATCAAGAGCAAGAGACAAAGTATGCTGTAAAGGTGCTGAGATCCATCCCATGGGCAGCTGCAGCCTTCAGGAGACCTGCAGAACGGAACTCAAATGGACCTCCCTGGTCTGTGGTGGCTCCTGCCTCGGAGTGGGCACCTCCACATCTCCTCTCCTTCCTTGCTGCCATGCTCAGAAACGTGCAGTAAATGTTTTTCTCCAGGAGATAATCTCCAACCCAACCATCTCCACATTGGATGCTTCGTCATGGTGCTCAAGCCAAGCTACCAAGCTGGGGTAACCCAACAGGCTCTGGAAGCATGAAGAGCTTCCCAGGATCAGCCCCCAGGGCACCATCCTGTGCCTGCCAACCACTCCCTGGGATCTCAACGCCCCTCTGTGCCCTAAGGCAATTTTATCCTTCATTTAGAAGTATCCAAATTGTATTGTTTCCCTGTGAGTCAGGCCATTTAGTTTATGTCCTTCACTGCCAGAGGGGAAATTTATGAGATGAGAAACTGGCTCGAAACGTTTATTTTCTAGATGACGAGTCATGCCATTAGATATATAGCATTATGAATCATAGGAACAGCATCTAATTTGCTCTTAAAGGTATAATAGGTCTGACTCCCCACACCCATACACACACATATATTGGATTGATAGTTCCCCTGTAGGATGGCTAGTTCATTTGTTTTGACACAAGCAAGACTTAGAGGACCATAAAGTCCCATCTTACCATAAGTTAAGCCTATTCATAAAAAAAATATTAGGGAAACAAATGATCAGCTAAGCACATTTATCCTACACTCGATTGCATATGGATCTTTCTCCTGTTGTTATTTGTGCTCAGGGGGAGGCCATTTGGCCCCGTTTTATAGCTTAGACGTTCTGCAACACAATATAGAAGAACATTTCCTTTGTCCTCTGTTAGACCTGGCTGATGGAGGGAAAGCATTAAGTTATTCCTGACTGTGGGTTTTCTATTGACATCCCCAGAGAGGAAAACTATAGGACATGAAGGAACCTTCCAGATCAGCATTTGCAGGACTTTGCATGCACAGGGGCTGGTGTTTCCAGGTGGGGTACTGGAAAGGACAAGCGTTGGGTGCTTCTCTGTGAATATCTGCTCTTCTCTGTGGCTGACAGGGGTATGAAAATCTGTCTTGATTGTTTCTTTAAGTCTTGGTTTCTCTGTGGTTGGTACACACACCTTGGTTTTGGGGAAAAAAAAAAAAAAAAGAAAATACAGGAAAATGTAAAAAATAACCACAAATGAGCCCACAGGCTGGACATAGATATGCTGGAGATACCAGAGAAGATCTAAAAGCTGCCAATTTGGTACATTTTGGGTTTCTCACCAGCTTCTGCAGTCTTTGCTTGCTTGTTTTCCTTCTTGTAAATCTAGAAGAAAGGGAAGAGGAGTGGAAGCAGGCTGGGTCATGCCAGCAGACGAGCTCAGCCTCATGTGCAGGGACACAGCAGTCAACTGAAAGATTCTGTCCCTGTTTGCAGGATGGGGACAGTGCCTGCATACCACCACCACCTTTCTCCTGAGCACAGGAGGTGAAGGGTTGCCCGGCAAGGTGCAGCCCAGTCCCACCTACCAACAAACCCAATTCCCACTAAGGCTGCCCCATACAGTGCCTGACATGGGCTGACCAGAGCTCCTGGATGCTGCTGAGCTCAGATGTTGCTGTAGACAGCAATACCGACTGTTCATATAGGGAATGACGACCATGCTCAAGCAAGGTAGGCTCAAGAAGGAATTTCACAGGCTGAATGGGATGCTACCATGATGGTGGGGTGGCTGGAAGAAAAGCTTTCCGTGCCTTTATAGTGAGACTTAGTGCTGTTCACAGGAGATAAACGCTGCTCCTTAGTCTGGACATCTCTTCAAGAAAAAAACTAAATCAAAACCAAAAAATACCGAGGAGGGAAACTAAGGATTTCCCAGGCCAGAGACTGTTTCCAGGATCAAGCAGCTTGCGTCTGAAAGTCTGCTCCAGGTTCGCAGCAAAGGAGGATGAAGTTTCCCTACTGCAGTTGGCAGGTGATCTCATCCTGTGCTACTCACACCCTCCTACCTCCGGCTGCTTGTCCCTGGGGAGCAGCATCACCAGCACTTCATCCTGGGAAGGCACATCAGCAGTTTGCCGGAAAGGTCAGGGTGCTGGAAGGGACCCAGGGTGGGCAGCATCCTGGTTTCTGTTATTTATGGGATCTGAGGGAGCAGCAGAGGACACTAAAACCTGGCAGTGGGGGAAATAAAAGCCTTTGCACTGCAGTGAGAGTCCCGTCCTGGGGAGCCAGCTCCGCTTTCGCACCTTGGCTACAAAGCTCCCCATTATAGCATGTTTGGGGCGGTTACAATGCGGCTATTCTTTCCCCAGTAACTGGAGTCGGATGTGGGCTACAGCTACAGCAGGATGCTCATGTGCAATGGGAGGAGGACAAGAGCCAATTAACAGGTATTAAAACAAAGCAAAACCAAACAAAAAAATACACACTCCAGACCAAAATAAAAAAATCACCTCTTATGCCAACGGTGTCCCCATTCACCCTGGCTCCCTTTCAGCTTTGGCAGTGGAAAAAGAAATCCCTGGCACAAGGCTCTCCCTGCCTTCAGGGGCTGCTTCAGGGAAGCTGTGTATGTGCAGGGAGGATGGTTGTCCTCCAGTAGTTCTGCTTTGGGGACCAAAGTTGGGGATGCCTCTCACCCTGTCCCAGTAGAACCTTGAAAAACCTCACCCTCCTCCTGCCAGGCCCAGATGGGCAGAGGACACCAGGAGAACCAGCCCTGAAGGACAGGGCAATGGGAAGACCCCAGATATCTGCCCTCCTGTGTGGGATTCAAGGGGTATGGCCAAATTCTTCCCTGAGAAATGAGTCCAAACTCGATTTCTCCAGCCTCTGCCTCAAATCCTTTGTCCCTCCTCCTCAAGCTCACATTGCTCCTGGTTGTGCTCAAGCCTAGGACTGATCTCCAGGTACGTTTCTGGTCTTCAGTTATGCAGGTTTGCTTCCCTGCGGGCTGAAGTGGGACCGCTGCACAGAATATTTACGCAACCGACACAAGGGCTCTTATCCTTGTCACAGTCATGATTTCAAAGCCAGCAGCAGAGCACAAACATTGCCCAGCATGGCAATCTGCTGCCACAGGAGCACATGGTCTTGGATCACCAGCACAAAGACCACCAGTCTCCTTTCTCTCCCACCACGTGCACTTGACGGCATCCTGCCTTCGAGGCGTCGAGGGCATTTTGCCAGCAGAAAGCCTCGCAACAGAGAGACGCTCTTTGCTGATGGGCCTAGCCAGACACTGACACTGTAGAGGTTTCTTCCACAGTCCTTCAGGTGGGAATCTCCTCTAGCTCCATCCAGACATGGCAACAGAAGAACAACTCCGGCGCCTGCACAGCTGCGGAGCACAAGTGAAGCAGAGAGATGTGGGCAGACAGAGTCGATCAAAACTTAATGCAGGTTCAGACATACCCAGAGGAGTCATTGCCAGGGCCAAGCTTTTGTGTCTCTTCACATCTTTAGACCTCGTGTTATGAACATTTAGACTGCAGAGACACAAAGCTCAATGGTGCTACCAACCTACTTGGTCTAGTTTGATCAAGCTGATGGAGACCGGTAGAGAGAGGTTTCCAGCATTGCCTCTGTCCCAGTAGTCCTTCCTCAGTGAACCCTTCCACCCACAGCCACATCAGCTATGACAGTTATGAAAAAGTCATTCAACAAAGCCTTTCAAGAGGTGCTTGGACTTTCAAACACATTTCCTTGACCGTGGGAAGCTCCTTGCCCACCCCAGCACTACCAAAGTTATCAGCCAGGCTGCAGCTATCAGCAGCTGTGCAAGCTCTCTTGAACATAAGGTGAAATGGAAACACCTTCTAGAAGGGGCTCAGTCTGTAAAGGTTTCATTGTACACAAGGAGGAAAAGAGAGGCCATTAATAACCCACAATGCTCTGCCCAGGCACCTAATAGACTGTTCCTCCCCACTGCTGGGAGTGGGAGTGGTGCTTGAGCAGGACTGGGGAGCCCGACCAAAGCCCTGCTGATCCCATACAGCTGACTTTCCTTAATTCACAGCACAACTGCCTCTGGACAAATACTTCCTGGGCAGCAAAAGGCAAAACCTAACTCCTAAAGCCCTTCTAAATTTCAAATCCTTTCTTCAAAAGGAGAAGAAAACAGCGGTTCCCAATGATATGGAAACAAAGAGTTTTCCAACTTATATCATGTAGGCAAAGGAAGACATTTTCACTTAATCTCCCTCTTGGAAGTGGTCAGGTTTAGATGAAATCAAACATGTACACATAGAAAAAAAGTAAAAAAAATCACAAGTGAGCCGAAGGCAGACACCTAGCATGGAAACTTAAACCCCAGCACTTAGAGTCTGGCAAGGTCATCAGCAACCGAGAACAGGGCCCTGTACAGCAGGGTAGCTGTAAATTTTAAGAAGTGCATAACTCACCACACTGAGGAAGGTGTAAAGAGAAACCTCCCCAAAAACCTTACACATACTGAAGTGGGCAAAATGCGTCTTGCCTCTTCTCTGCTGCCAGGCTTATATAGGAACACCTTTAGCAAACATTATAGATGTTGGTACCCACCTTGTTAATGACCTTGCTTTCTCTCTGTGCACATATATAATTATCTGTGTGGACATGTATGCAAATACCAAGATCTTCATCATTTACAATCATTATTTTTTTAATACTGCAGGGAATTGGGATCCGCTCGCACTTCTCATGAGGTCAGCATTTGCTGTATTGACTATTATCCAAACGAATAGGGAAAAGCAGGCAGGGGAAGGCTCAGCTGTGGATGGTGGGCTCAGCCCAGGCATCTGTAAGTCTTGTTTATGCCACAGGCAAATGCCACTTTGCGGATGCCTGAGACCCCTGACCAGGCCTCCTGCTTGATACAGAAAAATGACACTTCATCATCCAGATATACAGGAGATACTCCCAATGCCACCTGCCCTTTGGGAGCCTTTCCTGGTGCACAGAGGAGGAAGCAGTTTAAGCTGGCAGCTCTCCGGCACACTTGCAGTGGACCAGATCACATCTGCTGGGTCACGGTGATAGGGTGATGCCCTTGTGGTGATGGCAGCTTCCCATCATCCCTAGACACCTTTCCCTTTCACGGTAACACTCCCTCCCATTCACAGGGTAAGGCATGGTGAAGCCCATGCAGGCATCTGTTGTCCCTGAGTCCACAGTGCTGTGAGAGGAATAAGGACACTCTCACAGAGGCAGGGCTAACCCTGCACCAAACCATCCTCTCTAGGACACAGACACCAACAGCTCCATCTCCTCCAGAGAAGCGGGTGCAACTTTGCCCAGCACTGGCTGCCCAGCGAAACATCCAGTGCTGAAAGCTGAGGTCTGTGCTGTGGTGGCAGCAAGTCCCTCTGGCAGTGGTGGATTACAGACCCCAGGCACTGGGATTTGTCCCTGCCTGTGGGGCTGGAGGGCCGCAGGGAGAGGAAGAAAAATAAATACCCTGCAGGAGAGAAGAGTGAGAAGCAAGCTGTGGAGGGAAGGGACAGAGGGAACAGGAGAACAGATCAGATTAAGGTTTAAGAAGTGAGTAAGAATGGGAAAGGAAAGTGCTGGAGCTGATGTAAGACAAGGGATTCATACTGAGGGGATGGGAATGGCCAGGAAAGAGAAGGAGGAACAAGGAAGGCTAAAATTTCTCCATGTGTCCTGCTGTGGCAAGGGTGTGGGGATGAAAGGGCTTTTGTGACTTCAAGAGAAGTCCACAGCCAAAACACTGACACCCAGTCCATCTGCCTGGGGGCCAGGAAGGAGAGCACGCACCCCCTGCCCCAGCATTCCAGGACTTGCCATTGTGGATGGAGCAAGGTGCCCTGTCCTGGCATGTGCTGCTTGGTGACAGCTCCCGGCATGCCCTTAGCACCCGCTTCAGCGGCACCCTCTGTCCTGCACCCACCCGAATTCCTTGCCCTGCCACCTTTAACACCAGCATCACAGAATGAGTGCACCCGAAGGTGAACAGACACACACAGCAGCCTTGCACAGCCAGGCTCCCCAGGGGTGCCCTCCACCTCTGAGTGAGCAGGTGGGAGCATGAGAAGGAGAAATGCACTGAACACAGCTCTCTGGAAGATGTTTAGGGCTTCTCTTGCTTGGTTGCTTCATTGGGGTTTTGTTTGTTTGCTGGTTTTCCCGGCGCCTCAGCAGAAAGCACAATGCGGGCTGTCCTCCAGCTGCAGCTGATGGGGCCAGCCCTCCGCGTGAGCCAGGGGAGGGAGGAAAGGAGGCTGCTGCTGGTGGTGAAACAGGCTCCAGCTCCGCAGGCGAGGAATGGGCTCCAGGTGAGCCCGGCAGGGCAGGAAGCATTGGCAGGGCTGGGGGTAAAGTGAGGAGGAGGGGACCCTGCAGCCAGGGCCAGAGAGGCAGGGTGGCATTGCCACATGGGCACAGGGCTAGGAAGGCGAGATCCTTTCCTAGTGGTGAGCAGGGTTCATGGAGATCCCCTACATCCTGCTGGGCTCCGCTTGCTTTCACTGTTACACCTTCCCTGCTGGCTAGACTAACTCTCATATCCCAAAAAGGAACTGTCTTCTTGCAGATTGGTACTGGGAAGCCCATTTTTCTTGCGTGAAGGAAACCAGCTCTCCTGCTGCTCTTCATGAAACCATAATGCCCCATCCCAGCACTGCCCTGGATATGCTGAAAACAGTAGGTCAATCCTACACAGATAGTGCCCAGTGGGAAGAGCAGGCATGGATGGGGGAAGGATGAAGGAAAAGTGGGAGAATGAGTTTGAGGAAAAGAGCTGGAAAGAGAGAGAGGAACCAAGGAACAGAAGTCAGGCACAGCTGCGTGGAAGTACCAGGAGGGTCCAGCAGGAACAAGGTCAAGAGGTAAGCAAGGAGGAACAATCCCCATAAGTGACTTGAATGCCAGAAGAAGCATGGGGTCTCTTTAGCCTGTGGATCTGGGAAGGAGAGGAAGCATCATTCCTGGTGGTCACACTTCCATATGCTAGGATTGCTTCCTGACCTGCAGCCCTCTGTGTCCCACCCACAGCTGCCGCTGACTGGCTCACTCCAAGTATCTTAATCAAGTGCAGGCTCAGGGCTAATAAGTGACTTTAAGCAGGTCTGTCACTTTTGGACTTAGGATTGGGGTCAGAGGGCTGCAAAAGGGGCCAGGAGGGAGGGGGGCCGGGGGGCAGTGAACTGAGAAAGTGGGAAATCAATCTCCATAGGATTAACATTGAAGTTCTTGCAGACAGAGGAGCCCAGCCCCAGGAAAGGGTGACCTCCAGCTTGGCTGGTCCCTCCTGGAGTAACAGTGACCTCCCGTGGCTGTGCGACTGGCCCAAAGGGCTGGTTATTCCCTCCCTTTGAAAAGCAATGCTGCAGCCCTGCAGGGCTTTGCCCACCCCTCGCACAGCTCCAGCTGAGTTCTCAGAGCCAGGACTGAAAGACTGATCTGATGTGGGGCTCCTAAAATTCCTTCACAGGACACATCCTGCACACCAGTGTCTACTGTGGCTGGACACCAGGAATGACGGTGGCCCTGGTTGCTTACAGCATTGCCTTCAACCATACTGACAGCAGGGAGACACTGGTCTACAAGTAGGTGGTGGGCAGCAGGATCTGCGAGCTCCATTGCTGACACCATCCTGAAGCATTCCCCACCAAACACGCATGCAAAAACGCTGCCTTGCTCTGGGGAACCAAACATTTATGCAGATACTGAGGAAGGTGTGGTGCTGGAGCTGGTCCATCACCAGTTCACTCACCTCCCTGGTATCGTTGTCCTGGATCAGAGCATACAGAGGCACCACTCGGTTGATCTCCAGTAGAACCGGCGTAGGACTGAGCTGCTCCTTGCCAGGGCGCCGGCACAAATGGCAAGTGGATGGGCAGCGCCCTTTCTCCTCACAGTGAATCTCCACACCTGAGATGAGATGGTCATCCGAGAGCATCTGTGCTGTCAGCAGGCCTGAGAGATAGGTGATGAAGGGCATGGATTTCAACTCCTTCTTGTTCCCAAGCTCAGTTGTTTCTGGTTTAGGGAGAAGGAAGACACCAAACAACATTAAATAACTCAAAGCACCAACACATTCCCAAACCCAAACTTTGCTGCAGCCAGGACTGATGCAGCTGCTGAAGATGTAGGCCACGTTGGAGCAGGAAACCAGAAAGGTCAAGGAGAGAAACAGGACTTGCAAGGTCACTACTTGGGAGTGGGTAGAAAGAGTGAGCATTTCCAGACAAGCACTTCTAGAGAGACGGTACTGACCATGTTCTCTTTCTTCTTTTTTCTAACTTGTATGTTCACTTTCTGCACTTCAAAGGAAGAAAAACCACCCAAGTGTATCTTCCCCATCAAAGAAAAACCTTTCCAAATGGATCAGGTCAAAGAGCTGAGTGCCCTAACCCCTTCCCTGATGCCAGCACTCCCCAGTCCCTGTGGTACTTGGCTCTCTCTTTTGGGTGACACATTATCCAAGGCACTGAGATGAATCCGAAGAAGGCTGCAAAGCAACTGCATTGTGGGATTAAGCCCCTTGGCACTGAGCTATCTGCTCTGTGCTTCTCCCACATCACCCACCCTCTCTGCCTTGAAGCACAGGGCATGCAATACAATGCTTGTGGTCTCAGGCTTTCTTTGAGTACAAACAAGCAGGAAGGAGGGGGATCAGGACTGGTGGTCCTCATCTGCTTGCTCAGAGGGTGGAAAGCATCAGCAGCTCCAGGTGCTGTCAGGACTGTACTCATCCCTAGAAAGCTGGTGATTTCTTTAATGGAGACAGTGCTTCCTTTTCTTCCCACCCACAACATCCACCACTTGGGGCACCTTGCAGTTAATAACTCCAACACCTGTTGTAGTTCTTCAGCGCTGGGAGGTATTTTCCCTGCAAACATGTTCCTTTATTCCTGGACTTGCCCTTGCAACTGTAGTCCAGAGTGAAGGGAGTGAGGTCCCTGTACCTGCCTCGCTCCTGCCTCTAAGGTGAGTTTTGATTATCTGCTCAGCTGCCTTCATGCAAAAAGGGAGCTCAAGGGCCAGCCTGCTCTCTCCAGTAATGAGTCAGAGAAACCCTGCATATTCCTGAAGTCATGGAATCACAGAATGGTTTAGGTTGGAAGGGACCATAAAGATCACTCAGTTCCACACCCCCTGCCATGGACAAGAACACCTCCCACTGGGTCATGTTGCTCAAGGCCCCATCCAACTTGGCCTTGAAAACCTCCAGCGACAGAGCATCCACAACTTCCCCAGGCAACCTGGACCAGGGCCTCCTCAACCTCACTGTGAAGCATTTCTTCCTAATGTCTAGTCTAAATCTTCCCTCCTCAATTTAAAGCCATTCCCTCTCATCCTATCACTTCAGGCCCATGGAAAACGTCCCTGCCGAGCTTTCCTGTAGCCCTTTCAGGTACTGGCAGGCTGCCCTAAGGTCTCCCCAGAGCCCTCACTTCTCCAGGCTGAACAACCCCAACTCTCTTGGCCTCTCTGAGCCTGGAGGTTCAGTCTGGCTTTTATTACCTCGTTGCTGTACAGCCTTTGTCAGCACTGAGGCCCAGCTGACTGGCTTCTTCTCAAATGAAAACATGGGCATCCCAACCCTATTCCTGATGAAGTCAGAGGAAATTTGTAGCATTGGACTGGAGAGAATCAGAACTAGACCCTGCAACGTACCACTGCAATGCCATCTCCAGCTGCCAGAGAACCCAACAGAAACATTCCTGTTGTGTTCACTGCAAGGTGGGTCCAGCCCAGAGTCAGTAAACCCAGCTTTAGCATTCAGATCCCCATTGTACAACCCCCATGCAGTTCCATGGCTCTCAGATTCCCTTGCAAAGCCTCTGCTTCAGTCCTAGGTAATGGCTTTGCAGGTGAGCATTGCTAGAGTGCTCCAAAGATTCCTGTTCTGGCAGGAGGATGAGGCTTGTCTGCAGGGGCTGCAGCGCTGCAGCAGTGTGGAAGGAGGGATTCCTTATCAGCCCTCGCATCTAAATACGCTTTCGCTAATGTGGCTGGTGAGTCCGTTGAATCTTGGCAACATCTGTTTGGAAGCACAGCACTGCGGATGTGGTTAGATGCATCACGGCAACTTGTGGGAGTTATTAGTTTGTTTGTTTATCCGAAATATGTATTTTTAAAAAACAAAACAACACAACAAAACAAATAAAATAACCTTTTGCCAAGTCTCAAGACTTGCATAATAAAGGGAAGGATGAGGGTGTGCAGAGGTACCGCTCGTCTGGCTCTGGCTCTGTGCTGCACCAGGATTTAATAACCCCACAGCATGAGGTGACTGCTTGCACAGAGCACAGGGGTCCCTGCTCAGGGTTCAGTAGTTGCAGATGTGGGGAAATGCTTCCAGAGTTACCAGCAGCACCTCCTAGTGCTTAGACAAGAGAGAAGCATGGTAACACTCCTATGATAACAATAACAAAAGCATAATACTTAATTCTTTTGTATTGGAGTGCTATTTTTTCTTCAGAGTTCCCAGAAAATGATGGGTTTGCTAGTGGTACAGCAAAAAGATCTTCTAAAAGATCCTGAAATTGGAAATCACTCAGTTTTCCACAAGAGTGCAGCCACATCAGGGCTGGACTGCTGGCATAAGACCAATGGCATGAGGTTTAACAAGGCTAAATGCCGGGTTCTGCACTTGGGGCACAACAACCCTGAGCAGCTACAGACTGGGAGAAGCCTGGCTGGAAAGCTGCCAGGAGGAGAAGGACCTGGGGGTGCTGGTTGACAGCGACTGAACATGAGCCAGCAGTGGCCCAGGTGGCCAAAAAGGCCAATGGCATCTTGGCTTGGATCAGAAACGGTGTGACCAGCTTGGCACTGGTGAGACCGCACCTCGAATCCTGTGTTCAGTTCTGGGCCCCTCACCACAAGAAGGATGTTGAGGCTCTGGAGCGAGTCCAGAGAAGAGCAACGAAGCTGGTGAAGGGGCTGGAGAACAGGCCTGATGAGGAGCGGCTGAGAGAGCTGGGGCTGTTTAGCCTGGAGAAGAGGAGTCTGAGGGGAAACCTTATTACTCTCTACAACTACCTGACAGGAGGTTGTAGAGAGGAGGGAGCTGGGCTCTTCTCCCAAGTGACAGGGGACAGGACGAGAGGGAATGGCCTCAAGCTCTGCCAGTGGAGGCTCAGACTGGATATCAGAAAGAATTTTTTCACAGAAAGGGTCATCTGGCACTGGCAGAGGCTGCCCAGGGAGGGGGTTGAGTCTCCATCCCTGGAGGGGTTTAAAAGGCGGGTCGGCGAGGTGCTGAGGGACATGGTTTAGGGGCAGATAGGAATGGTTGGACTCGATGACCCAAGAGGTCTTTTCCAACCGGGTGATTCTATGATCTGAGAGGTCTTTCCCAGCCTTAATAGTCCTGCGATGGCCACAGTGGAGTCGGGCTGACAGTTGCACTGGATGAGCTTCGAGGTCTTTTCCAGCTGTAATGGTTGGATGATGGGCAAACAGCGCCGTGGGAGCAACGTCCCGAGAAGCCAGCTCCTCCGGCACAGGCACCCAGGGCCGCCAGGGGTGCGGAGCAGCCGGAGACGCCAACCCGCCTGCATCCCGGGGCTCCCCGAGGACCGCGGCCCGTGTGCCCGAGGGGAGCGCTCCGAGCCGGGCGCGGCCACCCCCGCGGTCCGTGAGACCCTGCTGCCCTCTGCTGGCCCCGCGCGGGGATGCGGAGCCGCACACCCCGGCGTCCAGCCCAGCAACCATTCTGCACCCAGATCCCGCACCCAGCCCAGCATCATTCTGCACCCACATCCCGCACCCAGCCCGCATCCAGCCCAGCAACCATTCTGCACCCAGATCCCGCACCCAGCCCAGCATCATTCTGCACCCACATCCCGCACACCCATTCTGCACCCAGACCCCGCACACTCTGGCACCCAGGCCAGCACCCAGATCCCGCACACCCTGGCACCCAGATCCCGCACCCAGCCCAAGCACCCAGTCCGCACCCAGATCTCGCACACCCTGGCACCCAGATCCCGCACCCAGCCCAGCACCCAGTCCGCACCCAGATCCCGCACACCCTGGCACCCAGATCCCGCACCCAGCCCAAGCACCCAGTCCGCACCCAGATCTCGCACACCCTGGCACCCAGATCCCGCACCCAGCCCAGCACCCAGTCTGCACCCAGATCCCGCACACCCTGGCACCCAGATCCCGCACCCAGCCCAGCACCCAGTCCGCACCCAGATCCCGCACACCCTGGCACCCAGATCCCGCACCCAGCCCAGCACCCAGTCCGCACCCAGATCCCGCACACCCTGGCACCCAGATCCCGCACCCAGCCCAGCACCCAGATCCTGCACCCAGGCCAGCACCCAGCCCGCATCCAGCCCAGCACACAGATCCCGCACTCATTCTGCACCCATTCTGCACCCAGATCCCGCATCCAGCCCAGCACCCAGTCTGCACCCAGATCCCGCACACCCTGGCACCCAGATCCAGCAGCCAGCCCAGCACCCAGTCTGCACCCAGATCCCGCACCCAGCCCAGCACCCAGTCCGCACCCAGATCTCGCACACCCCGGCATCCATCCTGGCAACCATCCTGCATCCATCCTACATGCATCCTGCACCTAGCCTGGCATCCATCTCAGCACCCTTCCCACACCAATCCGTCATCTATCCTGCATCCATCTCGCACCCAGCCCAGCACCCAGCCCACACCACCCTGGACCCATTCTGGCACCCATCTTGGCACCCAGCACCCAGCTTGCACCCAGCCTGGTACACAGCCCACACAGAGCCTTGCACCCAACCTACACCATCCTGGCATCCATCCCGCACCCATCCCGATACTCAGCCTGCACCACTCCAGCACCCATTCTGCACCCAGATCCCACACCACCCCAGCATCTATCCTAGCACCCAGACTGGCACCCAGTCCACACCATCCCATCATCCAGCCTGGCACCCATTCTGGCCCAGATCCCGCACCGCTCCTGGTTGCAGATGCCATTCTGCTGCTGGCTGGGGATACTGTACTGCCCCCAGCTGAGATCCCACACTGCCGCCAGCTGCAGATCCCGCACCACTCCCAGCCCCAGATCCCGCACAGCTGCTGGCTGGAGACACCACACTGCTCCTAGCTGAGATCCCATGCCATTCCCTGCCAGAGATCCCACACAGCTCGTGGACAGAGAACCTGCACCATTTCCCACTAGATCCTACATCACTCCCAGCCCCAGATCCCACACTGCTTCAGCATCCCTCCCGACCCTCAATCCCATGCTGCTGTAACCCCTAGATCCTGCACTGCTCCTGGCTGGGGATACCAGCTGAGATCCCACACCATTCCCAGCCCGAGACCCACACTGTTCCCAGCTGCGATGATCCCACACTGCTCCCAGCCCACGATCTCGCACCACTCCTGGCCACAGATCCCGCACTGCTCTCAGCAACAGATCCTACACCACCGCTGCCCCACAGCCCTCCGTGGTCACCTCCTGGGCCTTGTCACGTGCAGAGCCTTCCACCTCAGAAAGAGGAGCCTGGCAACCCAACTGTGTAGCATCCCTGAGTGCAAACACGAGATATTCTCCTGAACATGATGATTTGTGACCCCTCTTCTCTCCCCATTATGTCTGGAGAGCCCCACACTACCAGCTGCCCCCTGGTACCCTCCACTGTCAACCCTTCTCTTCCTGCTGATGCTCTGACTGTTGCTCCCAGTTAATTAACCGAACTCAATTAAACACAGAACCTTGCAGACGCTGAGTGCCTGACATTCAGCCACAAGGAGCAGCCAGGGAGCTTCACCATGGTGCCTGTGGCTCTGCGGCACCTTGCCCATGGGATCCCCACTGTCCTGTGGCTGATCCCATACGTACCAGCACACAGAAATCTCTCTCCTTTTCCCTCAGGTTGGCCAGGCAGGCTCTGCAGTAACCTCACCTTCAGATGTGACCTTTACAGAGTTGCAAGGCTGTGGTACTCAGAAAAAAAAGTTAGGAGAGCTTTTAGAGACCCCTGATAAACCTCTGCAAAAGGGGACAGTGCAGGCACAGTCAGCGAGCTCGCTTTATCAAAGGAAATGCCTCTGCAGAGCCCTGCATGGTTCCCAACCACCACACCACTGTCTGCGACAGCTCCTTCCAGAAGATCAGCTGGAGCCCTGCTCTGCTCATCCAACCTCAGCAGCATTTCTGTGCTCACACTCCTGCCTCTGAGCCACTACAGCCCTGCAAGGACAGCTCCACGATCCCCCAGATTGATGCTCCCACCCAGCCATGGGCAGCTGGCTCCCTCCCTGCTCTGGCACAGAATTTACCATGGGATGTCTGGGATCCACCAAGCCCTGCCAGCTGGATAGCTGTCGGCATGGGCAGCTCCTTGGGATATGCCACCCTGCCAGGGGGTCAGAGTGCACAGATCCCCATCCTTTCTCATCATGGCGCAAGGTCCCCATGCTGGGTAACATTATGGGTGCATCGTTACCACCTCTAACCAAATCCATGGGGTCCTTTATTTCCTCCTTAGGATGCCTAAAAGCTTATTTCCTTATTCCTACAATTATTTTTTGCTCATACTGTTCATTTTCACAGACCTCTTCCAAAACCTGCCAGACCACCCTGGTTCAACATCCACTTTTTTGGTTCAACATCCACTTTTTTTCACTGCAAAATACATCAGGGGCTGGAAGAACATTTCCCTGGTGATGCCAAGAGCTGAGGGCAAACCCTGTATCCCCTCCCTGGTTACAGCAACACCCTCAGACGCTGCTCCAGGGGTTCCCACTGAGGTTTGCTGCTCAGCACCTGAGACACAACATGAACGAGGAGATGGTAAATCTCATTCTTTTTCTTTTGCAGCCCTGGTCAGGCTTTGCATCTGTTCTCTGCCTTTGAGCACACCTGCTGTGCCCACGTTGCTGATCACTGCTGCTCCTGATCACTGGTTGGGTGTAGATCCCTCCCATTTGAACTATTCTATTCCATTCTAAATAAAAAAAAAAAAAAAAAAAAAAAAAATAGAAAAATTACCAAAGCCAGAAGGTGGCAAGAATTGCTGCATTATGCTAGTGCTTTGCTCGGTGCTGGTTGATAGCTGCTGGAGCGGGTGAGCAAGCAGCACTGGGAATGAGCTGCAGCAGCACAGCGCTGCACTGCGCTCCTCTCTGGGCATGAGAGAGGCCACACACAAGGATTCTGGGGAATGGCTAAATCGAGGGCTTGCCTTCTCCCCCATGAACTCCTCCAAGCCTCTAGACATGAACCCGCACATCAGCTTGCAAGCAGGACTGATTGTGGGTTACTGCCCGGATGCCGCTGTGACCAGTAGTGATCCCAGCAACGATCAGAGCAGCGGAAGGGAACCTGTGTTACCAACAGCCCTTACTTACAGCAGCACAACCCTAAGAATTCCCACGGAAGAGTTGGGCTGTGGTCCGGTGACAATACCGCCTACAGCTACCATTGCCAGCGTGTGAGCAGTGTGAGGACCCACCTGAGGGTGGGCAGGCCAGAAATAACAGCTGGGGGATGAGGAGGAGGAGGGAAGAGGCAGGAGGGAAATGACTGAGTCTATGATTAACGACTCTGGTCATTAGCCCTGCAGCAGGAGGGTGTGACAGAGATGCCATCCTTTGCTACCTCCCAGGCGTGAGTGGAGGAGGAAATGACCAGGCAATGTAAGTTCTCCTCTGATGGAGGACAAACCCTGGAACTGCTCAGTTCTTCTGGAAGTGATGATTTCCCACCTGCACCTCTGCACGTGCACTCACCACTGGCCACCAACACCAGAGTCGGAGCCACTGTGCGACAGGAATCCTTATCAACCAGGTGTCACGCAGGACTATTGCACCCCTGCGTAAGCAACTGCAGCTCCCTCACTGATGATGTTTATACACAACACCCAATCAACTGATTGCATTTGCTATTCCCTACCTAAAAATAGCCCTTTCTGTCCTGGGAGTCGAGAGGGCTGCTTTGAGGCAGTTTGTGGAACAGCTCCAGGAAAATGAATCCTTGATGGGTGACAAAAGCCCTGACATCCACGGAGCTAGGAGTGGGGCTGAGGGACAAAGGGGACCGAGCAGAGGGGAGCCGGGGCAGACCCACAGATCAGGGCAAGGACAGGGGCCAAGTGCTATGGAAAAACTGCATGCAATGAAACAAATAAAGAAAATATAGTTTGTGTTGGAAAGGACCTTAAAGCCCATCCAGTTCCTGTCCTCTGCCATGGGCAGGGACACCTCCCACTAGATTAGGTAGCTTAAAGCTCTATCCAGCCTGCCCTTGAACAGCTCCAGGGATAAGGCTACCTGGGCCAGGGCCTCCCCACCCTCAGTGTGAACAGTTTGTTCCTTATATCTAATGTAAATCTCCCTTCTTTCAGCCTAAAACCATTCTCTATTATCCTGTCCCTGCACCTCCTGATCAAAAGCTTTCCTGGAGCCGCTTTCAGCACTGGAAGCTGCTCTAAGATCTCTTCTTCAGGCTGAGCAACCCCAACTCTCAGCCTACTATAGAATAAAATCATAGAATAGTTAGAAAAGATCTCTAAGACCCTTAAGCCCAACCATAAACACAACCCCACTGTGGAAAATATAATCCATGATTTTGTTCACTGATTAAAGTTTGTTCTAGGTTTTAAAGTTTGTTCTAGTTTTAAGTCTCTAAGTACTTAAGTATAGCTATTCGCTGACAGAGCTGCTTATTGAAGAACCAGGATATGGTCAAGAGCGGGAAGCCCGGGATGCGATGAATGGTTAAGATAAGACATTGTGAAAACAAAGCTGATAAGATTCCAGAAATTCCAGGAAGCTGCAGACCCAAGAGCGTATTGTACCAAAACCTGCATCACAACGAAGATTGAAGGCTCATGGACATGCAGGCGCAGAGTACTAACGGAAAGAGCACCTAGCAAGAAACAGAACTGTATAAAAACAGGGGAACTGAGACCTGGGACGGTGCGACAGTTTGAGGAGCAAGGGACTCCCCTGTCACCCAGCGCTTTCTGCCTTTGCCTTGCTTGCTATAATTCAATAAATTTTAATTGAACCCATACTGTTGTCTGCAGTCTATTACACCACTGTGACTCCTAAACCATGTCCCAAAGCACCCCATCTACTTTTTGAGCCCCTCCAGGGTTGAAGACTCCACTGCTGCCCTGAGCGACCTCCGCCAGGGCTTCACCACTTTGTCAGTAAATAAATTTTCCCTAACACCCAATTGAAATCAACTCTGGTGCAACTTACTTCTTTGCTTTCCTTCTCTTAACCGTGCCAGACAGAGCCCTGGGGGTTCCTAAGGCAGCCCCCCTCCTGCAGCCCCAGCTCCTTCCCGGACTACATCTCCCAGCAGCCCTCGCGGCGATGACGTCACGACGGCGACGCGGGGCACGCCGGGAGCGGCGCGCGCGGCCCGGGAGCGACGGGCAGGTAGGGCGGGAGCGGGGCCGGGACGAGTCAGATTCCACACACCTTCCCTCTCTTCCCCTCCCCTCACAGCGGGGAAGGGGGTGGCTGGCCCCCCCGGAGCCGTGGCTGCAGGGCAGGGGGCGGCAGCGAGCGCGGGTGCATCGAGGAACGATTCCCCCATGTCCCCCCCCCCTCCCATCCTGGGCTGCGTCCACAGCAGCGCGGGCAGCAGGGCGAGGGGAGACGTTTTCCCCCTCTGCTCCGCTCCCCTGGAGCCCCGCGTCCATTTCTGGAGTCCCCAAGATAAGGGCATGGAGCTGCCGGAGGGGGTTCAGAGGAGGCCGTGGGGATAATGCAAGGGCTGCAGCATCTCCCGTGTGGGGACGGGCTGAGAGGGTTGGGGTTGCTCAGCCTGGAGAAGAGAAGGCTCTGAGGAGATCTTAATGCAGCTTCTAGTGCTGAAAGGGGCTCCAGGAAAGCTGGGGAGGGGCTCTTGATCAGGGAGTGTAAGGATAGGATGAGGGGAAAGGTTTTCAGCTAAAATACAAGAAATTGAAATGAGATTGCAGGAAGAAATGTTTTCCTGTGAGGGTGGGGAGGCCCTGGCCCAGGTTGCCCAGAGAAATCGTAGCTGCCCCATCCCTGGAGGTGTTCAAGGCCAGGTTGGATGGGGTTTGGAGCAACCGGATCCAGTGGGAGGTGTCCCAGCCCATGGCAGGGGGTTGGAACTGGATGGGCTTTAAGGATCCTTCCAACTTAAACCATTCTATGATTGTCGGCACCAAGACACTGCTGTCCATTAGGAGCAGTGCAGGTCCTGCAGCTTCACCCCATCATTGCTCACTTGTCCCTGACAGAAACTGTGGATGGCAGTGAGCCACGCTGCCTCACCGCACACACGGCCTAAAAATTACAGGGTGGGAAGAGAAACCATGGCAGGAAGATGTCTGGAATATAAGGAAGCCATACTGGCACAATTTACAGAGGATTTTTAGCATGGTCCTCCACTGAGCGCTCAAGAAACTGCCTTGGGAGTGACCAACAGGGACAACTCTTTGCGCTTAAGAAACTGCCTTGGGAGTGACCAACAGGGACAACTCTTTGTTTGGGAGACTTCCAGCCGAGTGCAAGAGAAAGATAAAATGAAAATAATTTGACGTCACTAAAATGCGTGCTGGCACGCCGATAAAAGGGATCTATATGTGAAAAGTGTGTTGTACAAATCATCTTTCTAGAAGCAAAACCGAACTTAAAACTAAACAAAATTCCCTCTGCCATTGTTCCTTAATGAAAATACTTGTTTTAAAGGTAGCTTTTTATGTAACTCTCAGTATCTTGTGTCTGTGCTGCTCCCTTGGCATTCCCTAAGTAATTCTTTTGACATATTTCCAACGAAAACAAGAATAATGGATCTGGTGCCCTGTGTTTCATTTTTTAAAGTAAGTTTAAAATACAGATTTCTTCATCACTCAGAGGAAAGTTCCTGATCAGCTTCAGCTTCCCCAGCTGAGCCGTATGCTAAGAGTAAAAGGGAAGTGTGTTCATTGTCAGCAGCAGCAAGTGCCTGGAGTGCTCCTGCCCTGGAATGTGATGCCATCGAGCCACCATCAGTCAAGCCAAAGATCTGACCCCAGCTTGGTACCTGTAGATTCTGCTACGCCACTGAATCCCCTCCTGAAATGTGAGCTCTAAAAGACTGTGAAAGGCAGCTGATAAGTTAAAACCATTTTTTTTTTTCCTTCTCTGTATGAACATAAAGAACTTTTCTTCATTGCAGTTGCCTTCTTCCACTTGAGCAAATGGCAAACTGAAAGAAATGGAATCTTTCTGTCTGAATGCTCCTGAGGATGCAGCTGGCAAACCCAACAGGGAAGCAAGAGTGAGCCATTATTCAGAAAAAGCTCTCTGCTCACATCCCTCTGTGACCGACTCTTCATTTTAAGGACTAACTACTTCCTTCTCCTTCTTGTCCCCGCGAAGAAATGTTTTCTTCCCCATTTCTTTTAATGGTTAAGCAATGCGATAGCAAAGGTATTGAAACCCAGTCTACTGAATAATAACTTAATGATGTGAACCCTGTTCTGTTCCTTCTGAATGGATGGCTGCTTTGACAGTAGTGCTGCTGGGATCTGCTCCCTGCTGTGAGGGACGTGAGGATGGAGAAACTTGGATTGAAGCTGAAGAGCAAGCAGAATGGTATAAAACTGAACCAGAAGACACGAATCAGGTCAACACTGCAAGACTGTGAAATGAAGAGAAATTATAGGCAACTAAGCTAAGTTCAAGCACTAATAGTGAGAACTTAGAGTCTATATTAATGAATGTTTAGAGTTGTCAACTCCATTATTGCTAATACCTGCTAGAACACTGCCATTTTGAGCTGTCTTTAATTTGCATGCTGAAGCATGGTGCAGCATAGCAGAGGTTAACAAAATACACTGGCGTAAAATCTTTGCTGTGTGTTTTGCTAGGTGCAGTCATTCCCAGAACGAGTGGAACCTGACAAATCATTCGTTCTTGTTTCACTTTCTGGCAAACATTTGAAACCTTGAACATTTATTTTAGCTACCTAGCAAAGCAGAGTAAACCAACCACATTTATTTTGCTTGTATCTGATATCACGTCTGAATGCAGGTCTCCAGAGGTGATACATTAATGTCCTAAAGCATTGCACCATCTGCTTCCTCTTTTGATGAGCAACATTTTGAATGCTTGGTTTAATCTCCCTGGGTTTCAGTAAATTATGTAAACTCAGAGGCTTGGCAGCAGGAGCCGGGCACCATGAGGAGATGATTCAGTCATCAATATCTATTGGGCTTCCTTATTGCTGGCTTTACACTTCTTTCAGTTCTACTTATAAATTTTGCAAGTGGATAATTCATCGCACTAGGAGCTTCAAGTTAGTTTTGGAATTTGCCTACTCTGAGATTATGATTAATCCATCTTTTCCAAATGTGGAAAAGCTAACTGGGTTTCTTTTTTCCAGGGTTGGGTGATAAATCAGAAGTAAATTGCATGTATGTGTAACTGCTGGTGATGACATAAATCACATTTCATTTTCTCTTCCTGGACAGAATCGCAGCACCTTGGAATAGATGAGAGTACAAGACTTCATACCAGCTAAAACTGCCTTGGAGAGCCATGGCTGCCGCCCCCCAGCTCAACTCAGACGCGCTCCGCGAGGTGTTGGAGTGCCCCATTTGCATGGAGTCCTTCACTGAGGAGCACCTGAGACCCAAGCTTTTACACTGTGGGCACACCATCTGCAAACAGTGCTTGGAGAAGCTCCTAGCAAACAGCATTAATGGGATCCGGTGCCCCTTTTGCAGCAAAATCACGCGGATCACAAGCTTGGCTCAGCTGACTGACAATCTTACTGTGCTGAAGATCATAGACACTGCTGGACTTGGGGAAGTGGTGGGACTTCTCATGTGCAAGGTCTGTGGCAGAAGGTTGCCAAGACACTTTTGCAAGAGCTGTAGCTTGGTTTTGTGTGAACCGTGCAAGGAGGCATCGCACATGCCTCAAGGGCACAGAGTCATTGCTATCAAAGAGGCTGCTGAAGAGCGTAGGAGGGAATTTGGGACAAGGCTTGCCAGGCTGCGGGAGCTCATGGGTGATCTGCAGAAAAGAAAAGCATCTCTGGAGGGTGTTTCGAGAGACCTGCAATCTAGATACAAAGCAGTTCTGCAAGATTACAGCCAAGAGGAGCGCAAGATCCAGGAAGAACTAGCCAGGTCGCGCAATTTCTTTACCACTTCTTTGTCTGATGTGGAGAAGGCAAATAATCAGGTGATGGAGGAACAAGCCTATCTGCTGAACCTAGCAGAAGTGCAGATAATGTCTCGCTGTGACTACTTCCTTGCCAAAATAAAGCAGGGAGATATAGCTCTCTTGGAGGAGGCAGCAGAAGAGGAAGAACCTGAACTGACAAACAATTTCCCAAGGGAGCTGACTCTTCACGAGGTTGAACTCCTTAAGGTGAGCCATGTGGGACCACTGCAGATCGGGCAGGTGGTGAAGAAACCCCGGACTGTTAACATGGAGGAATCGCTCATGGAAAGTGCAGCATCCTCATCAGCGTCATTTAGGGAACCTGACTATGTGCAAGAAGAAACCAGCTGCACCCCGAATTCCTCACCAGCCAAGCCAAGGATGCCTGAAGCAGGCACCAGCATCCAGCAGTGTCACTTCATCAAGAAGATGGGCTCCAAGGGCAGCCTGCCAGGGATGTTTAATCTCCCCGTCAGCCTGCACGTCACCTTGCAAGGTGAGGTGCTTGTGGCAGACCGAGGCAATTTCCGAATCCAGGTTTTCACCCGCAAGGGCTTTCTGAAGGAGATCCGCCGGAGCCCTAGCGGAATTGATAGTTTTGTATTGAGTTTCCTTGGAGCGGACTTGCCCAATTTGACTCCCCTTTCTGTCACCATGAACTGCCACGGCCTGATAGGTGTGACAGACAGCTACGATAACTCTGTCAAAGTCTACACCATGGACGGTCACTGCGTGGCGTGTCACCGGAGCCAGCTAAGCAAGCCATGGGGCATCACAGCCCTGCCTTCTGGGCAGTTTGTAGTGACCGACGTGGAAGGAGGGAAGCTCTGGTGTTTCACGGTAGACCGCAGCATGGGGGTAGTGAAGTACAGTTGCTTATGTAGTGCAGTGCGCCCCAAATTTGTCACCTGTGATGCTGAAGGAACCATATACTTTACTCAGGGGCTGGGGCTGAACCTGGAAAACCGGCAATACGAACACCATTTAGAAGGAGGCTTTTCAATTGGCTCTGTCGGCCCAGATGGGCAGCTGGGGCGCCAGATTAGCCACTTCTTTTCTGAGAATGAGGATTTCAGGTGCATTGCTGGGATGTGTGTCGATGCCAGGGGAGACCTCATTGTTGCTGACAGCAGCCGTAAGGAAATCCTGCACTTTCCTAAAGGAGGTGGCTACAATATCTTAATCCGGGAAGGACTCACCTGCCCGGTTGGTATCGCCATTACTCCCAAAGGGCAGCTGCTGGTTCTGGACTGTTGGGATCACTGCATTAAGATTTACAGTTACCATCTGAGAAGATATTCCACTCCTTAAAGTCTTCCCTCTAAACAAAGCCTCTTGGCAGCAGCGATTCTTCCAGCCTCATGGCAATCTGACAGGAACTGGTGTCAAGCATTCGGGAAGATTGTGCCATAACCGCAAGTGGTTTGGCATAGAGGCCGTCGTGTTTTGTGTTTAGAAACAAAATAGCTTACGTGGTGGTGGTCTGCTTTTTCTTCTTTTCTTTTTATAAAATCCATACAATGAAAAAGAACAAACGCAAGGGAAAGGATTGGTCCTTCTGGAATATTGGTTCTTTGCTAAGTGACTGGTCACTCTACAAACCTTCTTACCTCCTTTCGCCACATCTCCTACACTTCCAGCTCCAATCCTCACATCTTTCTTTGTGCCATAAATACTGACTGCTCCAAATCACCTTCCCTTAGAGCATCAGAGAGGCCATCCTCGCTGTGGTACTCACAAGGAACTGGCTAGTAGTTGTCCGGGCAACTACTAGAGAAAGCCATTTCTGATTGCAGCACTGCATAAAATGAAATAGCTTTCTTCAGCTGCGCTGAGATGGGAGGGTTTTCTCTGTCTGGTTTTCTGGTATTCCGGAGATGGCCCCTGTTGTGCCATTTGTGAGCTGTGGCTGCTCAATGTGAAGTGAGTACTGTGCAATCATGGGAGACCGAGCTGAGCCAGAAAACTGTCCTCTGATGGCAACAGGGGTTTTATTATTGTTAAGAGTTTGGTTAGGTAGAAGGGCCGGGGTGGGGTGGGAAGGGAGGGAGCTGGAGGGGAAAAAATGAGAGGACACCTACAGTGGGTAATCACTGTTGTTCTGTTATTAAATGTATCCTGGAAATAGTCTTTGGAAGCCATGTCTGCTGTCCAAAGCTTCATGGAGGAGGAGGAGGGAAGGGCTGAGGGAATAAGACTGGGGGATTATAGGAGATGAGTTTAAATGCAACATTTTCTCTATTCACCTGCACTTCCAGACGATTGCATTTAGCAAAGAGGTTTCCACTCCTCTGCACTTCGTATGTGCAAGCTACTCACTGCTGAGATGGGTTTGGGGGGTGGGGCTGGGACTTCTATTTTTTTAATACTTGGAAGCACACCCCTTGGTGCATTGCCTTTTTTTCCCTTGCACAGCAAAACACTACATTCCTCAGATATTTTTTTTTTCATGGCACCAGCAGGCACCAGAGTTGATGTTCATCGCGGCTTTGGGCCAAATGAAGCACAAAACTGCAGCTGTGTGAACCAAGGCCCCCACAGTGCTGCTCTCCTGGCTGATAAATGTGTACCTCAGTGTGGTGCTACTTGCTTAGAATAGTTTATTGAAGGAAAGATGCATTTAAATAGGGCACAGTGGTAGCATGTTAATCTGCCACAGATAATAGTTACACTGCAGTGCATTTATTTGTTGCTATCAACAATGTATTTGCAAATTTGGGGGCACGACAGACAATATAAAAGCTGATTTTATGGTGGCTGCCATGCTACAGCAAATTGTTTGCTGCTTGTGGTACAACATGTATGCAACAGGTGACTTTTTTTTAAGCTCCCATATACTTTCCCCTAGTGAAACAACAAAATGAAGCAGGGCTCAGAGCCACTGCGGCTCCAGCCACTTGTAGGGCAGTTAAAGGGTTTGCAGAGGAAGCTCTGGGAGCAGATTTTGGTGGGATTTGTTTTTTTCCCTCTCCCTGTCCTGCTCAGCCAAAGCACTGAAGGCCAGTACAACTAGCACCCAGCTCTGTGGTGGACATTTCCCTGGACAAGGGCAACGTCTTGTTTCTCTGGCTGTAATTCACTGGAAGAAGCTTGTGGAAAAAGAAGTAGGAACAAAAACACTATTGCAGTAGATGGTGTTGAGAAAGCCCAAGGGAACTGAGCCCCAATTCCCTCCTGAGCCACTCCATGTATTTGCCAAGGCTACCGAGTTGCACATAATTATAATATTTACATTCTCTGCTGTACTTTTTTGGGTGGGAGGGGCAGACTCCAAAGGGATGTAACGGCAATCTCATCTTGCATGTTTTCTGGAGAAGATGAGTATTACCAGGCCCTTTTGCAGTTAATTGCATTGTCACTCCAGGCATTTTTTCCACTATTATGGTAATGGCAGTTCCTCTCCTACTGATCTCTTTTAAACATTTCTCCTGTTTCTAAGAACTGCTCCAAGCAGGAAGCTACCGTGGACCTGAATAACTGAAGCAATATTATCTATGATAATCTGTACCTCTGTCATTTTCTGTTCCAACGGATGATTTTTTTTTTCTTTTGCAATAAACATCACACTACGAGCAATAACATTTCCTGGAGTGCTTGAAGGGACACAAAAGCTGGTCCAGTAAACTGAGCAGTTGGTTACCCCAGCCTGTTCCTGGTTACACAGTTCAAACAAAGCATCTGTCATCTATTTCTCGCTCGGAGATTCAAGGAAAAATAACAGTGAACTGGTGGGCCAGGACACTGTGATCATCGCCAGGGGGTGTGCATCGCCTGTGGCTCTTCCAGTCTGGGGACGCAGGCAGAAAAAGGAAAAAGAAAACCTGCTGTCCCTCACCTAGGCTTTGCATCTCCCCTGACAAAACTCTACAGCGCCTGCAAGATGATTTTGCAGAGCTCTGCTTCTTGCTGGGGTGCCCCCCTCGATGTTGTGATCGTCTGCCAAACCAGATGAAACAGAGTAATTAAGGATTGAGATGAAATAGTTTGGTTCTGCTCTCTACCTGGAGAAAGAGCCTGTCTGAATATACGTGTGTGTTCTGGTTTTTAAAGATTGTGTAATAAAGGAAAAATTGATCCAATTAAAAACGCATTGCAAACAGCTCATTTTCTTATTAAAAACCCTTCATCTCCTCCCTTTGGTGGCAGGTTGGGTTTTACAGCCAGTGGCGATGAGACTCGGGAACACAATGGCTACGAGTCCCCTTTTATGCTGTCAGGATGTGGAAGATAAATCTGATCTGCTTGGCAGGTCTCACGTAACTTAATCTGACACCTTCCTCCCCACGTTATAAACAAATACTAGAGTTTCGTTCCTTAATTCATGCCCATACTCTCACAGGGACAATATCTCACTTTTCACCATAGCCAGTACCTGATGTTTTAAATGCCTGGCTCAAATTCACTGGCCCTGAGCACTCATGGAATCACCCATCACACCCAGAGCAGTGGTGGCTGCCCCATTCCTGGAGGTGTTCCAGGCCAGGTTGGATGGGGCTTGGAGCAACCTGATCCAGTGGGAGGTGTCCCTGTCTATGGCAGGGGGGATGGAACGGGATCGTCTTTACGGTCTCTTCCAACCCAGACAATACCATGATTTTATGATCACTGGCTTACTGAGGAGCTTTCTGGCTTTGCTCAGTGCAACTGCAAATGTGACATAATTTGCTGGGGCTGGGAGGAGGCTGCTGTGAGTTCACCTGTTATTATGGGTAATTTTGATAAATGCTGCAAAAAATCATATTAGAAACAGTGTATTTAGGTGGAGCCAAAGGAGAGTGAAGCAGTTTGCCACTCAGCACTCAAAGGCATCAATATGTCAGCAGCACATGCAAGTCCTGCCCTGGTCATGCTCCCCAGCTGGGTTTGCTTATCTGGGAGTAAGGTTTTATCACTTGGGCTCATCTCAGGTGATGAGGCAGCACTTCAAACTGATAGAATCATAGAATGACCTGGGTTGGAAGGGACCCACAAGGGTAATCGAGTCCAACTCCTGTCCCTGCATAGGACAACCCCAAAATTCACCTCCTGTGTCTGACAGTATTGTCCAAATGGTTCTGGAATATTGTCAGGCTTGGTGCCACGACTGCTTCCCTAAGAGCTGTTTCAGTGCCTTCTCCTAATATCCCCTGGCACATCTTCCTGCCATTCCCTCGGCTCCAATCATCTGTCGCCAGAGAGAAGAGCTCAACGCCTGCTCCTCCTCATCCCCTTGTCAGGAAGCTGCAGAGTGCAATGAGGTCTCCCTTCAGCCTCCTCGAGGCTTAACAGACCAAGTGACTTTAGCTGCTCCTCACATGACTTCCCCTTTAAGCCCTTCAACAACTCCGCGCCCTCCTCTGGACACTCTCCAGTAGTTTTAGTTCCTTTTTATCCTGTGGTGCCCTAAACTGCACACAATATTTGAGGTGGGGCCACACCAGTGCAGAACAGAGCAGGGCAATCCCCTCCCTCACCCGGCAGATGATGCTGTGCTGGTCACACCCCATGACACAATTGCCCTGTAGGCTGCCAGGGCACCGTTGGCTCATGCTCAACTTGCCATCAACCACAACCCCCAGATCGCTTTCCACAGGGCTGCTCTCCAGCCTCTCGCTCCGCAGGCTTTATGGACAGCCAGGCTTGCCATATCCTGGGTGCAAAACACGAGTGTCTGGTTTACCAAACATTACGAACCTGGCAGAACAACCACTGCACTCCTGCTGTCAGACTTACCCTGATGTTTTACAAGCAGTTATGATTTCTTAGGGTAGCTACAACTGAGCCATGAACATTTGCTCTGGGCAGCAGTCACCAGCCAGCGTTTCCAAAGGGATGAGGGTTGAGATCCTGTTTCTTAATCAAAGGGGGCAGAGCTACAGAAGTGAAAATAAAGCCAGATGCCTTGAGTCTTTGCTATTGTATAGCTTAAGTGATTTTTCTGGGTCATTATTCAATGTGAGGATTTTAAGTTATTTCATTTTGCACAACTAATTACTTGCCTGGCAATTCTGGATTACAATGAGTGGTGTATAAGGTCATTTCACAGACTGAGTCACTGCACATAGTTTAGTCAAAACTAAATTTCACGGCAACCAGCTAGATTGTTTTTTTTTTTCTCCTCCAAACAAAATGTCAAAATCTGAGGGTTTGAAAGAAATATAATGACACAAACTGCAAGTCAGAGAATTACAAAGGTAATAGAGTGGTTGTTTATAGGAGCAGATCTCAAGGACAGGGAAATTCCATATGCTTTATTTCTGACCAAGCAGGTATGAGGGAAAGCCATTATCTCCGGTAACAGATGCAAAGCTCGCCTTACAGCTTTCTTAATGCACCTGATCGCGTCTAAGAAATGAAAACGAAAAGTTCCCGTGGACGAGTTCAATCTTAATCCTGTTACAGCTGTACCAGACCCGAAGGGAGATGAATGAGACCTTGAGAGGACAGCAGGGATCCACAGAGCCTACTCAGGAAGAATATGGACTGCTGTTCTAGCAGAGCTTGAGGCTGTATGCTTAGAGTGGTTTGTGCTTTATGAAGATCTTATGTCTAAACTGCTGAGTTTGCAAGAAAGCAAGAAAACTGTACCATCTGAAAGGTAAATATAACCACCAACATACGGTCCAAGAGAAAAGATGCAAGTATCAGAGGGGCTGGTGGGCAGAAAGCCTTAAGGAATGTGCTGGGACCTGCAAGAACACAGTCCTTCCATGGACTATTTTAATAAATCATCTGTTACTGAGAGGGAACATCTTTCACATCTGAAGCGGCCACTTTCAAAACTCAGTTTGCTGAGTGCTCAGTCTGGCCACATAACCTCTGATATGAAACTCTATCTAGACATCATCGGAAATGCAAGAAAAACAAACATCTCGCTCACTGCAGACCTAAAGCAACCTAACAGTTGGGTAGCGCAACCCTTTGAATCTTCTCCACTTGTGCAGAGCACATCCTGAGCCCATCAAGCATCCCTCCCTGCTCCCTAGCTGGGCTTTACCCAGGTCCTCGGTGGCAGGAGTTGGGGCTCTCACAAGCCAACGTTATCCACCATGACATCATACCACTGGCACACCATTTCTTTTTCCAATTTTTCCCAGCTGAAGAAGAGAAGTCTCCCACGCTGAGGCTCTGCTAGTCTGCACCGTGTGAAGGAAAGAGTTGTCACTCAAATGCTTGACAAGACAAGACCCTCTGCATTACTGCTGATAACGTCTCCATTTTCTCTAAGTGTCAGAGCACTTACAGACATTTGTTCTACATTTTGTGTATCACAGTGGGAACGAGTGAGCTTGAACAGCTCTTGGGGAAATCCCACCGGGGCTGTCAGATCTTGCTGTAGGAGCAGCTCTTCCCTTTCCCTAACTGAGCTCTCCTCCTCCTCGCCCACCCAGCCCAAGGGGCCACAAAGCAACCAGTCTCTGATAAAATTTTATCAGTGGATTAAGTAGTGGATTTGCTTTAGATGAAGGAATTGCTCCCTTTCCTCCTGCACATTTTGTGAGGCTCTTTGTGATGGATTCCCAGCCTCTAGTTCCAGTTTTATCAGTGAGCATGGCATTATACGGAGTGGAATAGCCCTTTGGCCACTTTGGTCAGCTGTCCCATCTGTGTCCCCTTCCCAAGCTCTTGCCCATCCTGGCCTACTAGTTGCAGGCACAGAGTGGGAAAGAGGAATCATAGATGCTGTGCAAAGCACTGTTCAGCATCTGCCAGCACCCTGGGGTCTTACCAGCATTGGTTTAGCCACAAATCCAAAGTGCAGCACTACAGGGGTTGCGATGAAACCAGTTCCCTCCATCCCAGCTAGAGCCGGTGCATTCTGACAAGCAACAGGAGGTGGCTGGGAGTGTTGTGTTTGCCCCAGCTGCCAAATGAAGATGCTCACACAATTGGTACAAACTTAATGAGGAGCTGTTAGTGTTAAATGCTAGCTTAGACAGGAGAGAAAACCGACGTGGTCTCCCGTGGCTCAGATCAATGTCTGGGTCGATCTCCAGGTCCCTGCTTGGAGGTCTCTCTGATGAGTTAAAGCATTGCTCGGCTGAACAGAGCTGGGGCAAGCAGACCACAAAAAAGAGCTTTCAATCACTTTGCAGGAACGAAAATTGGGGTTTGGTTTGGTCTGCACATGGGCTAACATGGTCCTTCGTGAAGTGTTGGGGGGATGTTTCGAGATCCAACCTGGGAGGAGCACGAGGATTGGTGTGCTGCAGCCGTGCCTCCCTGCCTCTCTGCATCTCTCATTTGCAGGATTCACTCCTGTAAATCTTTAGGAACATGAGCAGGCAGCTCCTTCTCCTCATCTCCCCCTAGCACACCTTGTCTACCTGCAGCAGGTAAGGAACACTTTCACAGAATCACAGAATAACCAGGTTGGAAGAGACCCACTGGATCGTCGAATCCAACCATTCCCACCAATCCCTAAATCATGCTCCTAAGCACCTCATCTACCCTAACCTTAAACACCTCCAGGGATGGCGACTCAACCACCTCCCTTGGCAGACCGTTCCAATGCCTAACCACCCTCTCTGTGAAGAATTTCTTCCTAATCTCAAGCCTAAATCTCCCCTGGCGGAGCTTGAGGCCATTCCCTCTCGTCCTGTCCCGTCACATGGGAGAAGAGGCCAGCTCCCTCCTCTCCACAATCTCCCTTCAGGTAGTTGTAGAGAGTAATAAGGTCTCCCCTCAGCCTCCTCTTCTCCAGGCTGAACACCCCCAGCTCTCTCAGTCGCTCCTCATAAGATTTGTTCTCCAGCCCCTTCACCAGCTTTGTTGCTCTTCTCTGGACTCGCTCCAGAGCCTCAACATCCTTCTTGTGGTGAGGGGCCCAGAACTGAACACAGGACTCGAGGTGCAGTCTCACCAGTGCCGAGTACAGGGGGAGAATAACCTCCCTGGACCTGCTGGTCACGCTGTTTCTGATACAAGCCAAGATGCCATTGGCCTTCTTGGCCACCTGGGCCACTGCTGGCTCATGTTCAGTCGGTTGTCAACCAGCACCCCCAGGTCCTTCTCCTCCTGGCAGCTTTCCAGCCAGGTTTCTCCTAGTTTGTACCTCTGCTTAGGGTTGTTGTGCCCCAAGTGCAGGACACGGCATTTGGCCTTGTTAAACCTCATGCCGTTGGTCTCAGCCCAGCAGTCCAGCCTGTTCAGATCCCTTTGGAGCCTCCCGACCCTCCAGCAGATCCACACTTCCACCCAGCTTGGTGTCATCTGCAAACTTGCTAAGGGAGCACTCGATGCCTTCATCCAGGTTGTTGATAAAGACATTAAACAGGACTGGACCCAGCACTGAGCCCTGGGGAACCCCACTTGTCACTGGCCTCCAGCTGGATTTAACTCCATTTACCACCACCCTCTGGGCCCGGTCATTCAACCAGTTCTTCACCCAGGAGAGTGTGCGCCCGTCCAGGCCAGAGGCTGGCGAAGCAGAATGCTGTGAGAATCTGTATCAAAGGCTTTACTGAAGTCTTTGTATTGCTACAGGCAGAGCAGCCTGCAAACACCAGCAGTGTCTGCAGCACATGGTCCAAGCAGCGAGAAGGCACCAACTTCCTGCAAGAGCCGGATCCCTTTCTCCTCCGTTTGGCTGAAGGCAATACTCTGCAGACACCAACCGATGTCACGGGCTGCTGTGCCGCCTGCGCTCGGGCTGCTCCAGCCTCGGCAGAGAGCCAGAGCCTGGCCTGCCGCTTCACCAGGAGCCCGGCTGCCAGCAGCATCGCCTCCTCTTCGAGACCATGTTTTCAATCAGGGCTTGATGTGCAGACTGTGCGCCCTATTGGCAGAGGCCCCCTCCTGAGGTCTGCCATTGGATTTATGAAGTTGATTAAAATATTAGAATAATTTTGCGCCACGCTGTAAACACGCTGCAATGTGCAGTTTTATCATATTTGGTGCTGTTCCAATTAGCTCAAGCCTCTCCTCTCCCCCTCCTCTTCTGCTCTGCTTTGTTCGCTAACAAATTACAGTAATCCTGGCCTTACTTTTATATTTATTTGAGATGATGCATGTGTGAGCTCTCGGAGCAGTTCAGAAACGGGCTGGCTCGCAGCAGGGTGCCCGGCGGGCCAGAGCTGTTTCTGAGTGCAGAAGGCATCCAGAACTGTCTAGCTGGAGCTGTTCATTCACATCCTCCTTATGGCACTAGCAAATCGAGGGTAAATCAGTGGAGAAGCTGGAAATACAATCCATCTACCATAAACAGCAAAGCTCTTTCTCTTAGTTAACAGGGGTTACTCCAGGAAAGAGCCCAAGGTTTCCCGTGGCACCTTCCCTGTCCACAAAGCCGATCTCCCTGGTATTGACAAGAGCCTTGAACATCCTCAATGTCCTTGCAAGAGCATTTTCCGGCCACCAAAGGGCTAAGGACAGCACTTGTCCCCTCTGCAGCACCGACAGCCCCAAAGCTAAACCTCACTAATGCCACAGACAGAGCCACACAGCAAAAACAACGTGGGAACCAGCGCCTGGTATCCAAACGCTGCATGACCAGAAATTAAAAGCTTGTATCTAGGCACTACAATAAAACTCCTCAGGGATTCCTGGGGTCCCAGGAGTGCTTTGGACCGTTGTGAGTGATGGGGAAGCATGCCCTGGATGCCCCCAGCATGCTGGGACAGCCCTGTGAGCAGCATGGGGTAGGCATGGCTCTGGGGGCTCCATGTGGGGAGCGAGGGAGCCTGTGTCAGCCAGCTGCATACCATGGACGAAAAAAGAAATTATTGTGTCAGTGAAGTGCTGCTCGCCTTCAGGTTCTGCACCACCACAGGGCTGTGAGCCCTGAGAACCACAGCTGGTCCCGTCAGGGAGAAGGTGCGGGCTCAGAAACGGGAGATGTTTCACCACTGGCTCAAGCGTTGCCATCATTCATCTCCCCTCTGGCCCTGGCACCGCAAACCAGTGGTGATGCTCGTGTCAGTCTCAGACTGCAGCGGCTGCCTCTCATCCCCACTCGGCATCTCTGGAGAAATCCTGCATCTGTGGTGATGGCGCTGGGGCCAAGGAGCCACCCCAGGTCTGTTCGCCATCAACACATTTGTCCCAAGGTTTGCAGAGAGCACGCCCGAACAATTAATCACAAATACGTAAGCAACACACCTCCAGGATGCTTCCTCCTGCTAAACAGGGGCATTACTATGGGAAACTTCATTCATCACCATTTAGAACACAAACAAATGAGTGCAGGGTGCTAAAAATACATTTACAAGATGACTTGCGTTGGGAAGACACAGGGAAAAATAAGCGGAAAGTTACGGAGGAGGAAGGAGGGAGCACAGCTCCGACCCTTGCCTTGCATGAAGCGAGGCCACTCTTGGCAGCCCTCATGGGGCAGGATGCGAGTGACTTTACGACCTCCGTTTCCATCACCCTACAACGGTCCCCGTGCAACACCGTTTTCAACAGAAAAATATCAGACCAGAGGAATATGCCCAACTCCCTGGAGGACAGAGATGAATCGGCAAATGGAAGGCTACAGCAATAAGGGAGTTTTTATAAACATAACCTAATTGTATTACTTCAAAGTCCTGAAGTTTATTGCCCTGGTTAATGATGTGTCTCGTTATTTATGGTGTAGCACAATGAGTCTGCTATTGATTTAATGCACTTCCTTAAAGACCGTCATTGTCACAAGCAATAAAACAAAGCCATTTGGAGGCGGCTCAATTATGTCACATCTCCATCACCGGACCCTGAGCACCCCCAACATGCAGGGGCACCGTGGCGGAGCTGGGGGTAGGTTGTGAACGGGTCACACCAGGATTGTGGCAGCCAAAGGGCAGGAGCAGGCAGGAGAGGTTTGCCCAGCTCAGGGATGCTGCCTATGGACGTGCCACTTTCATTGGTAGCTGGGCACTCAGTTAGGTCCAAGCCTCCTGTTTGTGCCCACTAACTGGTGCAGTGATGGTGTGTGCATGAAGGAGAAGGGCTGATGGATGGAAAACAGCCCCAGTGATAACCGGTGTTTGTGCCACTGCCCGTTCCTGATGCCCTCCTCACCTTTTTGGTACTGGAGCCAGAGCTGCTGCTGGACCTTCTTGCTGGGGAAGTGGATGGTGCAGCTGAACTCGGAGCCATACAGAGCCTCTGCGATGTAGTGGGAGCCAAACTGCTGGATGAAGGAGAGCAGCTCCTCCCGGCTGCTGTCCTTGTTCAAGATCTTCAGGATATTTGCAAAGCCTGTGGAAAGGAGGCAAGAGATCAGTAGGTTGGCCAGGCAGGGGGAAGGGAGCATAGAGGATCCCATGCTCAAGAAATACAAGGTACAAAGTGCAATCCCTCCCCTCTTGCCTTCATGGTGCTATCCCCAGTCTGCTATTTACACCAGGCTGGGGCTCTTGGCATCCTTCTGTGATTCCTCTCACTAAGAGATTTCTCAAATCATTTTCTAGAGAGTAAACACACATGTGAACACACGCCCCGCCCCCCTCCCACCAGCTCTGGCCTGTTTTTCAGGCTGCTGGGACATCATCAACACTCTCCCCAAAGGATGTTCTTGACCTTTGCTTTGCAGTAACCATAACCAGAGATGCTCTCCTGGTGTAATGATGAATTTATTATGAATTGCATTGTGTATCACCTCTGGTGTAAATACCCTACACAACCAATAACTAGTTTTAGGGATGCTGGAGACAGCCCAGAGGGACACAGGGGCTCTGGGTTGATGGCAGCTCTGTGAGTGCACAAAGATGGAGCAACGCCTGGGGACTGATGCCATGGGACAAGGACACAGATCCTCATTGCTCTATGGAGGTGAAATATTGTGGAGACATTGATGAAAACATAGCACCCAGATATCATATAGAGCTGGCTGATATCACCGTTTTGGTTCAGTGGTGGAACTAAAAACATACTGCAAGAAAATACGTCATAACTGTCACCAAAATGAGGTTATCTGGCTGGTTGGTTGCTTTATTGAAAGAGAAGGTTGGTTTAATATAAAAGCTAGAAGAATTCATTTTGAGCTGAACCCAAATATTTTGTTCAGCTACGAGCACGTTATTTTGTTCCAGGACTCTACAGCCTGTCTGCACTATTTTTTTTTCTCCTCTTCTTTCCCCATTTAAAACAAGGTTGATTTTTAAATAAAAAATGTTCTTTTGAAATGAACAGGCAAAACATTTCAGGTCGCAACAAAATGTTTCAGCACTGCTGAAACAAACCGTGTAGCTATAAAAACATGGAAGTAAAATGTTTTGACGTTTGCAGGATCCTCCTGCTCGCCCCTTCTTCATCTGCGACTCCCTGCTTTGTATGACCCGCATTTACAAGCATTTTGCATCCTTTTGAAACCACGTTTTTTCAAGAACTCAGTGTTTTTCGTACATACAGGCATACACAGCCAGCCCTATGCAAATCCTCCCTGCAGTGCTGCTTATCAGCTTCATCCTGGCTCTGACCCCAGCTCTTGGTTTGTATGAAAGAGCTGCACACACAAAGCCTGCCTCTGTTTCCCCTCTGTATATAGGAGGTAAATCTCTACCCCTGCAGCAGCGACGGGCGCGTAATCTACTGCCTGAGCAGGGCCTGGAGGTGGAAAACGCTGGTGAGACGTTTGGCATGATTGTGCCTTGGGGCAGAAGACCACCACCCACCCATCCACCTAGACACGCGTTTCCTCACTGCTAGAAACCCTCACCTGCAGAGAGGGTGATGGAGCTGAGCTTCACCCTGTAGAGATTGCTCCTGACCCGCCAGTGCTGCACCATGGGGTAGCCCATCGCCTCGTCGTACTTGATGTCCCCTGCAAAGGAAGAGTCGATGCTCAGGCAAACACTTAATGCTCACACCAAGTGCTTGCTTTGCTGCGTGCCAAAACCAGGATGGTAGCCGGGATGGCGACCTCCTCAACAGCCATGCTGTGGGGTCCCTGGGCTGCTGACAGGACCAGCGTTGCAGTGGCTGCATCTTCTGGTGGCTCGTGGGGATGGAGATGCTGCCTTGCCATGCAGTGCAGCCTCACACAGCCTATACACTATTTCTGCCCAAGGGGTAGGGGAAGGATGCACAATCGGGATGCTGATGCCCTTTGGGGACCACACTAGGATCCATGGATGGAGAAGGGGCTCTGGTTGCTGTGTTCGACCCCGTGGGGGCTGAACCTAGGGGCAGCTCGTACCGGTGAGAAGCTGGAGGTCGGGAAGAGGCTCCGACAAGACGCCGCGGCACTGCTCCTCCACGGGCAGTGGGATCACCATGAGGCCGTCAGCCAACTGAGGGAAGTCCTTGATAAAGTTATTCTCCCTGCAGAGAAAAAAAGACAACTGCAAAGCAACGATGCAGGCTGTGGCCAGGTACGGGGGCTGAGCTGCTCTGGCAGCACGAGGACAGGTGGCTCTGGAGGGAGAGGGACATTCCTGCGAGCAGGACATCCAACAGGGTTTGCAGTGTCTGCCTCTGCGCCTCTCTGAGGTGATGCTTAATGAGCTCCCACAGCTCCGTTAGCTCCCTAGCAGTGTGGGACCACCCTCAGCCTGGGGACCTGGCCACTGTGTTTAGCCTGGATGTTCAAGGTGTGCCAGTGGACAGGGGGCAGACAGTGGTGAGGAGCAAGGAATGGCTGCTACACCCCAAAGCTGCCCCCTTTCACCACCTGCAGCATCCCCCCAGAATGGGACAGAGACCAAGCCCCAAACCAAGCCCTGCTGAAAGTCTCCAGCCCAGGCAGCATCATCGCCCCCACGGCTTTGCCCCCAATGACTGACTTTCCAAAAAGAGGAAAAGACACATTTATAGACAAGGCACCAAAAAGAAAATGCAGGGTGTGCAGCTCACAGTGTGATTTTACCACACATGCAGGATCTTTTCTAACCTTGGCAGGTCTAATGTTGTATAATAGGCCCCTAATGAATTGTTTCTAGAACAACGATAGCGGGGAAATTATTTGAAATGGTGAACAGACAGGTCTCTGGGAGATGAGCCTCCCCCAGCAAGCAGAACACGTCACGCCTGCGCGAAGGAAAACAGGAGGGGGGATTTTAAATATTGATCTTACAGCCAAAATATAGGCCAGGAGGCTCCGAGTCCTCCAGGTACAGAGACAAAAGGGCAGCAGAGCAGAAAAAAGGGAGGTTCCTGCAAAATCAGGTCAGCCCTAGGAGCGGAGGGGAGGCTCAGGCTGGCACCGCCTGCCTCAGCTGCCTTTGTCTAGATAGATTTTCCTTTAAACAGCTGCTGGGTTGATCCCGCTTTCCCGGTTTTACCCACCACAGCCCATCCTTGGGTAGGATGCTCCGTCATCCCATGACCACCTCAGAAAGAGGGACATTGTGGCCACCGCCAAAGGTCCCATAGCAGCAAGATGCTAGACTACTGGAGCACTTCCCAGGGTCCTCCTGCTGCTCCAGGGTTAGGATACAGCCAGTGCCACCTGCACTAGTGCTGAGCAGGAGGCTGTAAGCCCAGTGCAACCAGCCTGGGGATGTTCTTGGCCCCAGTGTGGGGGAGAAGTACTGGGATGAGCAGCTGCAGGTAGGGACACAGGAGTGGGTCTGAGCATGGTTGTGCATCCCCATCTCAAAGCCACCAGCACTTGATTGCATCTCAGGAGCTTCGCTTTAGGCACTGCTGGAGAAAAAGCTCTTTATTTGTCTGAGGGGAAAAGCCTCTTGCTCACACACGTGCTCACAAATCTCCTCTTGATCATGCTGGGTGCGGAATCCCCACGGCAGAGCAGTGCTTTGCTGTTTCGAGCCCTTTGCTGTCTTAGCGATGCAAATGGGGAACTGCAATTACTGCCGAGCCGGGAGCTGAGTGGGTGGTGGGAAGCAGGGGATGCAAGATTAGGCAAATCAGTAGAGAACGCAGGAAAGAGCGTGTCGGTGTCTCTTCTCTGCCTCAGTACAGACTGGAGAAAAGCATCAGCGCTACTAAATCCTAATGCCCCAGAGAGGCACGATGCTGCACTGGGAATGCGGGATGCAGCGGAGCTGAGCCCACCAGCCACCCCAGAGCATAGGGACTGTCCCCTCTCTGAGGGGTCAGCTCACCCTGCACCAGGAGAGGAGCACAAGAGATGAGTGGGTCATGCCAACATACTGCATCCCATCTCCAAAAGGACCAGGAAGGGATGCCTAGAAAGGACAATGACACTGGCTGGTGGCACCTTCCAAAGATGGCATGGCAGACACCAGAAGACTGTGTTCAAGGCAGAGAAGCTTCAAAGAAGCCACCTCTCCCTCTTTCCTCCTGCAAACCCACCCAGTCCATCTCACTGACACATGCCCATGCCACAACAGAATCATAGAATCGTAGAATCACCAGGTTGGAAAAGACCCACCGCATCATTGAGTCCAACCATTCCTATCAAACATTAAACCATGCCCCTCAGTGCCTCAGGATCAGTTATATCATATATATATATTTCAGTTATATATATCTCAGTTACATAAATACTGTGGATTAGTTGCCCCTGGGCATCATCCTGGCTCACCTGGGTGGCAGAGCACCCCCCAGGTGCTGGTGGTACAAGCACAGGCAGCCTAGGAGAGATAAGCTGGAGAAGATGCACGCCAGTGCGAGAGGAGTGCGCAGGCTACAGCTGCTGCTCAGAGCTGACACCTCTATGAAAAGGCATTTACTGAAAGCCACACTCTGAGCTGTCGCGTGCTGTAGAGCTGTTTGCTTTAACTGCTTGGCAGTAGAAATGTCAAGGAAAAACAAGGGGCAAACGGGAGTCAAGGCGTGGGCGCACACACCGGTGCGTGCCTACACTGTGCTCCCATAATTGGAGGGAGCAGCAGTACAAGGCAGGACTCAAGAGCACTTCAATGATGCTTTTTAGCTATCAAACCCTTCCTGCACCTCCTCCTTCTCTTCCTACCTCCAGCTTCCCTCTCTCAGCCACCTCAAAGCAGGGATGAGCCAAAGCCACACAGCAGCGAGCACCCAGTGGGTGTAGAGTCTGGGCACAGCACAGTCCTTGTGCAGAGCTGCCACTGCCCTGAGCCCTCGCTGCTGCTGTGGAAGGCAAACCAGGGTGCAGACAATGGGGCCACCCAGATCTTCTTGAGCCTGATGGCTGTGGCCCACAGCATTCCCAGCTGGCGGGGAGAGCGATGAGCCATGGAGCCGCAGCCGGCAGAGGGCTGCCGCTCCTTTTCCACTGCACCTTATTAATAACCCTGCAGCTCGCAGCACTGTTCACCAGAGAGGCACAAAAAAGAGTTTCTGCCGGGCTTTTGTGCTCTCTGAAGGCTCTGATCAAAGCCATCGGGCTCTTTGTGATGGGTAGGGACACAGATGAGGGGAGAGATGTCACAGCATCCCTGTGTTTGCATTTCCTCACATGCCTCTGTGGGGCACGGCTGAGCCACCAGCACCTCCACAGGGGCTTAGACCTGGGGGTCCACGCTGTTTTCAAGAGGCATGGAAGAACCGTCAGGATTTCCTGGTTCCAGCCAGCCATGGAGCCAGGTTTCATCCAATAGGATGAGAGAGCCCAACAAACCTGCCTGCTCCCAGCACCTGCAGCCCCACAGCATCTTCCTCTGTCTCTTGTTCTGCTCCCCAGCATCGCCCTGCACTCACAGAGCAGATGCCTGACCACCTTCTCCAGCGCACACTGAATCCACTCATCAAGAGCTTTCCTGGAAGGGAGCTGCACATCCCTTCGGGCATTTTGCAGATACTGTCATTATACAATGAAACACTCTTTCTCCCTCACAGCCCCAGTACCCAGAGTTGCATCCAACCCAGAGTACATCTCTGCCCTGGGAGGGAGCTGACTTCCAGATAAAGAAGTCTTCATGCTGGGAAAGGTCAAATGGCCAAAGGCTTTACTGAGCTCTCTTACTGGCAGGGTGGGCTGAGGAGAAATGCAGTCACCTGGATTAAACTGAGCTCAAACTCCTGGTTTTGATGGACACATCATGTAACCTCAGCCAAGTCATAAAATCCACCCATTGCCTGAGGTGACACAGATAACAGAGCAGCTCCCTCCATCCTGGAGCGCTGCTGGGCTGAAGGCAATTAGCGGTGGCTCAGGCACCAGGAGGAGGGCTCAGGTGGTGAGAATCTGCTGTGCTGGTGTCCTTCTGACCTACTGAAACTCGATACACAAACTAGAGATCTTTTCAGTGAATATGACCTTAAATCATACACCCAAGGTCATGGTGCGGTGCAGCGTAAGGCAGTATCGCTGTGCTCCACAGTGTTGATATCATCACACAGCTGATGAGAAGTGTTCAAAAGAACCAGCATTCCACAGCATCCCTGAGCAAAGGGACTTTTGGAGGAGCAGGAGAGACCTATGCAGGCACCAGTGAGCAGCCAGAGTGCTGTGGTCCTCCTGGATGGGACCATGGCCACCAGGTCTTGGTCCAAGCACCTCATCTCCTTGTCAAGGGGCTGGAACCCAGGGCTAAGCCTGCAGTGAGATTTTGGTCCACAGTAGTGAAAGATCAGCTGGTGACTGACGTTAATTCAATTTTTCTGGACATGGCCTTGAGGCCAGACTCTACCTACCAGCCTTTCTGCAGCCTCTCCTGCTCTTGTACAACCCCCACTGTGACTCCAAGCGTCCCCTGGGGATTCCTGCCTCTAACTGCACACCCTATATCGCACCAACAGGGCAAATATATTCATAAAGGGGTAAAAAAAAAAAAAAAGGCAATATATAAAATGACCCCACAAGTGATTAGCTGATGCCCTGAAGCGTGAGATTTAATTACCCTTATCTGAGCTGGCGCAGCTACAAATGTTAATCACATTATCATCCAGTGTGCTCATGTTCAGCAAAGTGACTATGTGAGGACTGTGCTTGCCGCTATGCAAGTCTGAGAGGACGCCTTCTCTGGCAAGAATAATTTATTAATCTCCCCTCTTTCTGTCCTGCAATGGCTTGGGGAGAACAAGATGGATTTGAGGTTATTTAGTGCCAACTTTCCTCTAAGAAGCCTTCCCGCCGGGGTGGCTGCAAGCTCACAAGAGCCCACCCTGCATATGATGCCGGGACAGTCAGAAATTGCTCCTTTTTAGCTTGTCGGCACCAAAAAAAAATTGATCTAGAGCCACTGGGAGACAGAAAAGAGGGTGTCCTGTTTCCAGAGCCACTTTGGAGAATGTAAGCACACCATAAATCTCCCCTGCTGTGTCTCTATGACCTCAGGCATTGGTGAATTATAAAGGCTTAATGCAAACCCTCTGAAGCAGCAGTTACTTACTCCAAATTTACTGGTCATTAATTTTAGCTAGGTCCCACTCCTGTATAACGAGGCAGGATAAAAAAGGACAGACTGGCTAGGTTTTGCCCAGCCTTGGAGCCCCCTCCAGCTCTCCAACTTCCAGCCCTAACCATTATTTGCAATGACGTGCGGATGGACCAGGCTGGGGGAGACGAGACACGATCCAGAACTCTCCATCATCCCAAAACCTTGAGCCATGACCCCCACCTCGCAGCAGCTCCAATGTTGTGAATAAGACCCAGGCCCGTGCTGCCCATCCCTCCCTTCCACATCCCCAGAGTGTCCCACTGCAGCCTTATTGCAACAATATTCAACAGCTGCCTCACCCCTCGGTTCAGGGAGAATTAGCATTTAAATTGATGTGTTTCGGGGAGGTAAATCTTGCCAGTGCTGGGGCTGCAGCACTTGTGGGCACGCACAGTGCTCCTCGAGGTTGGCACGATGAACCTACCTGCATGGTACTCTGGCACCTTCCCCTCCACACACTTTTAGACTGAGCCCCAAACCCCTCCATGGGGCTGGGAGGACCAGGATCCCTCTTCCCACACCTCCCAATTCCATGGGGCTGGAGCTGCACAGCAGCAAAGTCATGTGAAAAGAGCTCAGCCAATGCTGGCAAAACACCACAGGCTCTGTCTTGGCATCTCTTGGATCCCAGCATGGGAATACTCATCACAACACGGCACCGGCACGGCTGCAGGAGGCCCTCAATGGCATCATCAGGACTCTTCTGCCCTTCTCTCACTCACATTTGGGAACAGCAAAGCATGGGAGAAGATGGTGAGAGCCACAGGACCAGCCAAAAGGTGGTGGTTCTCAGCAGGGAGCACGTTGGGAGCAGAAGCTGCAAATCCAACTAATGCCTGTGCCACCAGCCATGTGGTGCTGTGCAGGGACCCGAGCCATGGCACTATGATGGTGACATTCAGCAAATGACACCTCAACACGGGACTTTCAGACCTGCTACAGCAGTGACAGCCAGGCAGGACACAGGTGGTGGGAGAAGCACTGCTCCCAAGGAGCTGATAGCATCAGGGAAGGGGATTCCTTCTCTGTAAATAATTTATTCACTATACATCAGGAATTTGGTCAATCCAAAGCTATTTGTCAGAACCCAAGCAGAGATTTTTTTTTTGGTTGTTGTTGCTTTTAAGTACAAAATAGATGGACAAAGATGAACAGATGCCACCACCATGTTGCCACCACCTCCGTGCCTTGTGAGGGGCTCCTGCACCTCCTTGGTAGCTGAAGACAAGTCTCATCAGACACTGGGACTGCTTTCCTATTCTCCATTAGTGCACCAGGACACCAAAGTCATTTCACATTAATCCAAAGCATGCTGCTGGTGGTGTTTTAGTTTGGCTGTTGAACTGCAAGCTCAACTCTCTGCAGACCCAGGTCTCTTCTAGTCTGCACAGCCCCAGTGATGCCACGAACCACAAGGGGAAACTCAGCCAGTGGTGCCCACCATGGCAGCCATGGTGGACATGATGTTCTCCAACCCAGAGAAAAAGTGCATTCTCTCCTGAAACCATTTCTAAAAGAAACACACGGGAACCTGCTTTGAGACAGGGAGATGGTGAAGCTGTGCGTGATGAGAGCAGAGATTTCTGTCCTGCACCCTGGCAAGTGCTGGAGCAGACAGCTGGGGGCGGCTCTGGTCATCAGAAGCCATGAAGCTCAGGTGGAATGCCACATGTGTGAGATTCCTAGAGGCTCCCCAGCCTCTCCTAGCTGCCAGCTTTTGAGATATTGGGTCCCGGTGACATAATTTTATCAACTTTTATTATCTCCCCACCCTGCTCCCCATTATACAGCTATGTATTTATTCCAGTAAAGTGTGTCTCCTGCGGGTGAAAGCCTGCAGTAGGCTGTGGATCTTTCTTCCTCTGGAGTGCCTGTTGGGAAAAGGCTGAAATGGAGTGCCGAGCGAAAACAAATTTGGGAAGTTATGGTTCCCACAGCAACGCCTGGTGCCTGTGCAGCAGGCAGCATGCAGGCATGCAAAGCTGGATTTATGCCTTAATTACGGAGTCGGGGCTGCAAGAGGAATCTTATGCAAAGATCTAGTCTTAAGCCTCTTACACAACTTCGCAAATATAAGGATTATGCCATTTGGGATTGAAATTCCCCATGTTTAACCTAAGCTTAAAGGTGACTTTGCAAGAAGCTTCAAGAAAAGCCACAAAAGCTCATTTTTGAGGGAGGGGGAGGACAAAAAGCTGACACATTCCCTGCTGAAAAAAGGGGAGAGACTGATGACCTGCCTCTTGTTTGCGTGGAACTCCGGCACACCTTGCTCCTGGAAACCCACACCCGCAGGGAGTAAATCCATTGGGAAGCAAATGTATTTGACCTAGGAGGCATGACAGGATGAGAGGGAATGGCCTCAAGCTTTACCAGGGGAGGTTCAGGCTGAACATTAGGAAAAAAAAAAATCACGGAAAGGGTCATTGAGCACTGGAACAGGCTGCCCAGGGAGGTGGTTGAATCACCTTCTCTGGAGGCATTTAAGGCACGGGTGGACAAGGTGCTGAGGGACATGGTTTAGTGTTTGATAGGAATGGTTGGACTCGATGACCTGATGGGTCTTTTCCAACCTGGTGATTCTATGACTTGGTGCAGAAACTGCCATCACGAACACTTAAGCCCAAGTGACATCTAGCTACAGCAGGACCCGAGCCCAAAACAGCAGTCTTCCCTCTGACAGAACAAGAACTAAGCTCTTTGCACTTACTGCTGGAGATGATCTTGTTTGCTGCACTGCTCACATCAACGACAAACAGGAAGGATGCTAATGAAACACAACCCAGCGTATGTCTGGCCCAACAGTTTCCATCTGTAAGTTGCGATCTCCTTACTACTACCCTGCTCGAGTTGCATCACGTAGGCGCATCACATAGAATCACAGAATCATTAAGTTTGGAAATGACCTCTAAGCTCATCCAGTCCAGCCGTCAGCCCAACACCACTGCACCTACTAAACCATGACCTGAAGTGCCATATCTACGTGTTATGCGAACACCTCCAGGAAAGGAGAATCCACCACTGCTTCTCTGGGCAGCCTCTTTCAGTGCTTCACCACTCTTTCAGTAAAGAACGTTTTTCTAATACCAAATCTAAACCTCCCTTGGCACAACTTGAGGCCATTTGCATCACACAGGTGCATAATGTCACTTCTCTGCATCATCACCCAGAACAAGCCCTTTCCAGCCACATCCCTCGGCTCCTCTCCTCCTTCTGCAGGGCCAAGGGAAACAAGCAAGTCAGCCAAATCCTCTCTCTCCGCATGGCTCTGCACTAAGCATTGGGCTGATCTCACCAGCAAGATAGACAATGTCTCCACCACTGCCCACTTCTGGCAGGGTTTTGGCTTCAGCAGCCTCGCCCAGAACCTGCAACCTGATGGCAGGACTAGGAGGACACATCTGCTAAGCCTTGACAGGAAAGTTGGGGAATCACCCAACAGCTGAGGTAGCAGGTGCAAAATTCTTCCCATTAGAAAAGGGCTGGTGCTCCTTAGTGTCTGCAAGGAGGATCTGTGTCTTGCTCCATGAATCTGCTCTTCAAGATGTCTCCCTCCATTACCTTTGCCATCACTGATAGCCAAAGGCTCTAACCTTGTCGGCTTCCCTAAGCTCAGCAGCTTTCAGCTTTTTAACCATCTGAATGGGGAAGTGCCATGAAGATAGACAGACCGCCTGGAGCAGCTCATGGAGCTTCTGCCCACCAGGCTGAGGACACTACGAGATGATCTGGGACGATTTCTCTATAGGGATCATTTTTCCATGCCTGAGCAACCCAAAACCAGGCTGGACACCTCCTGTGAATTATTATTTTGGCGGTGAGCTGAGCCAAAGCTGCAGGTCGCCTTGCACGGTTTGTTTGGGAGCTGTTTGTAATCATTTCCCGAGCGTTGCTCAAGCAGCTCCACGTCTAGCGCTTTCATTAGTAATGAGGCAACAAATACAAAACTCCCACTACTTTCAGAGGAGCCAGGACTGCCTGCTGGGACTTCCCAAGGAGCTGGCGCAAGGCTGGTGCCTGCCTTGCATCCAGTTCCTACAGGATTTGGGCACAGTGACTAGCACAGGCACTTGAAGCTGGTGGCCTCTCCGCATGCCAACAACCTCTCGCATCATTAGCTTTTCCAGGGAACCCCACACCTCAGCTGCCATGCCCTGGGAAGCCAACCACTGCCTTTTAAATATTTGCCTTTCCAATGTAAATGCAGCCCCAGCTCTTTGTTCAGCATACACATCCTTTTACATACATCAGCATACACTCTTTTAACAATTCGGGATCTTAAGCTTTTTCCCCCCTCTCCTAAGCTTCATTGTTAACCTTTAAGATGGAGATAAGGCATAAGAGTTTGGAAAGGAATCAGGAGGTACTCTGGAAATGAGCCAGGAACAGTGTTAATACCGGGCTACACATCATATCTCTTCGGTTCTTCCTTCCCCCCAGGGAGATTCGGACTGCTCTTGACTACCACCATGGTATTACAAACTCTAATGAGGTTTTGAAAATAAGAAACCCACTGCAGCGTGGGAGAAACTAATAGAAATTGTTTTGTCTTCTCTCTATTAGTCATTAGAAGCACAGAAAAAACAGCTACAGGCAGTGGCAGTGCTGCAATATCACCACACATTTCATAAACTGGCACTCTGACAAAGTCATTTCAACGCAGTTAATGCTCCTGCTTCCCCTCTGCACAGGGCTTGCCATATGGCAGCATCCCCATGCAGGACTCAAACAAGCCCGAGGTGACCCCAGTGGTGCTTGGCACCCTCTGGCCAAAGCTGCAGCACCCAACCTGCCCAAAGCATCTATGCAGGATGCTCGGCTGGCTCATGGCTCTGCCCAGGAGGAACCCCCCCAGCACAGACCATCACAGTCGCTCTGCTGTGCAAGAGCCTGGCACCCCCAGGGCTGGGGACAGGCAGGGAAGGCAAAGGCAGCACCTAGAGAGGGCAGTGCTTTGGGGCACATCCGTAACCGGCAGCTCCCCAGCGCTGTCAGGCAGCCAGAGCATATGGTGCATTAGCTGAGATTTGCGACTGCATCTGCAAAGTCACGTTTCTGTGTGCAATGTTAATTGTGGAAACCATGAAACGATGTGCACAGCGAGCTGGGGTGGGGTGACAGCACCCGCAGCAAACTTACCCCTCACCACGCTCCCAGTGGAAGGCGGTGCAAGAGCCAAGCCCGACTACAGGGCTCAGCAAAGCACCTTGGAACACCTTCCACTTTGCATTCCTCCTTCCACCTCTGTGGGTGTCACATCTGGGCTGCGTGGCTGCCTGATGACAAGTGGCAGTGCCATCACAACTTCCAGATGTTCGCCTGCTGCCTGCGGGTATGGGCGCAGCTGGCAAGTGGCACCGTCCCCAGGAAAGCCAGGATGCAGGCACGCAGCCTGCTCGGCACACACCAGGCTCCTTTGGCCCACGCTGGGTGAGAAATGAACTGGCACAAACGCTCCGAGATTTCATCTCAAGATAATTGTTATTGAAGCAAACAGCCCATGGGAAACTCCTTGCCTGGCTGCAGTCTGGGCAGGGGGAGAGCATGGCAGCAAGGGAGCATCGCTGGGGGACAGGGAGGAGGGGGAGCAGTGCTGGGTGAGTCCCCATTACCTGCTCCTGCATTTCTCTGCACTGGGACACAGCTCCAGCATCCAGGCCAGGTGACGTTACCCAGAAACTGGGTGTAGTGGAAGATTTAGGAGATCTCTTGCATTATCCCTCATGCCTTAAAGGTTGAATGTGGCAGGGGAAAGCCCCCAGCACAGCTTGTCCACTTCTTTGGTGGGCAGTAGGTCTGCCTGATGAAACCCAAACCCAAACCTAGCCCTTGCCTTTTGGTTTAGGCAGTCAGGAGCTACTCTGCGACACACAGAAAGAGCAAATCCTCCATCTCGAGAGAGATCACTTGGGTAAGAAAGAGGAAGACAAGTTTTTCTCCTGTGACAAGGATTGCATCCAAGCCCTGCTGCTAACTCAGAAGCAGGTACGGCTCGACAGCTGGCATAGCAGTGGAGCACTCAGATATCCCCATGCTGGTGCCTGCTTGCAACTGCATTGCCTGGAGCAAGGATTCGCATTGCTAAGTCAATGTCAAGCTGATTTAGTCAGCCTGGATGGGGAATCTCCATCAACCAGCGCTGACACTAGTGAGGAAGAGCAGCATTGGGCTGGTAAGTGTCAGCCTTGTCCCTGGAGGTGCTGCTCAGGCAGTGTCTGTGCTGCAGGCAGCACTAATCCAGAGCCCATGCTTATGGTGACCACCAGAGTGCCCACAGCATGATGGAAAACCCCTGCTATCACAGCTTAAAGACAGGTGATTACAATTTACTGCCTCAAACACTCATGCCTCACTCTCTTCTTTCTTTTCAGCTGAACATAACCCTTGTTTTCATGTGATCTAAGTGGGTGCAGAGGTCCCCTGTCCCAGGAGCAGCCACACCCCATGCTGGATGAAGAAAGGAGAAGCAATTCCTCTCTGTGAGCCCTTACGTCACTGCAAGGCTATAAAGTCTTTCATCCCCTGGGATGAAAGGTACTCTATAAATCCGAGCTGTTATTATTATAAAACTAATCTCCACCAAATCTCTTAATAATGCAAATTAACTATGCAATAACATCAGCTGTAATTAGCATCATAAAAGGCAAAGGTGGGAAAACCTGCAGGTCAGGGAGTCTGCCCACCGAGGAGTCCCCACAGCACAGCCCCCACAGCACAGCACGGGGAAGGGGGAAACCTCCCAGGTATCCTGGGAGCTTGGAAAAGTGAAGGCAGGCTTGGCAGTGCCAGGCACCATGAAGATTGTGGTGACAAGTAGGGGGTGGCACATGAGTCACCTCACCTCTGCCAAACCCAAGAGGGGAGCAGATCTCTGCTCTTTCTGCAACTGCCTGATGCTGACCTCTTCAGTCCTTCCTCTACTGTGTGGTCCTCATCCCCTCTTGCAAACATCTATCCTCATGCTCAGGACTCGAAACAAAGGTGTCAGCACCACCTTATCACAGGGTGGACCTTGGAAGACCTCACTGAGCCCCTGACAACTGCCTGGGGAGATGTAGATGTCCACCAAGGACCCTAGACTGATGACTGCAGGTTCCTTGCAGGAGAAGCCCATGTCCCAGACCAGCTCGTCCAAAAGATGAGCACCTCCCTACACCCATCACCTCCTGTCCCACGAGAAGCTCTCAGCCCCAGGGCTAGGAAACACAACCTTTCTGTAGTCACACACACATCCCTTGCCCAACAGCATTCCTGGAGCAGAATCCCACTGCCTGCTCCCATCCAGCTCAAGGAGCAGCACTCCTCCAACCAACCCAGCTGACACATGCAACCCAAGCTCTGATTCCTGCTGCCTTCCTCCACCTCCTGCTCCCAGAAACCTCATCATCCTCCTCGCCTCCACAGTGCTACGATGCATTCCTGGCCCTTCTTCCCTGCCATCCCCACTGGCAGGGCAGGGCTGGCAGTGGGAAAGGCAGGAGGGATGGTTCCCTGCCTGGGCACAGCACTGCTATGCCCAATTAGCGCTGCTGCGTGACAGTCTCTGTTTGCACTGCGTGATTAGCTGTGGAAATGCAAATCTGAACTTCCTCCGCCACAGCAGCTAACAAGATAATGAATATTTTCATCAGCTGCAGAGAATACAAACATCTGCGCAGACACAAACGCACTGCCAGGGCCGGGGGGAGCAGGGGCACGGGGTGGAGAAGCAGCTCCCTGGCTCCCTCGCTGGGGGAAAGGAAAGCTGGTCCTCAAGCCCAGAAAAAGCCTGTGGGTGACACTCCATCAGCTTTGGTGGGTGGTGGTACCATCCCCAACAGCAGTGCCTGCGCTCTGGACTGTGCCTTCAAGAGTGGGTTTAGGACACATACACGTGGTACCCAAAACTCCCAGGGCACCACTCAGGCTCTGATCCCTCGCTGCCCATCTCCAGGGCCCAAGTTCCGCTTTGAAACATCAACTCACCAGTTTGCATAGCTGCAAAGCCTGCTTTCAGGGCATGGACTGAGGTGAAAGCTGCTTGGATTTTCCTTAGCCGCATGTCAAAGGTGGAGAGCTCAGTTGTGGTTTTACACCCCTCAATTTCTTTGTACCAGCATGTCTTCACGCTTCGTCTGGCACTGTTGGGGCTCAGGAGGGGTTGGGGAAGGAACCCAAGCCCCAAGTCATGCATGTGCAATCAGTTTAGGGCTCTGGCTGTGCAGGTACCTTCCACCCCACTATCCCTCCTCCATCCCACTATCCCTCCTCAGACACACGCTAGGAGCAGCAGGGCAATGGCCAAATGGCAGAGATGATGTCACGTGAGGTTATCCTGTTGCCCACACAGACTGGAATGAAATGGAGCAGCTCAGGGGAGCATCCAGAGCAGGGATGGATCAGCAGGAGCACGAGGCAGCTGCAACAGCCATACCCACACTCAACAAGGATCCACTGTCTCTCTCCCTAAGTCCTATCCACATCAGAAACAGAACAAATCTGAAAACCTTTAGTATTTAAAATATCCCTATTACTGACATCTCAATCAGTACTTTAGAAACACAACTCTTCCCTCTGGGCCCCTTCACTGTCTTTAGGATATCACTGGCACTAGATTTGCTCTTGTTTTGCTACTAGAATTAAAAAAAAAATAACAAACCACTATGAATCCAGTGGCTCCAGACTGTCAGAAATACCAGCTCAAAGCCATACAATCTGTTCTATTTCTCAGTGGGATGTTAGCTTTGAAACAGAGCAAGGGCTGATGCACGCAGGATGCAGCAGTGACCTAACTGAGGGACCGCTATGCTAATTACATCAGTCATACATATATTGGATTGATAAAACCCCAGTGCTTAGCCTGAACAATGAGGATGAGCTCAAAATACATGGTAGGTGTCTGCATGCAACTTGTTATAAGCTCCGAAAAGGGGTGGATGGACTCAAGAAAGCAGCCAGGATATCCCTGCTGCTAGACTGAGAGGTGGGAAAAATGAGATTGAGGAAAAATGACTAATTTTTTTCCAAGGACTCTTGGGGTATTGAGGAAAAAAAGCTCAGACAGAGTCTTTGGGAGCTGGAAAACCATTGCTTCTGGCATGGCCACAAGCAGGTACCAGGGCACCTCTGCTCTGCAAGCAGCTTCTGCACACCATATAGAGGGAGCAGAGCAGAGAGCAGAGCATCATCACATCCCACCAGAGCTCCACAGGGCTGCTAAACTGCTAACAACTCCCTTACCCGCTCCTGAGGACCAAGGCCTGAGGCATTAGCCTGGCTTGGAAAGACATCATTGCTTCCAACTAGTATGTCTGAGGCTTCAGAGCTGTGAAGAGGTAATAGAATTGCAGCAACAAATAATAAAAAGAGGAACGAAATGGAAGGCAGCCACTGGAAAAGAGATCCATCCGTTATCCTGGCCTGAAGGATAATAGGTAAACAAGGCGTTGGGGCACCGGCTGGCGCTAAGCTTGCCAGCACAGGAATAATAAACAGCATAATTATAACTTCTGTGCTCAGAGTTTTGAAAGAGGGGGAAAAATACGTAAAAATCCATAGCGTTAATTTAACTACATACAGACGTTACATTTGTGACGCTGCAGGAGGCAGGACAGCGAGCTCTGAGCTGGGTGGCACTAGCAAAGCCCACACCCAGCCTCCCACATCCAGATGTGATGCTGCGTCTGGCTGAGCACCCATCCCAGCACCCATGGCTCAAGAGGCACCCATGGCTCATACAAGGCTTCTCCTGAGCAGGAGGAACGATGGGGTGGGGATGTTGCCCAAAGCAGCCTTCGGCAGGGATGATGCTGAGCTGTCAGCATGCCCCGCCACTACTGAGACAGTTTATTAAGGGCTGAGAGTCAGTGAAGGGAAGGAGTGACAGATTTAAAATTAACTTCCCAAACTCCCCATCAATATTATGACAATTCCTCGCATCGGTTCAGTGACCCGGCACGCTGCCTGAACAGCATTAACGTTGTTGTGTGGAGGCAGAGCCAGCTGCGGGGCTGGCAGCGCTCAGGACAAGCAGGCACCCATCCCACCCTGTGGCATCCTGGCCACCCCGGTGCTGTGCTCAGCACCATTGGCCAGCGCTCAGCACTACCTCCAACTCACCCTTGCTCTTTGCCAAGGTTGTGAAGAAGTAGCAGCCCTGTTTTATAGGTGAGGATGCAAGGAACCACATCCTCCAAGGACTCATTTGCAGAGGGAAGGATGCTTCCAATTTGTGGGAAGGTGCTTAGCACACCATGGCAGCCCTGCATCCTCCAGAGCCTTGCTCCCTGCTTATGGAGAGGGGAAAACACTCAGTACTTACCAGGTATTTTGCAGTTAGGAAGTGGGGACACAAAACCTCTCCCTGCCTGCAGCCAGCAAACCTCCAGCCCCTGCACACAGAAACTCTTGGACTCACTAATGGGGTCGGTGACCAAGCAAAGCGCTGCTCATGTCTCTGGGTTGTGCTAAGCCAGAGCAAGGGCCGGGAGCCAGGCAGAGCCAAAGGCAGGAATGGGAAGGGACCCCAGTTAGGGCAGTCAGCTGCTCCCCAGGAACTGCTCTGCCGACCATGCTGACACCCCGTTAGCCGTGCAGCAATAATCCAGCATGTAAAGCTGGCTCTGCAGGTAGTAATTTGGGTTTTCTCCATATTAATGGCATAAAAGCAACAGTCTGAAACTGCAAACAGCACTTTAACAAAAATCTCTATTCCCTTGTGGCAAAGAGACGGCACAAAACCAGATAAGGAACGAACAAACAACCCATTTGGAAAATAATCCCCCCATGATTTGGAGATGGTGTGGAGTTTGGGCTCTGCCCCACCGTGAGGCAACAAGGGGAAAATCGCTCTAATCTAGTTTTTAGCGAACTGGATCCACTGCTGAGCCTCCCAGCTAGACCGAGAGGTGTGACTGGAATTGATCAGCTCCAATCTCATCTATTTATTAACACTGCACAGCATTTGCCAGAGAGGAACCTTTTTCTAAGGAAAAAGAGGGATGCCCAGAAGGCAGGAGCTCTGAACGTGCTTTTGGCTCAGCAGTAGAAGGAGCAAGGCAGGATTCTGGTGTGTGATGAAAGATCCTCCCCTCGTCTGTCCTCCACTCCAAAGTGCCTAGCAAGGGGCTGCATGGCAGAAGCATCACCAGAGGAGCACTTTGATGTAAACGCTTGCAACGAAACAGCAGCAGCAATGACGTGGCTTGGCTCTGCCAAACAAGAACCTTGATGCTGGTTTGTCCAACAGGTCACCCCAACCACCACAGGGTTATTAAGCCACCTCAGTACAGAAAAAAAGCTGTCCACGGGGCTCATAATTCACAGCGGCTCAAGCTGAACTGCATGGATGCCGTGGTGCTCACATCCTGCTGAGCTGTGGCTTCACTACAGCCGAAGGATGGGGAAAGGGTCCTTGGCACCGTCACAAAAGAAAACGTGAGCAAGGACAGGCTCTGCGCAACACAACGAGGTATGTTGCTAATGTATACACAGAACAAACACAGTGCACACAGGATGAACTATCCTGTACCCATCTCTGTTGTGGGTGCACTGGTTGCAGCAGCCAGTATTTGTTTCTTCCATCCTTCCCTTGGATATTACCATCTCCTCAGTCATGCCACCAAAACGTTTGGGTGCCATCTGACTCCCTCGGATAAAATGATGCAGGTTAAAGGGGAAACCCAAAATCTGAGCCAGCATGGACTAGAACTTCAGGCTGCTCCGATCTGGGACCTCCAAAGCTGTGCAGCCCTCCCATTTCACTACCAGCCTGCTGTGCCGCATACTCACATCAAACATCATCCTTACTTCATGTCCTAAAGATACCTGCTGCACAACCTTATCCTTTCAGGCTGACTTAACTCAATAAAGCCATTGGGGCTACACCAGCTGCTTCGCGAAGCCATGCCGAGCCGCAGCCAGTAGGACCACGCAGCCAGCAGAGGTTCTGAAGTGCTGAGACCATTAGGTGGTGAAGAGATCATCCCAAAGGGATGGAAATACAGCCACAACCAGCTTTGTTGAGGCCAGGGTGTGTGAGACAGCTTTTCCCAACACAAAGGCTTCTTCCCAACACCATGCTGACATGCCTGGCAGATTGAGAATATCCTATTTATTAAAGACACTGAAGATGCGGCGACATGGGAAGCGGACACCATTCAAAGGACTGCTACATCTGCATAGCTAAAGGATCTCAGCAGTTTAAATCCTTCTAAAATACTCAGCCCCTTGTTCTGATAGCAGGTTCTTGCTCCTACTTTGCAGAAACAGGCTTTTAATCCCTGGTATTAGGCAGCTTCCTGCTATGTTTCAAATGCACCAAATTAAGGGCTTCTCTAACAGCTGGTGCCTTAATGCTCAGAGAGGTTCTTGAATATCTATGAAAATCAAAGGGAAATTACATCTTTTAGTTAATAATTTCTTCTCCATTAACCTCCTTCTCTTTCCTTGTTAGAAGATGATGTAATGGTGCTTCTACTGCGTAACCCTCCGAAACACCAGGCAGCCTGGCTGTGGGGAAGGAAGCTGCGTGCAGAGAAGTGAGCCCTTCTTATCACGGCCCATCGCTTTTGGAGCCACCAGGCTACATTCAAATGTGAAAGGGCAGTCATGCTGACCTTCCAGGCTACTGAAAGCATTTCTGGAGCAAGGCATGCTGGCTCCTGCCGGGCTCTGAGCTCTGCCGAGCCAGAGCATCACATGCTACAGCACATGGGCACACATTGTAAGTTACTCTCCTTCCAGACCTGCTTTCCCCTGCCCCTTGCAACTGTGAGACCCCAAACTAGTCCTGCAATCAACGCCAGACACTGAAATCTCTGTGATGGTGAGGCTGTGCAGGCTCCCACTGTGCAGACCCTCCCTGAGAGAAGCTTTCCCCCACTGCACGCACCGCAGTCATCACCCGCGCAGCGCAGCAGGAGCTGTGCCAGTCACAGGAAAGAGGACAGAGCACTAATATCCCTTTGTTTTTAACCTGAAAAAGTGGACAGACAGAGCTCCAAGGAATGCTTTGGGTTCTGACCCTTAGAAGGTGTAATGCCAGCCCAGTCCCGAGAACAAAGAGGAGAATGCAGCCCTAGTAGAAACTGGTCCTGGCCCAGCCTGGGACTGCCCAAACCAACACCCCCAGGATGCCTTCGGACAGCATGACTTGGAAAAGCTGCCTCTCCTAGGATAAACCAGACCCACAGACAACCTTGAGAACTTTCCAGCTGGAATTTAGCCCTAAGGGTGGAAGATACGTCTGCTTCCTGGCAGCAACAAATCAGCCCTTAGACCCCAGCCCTGGCTGAGGCAGCGGAAGGATGACTTTCCAGCCCTCCTACTTCACAGTGAAGGTAAAGAGCAGGCTACGGACAGGCTGGAGAGTAAATTAAAGCCTCTGCCAAAGGAGATTTGGTGTATAGAGACCAATGGCACAAGCTGGGGCTTTGCTTCATTTGTGGGGAGCCCTTCTATGTCTGCCTTTTCCAAGAGACAGGCTTGGGGAGTTTATGAAGTGCCCAGACCTGCTCTACCCATCAGTCCATGGAAAATTTCAACTCTTTAGCCCTTGCTGTGCTCTTATGGAACCACTGACACTTGTAACGTGGGAGGGAGAGAAAGCAGAGAGAAAGCCACTGGGAAAATTGCCTTCCTGTACTGTCAATTCTCACTTCCAGCAAAGGCTGCGGCTCTGCTGGCTCCAGCTTTCTGAGCGTCTTTGTGCTGGTGGAGCCTACAATTCATCTGTCAGCAAGAGAGAAAAGGCCAGAAGTCTGTTTGAATTCATAGTTAGGGAAGCTTTGCCCTCAGCTGGGGAAAAAGTGCCCAGAAAAACAGCATGGCCAGCAGCAATGAGCACCCACAACTCCAGCTACAATCAGAGGCAGCAATGAGATCTCAGCGCTTTAACAGGGAAAAAAACTTCCAGGGCACTTGCAGATGCTTACAAGGAAAGAGTTGTGCCTAGGTGGGATGTGTGCTGGATCCTCTCCTGTCTGTGATCAGTGCTGCTGCTTTGAAACTCCTAGGCCCACCGTGGTTTACACCCAATCAAAATGCAGCCACATTCAGGAGAACAGAAGAAAAATAAATCAACCAACTCATTTTTCAGCCTTGAATTTGGCAACTATCAGCAAGCTGTCCTCCATGAGCACTGTGAGGTGAAGATCTGGGCAGTTCAAACCCTGCTCATGCTCACCTGACCCTCAGCATTCTTGATATAACTGGGATGCAGCTTGCAAACACCCCCTGCTATCTGATACTTGCACTCTGGTGCAGTATTTATATTATATAAATATTATATATTAAATTATATAATTTTCTATTTCATGTTATATCACAGCTTTTCCCAGTATTATGACAGAATAAAACCAGCTTGCACAGGTTGGTAATGCTTGTCATGCTGCAAGCAGTGAACGGCAGAACTCATTGTTGCAGAATATCATGGAGACAGAAGATATCAGCATCCAGAGAGAGATGAGGAAATGCCACAGAGAAAAGCCCATCAAAGGTAATTAAACACTCAACTGGCAAGAAGCACTCTCATCCAGGAGGGTCCTATGCTGCTGCCTCTTGAGATACTAGGAAAGCCATGGGTGCTTGTCATCCTCTTGCTCTCTCCCCCTAAGCAACCACTAGTGAACATAACGGAGATGCTGGCTCCGCAGTAATGGGCTTTGGTCCCATCTGACCATCCCGATGATCCCAGGAGCAGAACCGGGCCATACCTGAACGTCATCTGGAACACCTGCCCTTGGTTGACGTGCTGGGTCCTGTTGTTATAGCCGTGAAGCATCTCCCCAAAGAGGGTGTCGTTGAACTTGGCATCCGACTTCAGGCACTTGGGGCCCTCACAGATGTCAGAGAGCATCAGGCAGGACTTCCCATCTGGGGCCAGCTTGTACTCCTCCACGCACCTGCAGAGCACCATGAGCTATGTCAGATGGGCTCAGCGCAGAGCATGCCGCCCCACCAGCCTACCCTGCTGAGCCCAGATGAGCATCATCTGCACCTGCAGTGGCTGCCCAGGCTGCTGGAGAAAGCACAGCGGTGGCAGGGACCACACGCCCTGCGGCAGCTTGGTTCTCAACACCCATCCTTTTGCAGCAGCCCAACCCTGTCTGCCCGCAGCCACACTCTCCTGCCTGGGAGCTGCTCCTGTGCCGGAGAGCAGAGCTGAGCCCACCACACATCAGCTGCTCAACCATCACCGACTGCTGCTGCGCACCCTGATGCTGCTGTGGTGCAGGTACAAACATTCCTCTTGCAAGGACAAAGCCACATCAAGCTCCTGCCCTTTTCTCCTCTAAGCGGTGCCCTCCTACAAGGAAGCAGCTCCAGTACAGCTGCTCCTTCGCTTGTTGGTCCCACGCTCACACACTTTGTGGGTAAGATGTTCATCTTCAGTACGGAAAAACAGTACAGGAAACTGAGGCAGGCAGCAGGGATGTGATTTAACCACAGACACTGGAGACATCCATGGTACCTTTTGTGTATGAGCTTATCCTGCCTCTCTTCCTTCTCTTCTCCTCTCCTTTCGCTGGCCTTTTCCTCAACATTGCAGCTCCCAACTAACAAGGAAACCTCCTGCCTGCCCCTGCCTCCCCACAGCGCTCTGCTAACATCAATCCCACCTCCATCCAGGCTTGCCCTCCCTCTCCCATTCCTCTATCATGTTTTATTGCTGCAAACGCAACTCCCACCCATCTGTCACACTTCTTGCCTGTTCCCAAAGTGCAGCTCTGCTTTGAAAAGGGATTAGAAATAAGAAATAAGGGAAACAGTTTCCGTCCTTGGGGATGTAAGATGGAAATGCAGATCCCCTGTAGGGACACGTAACGTCCCAAGATTTTCTAGACCCTCCCCACAAAGGCCGTTTGTGCCTATACGGATTTCCAACTCCTTTTGCAGGCATAGTAGAGGCAAAGTGCTCTCTTTCAGTGACTCGGTCGCTCTGTGCTGCTGAACAACAATATATTGAGGGGGAAAAAACAACAAACCAGCAAAAAGGGATTTAAAAAAGAGAGAAGCTGATGTGGGCAGAGCTCCCTGGGTGTCATTCCCTGAGGAACAGCCAGTGGCCAGGGCTGCCTGAGGTCTTGCAGCATTGGGACTCAAAGGATGCTTCTCAGAGTTACTGTTAAAAATTTGCTCCCTCTTTCAATTGTGGGCATTTCTTTCCCTTCCTTCACCCTAATCCTTCCCACAGGTAAGTGAAGTAGGCTTCCTCATGTGCCTAAGAGCGTGAACCAGCCGAGGGACACAATCTGCAGAGCCCTGGGGCTGGGCACGGGCGATGCCTGGCTGGCTGCAGCTGTACAGCGTAATGCCAGATAATCACTGAGCTCCTTTTAGAACATACTGCAGCCAAGGAGATTTTCCTGAGTGAAAATGCTAAATTGTGGAGGATTATAGGATCCCAGCCAAAATCAGGGATGAAACACTATTTTAAGAGAGTCACAGAGGAGAGGAAGGGAAAAAAAAAGGAGTATTTTTTAAACAAATCCTCTGCTTTCCCCCTCCAACATACAATGAACAATTTTTGGGTCCCTTCACGGTGAGTCACAGATCAAACCATACCGTCACACAGTGAGGGAGAGGAGGAAGGTGCATCTGCTCACACTGCTCCTCGCGCTCCCATATGCTTTTGCCTACAGGCAAACCAGGTGCCTCTATTCCCTGCTGGAACTTGGATCCATAAACAGCCTTTTTCTTGGGTGCTCAGCTCCATCGCTGAGCACACTGGCTCAGGGACAGGTGGCACAGGAGGAGGGTTGGCAGAGATAGAAAAGGGCACGGGTTGTTCAGCTGCTAGCAGGAGATGCAGAAGCGTTGAAGAGGACTCACCCGCAGAACATGAAGATGGTGCTGGATGAGGGGTCGTGGGGCAGAGGGAGAGTCTGCTGGAGACAGAGCTGCTCGCAGCCGCCGTTGAAGCCATCCGAGCAGTCGATCCCCTTGGAATAATCATAGCAACCAGTCCCATCCTTCATGGGTCGGAGGTCCTCGGGGCACTGCAGTGAGAGAGGGGCAGGATCACATCACCTGTGGGTCCCCACCTACACTGGAGCCACAACCTGGTGGTTGGTCAAAAGTCCCCATCCTCACTCTGAAACAGGTGCTGGTCTCTCTTCCCAAGTAACAGGTGATAGGACAAGAGGAAACGGCCTCAAGCTGTGCCAGAGGAGGTTTAGACTGGATATTAGGAAATATTTCTTTACGGAAAGGGTTGTCAAGCATTGGAAGAGGTTGCCCAGGGAAGAGATGGAGTCACCATTCCTTGAGGGACGACTTATAAAGAATGTGTAGATGTGTGCTTAGGGACAGGGTTTAGAGGTGAATTGGCAATGGTAAGTTAAGATTTGGACTCAACAATCTTAAAAAGGTCTTTTCTAATCTAAACAACACTATGATTCTATCCTCCCTCCAGAAGACAGTGAGTTCCCTGAGGCAGCAAAATTACCCAGCAACGAAGCCTTAAGTCAATGTGGGGTGAAACATAACAACCCGCTCCATAACATCCTGGAGAAACCCTCCGCATTTGTTATCTGTTCTGAGGCACAGAGAAGTCTGGTGTCATCCAGAAGCAGCATCTCAACACTTGGGAGCAACCCAGGAAAGCATCTCAGCTTGTGCCAGTCAGGCCAGTGACCACGGCTTTGGCAACACAGAATCACCAAGGTTGGAAAAGACATCCAAGAACATCCAGTCTAAGTGTCAATCCAACACCACTGTACTTACTAAACCAGGTCCTGCAGTGCCACATTTACATGTTTTGAACACCCCCAGGCAAGTGTTCATTCAGCTCCAAAAATACCTCATCACCTTCCATGGGAAGAGGTATCTGCAGGCAGGACCAGCCCATAGTGAAGGCAGGGCTGGAAGAGGACAGGAACACAGCCCAGGTTCATCAGAAGAGTTTTCCACAGCCAAGGGAACCACGCTGATTCACACAAGCTGGGGATCTGGCTCTGGGTTTTAATTTCAGTTTCCCAGCTGGCTTTCCTTGTCCCAAAAGATAAAAGCCAGCAGGCGGCAAATGCCATCAATAAATTGTCACCCAGATTAAGGCGCTTTTCTATTCCACTTGTGTTATTTATCCCTTTTCGCCAAACATACATGCACAGAAACAACAACAAAAAGCCTAGTCCTTGAGAAAATAAATAAATCTTGCCTAGGAGCTGCTTGCAATTAAAAATGCATTATGGAATTTCTTGAAGATGAGCTAGGCTAGAGCTTGTACAGGTAGTGATAAAGGCAGGTTATAAATGGCCTCTGTCAAGCAGGAGAAAGGTTATAAAACCACTATACTTTGTGCTTAAAAAAGAAAATCAATTTTCCATGTGACTAAAATGCTGTACATATTAATAAAAGTTCAGGAGACCCTGGAATCCCCACTTGCTGTCATAGATGAGGTCCCATCAGGAGATGGGCTGCTCAGATTTACTCACTCTTGGCTACTCCAGAAGAAAACTGCCTGCAGGGGACATCAGAAAGATGCCTTAGGGAGTCCCAGGCCACCTCATCCAAGCAATGAGAAGTTCCTCTCCATCTCCTACAAACCTCATGCCACTCTTCTATGGAAGCAGCATCAAAGCCGCTTCTGCTCCATTTACAGCAACTGCAATGTCTCGGGCATCCCCACGCCTGATGTCCCTCAAACACCTCACTGGCTCGCGTACTCTCAGCTCTTTAGCTCAGCTGGGCCTTGTAAACCTCAGCATCCTCTTTGCAGGCACTGGATGAGGTGAGAAGGAGAGGCGAGGGAAGGCTGAGAGGCACAAGGCTTTTCTGGCCAAAGGATGTTGGCAGCAAAGGGCTCTGGAATGGGACAGTGCTCATCTTTGCAGACCAGGGTCCCAGAGAGGCAGCCGAGGAAACAGCAGCAGAAGATAAGGAGCAGGAAGCTTTCCAGCTGCACATACAGAATAAATGCGAAGGAGGAGAAGGACACTTAGAACAATCTGTACTTTTCACTGCCAAGCTGCCTGGGAAACAGGATCAGGATAAGTATGTTGTGAATCCACATTTACAACACTTATCTCCTGCTGTCTCCTCCGTGTCTGCCGGCCCCACTGTAAGAATAAGAGCCATGCAAATTGGCAGAAACACCAATTGGTGGACACGGAGGGCTGCCTGCAAACAGCATCATCTCCTCCACAGCGCTGCATCTGCCTCTCTGCTTCTCTTCCCACACTGACAGGGATGGGAGGTCTGGGACTCCACCCGAGTCCCCTCTGGAGCTCCTGAAGGACCCTTCAGTGCACTGAAGGCAACTGGATGGGACCTTAAGTCAGCAGGAGCTACAGGATTACAGCATGGGATCAATCATGGCTGTTTTGAGCCGTCACTTGGGACTCTCTTCCTGGCACTGATCTGTGTGCTGAGCTCAGTATCTTCCCCAGCCCACAGAGGAAGAGAATGGCTCTTTCCCTGGGACCGGGTTAGTGGGCTGCCAAAGTCATCCCTTCCTTATCCCCCTCTGCTCAAGGCCACCTTTGGGATATTCCTCCAGTACAGCTATTAATGACCACAGAGTGTGTTTCCTTTCTGTTTACAATCACACATCCTAAATTGCATTAATTATGGCAGGCAAAGAACAAGACTTGCAAAAGAAAACACCCTCTACCCTCCGCATCTGTCCTTGGCTTGGCACAGAGCTGGCTCTCCAGCTGTTGCGCTGCTGCAAGAAGCTCTCCAGGGACAGCAAGCTTTGGTAGCCCATAAACAAATCCAGGAGGTGTCCTTGCTTGGTGGGAATGAAGATGCTAGAGGAAGCGGCGAGCTCTGCCACCAGTGCCAGCCAGCCAGCCAAACCAACAGGCGTACAGAAGGAAAGGCAACCCAGCCCCTCTGTGCTGAGGGTTTTGGAGGGGTGAAGAGGTGGATGGAGTAACTATTTGGCACAATGAAACTTCACTACAGAATTCTCTGTCCCTCTAACAGAGGATTTGCAATCAGGATATCCCATAATAGGTCAGAGCAGGGATAAAACAACACCTGTTTGGGTGCAACTATGTTCCTGCCCACAGGCTGAACGTAGTCAGAAGTGACAAGAAAAAGTCAGCTCGTGCTAATCCCGACTCCCCAGGCTGTGCTGCGTTTGCTAGGCTTTTATAAAGGATCAGATCTGTTATTGCTGACATTGATTTGTCTGGCTTGGGCAGCACAGAACCAATAATTGGAGTGAGTTTTAATCAATCCCCCATCAATTCAGCCGCAGTTCTATTTGCGATTTGCCTTGGCAGTGACACAGGATGGGGGGCTGCGTCGGAAAATGATTAGAAAATCAATAAGCAACTCAGCCAATATCTCTGTCTGGGTGATCACGGGTGGCACGTCCCTCCCTGATGGGAGGAAAGCTGGCGAGACGTGGTGCCCTAGCAGCCCCCAGCCAACACTTCTGCGGTCTCATCCAGATATGGGAAGGATCCATTTATCCAGGGAGGCAAAGAGATCCTACAAACTGCTGGCCAGTAATTCAAAAGAAAAAGCTGCTTGTGGTTTGCCACGTTAAGACCTGCACTGCTTGGGACCACTTCAAACTCTCAGACCATCCTTCATCCAAAACCATCTCAGAGCTTGGGAAGAGGGTTTGGTGCTCAATCCATGTGCTGGAGAGGAAAAGGGAAGTAGGGGAGACTCCAGCTCATGATCTGCTCCAAAATGCCAGGGAGAAGTCATTACCAAACAAATGTAATTCCACTGCTTTGCAAATCCACTTCATCTACACAGGAGTGAATTGGTTTCTCAGTGATGATGGCCAGCCCTGAAAATTGCTCTCAAGGTTGGAAGAGAAGACTTAGTTTCTTGTCTTCTTCAGCATTTGCACTGATAATAGAGATTCTGCCAGCTAAACGTGACCCATAGCTATAATACAACCCCCTGACCCTGCTGCTGCTGACAGGTTTGTGATGGTGGAACCGTCTGCAGCGCAGCAGGTTTGGCTGTGGGCAAAGACAGGCACCAGCTCATCCCCTCCCAGCCATGCACCACACACCTAGGTCTTGATTTTTGTCACTGCAGTCAGCAAACGGACTCTGAGGACACACACAGAATGGATATGCTGAATAAGAAAGTGCTATTTTTACCTGGGCTTTTTTTTTGAGAAGTGTGCTTTTTTCCCCTTTTAGATGACATCTCCACGGTGACACCAAGTGACAGAGCTGGCTGCCCCGGTGCTCACTGCAACCCCTCAGAAGGGCAGTAGAACCAGCCTCGCCTATGCGTGGGGCTGAGGTTTGGGACAAAACAGGATACCTGTGCCTACTGCCATCGCCTTGACACAGCGTGTGACACCACGTTGCCTCCTGCCACCAGCGCTCGGCACAGCTCCTCTACCCCCCAACACTGTCCTCAGCACAGCCAGAGTCAACGCGATGGGACGAGCATCACCTTCAGCAAGAAAGAAAGCAAGCAGCTGCCAAAACCTCCACCACATTAGTGCCTTAGGAAAAGAAGTATCTGGATGAGTCTCTGCTTGCATTAGTGAGCAAAGGCCCCTTTTCCCCCCTTTCTCACTTACAAAGCTCATTAGCAGCAAGATGGGCGAGGGGGTCACTGGAATGAATACCTGATTCTCATTACTGACGTGAATCCCTCAGATGAGATGATACCAGTTCCCTGTCTGAGCTGCCTAAGTTTCTCAGCTCAGCTCCTCTCTTCCGTTATTAAGTCTTAAAAAACCTGGGATATTTAATGAAGTGTTTCCGTGGAGAGTAAACCGTTCTTTTTAGTTATTTTGCTCTGTTTTCTCAACAATCACAGTCTGTTTGTCAGAAATAAAAGCCCAGACTTCTCCTGTGCTAGAGTGTCAGAAGCGCTGCCCTGTTTGCAGATGAGTCCAGCTCTTCCAAACCATACTGGGAAGCCACCACAAGCGTCCCATGCTGGGTGACATTCTGGGTACCACACACTCATGTCTGGAAGCATCCAAACACCCAGCACCCAAGTCCTGTGTCCATGCCTGGTGCAGCCTCTCAAGCAGCATCCCCAGTACCACTGGCATGAGGCTGCAAAAAAAGTGTGGTGGTTCAGATCTGCAGGTCCAAATGCCCTAACAATCCCCCTTTGTTTAGAGAAATCCTCACTCCTCACAGAGAAACCTCTTCAGTGTGAGACAAAAAGCCTTAATCTGAGGCACTGCTGAAGTACAAGAAAGTACTAGCATTATAATGAGCTGCAAACTATGCACCAGAATGCATTTTGTTTGCTTGTTGGAGCTCAGAAATGATACAAATGCAGTAAACTCCTTTGTGTCCATACATACATACATCTAGACAACTTTGGCTTATTCTGCCTTTGCTTTCTTGGCCCAGAAGGCTCTGGGTGAGCAAGACTCCTCAGCAGCAGCAGGACCAGAGACTGGCTGTGCACAGTCCAGTCTCTATAGGTGAGATTCATCTCTCCTGTCCCATTATTTGGTTAAAATAATTCTAAAATTCAGTCACTGAAGTGCCTGTCAGCTCTGGGAAATCTCTCTCCAGGGTCACCCCTCCCTCACCTCCTCAGGTCAGTGTTGTCTTCAGTGTTGCCCCAGACGTGGCAGAGCCCTCCCCATCACAACGCTGCAGGGGAGCCTCCTTCCCAGAGGGAAACATTACAACCGTTTTCTGAAATAACAGTCATTATCTTTCCATTCTTTTCCCATCCTCCCTCCCTTCCCCCTGCTTCCTCTTTCTTTTCCAAGATCATCAATCATTATTTTAGCCTCAGAAAATCAAACCCATCTGTCTTCCAGGCTCCCAAGCACATGCTGTGATAGCTCGTGCTCCTCGGCTTGGTCGCCCCGTGGCAGCGGGCTGATGGCTCTATGGATGAGAGTAATGAGGCAGCACCTCCTCGCCTCTGGCCGCTGCACAGCTCTCTTGTAGACCCTCTTGTGAAACTCACAATGAGTATCTTTTGCATCTCAATTCAAAGTGGGACAGACTTGTTTCAAGTAGCTGGTGGGACGCTATATGTGGAGACACAAGAGCTTTCGGAGCATGGAAAACAAGCTAGTGGAGACCCTTCAGCTACTTTCCTTCCATAAGTCACCAACATTTTGGGGTGGGCTGGCATCTCCTCTCCATCAGGTCATTTCCCTTCCTAGCCACAGCCAAGGTGGGCACCTCCAAATACCTTCAGAAATTCAATTCCTGCCCCGCTTGACAACCAGGGTACAGCCAAACCACACCACTCCACATCAAATCCTACAACCCAACCCACACCTAAACACCCAACCCAGCTGTGACCACAACATGCAAAGCATCCTGGTGAGCAGAGGGACAAGGGCTGCTGCTGGCCAAACCCACTGAGAAACACTGCTGAAAAAGGCAGCGCTGGGAGAAAATGTGGCTTTTATCACCCAAGCTACCTCTTCCCAGCCCAGGCAGAAACCTCCAGCTCACCTTGGTGCTTCCTGAGGTATCCAGCCATCAACTGTTGACATGGTGAGATCCCCTCCAACAGCACTTAAAGCAAAGGAAGGCAGGCGATGGGCTCCCCACCTGCCCCCTTTATGGCCAGCTAGCAATTCCAGTGGCTTTTGCCACCCTTTGCTTCTCTCTCTTCCTCATATCAAATTTGCATCCCAGGTAGTTACCTGGCTTAATGAGATAAATTCAGAACCACAGGCTCCTTGGGAGGGAGGCTTACCACTGAGCTCAAGGGGCTTCTGCTTCCATCCACAACATGCAGAAGGAGTCATCTCCTGCTTCAAGGAGCCAGCTAAATTTTAAAGGGATTAGAAGAGAATCATTTCCTTCCCATCTCCCCCTCCTTGCATGTGCACCTCTAACATAATTAGCTAGGTGTCTCATAAGGCAGGGACAGATGAGTTTTTATTTTTCAATGAACAATTCTCTGTCAGAAAAAAAAATAAGGCAGATTTGATGAAGCTCAAGTGCTTTGTGGGTTTCCATCAATTTAATCTCAAATTCATTGGGAAATTAGGAGAGCACTTAATTTCGATGAGGTTGAAATGCTTTGGTTTCCACTGCTTAATTTTGTTTTTATTTCGGGCTGTACACTGGGATAACACAATATATAACATAAAGTTCCAGATGATAATGCAGGAATTAAGCATCTCCCCCTCCTTCACAGAAAGGAGATATTTTGAATCAAAATATTTCAGAAGCTTGACATACATGGTGCTTCTGCAATGCACTTTGGTTTGGATTGAAACTCCCAAAACCCCAATTTCCCCCTCAAGAGCATCAGTTCTCCACGTCACCTGCCATATTCAGAAGCACCTTCTCATTCCTCATAGTCCCCAAGGCACCTCTGGGTGATTTGTACTGGAAGGAGGAGACCTGAGCAGTAGCCACTGCCTCGCTCCTTCATTTCTAATCCAATTTCTCCCTGAAATGGTTACACTTGTAAACTAAACCATTTCTCTGCCCCCCTTTGCAGCAGCTAAGGAAGAGCCCATTGGTTTGATATGGAAGAGAGCAAAAGAGAAGGATTAGCCCCAGACAGGCTGCACTAAGGCTGCATGGACCATGCCAAATTTCTCTTCCTTCTCCATCTAAAAGGCTGGGACTGACACTGCACTGGTGTCACCATGGGCCACAACTTCATAAAGAGACTCTCTGCTAGATCCTCTCCCTTCTGCATACTGCTGAGCCAGTCAGACTCCCTCCTGCCTGATGTGCTGACCCCACGATGATAGGGAGGAGCAATTCACATTGCCCTTGTAGGCAAAATATGATTTTTTTTATTGCTTATATTAGAATTTTTTTGCTAGAGGAACCTCTGCCTGGGAACAAGGAGATGGTGCTGATCAGCAGGATTTCATGCCTGTGCAGAACAGCAGCATCCACTGATTGGGCTTGCTGGGCTCTTCTAGTTCTTACCAACACCTCTCCCAAGGTGGGACAGATCCTGGAGCACAGCCACGCTGTGAACCCTTCCACGTTCACCTGCAACATCTTCAGTACCCGTCACTCTCTCCTGACTTAAAAGACAAATTCCTCAACATCTGAGGGCACCACAGATATCACAGAACTATGAGACCACAGTATCTGCACCCATGCCGCTGCAGCAAAGCGAGGAAACAAGGGACCTAATTCTGCTGCCACCTCAGTGTCAGACCCTGAGCTGCCATCTCCACCCCTGGCTGTGCAGTTCATGCCCTCCTGCATCTCCAGGAGGTCCTCACAGTGATGAGACCCCATCCTGAGGAGCACCATAGGGCTCAGACACACACCTTCACCACACGCCTGTACCTGCTGCTGCCTCCTCCTGCGATGATGCTAAGGATGCCAAATGAGCACCAGAGGATGAGACCAGCTCATATGCCAAGACCAAACCTCACACTTTTTCTTCCCTTGGGGCTACAGCCCTGCCTTGCTGGAGCATCCAAACAGGCATGGCCACTGGGCAGCAGATGCAAGTGATCCCCCCTCCCTCCCAGGGAGATGAGAGCACTAGCATCAGTGAGAAAAGCTGAGTTAAGAAACAGGCAGGGGAAACCTGAATTTAAGCCACGTTACAGGTGTTTCCTTCAGGCCCTCAGGGCCAATTCACAGGTTTTCATCTCAAATTGTAAATCATCAACATATGAGTGTCAAGCACTTTTCCCTACTCCAGAATCCTCCCTGCAGGCTGAGCAGCTTTCACCAGTTTGCTGTGATCCTTGCAAGACCGTACAAAATGCACTCTGGACTCATGGGCAGAGCAGAGCCACCACATTTAGAGAAGCTCACTGGGATCCTGTTTTCTTGAGAAACATCCATGGTTTCCCCAGACCTGACAGCAATTCTAGGATACTACAGGGAAAAGGAGCATGAAAACAGATTAAGTCGAGCTTGGGGTTTGTTTTCTTGCGTTGCAAGGTAGGGCTCAAAGGCAAAGCTCCAGTTAGCAACGTCAAGGTCTTAGCAAGGTTGCATCTCATACTTCTTAAAATTACACAAAAAATGCCTCCGATAAGAAAAGAACTGCAGAAAACATTTATGCACTAATGCCATCTACTGGGTACAGGTAAAAATAACAGAAAGATCCTGAAAAAAGGGGGGAAAAGGGTCCCATGGGAAGTGCAGATGGAAGCTGGGGAGCTGTCAGCCCTGTGGGTGGGGACCCCACTGCAGAGCCTTCGGTGTCTTCCAGATGACACCTTGCACACAGGACTTTAACTAAGCAAAGTGACATCCTCTTCTCTCCTTCCTAAGCCCAAGGAGACTGTCCTCAGAGACTCCACTGCAAGCTGCAAGCAAACAACCCTCAACGTTTTAACCAAGTCCTTTTAAGGCCAAACAATTAGGTAATGGCAAAACCCACACTGCTAAAAAGCCCGAAGATAAATGCATCCCCAGTCCTCGCAGAGCGACTGGAAGCTGTATTAAGGACACGAAGGACCTGGTAACAGATGATGATTATATAAAAGGAATGAGAAATCTTTGAGATTCGTGCCCATTCCCCAGTTGAGCTGCTAGGCTCCAGCTCTGCTGTGTATTAATTGCTTACAAGGCTCCATGTATATTTTATGCTCAGTACCTGCCTGGAACATTTGTTGGATTTAGCCTTGATTGATGAACCACTGATTATATACTTCTGTGGTCCCTGGCAAATTAATAAACTGTTGACTGGTAAAGATTAACAACATGTCATGATTTGCCAAACAGTGTCCAAGGTAAAGCTGAAGCAAACCTAGCGCTAAAATTAGTACGCAAATGCTCCCTGAACTCTATAAAAAGGGGATAGCTTAATTAAATTACATCCTCATATTGCCCATAGCACTTACCAAATTGGCAAATTGAGTTCACAGCAGTTCAGCTTTCAAACTAACCGACAACGCTGCAAATTTGCAGCAAGTGACCCCATCCCTGCTCACACTGGAAGCTCAACTCACACCCAGTAGACTTACAGGAACAGGGATGGGATGAGGTGGGGACATATCACTCAGAGCAGAAAGTGCTGCAAGGCTGCATGCCAGGGCTGTGGTGAGCTCTGAAACTCAGCTCCCATCACCTGCAACCCCACTCAGCGCCACGAGCAAGATGCAGGGCTGGGGGCAGCACTGCCTGCCCACCCATTAGTTTTTTCCCCAGACAACAGCCATGGGCCATCATCAGAAACATGGGACAGTGTCCTCCAGATGTTTGCTTGCACTCCTGCCATTGCTGCAAGCAGGTGATGAGGACAAAACATTGCATGGGATTGGGAGAGCAAAAAGGGAGGGAGCCCTGTGCCCTGGTGTCAGTCTGATGGAAAGCAAGGAGAGATGTGGAGCAGAGGGGAGATGCAGCAGCCTTCTCCAGAGTCCCCTCAGAGAGCTCAGCCCTGCTGTCCTCACGCTGCAGCTGGGATTAGGGAGCTGGAGGTGCTTCACCCCCTGAGCAGAGGCTGTGGAGAGGGGCAGAGCAGCCTCACACTCCTGCAGTGGAGAGAAAAAGGGGTGAAGAGCAGTAGGAGGAGAGAGGGGCATCACTGCAGCCATCTCCTACCCCTGTGGGATGCAGGGCCCCCAGGAGACAAGTGTGATGCTGGGGCACAGGAGGTCCCACGGTCCCTGTGTGTCACCTCTCGCCCACAGCTGATGGGAAGGGTACACCCTTCTCAGAGAGAAACAGCTCCTTTCTCTCTCCCCAGTCGCTGTACACGGTTCATTCTCTTTACATAAAAAGCCTCAGTAAGGCTTTTCAGAAGCCATGGGGAGGGAGGTATTTTCCCCAGGTGACACAGTTTTCCATTTCTGCATGTCTGTTTGCTGGTGTGGCAAGTGCTAGGCCTCTAATTTATTGACAATTTCTATCTTAATATATCCATTAAAAAGGGGCATCTCTTCCCCACAGCATGGGACAAACAGAGCCCCAGTTGCTTCAGGCTGCCTAGGAGGCACATTGGTATTCAGAGCAAAGTAACACCTCCAAAACCGGGTAAAAAACCCAAAAAGACTAGAAAGGCAGCTGCTCCATGGAAAAGGGAACAAAAGAAAATGACAATGGGAAAAGAAAGGAGGAAAGGGAGAAGCGCAGCAAGGGGAGACGGTACAAGGCGCTGCTGGTGACACATCAGGCTGTCGTGCTAAATGGCCTTAACAAGCAACCGAGAAGGGGATAATGAAAATGCCACCCCCGGGACAGCACCGTTCCAGCCTGACCTTTCCCTGCTGCCGTGTATAAACACTTTCAATAAATAAACACCTTCTCATGTCTCTGCTGAGATCAAAGGGATGGGGCAACGGGGGCTCTGCCTATGTCGAGAGGGAAGGGAAGGGGCAGAGAGGTTTTGGGGGCTTTGGGTGTGTGTTTGCAGGACAGGTGAGAGGGTCATGAGCTCTGGAACCCCCTGAGGGTCCACCAGCCACTGCCTGGCAGGCAGACAGATGAAAACGGATGCTCCAGGTTTGCCCCAGTTACCCAAGGCTCTGCCCCCGCAACTCTGCACGTTGCACAGGACCCAAACAAGCTCCACATGCAGGGAAGCAGTGACTTTGCTGTCTAGGGGAGATGGGTTAGAGCTGGGAGAGGTGCTCACTTAGGTGACTGGGAGTGATTCAGAGCCTCTGCTCAAAACTAATGATCTGGGCTCTAAGAGGTCTTCTGCTGGGGGGGATTGCAAAACCTAGGACCAGGTTGACTGGCAACACCTGAGCGTGCTCAGAAACAAATCAACACTCTGAGGGTGTCTGAGCGGCCCAGAGGCAGGGAAGATGGTGAGATTCTTCATCTTGTTCCCACGCTGGGAAGCACAAGGCAGGAGAAGTGAGATTGCTTTCAGCCTGTGCTTCCTTGACAAGCAGGAAAATGACCACCAGCCTCAAACACAGAATAACACACAGAATAACCAGGTTGGAAGAGACCCACTGGATTGTCGAGTCCAACCATTCCCACCAATCCCTAAATCATGCTCCTAAGCACCTCGTCCACCCTCACCTTAAACACCTCCAGGGACGGCGACTCAACTACCTCCCCTGGCAGACTGTTCCAATGCCTAACCACCCTCTCCGTGAAGAATTTTTTCCTAATCTCAAGCCTAAATCTCCCCTGGTGGAGCTCGAGGCCACTCCCTCTCGCCCCGTTTTTCTTTTGCTCATCTGAGCTCCTGCTGCCTTCCCTGAGGTCCTCAAGGCATACGTGATTTCCACTGAAGGCCACAGGGTCGGAAGAAACCCACCACCAGCACACAAAACCCTTGGCCACATCCCCAGGCACTGCTCCCCTCTGACTTTGTCCGCAAAGCAGCCGCAGTACCTACCACGCAGCCTGTTGAGTCCACCTTGCGATCTGAAACGCACTTGAAGTTGCGAGTACAGCCACCGTTGTTGCGGGAGCAGTCTCGGACTGGCCCAAAGGAGGAGAGTAAGTCATTGATGGTTTCAAAGTAGGTGGACAGCATCGCTTCTTCCCTTGGAGAGAAAAGGCACCATTAGGGCTGGCAGTGAGCCGGCAGAACGTGGCCCAGGCAGGGCATACCGTGTCCATAGAGGGTTGTTCTAGCAATATCACAGCATTTTGATTAGCAAAACTGAGTCAAAAGAGGCTTCCCAAGAAAATTAAGGCTTTGTGATTATGCTATACATAATAAATTTGCCACGTAACTCTGATACCCTTGATCAAAACCAACCAGTTACGGGGTTTCAAAGATACCACCTAGCATTTTCATGCAAAATGGCAACTGAGAGTATTAATAGCTAGGAGTTCTGTGTGAATCTGACCCCATACTAGACAGCAGCAAATCCACAACAACATAACTCCTTCTAGACGTTTCACAGTTTGACAAGCCTCTCTAAGCACCCACACCCTATCCATCACCCGAGGACGATGCTGAAGCTGGAAAGTCATACGAAACTTGGCTTTGCACTTGCTGGGATGTGGATGAAGAGACGATTCCATGTGCACCGGGGCACTGGGGACCTGAGCAGGGGATGCTGGGATGGGCACAGGCAGCTCTTGGCTTTGCAAAGCCCCAGGCGTGGCTATGCTGTGACATCCCTCTCTTAAGCAAGCAAGAAGCATAAATGCCTACAAATTCAATTGCCATATAAAGCCTTAGGAAGCTCCCAGCCCTCCTCTCTGAGCTGCGCACACAGCAGATTTTGGCTGTGACAAAGTATTCATGCACTTTGCTTTCTGCTGGGTGCCTGCAAAAGGAACACAGATGCTTGCTGAGAGCTTTAAGCTTCTCCAAGATATTTTTCATCTTCAAAGCACGTGCTATATATTAACCGATCTCTGCAACCCATCTGGGACAACAGATCTGGTGACCTTCTTACTGAAAGGAAAGAGACAAAGCCGTTTAACCAAGGTCGCAGAACAAGTCACTGATGGCCCTAGATTTGACCACCACAAGCTATTTATTAGGTCTTTACACAGAGAGGGCTGTAAATAAACATTGACCTCCTCTGGCCTTAAAATACCCCCTAAGGCAATCCCAAGAGTCACAAGGGGGTTTATTCCCCTTATCTCCCCTAATTTCCCACCAGCACCTAAAAAGCTGCACAGTGACTCAATGCCCAGTGTCAGTCTCTCTTTTTTTAGGGTGTGGGGGTTTAATTTGAAAACCATGCGCTTGGCAATGAAACAGTTGGTGAAGAAATATTCAGCAGCCATTGAAGATCACGGCACTGCTACCTCAAACTAGCGCTGCATTATCCATCATCGTCGGAGGGCCCCTGTGCACACGCACGCCGTCACACTCACGCACACAGCCCTGCCAACACCAAACACTCGAAAAAATCATGAGTCAGCCATTAAAAAAAAATATAATGAGATGAGCATAAAAACGATGAGATTTTAAAATTAAATCAGTCACTGAGTGGGTTGTTTTTTTTTTTCTCCTCTAAATTTGCCTTCTGCTTTCTGAGCCTTTAGGGTGTAATTGAGATTTTTCCCTGCAAACTTGAAGGCTAGAAACTACCCAGAGACTAAATCAAAAGAAATAATGCCCTGTGCAGTATTGAAGTCAGTGGTAGAAGTTGTCCAGAGATGTTGTGGCTGCCCCATCCCTCGAGGTGTTCAAGGCCAGGTTGGATGGGGCTTGGAGCAACAGGATCCAGTGGGAGGTGACCCCGTCTATGGCAGGGGGTGGAACTGGATGGGCTTTGAGGTCCCTTCTGACCCAAACCATTCAATGATTCTATGATTTTGCAGATTCCAAACTTCCAGGAAATTCCAGGATTCCAGAAGCTGGGACTTTCAACAAGGAAAACACCATAAAACCAGCAAGAACTGGTGAATTGTATGCCCTCATTTGATAAAGGGAGAAGGCAGCTTCTCTGCTACCATGGGTCAGGGCAGACGAGTTACCCCAACACCAGGGTAGCTCTGTGCTCACTGCGATGCCTCCAGCTGCATTGCTGCCCTATGCAGCAAATTCATGTCAGTGCTTCCTGCTTTCACCCCAATTAACGCTTCCCAATTAACTTTTCCCTCTTGGCAACCAGGCTTCCGATATTCCCCCTTTTCTTGGCCCATCTCCTAGATTTTCCAGCATATTTGGAGCTGAATCTCCCTCTGTCCTTTCTTGGTGATGTTTCAAATATCTTTAGAGGCTCTCTTCTATTAGCACTCTGTTCCCATCAGAACTTGCAACTCCTCTGAAGTGAGGGAGTGAGAAAGGCAGAATATATTAGATCAGGGCACACATTTCTGCTGGAGAGATGGGGGTAGAGAAAGTGCATATTATTTACTAACTAAAAACACTGTTTATTAATGTAGGGAGAATTATTTTTTTAAAAAGAACCCAACAAGCCACGACAACTCCTCCACCTCCACCCGGAAAGCTCAGCCCCATCTGGTCCTCCTGAGGCGTTTGTCATTGTGGGTGGATCACCAAGAGACCTGCGACCCCATCCTCCCTCCTGGCTTTTCCATTTGGCCACCAAACAATCAGACTCCCCTGCAGCTCCTACATCCCAGGAGGGAGAAAGTAAGAAGCTACTGCTGCGCTGAGTGGTGTAAAGGAGACCCTGGGGCTGGATCCTCGACTGGGGTAGCTCCAGAATGCTGAAGCACTGCTGGGAGAAGCAAGCTCAGCCCACATAACGCCACGCTCCCAGGCTAGGCTGGAAGGCGCAGCTCCTCACACCTAGAAGCACAAACCAACCTTTGGCCCTTGGGGAGGCAGAGGATGGGAATGGGAAGCTTGCTCTCTGAAGTCATGCCTGGCATAACACATGATGCCCAACAAAGCACGGGCAGGGGCTGCTGAGCTGGAGCGAGCCATTAAGCATACTAAAATATTAACCTCACTGTAAGGTGGGGAAGAGAAGCCAGAGGGAAGTGTTCAAATGTCACCTGCAAGAGGAGCAGGGTGACAGCGCTGCCTGCACGCAGAGGGAGGCTGCTCAGCCAGATCGCTTCTGTGTTGGCTGTCGCTAGATTAGAGGAGCATTGCTTCAACAGAGCGCCCTGACAAGGGGGAGGCCAGATGATCAGAGGGCTGACATGATGCTCGGAGTGAGCAGGGAGCAAACTTTGCTTTCATCTGCCTCTGGAGGGGCTGGCAGAGCAGGGCTCAGCACAGGCAGGCGTTGCTGAGCCTTTGGCACTGCCAGCCTCAGCAAGTCCTTTTAATTTTCATGGGTGAAGAGCAATAATTAATTACCCGCCTCCTGCAGGGACAATGGGATGGGTGACATGTCATGGAGGAGATGATTTCCCACCCACACAGCTCCAGCAGTGACCCTTGCCTGTCCCTCCCTGCCCACTCTATGGGACTGCAGCACCGAGTCCCCAAAACCCAGAGCCAGATCAGGAGAGCAGGCAGGGCTGACAAGGCAGGGAACACCTCAGGAGAGATGGCAGCGTCTGGCCACCACTGCACAGAGCCCATCGGGGACAGCTGTCCCTCCCCATTGCCTGGGCACCCCAGATTAGACCAGCTCTGATGGATGAATCACTCTCCCTGCAGCAACGAGCTGCCTGCAAAAGAACAGCTCTTTTCTCGTGTTCTCCATCTATCCGCATTGAATTGCATTGACTGACCCTCAGATCTGTTCTGACAAGGCAGGACGGAGAAGACCAGCTCTGCTGCTCTCGCCGTGCCTGAAGCGCACCAGAGAACCAAGGGAAGTTCCCGCTGGCCCTGGCCAGACCCAGGTGCCGGAGCCATAAGGACCAGGCAGAGCTCAGCACCCAGTATGCAGGGAGGATGGAACAATTCTGCACTGCTCTGAAGCAGATTCCAGGTCCCATCAAAAAGGGCATTTTCACAGAATCACAGAATTACCAGGTTGGGAGAGACCCACTGGATCGTCGAGTCCAATCATTCCCACCAATCCCTAAATCATGCTCCTAAGTACCTCAACCACCCTCACCTTAAACACCTCCAGGGACGGTGACTCAACCACCTCCCTGGGCAGACCGTTCCAATGCCTAACCACCCTCTCCATGAAGAATTTTTTCCTTATCTCAAGCCTAAATCTTCCCTGGCGGAGCTTGAGGCCATTCCCTCTTTTCCTGTCCTGTCACTTGGGAGAAGAGGCCAGCACCCTCCTCTCCACAACCTCCCTTCAGGTAGTTGTAGAGAGTAATAAGGTGGTTGTAGAGAGTAATAAGAGTAATTTTGGAGCAAGCGATCTAGTTTCTGCAGCCAGATTCTCTCCACAAGCACATGTGTCTATGAACATATTCACATGCTCTTTCTCTAACTGTCCAACCTTCCTAAAACCACACACAGATGCCCAAATGATACACTTGCACATGAAATGCACTGCCTTCTCTGCCAGGACCCACTGATGATAGACAGCCTCAGTAAAAGCCTCTTTTCTAACAACTTCCATTGCGACCAACGCTCAGTGAAACGCACAACAGCAGAGCTCTCCACCGGACTGGACACAGCTCCTGTGATACAGACCATAGCACCTATCTTCATCCAACCCTTGGCCATCTCCCATCACCTGCACTTGCCTCAATTCCCTCTAAAATACTTTTCTCCACCCTCCTCCTTTGTTCCAGCCCCTCATTAATGAAGCAGATTCAGTGACAAATATCGCTAGGATTTATTTATTCATTAAATACCAACACCACACAATTCTCAGAGCTTCTAAAGCACTCAGCTCCTGAGTTTCACAGTGGCTCTTCTCTCCAGCTCATCCTGGAAGGGGCTTAGTGGGTCTTATTCAAACCAGCTGCCCCTTTTTATTGTCTCCTAATGGTCAAAGAGTTCAGTGTCTTACAAAGTCAACCATCGCTGAGAGAAACAAAGGAAAGGATGCAAGCTGGGGACTATGTCAGTGCTGCTCTACCATCTGCTCCCCAAGCTGTGTTTGGAGAGCGATCAGGAGGAGATCCGGGGTTCACGAGTTTCTAGAGACAGGGCACATGAGTAGCCAAAGGCACAATGCTGTGTCACCTTCACCTTCACCCCAAGGGAGAAACTGGTATAGAGCAGGATGAAAACCATCTGGCACAGCCCAGCCAGGATTCTAACTCAGGGACATCACAGCCTGCAATGTGCTTAAGCTCAACTTATATCAGGTTTCTTAGTGCTGTGCTTGAAGCTGTGCCTGCATGCAGCAGATCTGTTTTTTTATGCAGAAAAACTGAGTTCTGCCCAGTGCACTCACAGACACTTTTCAGCCACTCTAATAGGGGTTAGAGGTTTGAAGAAAACTCACCATCCAGATCCTAAACTGGAAGACATCATCCTTATTTGAATGACATTGGAGAAGGCATTTCAACAGAGCTACGCTGACACACCACTGCTGATGAGTTGCTTACTATAAATTTTCCTGGTAGCTGCACTTCTTGTGGTAATACTATAATAAACACTTGCAAAATCGCTCTCCCAAAAACCTTGAGGTTGAAAGTGTGAAAAATTCCCTACCACACTTCAATAATTTGCTAGTGATTCAATAAACCCATCGCTCTGCCAGAAGCTCACCTCAGCATCTAGAAGGACCAGAAATTTAATTACAGCAAAGCAAGGCAAAACCAATGACACTGGAATAAAAGCGAACTTGGGAAGCCCATCACATGCAGCACACATCCTGAGGGATGTTAGGGCTTGCCAGGATCCCCCACCTCACTGCAGCCCCCTCAGCAGTGGCACAGCTCTGACGTATGAAGACCAAGATGCCATGGCTAAAAAAATACGATAGTCCAAATTCCGAGCATTTTTTATACCTGTTTGTGGTGACAACTTCAATCCCATGCAAGCCAAAGGCAAATGCAGGCACTGCTGGCTCAGTCTCCCAGGCAACCTCAGTGCTGGGAGGTTTCAGAAAAGGTACATGAGTCTTAATAGTGATGATGAAGCACAGTGAGTAAGCACACTGGAAATTACACGTGTCAGTGCCTGTTTCACCATGGCTTGTAATTAATCCCAGATCTGGCAGTTTGCATTTCCCGTCTAGTGGTAATACCATCAGGATGTTCCTGTGTGCCGGGCACCTCAGCAGCAACATGTGGGATGGGATTGGGTGGTACAGAGACATGGAGCGCAAGCAAACACCCTAGGTGAGACAGAAAAGCCACACTAGGCACCTGGAGACACCAGCTAGGAGAAGAAACAGCACTGCTGAGCATCATAGAATGGTTTGAGTTGGAAGAGACCTTAAAGATCACTCAGTTCCAACACCCCTGCCGTTGGCAGGGACACCTCCCACTGGATCACGCGGCTCCAAGCCCCATCCAACTTGGCCTTGGACACCTCCAGGGATGCAGCAGCCATGACTTTTCTGGGCAACCTGGACCAACGCCTCCCCACCCTCAGCGTGAAGAATATCTAATCTAAATTTTCCCCCTTCTAATTTATAGCCACCCCCTCTTGTCATGTTACTACAGGCCCTTGTAAAATGTTCCTCCCAACTTTCTTGTACACCTCTTCAGGCACCGTAAGGCTGCCATAACGTCTCCCTGTAGCCTTATCTTCTTCGGACTTCTTCATGTCCCACTGTGGAATGTCACAGTGAAAGGGATGGGTGTTGCCCTAAATCCCCACCACCTCATTCTGCATTTATTTAATGTACAACTTTCCCAGCCAGTTTTGATATTCCCAGGCTTTATCCTCCTGTTACATCTTTCTGGAGCCCCAGTGGTCATGTCCTGGCACACGGCAGAGGCTCAGCCCCACCACACTGCACTGCAAAAACATCCCCACTCTCGCACATTTTCCATCTGCTCCTCATCAGCTTCATCAGGAGCAAATTCTTCAAGGCAAAGATGTGACTGTCCATGCTTTGAAGGTGTCCAACACTGACAAAACTACTTCTCCCTTTCTATGCAACTACAGAGCCTCATCTCCCTGCTGCTATTACCACAACTCCTCCTAACAACCTAGATAACATTTTCAGCTTCAAAGGAACCCATTTCCCTCTGTTAACTATGTCACCAGCCAGAGCCAGACACGCCTAATTCAGATTTATTAACTTTAGTTACTAGGGTATGAAGCACGTAAAGTTTTCTGAGATGAGCCTGGCCCATACCTTTCCCTACTCTGCTCCTCCAAACTTCAGTTGCAAAGAAAAACTTTATAACATGAAATCTAAAAGGCATCAAACCAGAAGCAAGGGAAAAGCACAGTTTCAATATTTTAAGAAATTAAGTAATTAAAAAATGCAGCACTTAATGCACCAAGAGTAGGAAGCTCCAGGCTCAGAGAGGAGAAACCAAGCCCCTCACACCCCTGCAACCCCTCACCTTTTGATATGGGATTCTAGGCTGCTCCAAATATTAATAACTTAAACAATTAAGAGTAGTGGAATCTCCTTGTTCAACATGGACTCTGTAGTTGTGTGTATTAATTGGTAGTAATTGAATACTAATTTCCTCATGAAGTAATATGTTTATCTAGCCAAATGGATCATGCTGTTGGCATGGGGGTTATCAGTAAAGACAATTAATTATTAATTAAATAATACATAAATGAAAGTTATCAAATGATTTCTCTATCCTGATTAATACTTTTAGTAGCTCATTTTGCTCAGCAATTCCTTCCATCATGCTCTCTCCAAGCGTTCTTTTCAAAACACTGACCTTGTAAATAGAAATAAAAAAACAACTGGAGGGGTATTTTCACACTCAGTGATAACAAGGAAGGAAAAAATCTGCACAGAAGAAGAAATGAGAGACCACAGGGAGTGCTCGTGGCTCACCACAGCCAAGCTGCTCTGAACAGAACAGATCTCGCTGATACTGCTGGAAAGACCTTCCATCGGCTGCCTCAAAAGAAGGGCAAAAAAAGACTTCTAACACCCCAACCAACTAAACATTGACCCCAGCACCATGCAAGTGGCCACACAGGAGTCCCATGGGCTTATCCAGAGGGATGGAGTGAAACACATCATGCCACAGGAGCAGAGAGGGTGATGATGGGGGTAGAAAGTTGGTTCAATGTTCATTAAATGCCCAGTTCTGACCTCAGAAATGTGTGTCGTGACACTGTCCCTCCCTTCTCGCAGCCAAGAGCAGCTGCCAGGCATAGTAACCCATAGTTACTTCTCCTGGAGAAGAGGAGGTGGAGGGGAGACCTCATTGCTCTCTACAACTACCTGAAAGGAGGTTGTAGAGAGGAGGGTGCTGGCCTCTTCTCCCAAGTGACAGGGGACAGGATGAGAGGAAATGGCCTCAAGCTCTGCCAGGGGAGGTTTAGGCTGGACATTAGGAAAAAATTTTTCACAGGAAGGGTCATTGGATACTGGCAGAGGCTGCCCAGGGAGGGGGTTGAGTCACCTTCCCTGGAGGGGTTTAAGGGACGGGTGGATGAGGTGCTGAGGGACATGGTTTAGTGATTGATGGGAATGGTCGGACTCGATGATCCGGTGGGTCTCTTCCCACCTGGTGATTCTATGATTCTATAGTTAAACTTACAGGGAGTAAAGCCCTCCATAGGGGATGCCATGTCCAGGCTTATCTCCACCTTGATGGTGGGATGTTCACTGGCAAAGGGATCCTGCCGTGCATCTGCTTTGCAACATTGAGATATCAAGGTCCATCAGGCATCCCGCGATCAGGAGCCACTGCCACACAACATGGGGACACAGAGGTCTGTGTCCACAGAAAAAGTTTAATAAAGGAAATCATAAAGGTTGCAACACCATATACTCAAAACTTAAGAGAATATGAGAGTCGAGGTTGCCAAGGCAACCTTAATTCAGTCTGTGGTAATTATGCACTTTGATAAAGGTGTTGATTGCATGACCACATACAGGAGGGTTATCTGAAGGACCTATCTCTCCCCAAGCACTAACGGTGATGGTGCTGAAGTCTGAGTGCCTGTGATAGTCCAGAGCTCAGAATGCGATGGTTGCACTTGATGATCTTAAATGTCTTTTCCAACAAAAACCATTCTGCGATTCTGTGATTCAGACATTCCCAAACTCAGCTCTGGGTATCTATGAACATCTGCATGCTTCTTTGTGCCCTATAAACAACTTCATCTGCAGCCTCTCAGGTGGAGGGCACATAGCTCCTAATTTACTGTACTCTATTCAGACACTGCTCTGCATGCACAATTACTCAGCTCCTCACAGGCTGCTGCTTCTTTGCTCCACACCAAAAAGTAGCAGTATTTCACCACCAATGAAGCGATTACGTTCCCAGTCTTCCTGTTACAATCCCCATTTTACAGATGGGGAGCAAAGGCCCGGGAATGGTAATGTAAAAAACATCCACTATGTTACAAGCATCAAATTTGAGACATTTAGAGTTGATTTTTCAGAGTGCTTAGCATTAAATGACACTTCTCTGCTCAAAGCACAGCTCTCGCAGACTTTGGCTGAAGTTTTTACGGCTCCGCATTAATGCAGATCATTCCCAAAGCAGGTTCATCAGCTGTGCTGCGTGAGGCAAAGGTGAAAATCTAAGATACAATCACGCCATTAAAGATGAATTTATAATGCTAATGCACAGAGGGGCTGCCTGAAGGCTGTATGCAAACTGACCCTGGCACCCCCTGGCTTTGGAGTTTTGCGAACTTGATAACATTTGCTAAAAAGGAGCCAAATCAGGGCTTTTTTTATGTGCAAGGAGGAAGGGGAAAGCACTCAGTCTGGGAAAAAATGACATTTTTCAGCAGCAGTTTCAGGACGCCACATCACTCAGCCTTTGGTGGGCAGAGTAAAATCACCCCAGCTGGCTCCTACCATCCTGCTCACCATCCTCCTCCCCTCTTGGCCCAGTATAATCCATCCTCTCCCCCATTCTTCCAGTTCCCCTTCCCCATTAGACTCATACTTGGTATTTTTGGCCAGCTGCTGCCCTCCTCACACCCTCAACTAGCATTTCAGAGCAGGGATGCTCAGCTGTGCTCAGCCACGGAGTGTTGCTGCAGACTCTTGCTGCTAAAATCAAACAAGACTTCACATCGTGTACAGGGATTCAAGTTTTTCAAACACTCTTTTAAGCTGGCCAAATTAAGGCGGTTCTTCGCCTGTAAAACAGAGACCCTCCACAAAATGCCTGCCTCAATTCTTCACAACAATTTTGCCTGGGGGAGAGAAAGAAATCTTAGAAAAACAAGCAAGCAAGCAAAAACCTAGACAGAAGGCCTGGGATCTCTCGTCCTAAATTATTAAAGGTTGAAAACATCGTGAGATGGGTCAGGCCAACCCAGTACCAGAGACTGCAGCCCTGTATGGGATGGTTCAAAGAAACCAGATTCACATAGAATCTAAGTGAAAAATGCTACGATTTTCACTGCCTTGGTGAGCTCTGGGCATCTTGCTACCTCCCCAGTATCTGCTCCCAACCCAACCTGATCAGATGGCAGAGAAGAACCAAGCACCCAGCCACCTTCCCCTTGTCTTTGCCCTTCAAAATAATCAGCCATCAGCAAATCACAATTTCAGGTCACTGCTCGACCGTCATCCCAAACGGAGGAGCTAAAGGATTCTCCCATTTAAAATAGACATATTTTATCCTAAAAGACAGCTTAGCTGTGGCAGTTCCCATCTCCCCATCCTGATTTCTCCACCTAGAAACTGGGAATTTTCTTGCCAATAGAGCCTTGGAAGGGTCAGAAAGACATAGAGGAGCTGGAAGGAGCCATGCCCCAGGGCAGGCAGAGCTTCCCACACCACAGCTCATCCCCCAGCCCTGTAGGGACAAAGATGACCCACAGTGCCCCATGAGGACTGGAGATGGACCCAGTATCAGGTATGACACAGGGTCTGCATCTGCCTTCCATCATCATGAGCACTTTGCAATGGCAAGCTTGAAAATCCCAGCCTGGGGCTCAGACTTCAGCACCTGCTTAGGCACAAATGAGTTCTTCCTTTCCTTTTATAGCCTTCAAGAGTATCTGGGGCGAGATTCCCATCCTAATGGGCTCTTCTGGATCTGATTTTGTAGCAATTCATGACAGATACCAGGAAAAGTTGGACTTTGAAGGAAAACTGAGGGAGGAGTTTTATTCTGTTGTCTGCCTGTGCTCCGGCACTGGGACCAGCCACATCCCATATTCAACAACTCTCATTACACAGCAATCGGGTCTTTTCAAGATATGTATAAAGTGCCAAGATGCGGTGGCGATAAGCGCTTTAGAAATGCCGATAGAATTAGATTAGATAAATAGGAAACAGCCAGGGCTGCAGGATCAGACATCCATGCCCTGATTTTCACAGATGCTGCTATCGATCCGCTAGGAACAGACAACATCAAGCCCCAGGGAAACTGGGTGCCGGGCATCAGCCATCCCTACATGGACAGGGATAAGCATCGGGAGTGGAGATCCCTGCCCTGATGAGACACTTGCCACAGGCAGGACGGCCCAGAAAGAAGTGAGCTCTGTAACACTGCAATAACTCAGCATGCCCATGCACCTCCAGGGTCAACACCAGGCTCTGCAATAGAGCTTCATCCACCTGAACCCCTTGAAAGCCACGCAGCTGGGTGACCTTCACCACCCTCTCTGCTTCCCAGGGATGACCAGAGCCTATCCACCACTGCAGTTCCTCACAAATCTGAGGAGCTGGGTATGCTGCTTCCCATCCAAGGCACTGGGTGAGCTAACATCCCACAGTGTGGGGTGGGTACGGCTGCACGGAGAGAGGGGTAAAAGCCCCTGAGAAGCAAAACTAGAGGTTTTTCAAGAACCAAACCTATAAGCTGTATTTTAGAAAACACGGCACACCTGGGTCAGTTACCAGGGATGCATTTATGCATACGTATACATAAATGCATAGCTTTGCTGCTATAAATAGCATCTTCTATCAGCAACGCTCGCTGGCTTTGAAAAAGCCAGGTGAATGTCCACAGACAGAGGAACTGAGGCACAACTAGATTATTTACAGCTCGTTTCCAGAAGTAGTCTTTGAAGTTAGAATCCAATTAGTTTTATACCTGGGGAGAGATTTGCATAGGGATTTTCTGTCCATATGGACACATTTTTCAAAAGGACTCGGCTCTTATCTAGGCACCCAACGCAGACCATGTTTTCCAAGGTGCCCAGCATCCATTAGCAGGTTCTTTGAGTACAGCTGGCTTTATCACCTGGGCAGCACCCTCCTTCATCACCTACGGGTCACCAAGCCCTTCTGAGGACACCACCTCAAGAGGAGAGGAAACACCCCGCTCTGTGCTGCCTTTGGTAGGGACCCATCTCACCGCTGCATGGAGATGTGGGCACCTCAGAGCAAATAATTTCTTACCATGCAGAAAAAGGGGATTCTGCTGGTTTAAATCCATGAGCAAGCTCAGCCAAGGATCAAAGAGATGACATCGCTGGCACAGGGGAAGTGATGATCAGTGGCTGGGTGAAGGCCAGAAAGACCCTGTGCAGTAGCTGCACCCCATTAAATCACCTGGGCTATGACCTCAAAACTGCATCCACACTGCCAGAAGAGTTCGTCTTCTATCTCCTCTGCAAAGCTGTGCCACCTCAGCAGCAAGTGCTGCCTGGACAGTCCTCAAAGCAGCCAACACACTGTCCCCATCTTGCAAACTCTTTGAGGTAGAACCTGTGTTTAGACCCACCCCACAGGACAGGTCTCTTCAATGCACTTCAGCGAACCCTTCCTGATTTTCAGTCTTACGAATACCCTGATGGAGAGGCGAGAAAGCCTTTCCCTGTCCCCTTTCACAAACCCATCACAAACCACAGACACCTGGAGCCCACAACACGGTGCCTGAAAAAAAATCTCTGATCCAGGCGATGGCTGCAAAGCATCATTTTCAGACTTCTGAGGAAGAGACAGGGCTTCAAATGCACATGAAATCCCCAGAGGCCAGCATTTCCACAAACAAAGAGCACCTACTGGGAGGGAGCAGGCAGCTCTGACCGCAGCAACGCCTGCCTGAAATGAGCTGACCCCCAGGCTTCCTCCCAGCTTGCCAATGCGCGAGGTAATTGCTGTACATTTTTAGCCTTGCCTGCAGCCATATCGTATAGTGAGGCTGTCAAGCCATGTCCAGGGCCAGGTGGGTTCAGAAAAAAAAAGATAATCAGCATTTAAAAAAAGGAAAAAAAAAAATAAAGGAGAAAAGTCTGGCACCACATCCTGTTGCATCCATTTTTGTTCTTGCTGAACCAAATTGGCTGCCATCAAAGCAAATGGCAGATGAAGAAAACATTGACTTTCTGCTTGGTTCAATAAATAAGATAAATTGAGTGGGGAGTTGAACGTGGAACACAGAACATCATCATTTACTTGAGGACTCTTCCTCAAGTAGCAGAGAGGCTGAAGCAGGGCACAGTCTGTATCTCACATAAGGGGTAAGGGCGTTCCACTTGGGAATTCAGTGCTGGTAGGCAGGAACTATGCAGGTTCCATTGAGATTTGGGACTGTTCTGTGGGACTGGGTCTGATGTGCATAAAACAGAAGGTCCTGGACCCAGATCCCAAGAAATCATAGAACAGTTTGGGTTGGAAGGGATCTTAAAGATAATCTAGTTCCAAACCCCCCTGCCACAGATAGGGACACCTCCCACTGGATCCTGTTGCTCCAAGCCCCATCCAACCTGGCCTTGAACACCTCCAGGGATGGGACAGCCACAACTTCCCTTCCCTGTTCCAGTGTCTCATCACTCTCACGGTGAAGAAATTCTTCCTAATGTCTAGTCTAAATCTGCCCCTCTCCAGTTTATACCCATTCCTCCTTTTCCTATCACCACAAGCCTTTATGAACAATCCCTCTCCAGCTTTCTTGTAGGCTCCTTTCAGATACTCAAAGGTCGCTATAAAGTCTCCTCAGAGCCTTCTCTTCTTCAGGCTGAACAAGCCCAACTGTCAGACTGTCCTCATATGGAAGGTGCACCAGCCCTCAAATCATCTTTGTAGCCCTCTGCTGGACCCATTACAACAGCTCCATATCCTTCTTACATTGAGGATTCCAGAATTGGAGTTTTGGAGCATCCCAGGAGCATCCATCAGAGTCCATAGCAGATTGCTTTCAGGTAGAATAGGGAGCTGGGAGCATCATGTGCACTCTCTAAGGAGGTGAGGGAGGGCTGATCCCACCCTACCATTCAACAGAATGCACTCACTCCTCTTCCCGGGGTGACCTAACAGCCTGACCCATCTCACACTGCAGCAAAACAGAGAGCAATGCCAACCCAATGCTGCATGCAAAGACAGCTGATGATTATCCAAAGCCTCTCAGACAAATGCTCTCCAAAAATACAGGCCATGACTCCTCTTTGATTACATCCATGAGGACCAAAACATTGATTTTTCTACCAATAAGGAGCCACAGAAATAAGCCTCAGAGAATGTGACCCTTGGAAAAAGAGTCAAGCAGGAGGCTTTTGAAGGCAGAGCTCACCAGAGGAGTAAACCTGGGGATATATGAGCAAGAAAACAGTTGCTTGTTGTATTCTTACCATTTTACCCAAACAAGCTTCTCTGCATGTATTTGCAAGAAATCTGTTTTCAGAAATACCTGTTTGCAAAGAGTGGGGATCACAGCCAAGGCTGAGCTTAACTTATTTCTCCAAGCTTTTCTCTTGATGGAAGGAGCACCACAAAGCCAAAATGCTACCTGACTGCTGGCCCGGGGGCAATGAACGTATTTCAAGTGTTTGGCCTAACACATATTAGGACACCCAAATACAACTTCAGCAATATTCACCTTTATCTATCCAAACCCAAACTCAGTTTAAAGAAATGAAGATGACCTAAAGTTCCTGAGGGGCTTTTTTTTCCACGGGAGACGAGCAAAGAGACTTCCCAGGAATAAAAGCCCTGAGCAGGAGCTGGCATTTTGGGATCGGCTGCAGACTCGGATCGTGAATTACTCTGTGACCGCAGGCAACTCGCAGGATGTGTCAACGCTCCAGACTCCTCATCTGTAAAATGGGGACAACAACTACCTACCTCCCACCGTGCCGCAGAGTTAATTAATGCTCTTTTGAGTTGTGAAGATGAAAAGCAGCCTCTAACTGCAAAATTGTGTTGTATTATTATTATGAATGAAGCCTCCGCGTGTTCCATCAGAGTGCACTTTAAAGCAGTGCTACTGTAGACACTGTGAATGGTTCCCAGCAGCTGTACGACTGCTGGCATTCGCAGGAGTTTGACTGTAGACTTGCAAGTAAGAGCTTTGAACATGCTGGGGAAGAAGAAAGGCAGGGAGAACAAGCAAATAGAAATTCCACCACATTTGGGGCTTAGCACCTGGAGATGACGCTCCCACCTTCCCGGGAGCTGGAATAAAACAAACCAGAGACAACGGCATCTTTTCACCTCCTGTTCTTGCCTGTGCTTTACCTTCACCAGCTGTCATAGCAGAATGTTGGGCAGATCATACTGCAAGGGCACTTAAACAGCAAATTCACATCTCAGGGCTGCTTTAGGAAGTGGTTAACATATTGTCACTATTTGATAGGTGGGAGAAAGTGGCACAAGACACTGAAATCACCTCTTATAGACACGCAGCAAGCTGCGGGCAGAACAACATCCCTGAATTCAGCAAAGGCATAAGAGGATAGTTTGCTCCAGCAAGCTATGCCCAGATGCTGGCACCACACAAACCACATCTCCATCCTCTCAGGTGTGCCCAGAAGGGACCACAGGAACACTCCTCATCCTCCCACCCACTCACCCACCCATTCCAGGGGCCTTTTGACCCTGCAAGCTCTCCTTGCCCTGCTGTGAGCATCAAATCCAGTGAAACAGGTCCAGAGTTCCTGGTGCCAGCCACAGCCTTTGAGCTGCATGTAGGCTCAGTCCCTCTCCTGCCACAGATGGTTTTGAGTTGACAACACTAGACTAGCACTTAGCAAAAGAAAGTTCATTTCGTAGCTCAACTACTTCAGTCACCTTTTTGTACCCATGTGTCCTGTATTATTTAACAGAAGACCAACATTATTTCCTTTGCTCCATCTCACGTATCTAGCCTGTATCTCTCCGAGGCAGAAACCTCCTCCTTCAATGCCTACAAAGCACCCAGCACTCTGCCCTCCTGACCCTGCAGCCAGCCTCTATGTGCCCTGGTGATGCAATCTGAACCCAGTGGAGCAGCCTGCAGTTCTCCATCTCCCCCACACCGCTGCTCCCCATCTCCACACTCTGCCTGGTTGCAGGACTTGGATACCTGCAGCCCACAGTGGCCACGCTGCTCCTGATAGGTACCTTTCATGTTTAATTCAGAGTCTAGTTTAGTTAATCTATTTTTTAATAATTCATCCCTTCCATCTTAATTTTGGTAGTTGTTGAAAATCCCTAATAAAACATTTAGGGGCTCTTTTACTGAAGCAATGGCATGATTTACTTGACGGAATCCAGTCTTTGATGTCCTGTCTTAATTCCTTCCCTCCCACCGTGCCTCAATCCTGTTTATTGCTGTAGCAGAGGTACGAGGTTCTTGTCAAGTTTTGTAGCACTTAAGACGCTTGGTCAGCGTTAATAATTCAGTTGCCCCACATGGCTTGGAAAAATCATGTAGCAGACCGGTCTCTTTCTTTTATCAACAGCTCCCACTGCCACCATAGTTCTGGGCATCATCTGGGAGCAGGGTAGAGGGAGCAGGCAGAGCATCCCGACCAATGTGGGTTGGAAGCATGAGCAAAATACCGCAGGTGCCAACTACATTGTTGAAAGGATATACAACCTTTTACAATGGTTGTATTTCATTCTCTACTGCCGGAATGGAGAAACATGCTGAGTTTTTGCATCCGTAATTGGGGAAGAACAGATGGTGGAGGCACAGTTGGAAGTAAGACTGCCATAAAAATAATCTATCCAGCTTGTAATTCTCCAACATGTGAGGAAGAGGAGGGCCTGCCTCTGCCTGAGTGCCCAAGCCTGGACGCTCACACTGCTGCAACATGGGTGGGAACATTTGTTTTGCAGGTGTTGGGATATTGAGGTGTTTTGGTGGGTTTGATGGGTTTTACCATTTCCCTTTTCCCAGAATTCCCCTCTTGAAGCAATTGGAAGAGTTAACAGTTGAATCATAGAATTATAAAATGGTTTGGGTTGAAAGGGGCCTAAAAGATCATCCAGTTCCACTGCTGCCATGGGCAGGGACACCTTCCACTGCATTAGGTTGCTTAAAGCCCCATCCAACCTGGCCTGGGATGGGGCAGCCACAACTTCTTTGGGCAAAAGCTGCTTCCACCAACTATTTGTCTGACCCCCACATACCACGTGAGGTACATTTCCCTCCCTGCCCAGCTAAAGCACCTGCTAGCTTTGCATTGATATTAATGATATAAAAAGAGGAGCAGGAAGTCCCAGGCACTGCAGGCAGATAAGGTTGTCTTTGTAGTTCACTTAAATTTTAAATGGGGGTGATGGGAGAAAAAAATTATGCAGAAGAACTCCCCACTGATTCATGAAAATTGAAACTTCTCCTGGGAAGGCACAGGCTTTGCCATCACCTCTATCGCCTTCAGACCTCAAGAGAGCTTCTCTGTAAAATCAGAGCAAGAAAATTGCCTGGAAAAGGCCAGACATTTAGCTGACATATGGAAATTTATGTCCTTGTGCTGCATGATTTAGGCCATGGTTTTGGAGACCTCCAAACACCTCAACCACCACATTGTTTGGTTTGAGGGTTTTTCTCTGGGCTTCTGTTTCTGTTTTGCATCGTTTGTTTCTCCAGCATTAACATATACTATAGACAAGGTCCTACTTCATCAATATGAAATAGAGAAAACATTTCAAACCTCCAAAAACCACAATGGAAAGAGTTAATCTTTTCCCCAAAGTCAGAGACCAGTGCCCCCATCCTGATTTATGAAGCAGAGAAGGAAGGGAATTGGAGCAGCATCCCCTGGCTGGGAACACCAGCACCCCAGGTCCCCCGTACACCGTGCTTACCATGAACACCTCTGTGGGCTGGACACAATGATTTCCTCAGCCACAAAGCTCTCTGTTTGGCTTAAACTGTTCACTGCGATCATGCAAACAAGTACCTCTCCAAATCTTTACTCTCTGCCCTGAACACACAGGAGCCAGCAGGACGTTACCTTGACAGCTGGCTCTGCGTTATGGAGCTGTAAATACATTTTATAATAGACTGGCGGCAAGAAAGATGTGTTTTCAGACTCAACAATATCCCAAATTAACTGCAATTCATTTGAAAAGGGGCGAAGGGGTGGAGGAAGGGGGAATGCGAGCCTGAAACCTGCAGAATATAAAAGCCTTGAAAGCAACAGCCAAAAAGCCCCTGCACAGCTGCCTTCTGGCTCTCAGAAAGAGATTAAAAAACTGAGCAGCATCAGGCTGAAGCAGACGTCACAGAGGCCACCCTGGGCCATGCTCATGCTCAGATAAGACTCTTTCTTATTATTTGCCTGAAGACAACCAAGCTTTCATCAATGCATAGCTCTGCCCTGCTCCCTGCATTAGCCGGTACGAGGGATTCATCTAAACCAAAGAGAGGAGATGCCAGATACTGATGCCTGGGGTGACCGGGGCCTCTGCTCGCATGCTCCCTGGGGACCTCAGAGGGATCCTTCCTGGAACGTCAGCATCTCATCCCACTTTGTACACCAGAGCATTAAGCCTGACGTGCCTTCGTTAGCACTGGCACTGCTCTCCGACATCTAATTTGACTAACCCTTTAGTGACTAATTTAATTACCCCGGCCCACAAACTGACAGACAGCTGTTAAAAATGGTTATTGCATTATTAATATGCTCCAGTAATTTCCCATTAAAACTATACTGTTAATAATTTTTTCCCTGTATTTCTTCCCTCTTAATTAGTCTATTTAAAACTTTGAAGGAATATTCACTTTATGGTAAATGGGAGCGTCGAGCAAATTACATTTTTGATTGAATACTTCTGTGATAGGCCAGCAAATAAGACCGTTGAGTTGTTAATTATTGTCAGAGTTTCACACGATGCCTGCTAATGAGGCAGTCAATCTTCTCTGCCATTCCTAGAATATTAATGGAGGCCTTTGGTATTGATTCTGGCACCAGGAGAAGGCAGGATCCCCTCCTTCTCAAGTGGCTCTAGGGAGGGCAGGGGGCCTCTGCACTAGGAGGGGACACAGAGGGGACCAGAGATCTTTGGGATGTGCTGAACCAAGGAAGACTTGAAGCTGGTTGAAGCTCAGGAAGCTCTTGGGTGCCCCAATGGTGGCTGCACAGCTCCCAGACCCAATCAAGGAGCTGGCACATCCCCACAGGGATCAACCCCATCAAAGAGCATCGATGAACAACAGCCACATCCAGGCAGGACAGGCAGATGGTCCCTGTCATCTCTCTCTGTGCCTGCCTGCTGACTGTGAACTGTATCAGACTCACCTCTTATCTTCCTCTGATAAGAGAATTTGTGTTGTTTTTTTCACTAAGGAAAGGGATACCAGATCTGTCTGAACATCAACAGATAACTTGATAGTGACATTCAGGGAAATTATTAGCAAAGCGACCAAGGATAAGGATTGCCATGAAACTGAGAGGTGGCTTAGAGACCTTACAAAAGCAGCCTTTGAGTTGACCCGGAAGGTACATCAGGGAGCTCTTCAATGCCACTTCTCAAGCCATTTGGGGGTTGGTTCTATCTGATGTTTGTGCTAATGCTCTCATTGAAGGATGCAAGAGTTTGGCAGCAAAGTCTGCCAGTATCAAAGTGGTTGTACTCGATGACTCTTCACATGCAAGGCTCCCATTGCCCAGCTCACAGACCGAGTCTTGCAGGGCATGGAGGACTCCCAGGTCTCCTTGCCCATGGGGAGATGTGGAATGATAACTGGGGCCATCAAAAGCTCCCTACAGGAATGGAGAGACATATCCTGAAGTAGTCTATCCACAATAAATACTCTTGGCTTACGGTAGTGCCCACGCAACCATTCGGAGCAGGTCCAACAGGGCTCAACAGACACTGACAATAGTCAATATCCTTTGGACTCACATGGAAGCCAACTACTAGCTTACAGGTAAAATGCAACCATGAAGACTGGTTGTGGGCAGGAGGCAAGCAGAAACCCACAGCTTCCCCAAAGCAAAACTTTGCCACAGAACAAGAGGGGGAAAGTGGTTACCACCATCCAATAACTGCCAAGTCCCTAATCAGAGACCTTGGACATGGCTAGGCTGCGAGCCGAGTCAACAACCACTACTCATGCTTGCAGGCAAAAGGCAGCGCTGCCCAGCCTGACTGTCTCGATATCACTCAGGAAAAACAGCTGCGGTGCTATCCTGGTGGGGTAACTCCATCGCTTCCCACAGGATTTTCAGGGCAGGGTCACCTGGGGAGTTAGTACAGAAGAGATGCTCCACAGCATCTCATTTACTCAGGTAGACAAGCCCTAACACACACCATGGACTTATTGCACATACAGGTGTGTGTATGGTTACAAGCAACGTATTCACCCCTTGGACTCTATCAGTAAAGGAGCTTTATTAAACCATCCACAACTTTAACGCATTATAAACTACTCAGCTATGGCCCCAATCTGGGTCCAGATCCAGAGGACTCCCATTTCAGAGCCAACATCTCCACCTCTGATCTATCTTGCTACACACTGATCAGAAAGAAAAAAAAAAAAACAAAAAAGAAGAAGAAGAAGAAGAAATGTGGACTGAACTGAATAAAGAGACTTCTCACTGCAAAAGCTCAGTGCATATTTACACAGTATCTTGCCTTAATTCTCAGCTTCTTCATTTATGTCATTTTAAGCCCTTCGCAGTAGCAGGGAAGTATTAGCTGGGGTTTAATTGTGTGCTGTTGGTTCAGCGTGGCTCCCAATGAGCTGCTGCTGGGAGAAAGCCCTGCAACAGGGCAGAGACAGGGCTGGAGTGACAAGGGGACAGCCCATCACAGAGCCACCACCTGGGAGGGCGAGAGCATCAGGGGATGCTACTCCAGCTTGAGCTAGCTCTGCCTTACACATAAGGTGAAACAACATCAGCTGGCACCGAATGATGCCTGGGACAAACCCTTATCTGCAATGCCTGGACCTCCTGTTTGCAGGAGACGTTAATATGTTCTCACTCAAAAACCATCCAGTCACGGTGCCAAAAGACCTGAATATGCCCTAGATGCAACTGGAGGCTCTTCATCCCATCGTGTTCCTCTCCTCCAAAGCCTGCTCAACACCAGCTGCTTTCCTTTTCTCCAGTGGAGGAGAAACGTGCTAGATTAATTACGTGTAGACCTTGTGGTCCATCAGCATCCTCGTTTCCCATCCTCCTAGTGCTGCTTTCCCGACCTCTGCTGCAGCCACAGCAGCTCAGCCCCACGCAGGCACAGCTTGTGGCGCGGCAGCGGGTCCCTAACTGCACCCATCTGCCTTATGATAAAAGGCACTTGGTTGCAGCCAATAGCACCTCATTATATCAAAAACACCGCAGGAGATGTCTAGAGCTGAATTGATTATGGCACAGTAATTCTTCAGGCAGTGAAAGCAGGGCAATTCCCAAGATGAGATTTTCTTGTTTTAAAGTTTTTTTGCAAGGCTTCACCTAATTTCTGGTTGTTTGGTTTTTTTCCCTGCTCACCCCTCAGCCAAATCCCTCCAGTTTTGCATTACACTTTGATTCAGTCCCTAAAAAAAAGTATTGTGCTTAATGCACTCCAGTGTAGAGCCTAGAAATGTGCCACTGCCCACCAGACCTCCAGGGTTTAAACACACAGCAGGAGGAAAGAGTTGAGAAAGCTTTTGCTTTTCACTCTGCAGCCAACAGCCAGCTTTGACAAGACCAAAGAAAGACCTGACAGGTACTTATAAATATCTAAATCAGAGAAGGAGAAGCTGAGGAAGCAGCAAATAAACAGCTAAAAAAGGGCCAATTTGGGCAAAGCAGAGGCAAAGAGTAGAAGACTTGCAGCTGACGCTCAGTCTAGCCTGGGTACAGCCAAGCATGGAAAGGTTTGCTGAGCCAATGAGCAACGCCAGACTGCGTGCACTGTCCCCCGAGCTGTGCAATGCTCATGCTACCTCTAAACCATGCATTTTTGGTCCCTCTAATCTAGATTTGAGTTGCTTTTGTCCATTTGCCTAAAGGTCAGGCTGCCAGAGAGAGCCTGCAGAGCATCACTCCTGAGTGAAATGAGGAGGACTAGCACGGCACAAGGAAAGTTACTGTGAGCTGTCTGTGTAGTGCTACACGGATGCTCCCTCAGCTGCCTCGAGGCCAGAAGGAGGAACAGAGAACTTTTTGCCCTAATAAATCACTCCAGGAGCTGGGGTTTCATCCTGGAGAGGAGCAATTCCCTCAGGGGCAGCTGTGGTGGTGAGGCACAATATCAAGCCCACCAGAGCTGATGAAAATATCACCCTGGCCCTGGCTGCTTAAGAGCAGGAGCCAAAACTAATTAACTTCATTTGTCTTGGGAGAGCGTGGCTGCCCCGGTTTGCTGGCTGCGACTGTGGCTGCTCCCATACCCAGCCCTGGCTGCCCACACAGCCGGGTTCAGCAGCCACCGTGCCTGCACGCTCGCTGCCTGCTCCAAGGTGAAAGCTGGACAGCAGCTTTCCCCCTCAGTTTTGTCTCATTTGCACAACACTGTCTTCCCTCACTTCTCCACAGCAAGAACCATGCTCCTCTGCAGCAACGTGTGCACCCCTCCTTCCTTTCAGGAATAAGAAAACACTCCATAAAAATAAACCTAGGGTCCATCTTGTCCAAGAATCCTTTCCAAGCTGGCAAGAATGTCTTCTCACAGTGCCCTTAAAGCAGAAGGACAAAGCTCCCCTGTTCACGTCCACCTTTGTTCCCATCATCTCTGCTGGGATGATTTCTCCTCCCCACACTGGCTGCAGAACCTGCCACAGGTTCCTGGCATGCTCCCAGGAACCTTTCGTCTCAGCTGAATTTTATTAGTGTTGTCCTCTAGATGAAGTGATCCAATGGTAGTTACAGGAAATAAAACCAAGAAAGGAGGAGCAGACATAGTCCAAGTCAAGCCAGTGAAGGCAACCAAAATCTCCTCAGAACGGGCTGGTGGATCATGACGGTGCTTTCTTCTAAATTGCACTAAGAAATAGCCGAAGAAAAAGTATTAACCCATTCCTAATGGGTTAATTCCCCACCCAGGACCATAACCCTGGTGACACAACTAAGCTAAAAGAGAGCTGTGCATCCGGACAGATCCAGGGCTATCGTTTCCCCCACCCTGGAGCATCTCAGGGCCTTAAGGACAAGATTGCTGAGGACAACCCTGGGAGAGAAAGCAGGAATTGAGAGCATCCTTCCCCAGGCATCCACGAAACCCTGTCCCTCCTACCACGGCCACCACCTTCATTTCTCCACTGTCCCTCTATGACTCCAGTGACCCATGAGTGCAGCTCCCAGCCCACTGGCTGGACAGCCACATGCTCTTAGTTGGCACCAGGTGAAGGCAATGTGGGTTGCCTTGCTCTGAAACGGGAGGGGGCAGAGACATCCCGAACACTCTGCACTTGCTGGGGCTCAAGAGCCAGTCTCGCACTTCTGTGCCCAATCCCAGCAACCTGATCCTTTCCAAAAACATCACAGCTCCCTTTTCACCACAGGAGAAAGAGGAGGAGGAGAGCAGAGGGTCCCTTTCTCAAGCCTGAAACAGTTCTTTGCCGTTCTCGCACCATGCAGCCACACAGCCACCCCTGTCAGGACCAAGGGATGAACTGCCTGGTCCCTCTCCAACCTGCAGACCTTCTAGTCCTGTTCACAGGCAGGAGATGCACACAAAGGCAAAGGTAATAAAGCTGAAATGGGGTGTAGAGGAAATGGAATTCAGACAAAATAGTACAGATGGGCTGTATAAAGAGAGGCCACGATGCTGCACTTTGAAGAGGCAGCTACAAAGCATGATGACTTCATTGCTCTGTACAACTACCTGAGAGGAGGTTGTGGAGAGGAGGGAGCTGGGCTCTTCTCCCAAGTAACAGGGGACAGGACGAGAGGGAATGGCCTCAAGCTCTGCCAGGGGAGGTTCAGGCTGAACATTAGGAAAAAAAAAAAATCACTGAAAGGGTCATTGGGCACTGGCAGAGGCTGCCCAGGGAAGGGGTTGAGTCACCTTCCCTGGAGGGATTTAAGGGACGGGTGGACGAGGTGCTGAGGGACATGGGTTAGTGATTGGTGGGAACGGTTGGACTTGATGATCCAGTGGGTCCCTTCCAACTTAGTGGTTCTATGATTCTATGTTTAACACAAAGCATAAAACCAAATAACACCATCAGACAAGGATGGGAGTCTCCTTTCACTGAAGAAAGCTAAGGGCTCATTTTGCAGCCTCGCATCACCCTTTCTGCTAAGCACGCACATCAGCGCGGTAGTTTAGACCCCCCGTTTCCTCCTCCTCTCCAAACTCTCTGAATTCCCTGTTTGTCTCAATGCCAGCAGGATCCTGCTCCAGCACGGATCCTACTCCTGGCGGCTGGCTGGATAGCTACAGCAGCAGATCTGGCATAAGGGGTAGCTACAGAGTGTAATGCCAAACCCTACTCTGTGATGGGAGATCCCAGACACATTAAAAGGAATCATTCTGGGTGTGAGACAGCATTTGCGTATTTGGCGGGTGTTAGAGTTTTTTTAATTGTCTCAATAAATATATAAACAAAATCTGTTCACTCGTTAGGTTGTTTTTCCCTCCTAGGCTCTGTGGCTCCCTGGACGAAAGGAACAGCAATCGCTCAGCTGCCAAACTTGTAGCTGGTGCTAGTGCTTCCCACGATGGATTTGCCTACAAGCCAGGTACAAATTTACATCCACTGCCCCTAAGAGCTTTGAATATTTCCTGTGCAGCTTTACAGCCCAGCACCAAGACCTCAAAAACGTGGCAGGATCGTACAAAGGATGGGAAAACAGAGTGAAACTCAGCATTCCTGTTGCAGGAATCATTAAAATCCTCTGAAAAAGGAGGACTGAAATGTCTCTCTGCTTCTGGGTATGAAAGATTCCACAGCTGGAGATGGACCAGTAAGGGTCGGGCTGAGGGCAGTGAGGACCCTGCACCCTCCCAGAGGTGCTGGCTGAGCCACGTTTCAGTTTTGATACTCCTTGGGTGGTTTCATCTCAGGTCTTTGTTCTACCCCACACCCCACCACCACCCACCCTCCCTTCCTCCCTGCCCCCATCTCCTCATCCTGACACTCCAATTCCTTACTCGTTTTGCTGCTCACACCCTTCGGTGGCTGCTGCAAGGTTACATCTCCATTTAGTCACCCTGTAGGCAAGCGAGACGTACGTGACTCCTGTAACCTGTTCTAATAAATCAAAGCAGGAGGCAGGGAGCAGGAAAAATCCCAGTAAGCAGCCAGGATGATGCTAAGTTGACAGATGCAGGGCAGAGGCTGGCGGCTTCCTCTATGTAAAGGATCTGTCCTTTCCCTTCAGAGGATGAGGCCAAAGGCTGCTTTATCCCTGTTTTAAGCACCACGAGCTGCTTCTCCATCGTTTTTGCAAGATGACGACGTGTTGGGATGATAAGAGGGCCAGGCCAGAGCTCTGGGGACGTTATCTGCAGGGATGACAGCGTCTCTGTGATGTGCACAGTAATGAATTGCCCTCTTTGCAGAAATGAGTAAGTTGTGCCTGGTGATGCAATGATTAATTTGCTCCCTCATGTGAAGCTGTCCATTCATCACGGGCACCAACTGCCAGCTGCTTGTGGCTCCTTTACTGGCACCAACAGGGCAAGAGGCTTTGCAGGAGCTCCCAGATTCCCACTGAGCAACAGCTCAAAACCAGCACTTCCCATGACCTCCTGACTTGAGATGCTCCCTCTAACAACAAGCATCCAAAAAATCACAGCCTGCTCTGTTCTGGGAGACAGAAAAGGTGGAGAGAAAAAGAAACCTAAAAAAAAAAAAAAACCAAATCCAAAACCAAAACAAGATCCTTTAGAGTCTCCTACACCAAACAGTCAGAAGAGCTGGCAGGGTGGTCTCTGCCTGCTCCTGCCTGTATCCCACCAGGGCTTCCCACTAGCCCAGCCACCTCCTGAGCATCAGTGCTCAGCTGCAGCAGCACCCGTTTTTCTGCAGTCCTGTAGATAAGGCACAAAGCCAAGCCATGGGGCAGATGAGTTCTGCTGCTGCTGCAACAGCATGGCCACGGCAAAGCTGTTTCCCATCTCCTGGCCAAGATTCCCTTTGCTTTTCTCATCCATTTCACTTTTATTCTCCTCTGCTTCCAGGTTGTTTTGCGCTGCAGTGCTCAGCACCAACTTGCAAAGATCACAAGTGACCGAACACTGAAAAATCCCTGCAAACCATCACTGCAAAATCACTGAAAATAAGCACTGAACCGCCCTGCAAGACCAGGGCAGCAGCAGAGTCACAAGGCAGGGTGAGGCTGAGCCAGGGAAAGCTACACACAAGTAGGGAGCAAAAGCCCAGCTTCTGTCCTCAACAGGAGACAGGATGAATGCGGGTGCAGAGTTGGGGAGCAGAGCTCTCTGCTGCTGAGAGCACTGACAATAAAACAACAAACAAATAAAAAAAATATAAAAAATCCAGTTGGTTGTACTTCGGCAAAGAATTCCAAGAGCAAAGGGGCTCACTTGGGAGCAAAACGAAGATGAATCAAGAGCGAGTTCAAGAGAATTCATTCTGCTGCCGAACACTTGTCTCTCCATCAGGACATCTCAAAGGCTTGTCAAGCAAAGGCAAGGCTTTTATTTGTTTCTATGGTTGCCATAACAATGGAGCTACATGTCATGAGCAGCTGAGGCTCGTGTCTCTGATTTATAACTGCTCTCCAGAAATTACCAACTTTTCTGCAGAGCGGGTGGCACGGTGAACCAGGACCACTAGGTGTTTGCCAGTGCCATGCTCTGCCCCTGGGGTTATCTCCCCTCTCTGTCCCCGCAGCCAGCTGTGCCCCAAGGGATGCCTTTCTTCCTCCCCTCTGGGATGCTCTTCATAGAATCATAGAATCATAGAATCATAGTACAACCAGGTTAGAAGAGACCCACCAGATCATCGAGTCCAACCATTCCTATCAAACACTAAACCATGTCCCTCAGCACCTCGTCCACCCGTGCCTTAAACACCTCCCGGGAAGGTGAATCAACCACCTCGCTGGGCAGCCTCTGCCAGTGCCCAATGACCCTTTCTGTGAAAAATTTGTTTTATTAGCCCCTACAGGGATGCTCAGTGCTGACAGGGGTGAGATCTGGGGGCTAGGGGCACAGGGCCTCCCGGTCAGCTGCCGATGGGGCAGAGCAACATATGCTGCCATAATTGTAGCGAATCCTGGTCCCACAGGACGAGCAGTACCTCCTAAAGGTCCAAAAGAGAGATGATAAGGTGTCCAGGGAAGGATTAAACAGCTAATAATATAGTTTCTAAAAAAATATGGACTACTGCATTAACCACCAGGCTACGGGATAAACAGATAAGAGAGAAGGATGGGAGCAATAAGGAGAGGGACTCAGAGAGAGCTCTTGAAAGCAAGTGAGACAAGGTGGGACTGGGAGGTAGTTCTTGACCTGGCAGAGGATGCCTCCAGCCCAAGCAAGAAGCTTGTCAGTGCACCAAGAGCTCCGTGGTGCTGCTAACCAACCTCATATGACCAAGGACCTCATCCTTAGTGTGACTGCCATGATCCCAGATGCGTGACCATCATGCAGAGGATTGGCCTCTGGGGTCAAGGAAGGGGTCCTCAACATCATTACTGCTAAATTATACATATAAGTTTATTAACTCTATGCATGCTCTTGCTTAATTTAAGCTGCAGAACCCTAAAACCACCAGCAAGTTCTGTCTGCAAAGTCCTGACCCCACTCAAGACCAAGCACATGTGGGAGCATCCCTATGGGATGTTTGCATGGAGCCCTTTGGCTGAGGTCCATTGAAAATACCTCTAACAACTTGGCTGCAGCAGCAGAAGGAGGCCTGGATCCTTCACTCCCACCCACCAAAGCACTGCAGACAGCTTGCCGCACCGCTCAGTGGTGAAACATACGGAAAATAGCATCTCTCTGGAGAAGCAGCAGGGAATCAGCATTCCTCCAGAGAGTTGCTGAAAGGCAGAGCCCCACCTGTTCCTTCCGCAGTTTCAAGCATCTTCATAAAAACGCGAGGTCACATCTGAACCCTTAACCTGCGGAGTTGTAAAGACTTCATCACTTGTTTTCTCCGAACCAGGCTTTCTTCAATTTTCCTCCATTAAACTCTTCGAGACAAATGACCCCGGAGCCAAAAGGTGTCAGACTAATGAAAGGTCTGCAGGAATGTAGCACGCTTGTTATTAAAGACACAGAAGAAATACGGGACTGAGCTACCATCACAGTGCTACACGACAGCAACCAGGGCACTCTAGGTGCTGAGACGTGGATGTGTCGCAGTTAATATTTAACAGGGCAGGATCTGCACCTTGCTGCAAGATGTGACTGTACTAGAGCTCAAGCACTGCAGAACCACCTGCAGGAGCTGCCAGTAGAGCCACCATGCTCCCACAGCCCAGGGAACAGGTCCCCACCCCACGCAGAGGGATGGCGCTGTTTGAACAGCTACGCAAGGGGTGGCATAAATTCACCTCTGATGGTAGGTCTGACATCACAGGTCATCATCTGGACATCTGAACCACCAAAAATGCCACATTACTGCTCCTTTCAGAAGCTACCAACACTTGTCTCAGTCCAGAGGGACAAAGCAAAGAGGCTGCAAGATACATAGCTCTAAAAATACTTTTTTGATTGTGTGAAAACACCCAAGAACCTCAAAGGAGGTTCTTAAACAGGACAATGTCATGCCATGAGCACCAACACGCACCATCCTGGCTCACTGATGGCAGGGGACCAGAACAGCCTCAGCATTGGCTCCTCTACCCTATCATGCTCTGGTCAGATGGTATCACCTTGGTTTCCCCCCACCCTAGGGTGCTCAGGACCCCAGGCTAGCAGCCTGATCCCCGTTTGAGAAGTGTTTAAGTTCTAATGCGGAAATAAGAGATTGCTTTTCCATTTCCACTATATCTGTGAAACCTTCCATAATTCAACATCAAATATTTATTATAGCGTTTATTAAAGTTTTAATAATTTAGCATCTCTTGTGTGCAGGATACAAGCACTGTGAACTCACCTCTCTTATTCTACCTGGGTCACTCCAATATTTATACCCGGAATTCTCAGTTTGAGTTCCATTTATGAGGGGAATAGGCAGCAGCCTCTGTGCCAGAATCCCTCCTCCCTCTGCTTGGTGTTCATCCATCCTGACCAAGGCTCTTCCACAAGGATTGGTGCCCAGAGACAATTACTGCACTGGAGAAGAAAGCAAGCTTTCTAGCCTCTATTTTCACTAAGGTATTTTTAACAAGGATGTGAGGAGGTAAGAAAGAAATAATGTTCTCCTGGCATTTTGGCTTGGAAAATATTTCCATACAAGTTGACCCTTCATCTTCTCAAACAAAAAGCAGCAGTCTTCTGCAGACAAGAAAAACAATGCTCCTAAGAGAGCCAAATTGTGATAGATGTATACCATCAGTCCTTTTTTGCAGGAGAGGGAACAACGCTAATTAGCAACAAAAACACACTTGGAAGTGAGAACCTTTTAGATGCCAGTCCCAGCCCTACCACAGGTTTTTACAGGCACTTACTCCAAGCACAGCCTTGCTAAGACTCACGGTGATGGGATAGAAGAATGGAAATCTGGCCCCTGCCCCCCCCCCCCCCCCCCCCCCCCCCCGACATTGCTCTAGGAAAAAACAGGACAGAAAGGGCTGGTAAATATAATTATCCAGGAATATAATCTGCAACAGAGAAGAATTTGCAGGTGAGGAAATCTTATTTAAAGGGGGAGAGGGGAATACACACTAAACATCTTAGGAATTAAACAGTTAAACCCCTGTCAGCCAGGCAGAGGGGGACAATCACCACCACCTCTCTCCTCCAAGGCAGAGTCTGCTGCTCTCTCACCACCAGAGACAAAGAGGACAATCGTTTTGCCTGGCTCCTTTTCCAAGAGAACTCCTTTTCCCACCCACAGTCTGGTCCTCCCACCAAACCGCCTCTCCTTCCCAGGACAATTCTCCTCTTGCAACATCCTCTTAGGTCCCACTTATGAATTGTCAACAAGTCCAATGCCACCTGGTTAAAACACAAGCTAGCCAAGGTGGAAGAGCCAGAGAAACATCCGCGCATTTACTGAACTCAAGGAAAGAAAAAAACCCTCTAACTGTATTAATAACTCAAAAAAACCCCCACCTCTAATTGCATAATAATTGGACAAGCAACATGTCCTTTTACCAGGGTCTGACCCTTCATAAGCATCATAGCAGATTATTGTGGGCTGGGTAGATATGATAGACGTACGAGTTTCTGAAAGATGACAGCACCTTCATAACAGTAAATGCATCAATTTAAGCTACGCAATCTAACATCAGATTTAAGTCACTTTGAAATTGCCTTGCCACAGGTTTATACCAATTTACCTGACTGGACTGGCAGACTTCACAGTTATATGCACAGATCTGGTCTAGACCCCTCAGGACCTAAAAAGTCTGGAGAGCTATCACATCAGGTTTCTTATTGGAAGAAAATTAATCAAACTTATCATTGTAGAATTACTGTATCTTCAATAACAATTTAAAGAGCAGTGCAGTCACTCAAGCATGAGAACAAGAAATCTGCTTCCTACCTGACATCTGCTGGATCTTCTGTCACCAGAACATCTGTCTTGCAGCTGGCGAGAGGATTGATGGAAAGCTCCACAGGGGGCACCACAAAGCTCTTACTGACAGGCAGCCACAAACCTTGACCCAAGCTATAGGTGGACCTGGAATAAGGACAAACATGTCATATGGGAACACACTGTCCGTGGTGAATGGTGGCCCTCTATTGCACCTGACCACTTGGAAATCAGAGCAGCGGTGGCACTATGGGATAACTTAGTTATTTGGTCTTGTCCTGAAAGCCAAATGAAAGAGTAACAGCTAGAGATGGATCAGGGAAAACTTGGAAATGGTTAAGCTCTTCATTTCAGTTCAGGAAGTCTTTATGTGTGCACCATCCTCACTTTTACTGAGCTGGGTCGCACTGAGGAGACAAGAGGAAAACCCTTCCCTGTCTGCAGAACATGGGCAAATCTTTCACATTTGTCAAATGCAAATGACACTGTTGTCCCTCAGGCAGAACAAGACAGAGCCAGGAATTACCAAGAGGTAGCATCCACTGGGTTGGTCTCACCAACATCCCCCTTCCAAATGTCCAAGCTGAACACTCCTTTGACTCACCTGAGGATCTTCTCTGGCGCCTGCTCTCCTGTGACCAAATCATATCCCCGCTCAAGTGTCGTGTAGGGCCATGGCCTGGGAAGCAGAGAGGGAAAGAGTAGCTGTGGCAAATCACACAGCAGGGAAAGTGGTAGAGTCTGCTCTTGAGTCTTTGGTGCCAATGATGGCTGATAAAGAGGAGAGCAGACCCCTCTCAGCCAGGACGGAGAGAACACACCATCATATCACCACTCACCCTTCGCTGTGTCCCCAGTCGCTGCGCACACACAAGTGGCGATGGACGGGGTCTGGGGCGTAGCCTTCATGGCAGCTGCACTCTCCTGAAAGAGAAGAGGGGAAGATGAGACCTCTCTGACCCCAAGGAACACCAGCGACCATGTCATTGGGTGTTCTTCCCGTTCTTCCCCTGTCTGGTTGTTCATGGCCATTCCTGGTCCCTGTTGTAGATCTGGGAGACTCTGGATTCTTCTGAAACCTTCAGGAGGATGGGATGGAGAAGATAAGGAGATGCTGGAAAGATGCAAGAAACCTGCTGCTCGTCTGGAGGTAGTTATGTGATGTGGCTCCTGCTCCCACTGGTGTAAAAGGTCTGTTCTTGACCTGTATTCCTGTGCAGCCCTGCAGCTCCCCCTCTGTCTAACGGACTCTAATGAAAGCCCACACTTGCCACAGGACTTGCCATGCGGATCCAGGCGCTACCACAGTCCTGCTGAGCCCTGTCCACACCACTGGCAGAGGGGCTTCTCTGGGGCCAGTGGTTCAATCCTCAGTAGGCTTCACACTTTCACTTGAGGAAAGCCAGTGCCCATTCCCATGCACCTTTCAGGTCGGGGGATGCTTCCAACCCATCCTGGACAGCTCTCTTCCTATCTCTGCTCCTGTCACCTTGCACTGGGATGAGTTTGCAGAGTCTCCTGCAGCCCAGGCTCCTACAGGAGCATGCAGAAGCCCACAGCCTCCATCCTCCACAGGCAGTGCCCATGTCATGTCCCCATCCCATGGCTAAGGAGCTCTCAGTCCCACTCCCCTTCACTCTCTAGGTGCTACTTCACCCTGTTACACCCTTTTGACAGCAGGAGAAGACATTTCTCATACCAGAAACCCAACCATGCTTGGCCCAAATTGATTCTGTGTTTGGTAGAAATACATAACCTGGAGCAAGAAACAGCAAAATCAAAAGATTAATTGGATTTGCACGTGGAGTTACAAGCTCCTGCTGATGATTCTCCCCTCCCCTCTCCTCCTCTCCCCATTGTGCCTGACAGCACTGCAGGCTGAGCTGTAAACACCAGCAGAGGTGGGGAGCTGGGGAGGATGCTAAAGAGGAGTAACCCCATCACGGTGATAACACAGACTGGCAGGTACCTGCATGCTCATCAAGATCTTAAGTAAGTCCTTAACATGCCTCGCAGGGATTACAGTAAAGAGCTTTATTGTCGGGAGAGAGCGAGATGAGGGTTCAACTGCTGAGATTTTTGAGGAAGAGTCGCCTGGAAATGGGGAGGCGGCAAAAAAAAGAGGGAGAAAAAAAGAAAGAGACAGCTAATGATGTGCTAAAACGCAACAGCACCTTCATGAAATATTCACTGCCTTAAACACGTCTAATATTAAAGATTAAATGTCCCGGGATTTGTCCTAGCGACTTCGAAGCACTGATTTATGATCTGTCAAAAGCTGCTAACCTCATGATTCATAACGGGAGCGGCAGGAACATTGCTTCTCCAAAGGGAAAGAGTTGGGATGGAGATGGTGGTGCAAGCCCCTGTACCGGCTGTGCCTGGGGGCTGGGGCGGCCTTGCTACAAGAAACCGTGGGTCCTAATAGCTCCATCAGTAATTTTAAAAAAAGAAAAGTTATTTTTTCCTTGGGTGCTTAGTACGCAAGTTTCCCCAGCCGCGCCGCGGATCATTAATTCCTGGCGCTTATTACATAACAAATATATGCTCTGCAAATGAAAGACATCTCAAAGTGCTTGCAAAGCAGAGCTGGGAGTCTTGGGGCACCAGCTTGTGCTCAGCTCCTGCCACAGAAATTAGAGCAAGTAGGGAAAAAACAAAATCTACCAAGGTTGGCATCAAATGGCCTAAACAAACACCTCCCTATTGACAGCTGGAGGTGCCAGGGCAGTAAATCCCTTTCCCACAGCACAGGAGGGTTTATTTTGTCCAGCAGTTTGTTTACTGCTCCGTCAGTTTGGCATCAGGAGGAGAAACTCTATCAACCTGCAGAAATATTGATTTTATCGACTCCAATCCTGGAGTTTCAACGGCTCCCGACAGTGCTGGAGGCTTTATTGGGAGGTTTATTGGGAGGTTCATTCCAGTAAGTGAGAGGGTAAACGGCAGTGCTGGCTGGGTAGGAGAAAGGTGGGACATCAGGGAAAGCCACCCAGGGCACGGAGACCACAGGTACCTGCTCCTCACTAGGACCACTTGGGACCTGTTTTCGCAGGTGGATCTGTCCCATTTCGCAGAGTTTTAGGGACTGGATAGGAAGGCTCCCAACACTGGCTCAGCTGAGCGTTGCAGTCTGCAGGAAGAGCAGGGACTCCTCCTCTTGGGCCAGAAGGTTTAGGATCTATTTCTGTATCTAGAACTACAAACGAGCAATTAGTGGGGTTTCCATAAGCCTCAGCAGAACCTGTTGTGCTTCTACAAGTTTTCATGAGCTTCTGGTCTCTCCACAGCAGCATCCACCCTCCTTCATTGACCTCGTGAGCTTCTCCATTATTCTTTTTCTGTCCCCATGCTCCTGGGTGTGATGCTGAGCCAGCCCGAGCCAGGGTAGCAGGGCTATTACAGACCAAGAAAGTCCCCAGAGTAGCAGGAATGGGTTGTCCCCATACCTCTAACTCCTCTCTAGGGTAAATGCATTCTCTAAAGAGAAGATTTCAACATGCTGCTAAAATAAATCAAACCACCCAAATCCAAAACAGCAACACCTTTGTTCAGAGCTACTAAATGTCACGTGCTTCTGAGACAAGTGGAGTTTTCTGCTCGGCATTGCTTGGGCTAAGTTAGGATTCAACCTGAGCTTAAAGACAAAGTCAACCGAAATAACCGAGTTTGACAAATAGCCACACCTGAGGCCGGATGCAATTTCCACAGGTCCTGCACACGCCTCCACGCAGCGTTCGGCTGCTGCGGGAGGACAAATGAATCAGGATCTACAAATTGCTCTGACAAGCATCCTATTTCCGCAGCCACCGACCTGTGCACCCTGTGTGCATCATCCTTCCTCTTCCTTCAGATTCACAACCCACAAATCAGGTCGGATAATCCATGGCAAATTTTGGGCTATTATAGCAAAAGGAAGGATTGCTGTTTGCTCAGTTTTAGCAAGAGCGCATCCCAGTACTGAGCTCTGGAGATCCCATGTTCTGTATCCCGTGTATTATTTAAGAAAACATCCCTGCCACTGTAGAGAGAAGATGGATAAACCAAGAAATATCACACCGTAGCTCAAGCAAGAGGCTCAGAAAAAAAAGAATGTTATTCCTGTGACACATGCAGCTGTGTGGAAGGGTGAGGGGAGAGGTAAGGCCACAGGAATACAGAAGCTCCCACAGCACTGCTCTCCATCCTCTCTGGCTCCCCTCTTACTCCAAGTCCCATCACAGACCATGCTGCCACAACTAATTACAGGTGACATGGAGTTTCTGTGCCAATTTCTATTCGTGAGAGCAAACCCTCGTCTGAAGGAGTAGGACACATCTCAAAACTCTGCAGGCACCTGCAGCCTCCCGTCCTGCCATGTCTTCACCTCCATGGAGGCTGGTGGCAGAGACTGCTGGTAGCTCAGCCTGAAGTGCCATGCAGAGCAACACGCAGCAAGGCGCGGGTGGGACTGAGGAACTCAGCCTGTAGCGGCCGTGCAGCTCAAGCTCCCTTTGGCCCCACAACGTTGCCCTTCCCCTCGACTGGAAGGGTGAGAGGGATCTGCAGCTTGACCTGGAGAAACAGGGCAAAGTATGGGCACATCTGCCTGGTTTCCACATGCAAACTGCGCTCATTTCTGAGCATGAGGCTCCTCACGCTGCCTGTGCTTCACTCTGGCTTTCGTGCCAGAACTGCAGAAGGGCAGGGCTGGAGCAGTCTGCATCCATCATTAGCATCGTTAGCACCCATAGCTTTTGGTTCAGGGTTGACCCATGCTAAGGCTTGCTCATGCCTGGAGGAAAGCAATCTAACACGAACCACATCCAAGCTTATGACCTCCAGGGGCACAGGCGTGGTGCAAAGACAACTACGTGGAGGAAAACAGCTCTCCGGCCCCTGATGCATCCCAGCCAGCACAGGGTCTCATGTTGCACCTGCATCTTCCCTGGTTGTAGCACTCTGCCCAGGGAGCCACGGAGCAGGGCTGTGGGATGAATTGCCAGTGTAATCCTGTTAGCCTTGTTAGGGAGAGAGGCAATCTGCAGTGATAATGCTGCAAGATCACCCTAATCCTTCCACCCATTGCGCAGCACAAAATAGAGGCTCCCAGAGTCCCTGTGCTCCTGGAGAAGCTGTTCTTTGCTGTCACTGGCATTGTTATTTAAGGAGCTGGCGGGGCTTTGGCTGTGGTGGAGCAAATCTGTAGCTCATCAACTCTCTTCCTGAACTGCCAGTATCCATGATTCCTTCCTCCAGAGCAGCACAAGCGTTAGCCCTTGTCCCACAGTGATGCCTTGTTGTGCCCCTGCTGCAAAGATACAGTCCTGGGGACAACTCTGGACCCCAGCTAGGGTGGCAGCTTGTTCCCAGAGGATGCAGGGCTACAAACACACTCATTTTGACCTGTGTGAGCATTGCATGTACACAGTCACTGCTGCTTCAAAGCTGCCTCTCCCACTCCAAGTGATGCGCAGCCTGGCCCCAGGTTTTTGGGTCCCCTCCTCTCTAGGTACCCACACACCAGGGGATACGGCATCGAGCTGGGAAGCTGTAGCACCAATTTCCTGGTCGCTTTCAGCTCCACAGCTCACCTGGGCTGTATTCCCTGCAGAGCCCCCATCCCAGCAGCGGGGCAAGCTTCAGCACAACCATCCCTCCAAAACCACCTCTTGCTTCTCCCTCCAGCCACCACAGCATGGGAGGAGAAAGGATTGGCAGAGGGAGGTGGGTGCCAGGTGGCAAGCCGAGGCTAAGTATTTTAAATGAACAGAGGCAGTCATTGAGTGTGGTGACTGCTACCCTGCCAGCCCTGACTGCAGCAGTGTTTGCTGCGGGGCTGCAGCACAGAGCCCTTCTCTTCTAGGGGAGCATGGAGCCATCTCCAGGGTTACCAGCCTGCTCCAAGGCAGGAAGAATGGAGGGTCCTTCTTCTTCCTTGCTGCAGGGATGCAAAGCCTCTGTTCCCATCAGCAGCTTGAGCTGCATGGCCCGACTCCCCTCTGCAGGAGCAAAGGCAGCTGCAAAAGGCATCTCCCACCTGAGCACTGCTTTTCTGACCACCAGTTTGGTGCTCAGTAAGGGCAATGTCCCCTTGTCAGTCACAGTGGCTGCTCTCCATGAGTCCCCACTAGGGCAGAGGGGACTTGGGTGCTCTCACACTAGGCTCATGTGCTGCTTCCTGACACCACACAGGACACCCCATGCTCCCCCCAGCTCTGATATCCCCCAGTGTGTCCCTTCCAAGTTGGTGGCAATGCCCAGGACCACCAACAGCATCCTTGAGCACCAGCTGCATGGCATAAGTCACCAACAGATCAACACAAGTTACCCCATCCCTCCAAGAACCACGGCCACTGACCTCCCATCACAAAGCTGTTGAGGCCTCAGAGCCTTGTCTGCATCTGGAGGAAGACCTGCATTGATTTATTCCTTGTGAAAGGTTTCTGAGCTCCTGGCAGAGAAACAAACCACAGGCTCCATAAATGAGCCCTCCACTCCCCCATTGCTGCCAGCCCTCCCGGCAGGGGTGATTAACCTACCAGGCAAATGCAAACCCTGGGTAGCACATGAGATCTCAGCCACCCAGTCCTCCTGCAGGTGGGAGTCTCTTCACCCACGGTCTGACCTAAATAAAAACAATGAACACCAAGGTAGCAGCACTCCTGGTGCTGACCTCGAACTGGCTGCTGGTGGTGCAGGCACAGCAGCTCGCGGATGCTCAGAAGCCCCAGCCTGGTTTTCTTGGGAGGAGCAACTCCATGACAAGGGTGAGCTCATCAGGGACAGGGCAAAACATGTTTGCACAAGGGCTGGCACCACAGTTTCCCATTGATAGAGGTAGGGATGAGAGGAAAGTTGAAAAAGCCTGCAACAAAACCCTTCCTTAAAGAGTATGATGTGCCCCTCTGGGATGGCAGAGCAAGTACCTCTTTTGAGAAAGACAGTTGGAGAAATTGAAACACAGTCAAGGATGAACAAAGGTCCTAATAGTTCATTAAATGCCTAACTTCAATGAACAAGTGCAGTGACTTCAAAGAGCTGCTCCTGGAGTTGGGTCAGCCCCTGGCCAAGGCTGCAGTTCCCCCAACAACTGTGGCAGAAGCACCAGCTCCAGTAAAGCTCTCTGAAAAGCTTCTCTTCTGCTGTTCCTGGCCTTTGGGCACTTCCCAAACCTTTCATCCTCACATGAAATGCAGTTTCAGTAAAAGCTGCTTAGCTCTTGAGGAACGAGGCAGGGACAGTGGCTCCTGCCCACCTGACATACGGCAGAGTACAGAGGGAAAGCCCAAAGCCAACTTGACAGTTATCCCTCCTCTCCCACCACTACACGACCCTCTCTTCACCCAGATCCATCACAGCACTTAATGTGCAAGTTTTATTTCCAAGGATTGCACCTGGCTTTACACTCTACATGGATTTTATTCTCATCATCGCCTGCTCAGCCGCTAAGGAAGTTCTCCCTGGGCACACGTGTGGCTGATGCCAGGAAGCAGCAAGAGGTCCCGAGGGGGGAACAAGGGTGGTCCATTGTGCCATGCCTGTCATCTTCTGGCGTGACCACTGGACCAGAGCTAACCACAGTGGGCAGAGAAGCCACCTCCTGCAGCACTGGTGGGGTGGGGAGATGAGCCCCAGAGTGGCTCCATCCAGCAGAACTCACTCCTCATCCCCCCTCTCTGTGGTCTTTAGACAAGCACAGAAATGCCATTACAAGAACATTAGCAGCTGCAGGATTAAACACTCTAATGGCAGAAAATGAGAGTGTAAAGACAGCACAGATAACCTTAACTCAGCCCCCTTGCAGGCATGCATTTTGATTGCTGTTTATGTATAACACTTCAGCCCGAAGCTAAATTAGCTTGGGAGTTAACTGCCTCCTGCCCTGCTTGGTGCACGAGGCAAGCTGTGCCGCCACAGGAAAAGAAATCGTATATTACATGGTTTTTGACCAAGTTATTAAACTACATACCTTAGAGAGACAGAACCTCATCTTATAAAAGCCTAAGTCAATAAAGACACCAGGATCCTCCAGCAGCGAAAATAGCAAAAGTGCACAAGAACAAACAAATATTACTTGATGTGCACAAAAAGCTGCATGATATTAAATTGAACTACCAGAGAAAACGGCTCTTTTCGTAAACACAAATACACTCTCACCAAGGTTGGTCATCTCCCAATTTACATGCTCAGCTCTGCAACCTCCAAATCCCCTTAACAGGTTGCCTTTAAAAAAATGGTTCTGTTTAAAAATGACTTTCATCCACCTCCTGCCCACAAGACCCTTGTCCTACCTGGACAAGAACACTATCTGCAGCTTTGGTGACAAACTACTCATTTGGAAGATGACAGAAGCTTTTTTTTTTCCCCTTTTTCCTGCCAATTTCCAGAAAAGACCCTTAGTTACCACTTCTCATTTAGTCCTTACACACTCGTTGCCTACTGCGTTAAGGGGTGCCATCAACTGTAGATGCAAAGGAGAGGAGTTTGATGGAGAAGTGCCTGATTTATAGATGGAGAAAAATAAATCCCACACATTTGTGCCTGCTAATTAAGGTAGCTATCCATCTTATTTATGCCACTGCTCTGGCAAACCTGACAGCACAAAATCAGAGGCTGGTTTTTCCAGCATTTGGCCCTAAGGGACCGATTCTCCGTCAGGTCTCTTAAGCGATGCCCACAGAATGCACAAGTGAATCAGTTTTGTGCATACAAAGCAGGTAATTGTGCTCACAAATCAGGATGCACATATGCCGCTGAAAATGATGCTCTCATAAATGTTACCGGTGCTGGTAAAGGAGGCCAGGGGAAAAAGTGGCACTCCTGGACTTTACCCAGAGGTATCACAGCACAGGGTACAAGCGGTGGTCCTGGTAATGTACTCCACATCTGTCCAAACTGCAGAGAGCAAGGAGAGTTGAATGCAAGTCCCAAAAGTTGAGAAACCTCCAAGCAGCACAGTCAGCACCTGCCAAGAGGATGGAGTGTGTTGGCTGAACCTCTCCAGCTGAGGATCACATCCCGACTCCGGAGAGGTACCTGTCCCATCCGATGCGATAACTGGGGCACAGCCACTGTATAATGTCTGCAGGGGCAAGGCCCTCAGCGGCATCTATTTATTTATGTACCTGCAGTCACATCAGACTAACGGGTTTGGCTGTTTCTAAGGCAGGGAAGAAGGGGAAGGATGATATTTTGCCCATGTGTGGATGTCAGAGCTCCCTCTGAAAAGCTCTGACGAGCTGGAGCTTTGCAACACGGGTTTGAAACTTGTCAGCGGGGCAGTAATCTTTTAATTAATGGGTGAGCCAGACGGCAAAGACACAAGGGAAGGCAAATTAAGGTCAGGCAGGCAAAAATGTATTTTGGTATTTCCTAGAGTTTCAGAGCTTCCGTTTTCAGTGCAGATTATTACTCAGACTAAAGTAGTGCTCGGTGGCTGGAGTTGTGAGTCAGCACATTGCACGGAGAGTTCTTATATAAAGCTCCAAACCAAAATGGGGTCTTGAGTGCTGGGGAGGGGCAAGAGCTTGAGTCTCACCCGACGGAGCATCCATGATCTGGGGTCCTCTGCCCACATGTGCACCAGAAGCCCATGGCACTGCCACCGAGGACGAGTCCTACCTACACCTTGGGGCAAGGAAGCTTTGGGGCAAGGCTGTATCTATATTCTCCAAGGGGAAGGCTGAAGTGACCTATAAACATGCCTGAGGATCTCAAGGCTGGCTCTGAAGCTCTTCACAGGGGAAACCTTCAAGACTTTCATCCTCCAGACAGGTCAAACTACAGTCCATTCTCCTCATGGACGCTTCACCCAGCCTGAGAGGACAGGAGAAACCCTTAGCACCCATTGCTTGGGATGCTCATAGAGATGACAAAATCCCTGACCTGAAAAGGTTGAAATCTAGGCAGGAGGATTTATGTTCCATAGTAAAATCACAGACCTGCCTCTCTCATGGTGATAAAAATAAATCACCCTTAAAAATAGAATGACATCAATAAAAATAAATCTAAAAATACATGCAGTGCATCATGGAGTTATGGTCTGCTCCCAGCCCGGCATGGAAACTCCTCACCAGCTAAGGGCTGGTGATGAGCATAAGTGGTGCTTGGGGTTATGTCCTGGGAGAGGGTGTCAAATAGGTACTTCCAAAAGTCTAATTTTCAGTGGGTGGTTGCTTAGTTCTTGTGAAATTTGGACCTCTTAAAGGGGACCTAGATTCAGGCTGTGAAAATCCACAGTGCCACTGGACAGTCGTGATCTACCCCTAAGGATCCACCTGGTATAGACAGAAGGAAACTTTTACTTTGTCCATATGCAAACTCCCACAGAAGTTGGTGAAAAAAAACAGTCAATGGATGTTCAGGTGAGGAAAATGAAAGATCAAGGCTGTTCACCTCCCATCATAGATACAGCAGAGGACAGGAACTAGGGATGGGAGCTGCAGAGCAGCTGGTGGAGTTAGGATCCCACATGGGGCTGCACTAACAAGCATCGCTTCCTTCCCTGCAAACAAGATCTGACATGTTCTGCTCAAGCGTGGGGCATCCAGCGAGAGTGACAAGCTGCTCTGGTGAGCTGAGGATGCAGCGAGGGCAGCAGCTGGGCCAGTTTGGGGAAACAGGTGCTCCTCGCAGCAAAGGAATTGAATCAGCCCTGCTCTGTGCCAAGGATGGCGTGGGGTTGGTGAGTGGAGCCACAGGCATCTTCCAAAGGGGATGTCACAGTCTGGCTCCATAAGATGTCCCTGTGGTTTCTTCTGGAGGCAGAGTTTTTTCTCTCCTCCTGCTCTGAACCAGGGAAGAACTGAACAACTCTTCCCTCTCCCCCAGAGGTGGCTGCTTTTCACCATTTTTCACCTGAAATGATCCTTCTGCACTGTGACATCTGAGTGAGAAGAATCTCCTCCTGCACCATCTCCGTCTGCCAAGGTGGCTGCTGCCACCTCCCAGCCCTCCTTGGGACTGTAGGTGATGCCCAGGGCTTGTCTACATCAGGAACTCAGCCAGTGTAATTATTCTGCAGTGCTGCCTGCCAGTGCCTCCATGCAGACAAGTCCTGAGGAAGAGGAATGCTAAGAAGAGAGCTTTCCCTCGACCATAAAAACAGATTTATGAAACCAAGTCCAGTATTTGCATCTCAGCTGAGCAGGGAGGGATGAAAACAGGGTCACCCTTGCCAGCCTGTGATGCTTTCATGACTCTGAAAGATTTCTTCCACTCAAAGCGTCACGTACTAATGACACAGTCTGTGGTAGTGGGAGGCTTAGAAGAAGTCTTCTCCTTTGTCATCCTTGTCCAAACTCTCTGGCAAAACCAGAAACCAACATCCCTACTCACAGCCCCAAGTCTTGTACATGAAAATGCTATTAAGAAACATTCATTGCTAAGGAGGGATGTGGCACACACAGAGAGCTGGGCTAACCTGAGAATGGTACTGCTCACCGCTCTGTGAGGAGACGGAGAGGTTTGCAGGCTCTTAAGATGTAGAGTGTGCCAGAAGCAACAGGAGCACTTGTCTCCACAACATCAAGAAGGCATCTGAACCCAGGCAAGACACTGGAAAGCAGGAGCAATGCTCACTGCTGCAGAGGGCACAGCAGATACCATGTCAGCAAAACCAAGCACAGTCCCTAGGCCACCTTCCCATGCAAGGTCCTGTCACACCAGCTGAGGAGATGTCACCTCCTGAGGACCAGCTGTTGGCTGAGGTCACATACAGATCCCCTGCCTTCATTCACTAGTTGCATGCTTGCAGCTCACTGTAGAGCCTACGACACCTGTTTGTCACGCAGGAACAGGCAGGCCAGAAGGAAAGGTGACATTTCTCCTCTGCCTTGCCCCACATCTCATAGGCCCAGCAGGGCTGGCTTTTGCTTCACAGGGGCAGCCTTTGCATGCAAGCAGAACGTGCTCAGCAAAAAAGGGCATTTACAGATGAGGAAAGATGGCAAAATTCACAACTCCACGAGGAAGGTTTGGAGAAGGGATCCAACCTAGATAACCACCAGGCAGGAACATTAATTAGAAAAAACAGTGATCTGTGGTGGAAGGGATGGAGATGGAGCCAGTTCATGAGTGGGTTTTACAGTCCGGACAGCAAAATAGTGTATCTTAGAAGCAGGTAAACTCCACGTGCCTGCAGCTGCCACACCAATTAACTGTTAGATCCACCACTTCAAATCTCCATCCTTGTGAACTCCTTTACTGATGGAGGTCACCACTGTATGGCCCTGCTGATACCTCTTGGTCCTCCGTACCTAACACCAGGTTAATAAAGAGGTGAGCCAAGTGGGCATTGAAGTACACAGAAACAAACCTCTCTCTCGCATCTCTAAGCTTTCCAAGGTCTTCACTCATCCCCAGCCTCCCTTACCTGTCTCTTGGTCACACAGCTGCTCACAGGCATCAGTGGTCCTCTGGCCACAAAGGTCTCTCACCCAGGGGGATGTAGCGTTGATTTGATAGTACAGGGACAGTTTGGCTGGATTAAGCCAGTCGGAGATGTCCAAGTAGCTCCCCTCGCTCACAACGAAGCTGCTGCCTGGAGGGTAGGAAGAAAGTGCAATAAGTGAGCGTAAAAATCTAAAAAAAAATACCCCCAAATCTGCTTTTTGGCCCAATATCAGAACACTCAGTGCTTCAGGAGCTGCTGTAATGTCAAAGTCAGCAAAATAATCCTAACTTCATTTAACCGTTCCTCTCCATATCAGTGGGCCCCAATGAAAGGTCCATCAGATGGGATGCTGCTGCCCAGATGCTCCCCGACCCTACTAAGCATCATGAGATACTGGATTTGATTCCCAGATGCCTGCAGAAATGTCGACCGAGGTAATTATTCTGATCCATCTCACCACTTCTCCAGCTCAGGCAAGTGGTGTCAACAAGATGCCTGGATGGGAGCCTCAGGGTGCAGATGGACAACAGCAGCATGGGCTGCTCCCACTGTGCTTCTTTAGTTAAAGGTGAGTGAACTGGCTCAACACACAATATCTCATCTGCGTGGTCTTGTATCAGAGACACTTGCTCACCCTCTCCCTCCTGAGAGTTAGAAGTGAATTTCCTGCCAAAAGTCTTTTCTTACAAAAACTTAGGTTTCTTTATTTTGTGAAATGTATTTTCCCCTGCTGGCATCTGGGAATATGCATCATCTAATTAGCCAAATAGATTTTCAGTTCAGCCCAATCATTTCCTTATCTAACATCTGAGGCCCAGCATCGCTTGGGGGATTTTGTAGGAACAGAGGTCCTCATTAACTCTGATCTTCAATTACATTGATTATAAGGCTGCCTCCATAATAGTGCTGCACAGATCAGAGGGGAGCCAACCCCCCTCTGCCATTAAAAAGGTGTTTTGCAAAAGTTACTGGGGTAAAAACCTCTAAAAAGAAGGGAGAAGAAACCTTCAAAGAGGACTGGGCAAGGGGAACTGTCAGGAAGCCCAGGAACCCACAGCTGCTCTTCCACTAAGTACTAGGATATGAAATCATGGGCAAAATTTGCAACCACTACCTGAAGATTCAAAGCCTACTTAGCGATTAGAATCAGAATGGTTTGGGTTGGAAGAGACTTTAAAGTCCATCAAGTTCCAACCCCCCTGCCATGGGCAGGGACACCTCCCACTGGATCGGGCTGCCCAAGGCGCATCCAACCGCACCTAAACATCTCCTGGGATGGAGCAGCCACAACTTCCCTGGGCAACCTGGGCCAGGGCCTCCCCACCCTAATTGTGAAGAATTTCTTCCTAACGTCTAATCTAAATCTTCCCGCTTCCAGTTTAAAGCCATTCCCCCCTCGTCCCATCACTACATGCCCTTGTAAAAAGTCCCTGCTCAGCTTTATTGTAGGTCCCCCTTCAGTACTGGAAGGTTGCTATGTGGTCTCCCTGGATCCTTCTCTTCCCCAGGATGAACAACCCCAACTCTCTTAGCCTGAGAGAGCAGCCTGAGATACCAATCCAATAACAAGAGCTCAAGGATAGCAAGTCTATAGATCCAGTGTGTATTTTAATTAAACTTTAGAGCTTGTATCGCTTAGTAAAGATTGGGGCATCATCCTTCTAAGCACTGCATAAGACCTTAGCTCAACGAAAGCCAAGAGATTAAAAAAGCAGGACAAAACCCCACATAAAAGCAACCATGCCACATGAAGCTACTGGAACACACAATCCTGATTTCCTTTTGAAGGGAATCACTGGTCCTTAAACAAGGAGCTCTTCTAAACCTCATCCCATGCCACATTATCCATGCAGAATGCAGAAAGAGGAAAGCCTGAAGTCAAGCATCCTGGTGAGCAGCCCCATTTTCCAGCATCCTGAGATCTCAGCATCTTATAAATCTGGGTCCTAATTTCACATTAATTCAAATCTTCCATACTTAAACTGGTTTTACACTGTAAACATATTCACAGATGTATCTCAGCCAATGGAAGCTGCCAAGCTACTGACTGTTCAAGCAAAGAAAAATCAGACATCCAGGATCTAGCTGCTCTGGAGATGCAGCAAGGCAGGAGCGTGCATCACCAAGGCTGCAGGATACATCTCAATCAGATACATGGCAGCAGTAAATTGTCAGCTAAACTCCACAGCACCACTGGAAAGCATCAAAACCCTGAGCACAAAGAAGTACCTTAGAGCTACCTAATTTTATTTATAATTACCACTCTTGTCAATGAATATTTAAAGATAGCTTTAAATACCGACAATAAATATTGTTGGTTTATTTTGCCAAACAGAAATGCATCACGGACCCACTGAGAGTGTTTATTTATATGTACGTGTCTATGAAGTAACCTCTCAATCTTGTTTTCTCTCTTATTTTTGTAGTTCCCTAATAAAGAATGAGGCTTGGGAGACATATAAGCACGTTTTGAGGCTCAGCTACAGACAACTCCCCCTGCACCCAGAGACTGAAGAGCAAAACCATCACCTCTCAATTAAATCTCTATTTAATGAACCCTACTTCGAGTTAAAATACAGTCAGCCTGAAAGTAACAGAAGCAAATTAGGCATAAATAAGTCATATAATTAGTATTCAGAAAGACAATGGTGACTGAAGCTGGCAAAGTATCCTGGCCCAGGAGCTGCTACATGGAGGGGAGCTCCAGGCAATGGAGAGGTGACCTCTGGAGCTTCCCACCAGCTCCTTCTGGAAAAAGCACTTTTATGGTCCTGCTACCGAATTTTCACCTTCTTTGAATAACCCAGCCTCGTTTGCTGCTGGAAGTATAAAACCCCCCAAACTACCTATTTATGGAAGTACTCACTAAAATAACACCAAAGCATATCAGCAGCCAATAGCTTCTGACAGGACACCTTTTTGCTGTCTGCAGCTTTCTGAAAGGAGGTTGTAGCGAGGTGGGTGCTGGTCTCCTCTCCCAAGTAACAAGCGATAGGATGAAAGGAACTGGCCTCAAGTTGCGCCAGGGGAGGTTTAGATTGGATATCAGGGAAAATTTCTTTACTGAAAGAGTGGTGAAGCATTGGTAGAGGCTGCCCAGGGAAGAGTCTCCATTCCTGGAAGTGTTCAAAAAACGTGTAGCCGTACCAATTTGGGACATGGTATAGCAGGAAGAGTGGGGTTGGACTGATGGTTGGACTGGATGAGCTTAGAGGTCTTTTCTGACCTTAATGATTCTACAGTTCTATGATTGTCTTTCAGGAGAATTTTGGTGCCTACGTAAAAGCACAGACTTGAAAAGAATGAAATAATTTGCAAATTCATCAAGCTTTGTCAAATTCTGTACAGAGAAAGACCTTCCTACATGTAATGCAACTGTAACTTAAATAAAAAAGAAACATCTGGTATATTCAAGATTAATTACTTGCTTTAATTTTAATAAATCTGATTGAGAATCATCTTTAATATCAATTTTTTGTTTTAAAAAAAGCAGAAGTGATAACATTTTAATCCAAAATCCCTGAAATAAATTTCAGCCTAGAAAGGAGGCTTTTCTACTTCAGTTGTTGGCTGGCGGTAGGACTGGATGATCTTAGAGGTCTCTTCCAGCCTTAAAGATTCAATGATTTTATTCTATAAAAATAATAATAATAAACCTTGAGAAATGAAGGATTTTAGTTAATTGTAAACAGTTTCCTTTCTTCGTAGGAGGAAGGAAGAGACAACTTCCAGCAAGGAAATCACAGCTCAGCTGGGTGAGACTTTGAGAGGTGTTCCCAGACACACTACTCATCACCTTCACACCCATTGGAAATACAAACAAACAAACATTCCAACCTTGATCCCTTTATAGCTTGTCTGAGTAAATAAATAACAGGAAACAGTGTTTACAAATATTTTGAAAGCTAAAATTCTGAAGATTTCAAAGCCTTTTCACACAACTTTTCTTTTTATTTTCAAAGAATTCAGACGTAGAAAACAGTTTTCAAAAGTCACCAGTGTTCACATATCAAAACCATCTTGAAGAGCTCAGAAAGGGCAGGTTGAGTATTGAATCCTTTTAGAAACTACAGAGAACAAACATTTTCTAAGCAAGAGCTGTTTCAAACATCTTTAGCTTGCTAGGAACATCAGCCAAGTTTGTTTTCACCAACATGCAGCCTCTCCATTGAAGGAAATCAAGGAGAAGGGAAGGTGATGGGGAAACCAAGGGGCACACACTGCTGGGGCAGTGAGGGGTAGACTCTTTTCTGAACCACCCTCTGAGACCTTCCTTGAGGACCTCAGACTTCACCAAATCGCCCTACACCTGCATCCAGCCTACCATTCAAAGCATGCCCCAAATTGCTGCCTGTGGACCTTAGGATGCAGATGCTAGCAGAGACATACTCCAAAACACCCAGTGAGACGGTTCACACTGCTGTCTTCTACTGCTAAGCCCATCCTCTCCCAGGTGTCCTTGTGGACACAAGTTTTGAGCTTCCCATTCAAAAACTCAATGAAATTCCCCTTAAAATGGAGACATTTAGGGTAAAGCAACCATCAGGATAAAGCAACCATCAGGATAAAGAAACCATCAACCAAATAAGGGACTACAACAATGAAATGACAACTCTCCACCAACCACCACCACATCCTCCCAGGAACCCGCATTGTAGGACATTTCCCTTGAACACTGTTGGCTTTACAAGCCAGTCTATACCATAAATTAGCACTGCAGTGCCGTGGAGAATATCAGTACACAGCTACATCACTACCTCCCATCTCCACAAGGTCCACCAACACCTTGGGGGATTGATTTGTTTGGGTTTTTGTATGCATGTGTTTCTCTCCCCGCTTCCTTCTCCAGTGCTGATCAAAGCCATATCAGTCAAGGCAGCATCAAAAGTTCACATCTCTCATGCTGGGGTCTCCTTCAAAGTTCAGTGGAACTGCTTAAGCCTTGACAAAAAAGGCTTGAAGTTTTGACATTTCAAAAATCATTTTCCAGAACACAACAGGATAAAACAGCTCAGAAGAAATATCTAACAAGGGAAAAGAACAAAGCACCCAAAAGGCAGCCAAAAGGGTTTGGCTTTTCCTTTCTCTCTCATTTTTACCAAGGGAAGAGATCAAAACATTATTTTTTGAAGAATATCTATTTCTTCCTCTCTCTGCTCTTTTTGTCTTCTTTGGTCCATTCGCTATATCTTGGCCAATGAAGCTCCCTTTCATCTAAAATCAGTATTTTGTGTTGGAAAGCTATGGGAGGTCATACTACAGGTTGCTGTTAATGCGTCCATCCCTACAATATCATGCAATTATAATCCTGATACAGATTATTTTTTTTAAACACTAGAGGAAGGATTATCCCTTTGGCTCCATTCTACAGGTACAAAGAATAACCCTATTTGATTTCTTTAGAGACCTTTTTTTTGTTCCTTGTGAAACTTGAAAGAATATTTCTGAAAGAGACAACTCCTCCCCTATCAGCTCTTCCCATTGATCACCTCTCACTCTCCTGTCTTGGCCCCAGGGAATGCAAACTTCTGCTTCTTAAATTCCTTTCCGAAAATGCAGAAGAGCCAGGCAGATGTTGGATTTCCAGGACACACACGCATCGACCTAAGCAAGCAAACAAGGCCAGGCCCAGGATCGCACCAACAGATTAATACAATGCTCAGCTTTGCCACCCGTCTCCTGCTCAGCGCAAAACTAGGCAATTTCTCAATAATTCAAACTCTCTTAAGTCAAACTCTTAATGCTATACTCCAATATGAATCCAGGGGTAATATCACATCAAGTTAAAATCCAAGCTACTCAATTCATCTTGTTTTTCAAAGGATTTCACTCTTGAACAAGATTAAGTGCCTAAATAGAAAATTACGATAGCAAGTTTTTAGAACCACAAAAGCCTATGAACACACCCTTCATTTACTCTTCCATCACCTGAAGTGCATACAGTTTATATCACAGGCAGTGCTTGACTCAAGGATGTATTTTTAGCACAGAAACTACTTGCATGGCTGTGAGCTGCTCACGCCGGTGTTGCCCGTCAGCTGATGATCAAACCCAGAGTACCCCATCCCTTAGAAAGTCTGTTAATCCTGCCAAAGCTTTTTCACTCTGGCAAAGCAGAAGAAAATCAGTGATAGAAATCTGTATGTAATTACAGTTCAGCCTCAAAGAATCTTTCCTGTGGGAGGAGTAGGGTTACATTTTAACTGTTAAATTGCACTTTCTTGATAATTTTGACAGACTCTTTTCTTTGGGTTTACTTGGCAGTCAGTCTTCATTTAGCCAGGGCTGAACTTCTGACAAACAACATATGTATTTAACTTTATACAGCAAGTGACGACTCAGCCAACTTTTCCCAAACCCAAGTGAGATGGCATCTCCCCACTCCTGCCTTGCGGTCAAGCTCATGCCACAATGAGATCTCTCAAGGCATTATTAGACAATATAATTGCCTGGGTGTCATTAACAGCCCATCTCCATCCTCACTGGGCCAGCAATGGCTGAGACAGAAATTAGACTCCTAAAGAAAAGCTGCTCCTTAATGCTCTGTATCTCCTAACTCCCGCACTCCAGCCTGAAGCTCTTTCTCAGTGATGCTCTCTAGATATGGACAAGGGTTTGGGGAAATCCAGCCTAAATCTAATCAAATCACAAAGCATATGACAGACGAGTTATGATAAGCTTTCAAAAAAACATATAAATGTTTGTGAATGGAGATTTTTCAGCGAGCGTTAAGACCAAACATCCTCCCAGGATGGCAGAACACACAACCAAGAGACAGCACATGCAAAGTTAACACATCACAGGACCGAGGCAAGCTACCACCCGCTCACCACGAGATTGCACATCACCAGTGCTACTTGTTGGGAAAATGATAAAGTGAAGTAGCTATGCTATGCAGCCTCCAAAAATCCTCACTGCATTGCTGTGTCATTGCTGCTGCAGGTAGCCTATGAATTCTCGTTCAAAAGCAAGCATGGTCTAAGCCAGGACTGATCCACCCCACTGCAAATAGGCAGTGTCTCAACCTGCAGACGAAGAAGTCAATGTTTGTACCTGTCCATCTGGGAAGGGATCAGGCTAGCTGGTTAAAGACAATATGCCTTACTGCAGCCTTCCCTCACCATTCCTTCCAAATTAGAAGCTGGTAGAAGCTCAGCAGGTGCTGGGAGATGCCACCTTCCCAACGGTGAGCACATCCTGCCTCTCTCAGGACGCAGCAGCTCCCAGCTCTCAACTGGTCTGTGTTGAAACCATCCAACTACCACTGGCAATGCTCTGACAAATCCTGCAACGTAGAAGAGAAGAGGCATTTGCCTCCCCTTGCAGACAAAGCAGTAGCAGGGCACACTTGCACAAGCACACATCTCGGGGAGCCAGGCTGGCATAGAGAAAAGCTGAGTACAGGATTACAAGCCTGTCAAAGGCACGATAAAAACATGATGCGCTTCAGCCTCCAGAATCTTACTAGTTCTTCATGCAAAGAACGTCTGCACCATAAAACCACCCTGGAATCCCTTTGATCCATGCTGATACAGTTTATAAATGGATGCTAATATTTAGAGTTCACGTCTAGTAATGCTACAGACATTTGCTCGCATTTTCTTGCCAGCCAAACAGATGCAGGAAGAGGAGTGAGCTGTAACGTAGACACGGAGGTGACCTGGTGATTAAGAGCAGATGGAATTAAATGCAAGCTGTAATGCTGCAGCCTCACTGCCACCTTACCAGAAACACCCAGGGTCTGGGGCAGCCAGATGTGGCACCAAGTGTGCAATGGGGAAGTGTCATTTCTGCATAAGCTCTGATCCAGGTCTCTCTACAGCAAAAACAGGTACCTCTGCAGAAAACTGACGTGGAGGGGGGAGAAAACAGCACAGAAAAATCTGATTTCAAGCCAGCAAATTCCCTCTACTGATTTCAGATGAGGCTGGGATCAGCTTAAGAATACAGGGGACTCCAATGGCAGCATCCAATGGAGGCTCAGAGAGGTATCTTTGAGATCAGATCTCTTTCTCCATCCTTCTGGTATAAACCTGAGGTGCTTCACATGCAAATCAAAGAGTGCCTCCAGCTTTTCTGTGCTGTAAAAAGGAACGGGGAGGCAGTCGGCTCCTGCTGCTCATTTCTCTGTGACCGCATGCACAGCACGTGCTGAGCATACGCACAAGTGAGTGCCTGAGGACACAAGCTAATGCCTGGTCACCTCTGAGGGCTGCAGAAGATTGAGCAGGCAATGTCAAAGGCAAACAATTTAAAATAAGGCATTTAATTAAAAACAAAATGAGAAGTTGTTGCTAGTCCAACAATTGCAGGCTGAAGAGCAGTGCCAGTCTTCAAGGAAAATTAATACAAGTTGCATTAGCAGCATCCAACTCCACCTGCGTCTTGGAGGAAACAGTCATGGGGGAAAGGAAGGAAATAGTCTGTACATGAAACAATTACTGATCAGCTGTGTGACAATCAAAATGCCGTTGTTCAGATGGGCAAACACATGAAGTTCAAAGTAAAAAAAGGCACAAGGAGCTTCCTGCAACTCTGCCATCTTGTCGGACAACCAAAACCAAAGCATCGTGGCAAATCCACCTCCTGTTGCTCTCCTGGCTTTGCGCAGGGTGGGATTAGGCCTGCTTTCCTTCCCCCACTGCTGGCACGACCACCCTTATCCAGGGGGAATTTATCCATGCTTGCAGAAGGGATGAAGCAGAAACACCGGCAGCTCGGAGCAGAGCCCATCACCAGGGCAGCGCCTGCCAAGCAGTCCCTCTGCTTGCTGACCTCCAGAAACCACCATGTCCACATTCCAGTGAGGTTTCATAGAATCATAGAATCACCAGGTTGGAAAAGACCCACCAGATCATCGAGTCCATCGAGTTGAGTTCAGACAGAGGGATTACCACATCTCCTCTGGCATGCATCTCAGAAGAGGAGGGAAGGGGGTTGTGAACACCCCAAGATGTCTTTGAAGTGACAGAAACCGGCTTTATGCCCTTTAATTTATCTCCACTTATAAAATGAAACCCTACAAGCCCTTAACTAAATGCAGTTCTCACTTCCTTCTGTACGCTCTGGAGGATCTCACCCACCTCTCCCACTACAGTAACCAGATACAAACATCCACCCACGTCATATATAACCTCTTTGCAGGCTGTAAAAAATTGGAAGCTTTAATTGATACTATATTTCAAACTGTTGTACAGCAAGGACGTACTCCAGGCTGAGTCCTCTGGGGTATCTTTTTCCAGCCCTGCCTTCCCTGCAAGCTGCTCCTGTTACTGCATCTCTACTTTTTGAATTATTACTAACAAGAAAGAAAGAAAAAACCCACAACTATTGAATGTCTAGAGCTGAGTGGCTCACATATTCATAAGGGGTTTTATTGCTCAGATGGAGGGGCTCTCCTTCCTTCCTTTCCCCATTTGACACTGCTAAAGGGTCCTTTAAAAATAATGGTTTGCATTTCCATATCCTCATAAAAGCCACTACGAGTCCTTCTATAAAACCAAGCCACCTCCAAAATCAGAACAATGCCTTCTGCTCAAAGCAGGAGAAGCTGCTGCCCCAAAATATAATGCCCTGGAGCAGTAGAAGGGAGGAGAGGACGCTCCCACCATCGCATCCTAGGAGAAGATTCAGAGGCAGCGACCCATTTCTGGGAGGCAGGAGCCCCCCAGCCTGCCCCTGCCAACCACAGCAGCTCCTGCCAGGCTTCCCTGGATTCCGCTGCCCTGTGAAATGAAAGCACAGCAGCTGTATAAACCAAGCAGTAATTGCTCAGAGAGGAGAGGAGTAGAGGGGGACACTTCATCAAATGAATAAAAGGACGAAAACAAAGCAAGAGAGAGAAATAAGGGCAATAAAGACAGGCTGGACATTAATAGTGTTGCTTAGAATATATTCACTGAGCCTTTGCTGCCAGTTGGCTTCTGGTCCTGGTCCTTCCCATCCCCCTTCCCATCCTGCAGCTCCAGCGGGAGCTTTCTTTTCTAACATCACTGCTCGCTGCAGAGGGAAAAGCTGCTTTCCTCCAAGGCTGGAGACATTTGGTGGGGCTTTTTCTCCCTCGATGCTTCCTTTTCCCAACTTGGCTTTGGCTCCTGGCATGCTGGAGCTGGCTGGCATCTATTTAAAGTTTCCTTCAAAGACGAGATTTCATCTGCTAGGAGATTCTAGGATTTCTTTCAGTCTCTGTCTTTGTTTGGCTTTTCCTGCAGAGGTGTTGGTAGCTGCTCCACTTTAAGATTTTCCTTGGCTACTGGCATCTATTGAAACACTGCACTTCAAAAAGAAATGGGAGGGCACCCTTCTCTTGCATGGGAATATCTCCAGCGAATGCACCATCCGTGCCTTCTCTGAGCCTACCTTATCATCATGCAAAATAAAGAAGAGCACAGCTCCAGGAACCAAGGTATTTAAGTACACGGCAGCCTTTATAAAACATAAATGGCTGGAAACTGATCAAAACTTCCAACCTCAGCCAGGCCAAAGCCATCAGCTCCACCATCACTACACTCAGGTGAGGATACCCATGCCAAAAACCTTTTGCATCCAAGCAAAAAGCAGCTTTAAAGCCACCCAGGAGATGACCAAGGAGGAACAAGTCCCTTATTGCTCATTTGTTTCCTGGGTGCCAAACCTCTGCAAGCACAGCCAGCCGCCTTTTCCTGGGTATCATTAAAATTCCCCAACCCAGCTCAGTTCTGTGATGCTTTTAAATGTTTTATAATATTTTGCTGCCAGTAGGGTGCTGCCTTGGGATTTGTGCAACTCAAAAAGAAGGGACAACTTTAAGAGCTTTTCTCTTCCCAGGCAAGGGACTCTGCCATTGCATAAAATGATGAGATTTCAGTAAAAGTGATAGCTGTTGCAAAACATCTCAGCTGCTTCTGTGGGAGGGATTTGACTGTTTCTCATAAAAAATATTAAAAAAGTGTTCGCAGTTTGTAATTATATTTTACAGTTTCATTACAAAGCTCATTTTAATTCTTCTCCAAACCGTTTTTACCAGTCCTCTTGCCACTTTCTCTTTAGAAAAGTCATTAAGTCGGTACCGGAGATCATCCCATTTCCCCCAGTTTTGAGGATATTAATCTGTTTTATTGGTATCTCATTGTCATCTCCATTCAACTGTTCCCCCTATTTGCATAATTTGCATTGCCACCCCCTTCCTGGTGACAAGCACAGGCTCAGCTTTTCACTCTCATTCCACAGAGTCACACTGCATTTTGTTTTTTTTTTTTTTTTTATTATTATTATTGAGAACTTGCTGTTTTCGCTGAGTGAAAACTGTAGGCCAGGATCAGGTCCTTGGGATGCCCCGGTTCTACCTCCATCACTACCTTCTCATCTTGCCTTCAGCAAGTACCAAAACTACCTCTGAACTCCCTTCCAGTTGAAGTGACGAACTGGCCAGTGCCCATCACAAAGGGACATGAGTTGACACTGGAGCAATCTCATATTCAAGTGTAAAAAGTTTATGTTCTCCAGCTATTCAGAATAGCGATTTGTGAAGACTTCAGAATATTTATGTGCAGCTTGGACAACCTTAAAGCCTTTTAGAAACAGGTTGAGGTGTAGGCAAGCCCCTTGTTTCGTGTTATGCCTTTTACTTGTCTCCACTGATGTTCAGTTCCTCCAGTCTGAGACCACAAAGTAGACGTGCTCCTCTTTCCATTAAGCACCTAGTTTTGCCTGCTGGGATAGCCCACATACTCCAAGACTGGGTTGTAACTTCCACAGCTGAAGGTTGCTAAGGAGCATCCATGGGGATCAGAGCAGAGGCAGCCTCATATTTCAGCGTGGGGACATGAACCCACTAGCTACACACAACATCCATTGCACAAGCATCGTTAGGTGTGGGCAAAGAGGAGGGGTTAACAAGGCAGCGAAGGTCAGCAGCGGGGCTGGGAACAGCATGTGCCCTGTCAGTGTTATCACAGTCAAGAAGAAATCACTCCTAGCAGGGCTCAATCTCACTTCAAACATACCGGTGAGTCCCTCCCCACCACGGGGTGAGAGTTTAAGCCTCTCTACATCATCCCCTGCTGCTGCTATCCCATTGCATCTCTTCAAATGTCTACTTCTCCCCAAAATATTAATCCCCACAAGAGCTGCCCTTCATCCCAGCCTCCAAAGTAGGGGACTGTACACCCCAGCAGCCAGAGATGTACTGGCCCCGAGCAGCGAGGCTAGCACAGAAGCTGAGGAATTGGAACCGACTGAATAATGGGTCTCGTCTGCTGGAAGAAAATGAAATTTGCCCTCATGTTGCCGAAAACTTGCACTCGACGCTCACTGCACATTATAAAGAAAAGGTCAGTGAAATACAACAAATGCAAGGAGCCCAGTTGGAGAAAGCAATAAATACTGACAGCAGCCCTCATCTAATTTTTCAAAGCCTCTCTGTTTTTGCTCAAATCATAGCAATTTCACTCAATACCACTGCAAGGGGCTGGGCTGAGCAGCTTTTGTGCTGCAGGACAGGAGGCTCGTCAGCAAGTTTGGAGGAAAATAGGAATATCCATCAGACCCCATTAGTAATAACAGCAACAACGGAAAAAGATGTTATTGAGAAGTTTTTGGCCTCAGGCTTGCAGATGCGCTTTGTGCTCCTCTAGGAAGGAGGATCCCTGAAGCTGAACAGAGCCAGGACAGTTACCAAACAGAGGGAGCCCCATGTCCCAAACACCCGCAGTGGGGCAGCAAGGTTCAAGTCCCCAGAAGGTCTTACCATCTGCAATGAAGTGCTCGGGTACGTGAAGTGTCACCTTGACGGTCAGCGGGCAGGAGAGCTGGGAGCCACACACCACGGCCAGGATGCAGGAGCTGACCGCGATCAGGGTCAGCGCTGTCTTGTTGACTGGGCTCTTCATCGAACCTGGAAGGCAGAGAGACGGGTGGGTGGCCAAAAAACAAAGTTGTATTAGGGGCTTGCTCAGCTTCCCCAGTTCCCTGCACAGATGCAGGAGAGCCCCAGCCCCGGGGAAGGGCAGGCATTGAAAATAAAGACATCAGCTCAGTAGCACTGGAATTGCTTATGAGGTCTGCAAACCCCATCGTTCCCATCACATCTTGTTTGGCTGGGTTTTTAGCACTCGTGCTGTTTCACTTACTGAGTTTTATCCATCTTGGAGACTATATTTTCCTAAAGGAGGGAGAAAACCCGTTTGTACCCTGTACCGATCCTCTCTGTGGGAACCTCCCATCCCCAGAGCCATTCACCTCCCTGGCAAAGCCACCACCACTTCTTATCAACCTTGGTTTACTTGGCAAGTCTTGTCAAGTCAGAGAAAAAAACAATAAATCAAGCCAAATCTGAGGGCTGCCTGGACTGTGGCATCATTTGCTTCCACTTAATGCCAGGAGAAGTCTACACCTGTAGATGTCATACAGCACTGACAAGTGTTAATTATTTACTGAAATACATATAAATATTCAGTCATCACAGAGGGACTACGGCGAACAACAAAGCAGCCTACAGAGCCAGCCTCTTTTGACAGGCAGAAGTTATTACAAAACAAGTTTTGTTTTGTCAGGCACAGAAGCTCACGTCATCTCCCACAAAGCAGCTCAGTAGTTCTTGACAAACGCAAGCCAGCTGCCAAAGTAGACATCCAGCCCTCCCAGTCCGTGTATGGTATGTGGGTCGCTCTCAGATGGCCAACCTTCCTCTCAAGGCCACGTGTCTGACACCAGGACTAAGAGATGCCTGCACCAAGGAATAAACCATGAGGCTGGGAGGATCCCATTGTCTCGTGGCTCCACTCAGTCCCCGGGCTTGGTTGGCAGCTCATATTATATTTGGATTGTTTTTGAAGCAAATGGCATTAGATGAAAGCCAACGAGAAGCTCAAGCATCAGCAGGTCTAGAGAGGCTGGCAGCATGTACAAACCCACTGTGAAACCTTCTCAGAGCAGCAGAGCATTAAGACAATTCCGTAAGGGTCAGCTACAGTTCTGGTGGACAGAGCAAGTCCTAAACTCTGCAAGGGGTGAAGCTGGGCAATACAGACTCATCAGGAGAGACCTGACTGCCCCAGGAGACTGGGATGTTCTTGTCGGGTGCAGGCCAGGAGCTCACATGTGTCCCTCCACTGATGGAGATGGCTGTCCCCAGGCCACTGCTACCCCATCAACAAGTCTCTGCTGCTCAAGAAGGGAGCATCCCTGGAGATCGCAGCTGGGAGGACCACTGGTCGCCTGCCCACACAGCCCCTCCAGACCAGGGGGGGCTGCCTCATCACTGCTCTGATCACTCTGCATCCTCCACGGGCAACTAGTTTAGCACCCCACGTCAGCACTCCACTTTGCTTTAAGTTAATGACAGACACCTCACAGAGCAGCTGGCTCCCTTCCCTGGTGCTTGGGATGACGATTAAAAACCACCTGGGGAGCACAGCAACACCAAGGAGAGAGCACACCCAGTAATTAACCCCAGCCGCTGCAGTCTATTACAGTGCAGCTGAGATGACTGAGGTCCCAGGAGACCTGAACACATCTTTTCTCAAGATTCAGGTGAAGACACATTTATCTTCGGAAGCCAATCCAGCCTCTCCCTCCTTGCTCCCTGGCCCTCGCCATCTCATCAGCAAGGTAAGATTTAAAAAGCATCATTTTGAAAACTGAATGGGAGATACATCCAGCAAGTTAGCACTTGCACATCATGTAATTTGGCCAAAGGTGAAGCTGGTGCCAGGGCAGATCTCATGCTCGAGTTGAGCCCATGGACCACGATGTTTCCCAAGCAGGGCAGCACACCTCACCAAAGCATCCCTTGTTGCAGGATGAAGCCTGCGCAGTGGATGCTTCAACCAGCATTTGCAGGGCAAGAGAAGTGGTTCATCTGCTGGAAAATACCCCACCACTGCAACCAACAGGAGTAAGCAAATTGATTGATGAAGCATCTTCTACTTTCCTTATGCACGCATCATCTAAACAGCCTTCCCATCTCTATTTCACAGCTTCATTGCCAAATTCCTGTGCCCTTCACCTTGTGATCCTTTTTTTTTTCCTTTCCATTCTTTATTCATATCATGAGCATAAGTTAGCACCTCCCTAGGAGGCAAACTTATCCTCTCGCTGGGCATACTGTGCCTGCCACAAACCCTGTGTTTGCTTGGAGTTGCTACACAAATGCAAGAAGAATAAAAGAGGGGAAAAAATAATCATAAAAAAGAATAAAGAAGGAAAAAAGCCTCCCCATCAGGATAATTGGACACAGCCAAATATACAATAGACCAGAGAACACTGGATTTTACCATTATAAATCACCTTTCAATCCAGGTCTTAAAGTGCTTTGCAAACATTAAATCACAAATCCCTTCTGAGTTAGACAAGTATTATCCTCTGTTCACAAAGAGCTTGAATCGCAGGTACGATGGCAGCTTTCACCATCCTACAGCCAGAGTGGAGCTGCAGGAATTTGGATCTGGAAGCTCACATCCCCCTTGGTTCAGGTGGCTGCTTCTTTTCTTCATGACTAAGAGGAGAAGGGCATAGGAGCTTGAAACAGCAAAAAGCCCATCACAGCTCAATGAGTTTGAGCTTGACTGCCAAGGAAAGGGACTCCCCCACTCCTCCTGCTTCCCACTCCCTGCTCATTTCCATCACAGTGCTAATTATTGACATCTAGAACTGCCTGACATTGGCTTTGACCAATTGAACCAAAACAATGGGGCTTCTACTTGAGCAGAAATTGGATTTCCAGCTCAGCTCTTTATTGCCCACAGCCAGTTTGCTGCCAAGTTTGAAGGGAAGATGCTAGAAAAGGAGATCCTTCCCTTGTTGTATAAAGAGAGGGACACAGCTCCTGTTTTCCATCCCACTGCCTGCTCTTCCAGCCACTGCTGCTCCAGCAGAACTACTCCCATGCTGCACTTAAACACCTGTCTGGAGGTAAACAGCTTCATGCCAGGCCTCTAAAACCACAAGTAAACACATTCTTAGCAAGCCACCGCTAACCAAACCAACCTCACTGGGTTCATCGAGGCATCATGCTCATGTTCTAGAGGAAAGACAAAATGATCCCAAACCCAGCTCATAACTCAGGCAGCATGACATAAACCACAAAGTCGCAGGCGGGAGCTCTACCTGGATGAAGCCTGCTCTTTCCCTTCTCTCCTTGTCATCTCCAGGCTTCCAAAGAGGCATTTAAAGCATAGATCCACAAACACAGGTGCACCAAGCAAGCTGGTATCTACCTTCTTTACCAAGGGGAGGAAGCTTTTGGGGAGAAATGCAAGACCTTCATGGAGGGTTGATGGGGCTCAGGGGCCGCAAGAGTCTCAGCACATCACATGAGTTTTCGTTTGGGTCTTGTAAAGTCCAAAAAGCCCAAGAGGAAGGTGGTGACCAGGCACAGCTGAGAGCAAACTCACTCCTCAGAGTCCTTTGCCCAATTAAATCCTATTTATATTGAGATGACCTCTCTATAATTTTAATTAAATGGGTTTCTGTTGTGTGTTGGATGGTTACAACAGAGCGAATGGTTGCTCGAGTGACCAACCATGCTGCTATGTGGGGAAAGTGATGGCCACAGGGTCTACCAAGGGAGGCAAACCCAGGAAGAAGGCAGAGTGGTGGGCAGGACACACTATGACAACAAAGAACAAGAAGAAATTACTTCTTCCCCAGTGGCGAGAAATAACCTCTCCTTCCAGAATGTGAGACCAAAAGGAGAAGCAGAAAGGAAAGGCAAACCGCTCTGGTTTAGTGCGGAATCATACCTGAGGTGCTCCCTGCCAGTGATCCAATTAACAGCAGCTTAATTAGACTGGATGACAAGCGGAGCAGCCAGGACTGTGGTCAGAGAGGCTTTTGCCACCACCACCTCTCCCACTCAGGATTGCTCCCCCTGTAACACTGGTACCAATTAGCCTGGTTCCAGCCTCCCGGCAAAGATGTGGTTCCCCCTGCAGACAGCTCAGAAACAGCTTACAAAGCACCACATCCCCCTGAAGATTTTGCACCTGCTGCAAGATGAAGATAAATTCAAAGCCACTGGTGTAAATGCTCTGCAAACAACTCCTCCAAATACACCGTGTCTCATTTGAAATATCATTTCCTCCTGCAGTTAATTACTCACTGCTTTGAACGCTTTCCTTTGCACACCTAAAGGACAAGGGAGGAAAAAATACCAACAAAACTCCAAGCTCGTTTCTTTTTAATACCAGCAGCGCTACCTAAATTTAAGGGGGGAAGGGGGTATGTTCAGAACAGGTATGGATTTACGAGCAACACAAATATCCTGTGCTCTTGGTAATATGATGTTTCTAAATCAGGCTCATAAATACATGCTTGGGAAATTTAGTCTATAAAAAAAATAAACTTTAATTACCCTGTCTTTATCAGCACACAGCCCATGGTGTTAGCCATATGTGGGTGTTAAACGCCAAGTGCTTTGCAATCTTTCCCTCTCCCCCCGGAGATAATAGCATAATACAGAATGTTTTGCCGCTACTCAGATATTAAAATGTATTTCTACCACCCGAGGAAGACAGGGATGGGAAAACCGAGCAGGCAAACAGCGAGTGCCTGAACTGCTTAGCAACGTGTGGTGCAGCCACCAGCGTCCAGCCGCTGTGCCGTGCCGCATGCAAAAGCACCCGGCGCAGGGCAAGCAGCTGCTCCAGCAACCCCAAGGTGCAACGAGCCCACCACAGCCCATCTCGCATCCCCAGCACCCCCACGCCGCTCCCAACACGTGCTTCTGCTTCTGGCATGTCAGAGGAGTTGGGCGCTCCTTAATGATCCTTCTTTATGTTGCACCAGAGGCTCATTAATACAGTACAACAGCGTTTCCAGGACACCCTCACACACAGAAGCACCTCAAGGTGTTTTACAAGCTGGAGATCATGTCAAATGAAATCAAATGCCAATTAAGATGAGCAGCAATGTTGGCAAGCAGCGCTTGCCACAGAGCATCCCTGTGCTGGGGAGCAGCACTACTTGCCTCCTCTCCCCATCACGCATCTCTGCCCCTCTCCAGGGCCACCCCCCCTCTTCCATGTTGCAACGGTCCCTCTTTCTTCAGCACACGAGATGCATGGATTGGGATGTGACAGTACACCCTTATTCCAGCCAAACACAGCTCTCTCACACCATGGTCCCTTCAAGCCTTCATGGACCACTCTGCACCAGAGCCACTTCCCTCAGAAGGGGTTGGATGTTGATATATTGAAACCCTCCTAGGCAGCACCTCAGCAGTGGAATAAGATAACAAGCAGGCATTTCATAACATAAACACCCTACAACATCTGTCTTCAGTCTCTCCTCGAGCAGACACCTTCTCCATTGCTGCCTTGGGATCAATCCTGAGCAAAGGTGTCTACATCTATAGTCTAGATATGGGTTGGGGCTTGGGTACGGGGCTGTCTGAGTCTCAGTCCTGCAACCAGCAGGATGGAGAAGCCTCAAACTTGAAACTTTGCTCCCCCCAGGCTGGAAATGCCCAAGAGAATCCCAGGGAGACTCATCTCCCCTCCAGGAAGGCAGAGAAGGTGCACACGAGAGGAGAGAGGGAGTAGTGAGGAAGAAAGACAACTGGTTTGTGCAGCAGAAGGCTGAGATCAGACACTTCTGGATTTACGGAGGATTTGATCTTGCTAAGCACACGCTGAATCAGATTAATACTACTAACATTTATGAATTACTCACTAGCAATTAGCCAAGGTATCCTCCAGTGCAGCGTGGGAGGCTGTAGAAAAGGCAGCCTTGAGGCGCGGGGCAGGGAGAGTAGATGCCGAGGGGCGGCGTGGCCACTGCGGGGAGGTCAGGGGCAGGCTGCCAGATCCCATGGCACAGTCAAGGATTAGGCAGCTAAACTCTAGTGTGCACCACAGCCTGCATCGCTTGCCCCGGTGCTTCTCCAGCAGCCTGAGCCTCGGCTTTTTATGTGCTCCTGGAGTTTTAATGCCTTGTGTACTGAATAAATGTATTTATGTCCTATTTATACAGCTGCTGATGATGCTCCCCCTTTGCTCTAAAACTCTGTGCCTGCAGCTCGCATGGAGACACCGCCAGCAAATTTCAATCAGGAGGAGGACGAGGAGGAGGAGGAGGAAGGGTGGAGAAGTGGAGGGAAAGAAAAAGCCTGAAGACTGGGTAAGGAAGGGGCAGCAGAGGGGGAAAATGGAGAAGACTGAGGTGGCACAGGTGGACACGCTGGTCTTTGCTGACTGACTCCACTACCAGCCCTGTTCCCACCTCCAGCTCCATCACCACCACCAGCCCTGTCAGCATGGACAGGGTCACCACAGGTTCTCCTGCCCAAATGTATTGCTGTACCTCCCCTGGTACAGCAATAGGGGAAGAACTTGTGGAAACTGCATTTGCTTTCCTGGTTTTGTTACATTTTTTGCATGTCTTTGGGCATGGGCAATTAAAATCAATGAAGTCAGTTTTGCCTTCATGTCCTTGGTGCTGAATCAGTTGAGATAAAATCACATTAGAGAAACAGTTACATATTTGAAGGCAGAGATTGCATAAACTGGAATTTTCTCTCATGCAAATCAATGGAAACACTTCTCCTGGAACTAAGGCTTGATTTTATTATTTTTTTGTTTTGTTTTAAACTCCATATGATTTCAAATTTAACGATATTCAAACACAAAGGCAAATCTGAGTGGAAGGCTTCATTTTAAGGAGGAAGGAAAGTAATTTTCAATACACCATAACAAAAACATTATTCCTACAGGAGAAAAAAAAAAAAAGAGGAAAAAAAGTAATCATTTTCTATGAAATAGCTCATGTTGAGTCACAGCCCGGGGAGGACTGTGCTCGGTGTGCACAGGGCTGGTCAGACAGCTGAATTGATTTTGGAGATGAGGTAGGAGAGATGATGGAGGCCAGGTTGCCAGGAAGGGGCTCAGGACCTGAGAGGAGATGTCCCAGCACCAGGTGAGCTGCCCATCACTCCTGGACCTCCACTGTGCTGCCCCATCCAGACCCTGCCCGCTCTCCAAGTGCCATCCCACAGGCTGTTGCCTGGGATCTGGGAACCAAACTGGGATCTCCAAAGTCAGACATGCCAAAAAATCAAGCCACAAAACATCTTCCCTCTCCCTCCATTATTTTTGGCATAGATGCAAAATAGCCCAGCAGGGTGGGAATAAAAATCTCCGCTCTGGGGGGCACATCCACTCTGTGCCTCAGTTTCCCTGACAGTAAAGTCTCACGCAAGAATGAGCTTCCCCAGTGCAGTGTGACGATCACTACCCTCTGCCTGCCCTACTCCTCCCCATGCTCCAGCCAGGAGACAAATCCATCTCAGCACGAGCACTCCGAGCATCAATGCCGAAACGTGTCTTCATTTTCCAGCCCGACTAACCCTCACTCTCCTCCCGCCCGCATTCAGCATCGTGTTTATGTTCCGCTTCCCGGGAAACAAGAGACTCGTTACCATGCGGAGGGCGACAGCAGAGCGATTAGTGAAATTTGTTACCCACATGCTCTGAACAAAATTAAATTAAAAGTGCTGCTTTGCTGTCAAGATAAGGGCCAAGCCGGAGAGATAATTTTTCACTCTCAAACACTCAATTACTCGCTGAGGCTGTATCAGATACAATCAAAAAATAAATAAATAAATAGAAAGGCCCACACTGCCTCCAGGAACAGATGTAAAAGTCGTTATCTCTAGTGCAGTCCAGGGAAGTTAAAGAGCCTGCGGCTGCCGCGGCACCACAGCTGCTGTAACTGTGGACCCCTCTGCTCCCTAGCTCATGCTTTGCAATGAGCTTCTGCACCAGCCCCTCTGCTCTAACCTCCTGTACCTCACACACAGAATTATAGAATGGTATGGGTTGGAAGGGACATCCAGTTCCAACTCCCCTGCCATGGAAGTGGACACCTCCCACTGGATCAGGGGGTCCAAGCCCCATCCAACCTGGCCTTGAACACCTCCAGGGATGGGGCAGCCACCACTGCTCTGGGCAACCTGGGCCATTGTCCCACCACCCTGATCGTGAAGAATGATGTGTCCAGGCACAGGTAGGAGCACGTGTGTACCCCAAACTTACAGCCACCAGGGACTTACAGGACCAAAGAGGCTGCTAGAACAACCTCTGCCCGGTTTTCCTGCACAGACACATCTGCCTAAAGGCATGGAGGGCTGTTGGGTGAGTTTTATGTGCTGAGGCAGTGCATGCTTGTTCTTTGAGTGAAACAAGGCATCATGCAAAAGCATCATGTGCATTTGCCTGCTGGAAAAACAGTGTCCACAACAGAGCTTCAGAGCTGAGACAGGTTAGGAAGTCACCCCAGGCACCGCAATGGTCTGGGTGGAGACTGTGCTGCCAAGGAGCATCTTGGGGGTTGGAGGTAACCAGCACTCCAGGAGGCAAAGACAAGCCTTGTATCACAGAATAATAGAATGGGTTTGGTTGGAAGAGACATTTACAGGTTTTCAACTCCCCTGTAGAAGCAGGGACATATTTAGCCAGATCAGTTTCCTCAAAGCCCCATCCAACCTGACCTGGAATGTTTCCAGGGATGGAGCCTCCACTACCTCACTGGGTAAACTGTGTCAGTGCATCGGCACCCTCATTGTAAAAAGTTTCTTCCTTATATCTAGTCTAAATTTACCCTCCTTTAGTTTAAAAAAATTATTTCTTGTCCAGTCACAGAAAAAAACTTGCTAGAAAGTCTGTCCCCAGCTTTTCTGGAGCCGCTTTCAGTACTGGAAGCGGCTCTACGGTCTCCATGGAGCCTTCTCTTCTCCAAGCTGAACAACCCCAACTCTCTCTGCCTGCCCTCATAGCAGAGAAGGATCATCTTTGTGGCCTCCTCTGGACCCACTCCAACAGCTCCATGTCCTTCTTGTGCTGAAGTATGGCATCCTTGAAGATTCGAGGATGGCCAGGTCATCCAGGCCACTAGTTGTCCCCTCTGGGGTGCCCTTCCCTGACCTCACAGACTGCAGCACAGCTCCAAACCAGCCAGGTACGCACAGACAACAGCACTGACCCTTCCACCTGCCCTACAGCCAGTGGCTGTGTGTCCCTTTCCCAGGGGCTGGGGCACGGCTGGCTGCACCGCGAGCAGTGTGCCCAGGTGGCCAAGAAGGCCAATGGCATCTTGGCTTGTATCAGGAACGGCGTGACCAGCAGGTCCAGGGAGGTTCTTCTCCCCCTGTACTCGGCACTGGTGAGACCGCACCTCGAGTCCTGTGTTCAGTTCTGGGCCCCTCACCACAAGAAGGATGTTGAGGCTCTGGAGCGAGTCCAGAGAAGAGCAACAAAGCTGGTGAAGGGGCTGGAGAACAGGCCTTATGAGGAGCGTCTGAGAGAGCTGGGGGTGTTCAGCCTGGAGAAGAGGAGGCTGAGGGGAGACCTTATTACTCTCTACAACTACCTGAAGGGAGGTTGTGGAGAGGAGGGAGCTGGGCTCTTCTCCCAAGTGACAGGGGACAGGATGAGAGGGAATGGCCTCAAGCTTCGCCAGGGGAGATTTAGGCTTGAGATTAGGAAAAAATTCTTCACGGAGAGGGTGGTTAGGCATTGGAACGGTCTGCCCAGGGAGGTGGTTGAGTCACTGTCCCTGGAGGTGTTCAAGGTTAGGGTGGATGAGGTACTTAGGGGCATGATTTAGGGATTGGTGGGAATGGACGATCCAGTGGGTCTCTTCCAATCTGGTTATTCTGTGATTCTGTGATTCTAACAGCACAAGAAGGGCACTGGCACAGGGAGGGAGAAGGCTCAGGGAGCACACACAGACACATTTCTCCCTCTTACTAGTGTATGCAACCAAAACCATGCTCGCTTTATCACTATTTGTCTCCCATTTGATTCCCAATGGCATCTCTCCTAGTTTGCAGGCTGAGCCAAACCAGGGGCAGACCTGAGGGGCAATTCCCCAAGGACAACGGCAGAGATAGAGCAACACGCTGCCTGTGGTGTTCACTCAGCTCCAGCCAGGCTGGGGGCACCAGGAGAGCACAGAGAACATTACCCAAAATTCATTCCGCATTTCGTTTAGTTCCCCATGAAATAATAAGTGTCTGCTGCCTCCAGAGACAGGAGAGGATCAAAGTGAAGCTTCCTCATATGTTACAGTCTCCGAATACCTAATATTCCCTTATAAAAGGCCTTGTTTTAAACACCAAATACAGAGGCAGATCAAAGCTCAGCTTCTCATTTCTCTAACAGCCCTCAGAAGACTTCGCCAGCCAGCAAGGCACACACATGCGCGCACACACATGAGCCTGACACCGATCCGAGGTACATAATTGGACTCTGTTAATTTGTCTAAGCCATCACCGTGTGCTATGGAAACAGCCAAGTGCCTTGTTTCTGGAGACTTCAGCCAAGGAGCATCCCAAAACCACATCCTTCCCTTCCCTGAGGTGTCGTGGAGCACTCCTGGGATGGAAAAAGGTTTCTGGGACGGGATGATATCACTGAGATACAGACAATGTATGGAAACGGGGTGAGTTATTTCAACACCCCCCCCCCTTCTAACAGGCTGCAACAGAGTTGATGCTGAGAGAGGTGAAGCAATTGCAAACCCAAGTATGGAGAAACAGGCTTGGGGTGGTCCAGCTCGGGCCGAAGCCAATGCCAGGGGCCTGCTTGAAGAGCAGCAACCAGCTGAGGATATTTGATAAGACATCCCAGCCATCTCACTGCCCTGAGCACCCTCCAGCACATCTCAACCATTATGGTACCGACAGCATCATTTTGAGATTGCACCCAGCATTCCATTTTGTATCAGGGTTTCCAGCAAGATGTTGTACCCAACCTTTCTGCTTGATGGTGGGGAGCAAGATCAGCCCAAGATCTGGTCCCAAGGGCTCACCAGCCACTGCCACAGCTCCCAGCTCCACTCAGATGTGGAGTCCCTGGTAGCTCCTAGGGGCTCAGACAATGTCCAGGCTACAGCACAGGCCAGAGGCTCTCTAGTTCTCCAAGACGAATGAGGTTAGGATGCTCAGCCCCTCACAGAGTCTCTGCACAACGCCATCACTTTCTGTGCCTCAGTTTCCCCTAATTCAGGAAGCTCAAAGCATCTGCCCTGCAGACTCGATGTGATACCAATTTACTCTTCATTTACCCCTTAGAAGACTTCACCTAGAAGGGGCTTTAAAAAAGCAGAAACATTTCTGTGTCACAGAGCAGCTGCTCCAGGGCCTGAGGAAGCAGACAGAGGTGAAGGAGACTCTCACGCCTCCTCACTCTCCACCAGCGAGCCAGAGGGGCTTGTTAGCCTCACTGAGTCCTTGAGAAGCCACATAGTGCAGAGCCCAGCGGCCAGCCCATTGCTGCAGGGAGCCTAGCACAGCCTTGGAGTCACGATGCTGCTTCTTTTCTTCCCCCGTATCTTTCTCTCTATCTGAATAGCCATCAGGCAGGCACTGCATGTGAGATGGGGAGCTCGGGGCTGCAAAGTCAGACCCAGAATGGAATATATTTTGCTAGGCAGGAGATAATCACCACCCTGGAGCAAGAGGAATGGAGCAGGAGCAACATACCATGCAAGGCAAGGTCTGCACATGGCTCTCTGCCTCCCTGTTTTGGAGGGGTTTTTGTTTCTAATATTTTCTTCTCATGCTCAGAGGGGGACCTGATTGAACATACCTTACGCTGCTCTGGAGAAGAAAGGAACTGAGCAAATATCAGAGTTTGATATCATCTACAATAGGCAACTAAGGACATGCATTAGCTTCTCTTACAACACTGGCAGGTTCTCTCTCACAGAGATGTCAACGCTGGTGAAAAGTACCTGGAGACAAAATCCATCTGTGTACCACAGCCAGCATGCAAGGAGATTCCCAGTTTTCCTGGGGAGTAGGAAAGGGGACAGCCAGCCGTCACAGTGAGCACAGCCCTGGGGCACTAAAACCTGTTGCAGGAAAATCCCCTTTCCAGAAAAACCCGTGGAGTCAGTAAGGCGGTTCAGCAGGAAGAAGCAAACCAACTAGCCCCAGCCCCAGGTATCTCCAACCTTTGAGCAGGGAGCTCTGCATGGCCTCAAAGCCTCTCAGGACTTTGTTTCACTTTGAAAAGTAGGACATGAAGTCCAAATTCCAGCTCCTTTGAAGCCACACGCCAGCCCTGCTGTCAGCACTGCCATCCAGAGCAGAGGTTCCACTGATCCATCAAAAATGAAGCAGAGGGTGGAGAGCTGGGATGGGGACAGGCACAGGGCAGTGGAGAAGAAATGGGATGCCTCGCTGAAGACAGGTATGGACAGAGCACTTCTTGGCATGAACCTGCTTCCCAGAGACACCAGTGACCAGCATTGTCTCTCCCAGCTCAAATCCCAGAGATGAGGCTGAGCCCAACAGCAGACAAGGACCAAGGCTCCACAGGAAGGTTTCTTCCACGTTATTTCTTAGACTCTCTTCCCATATCTAACTTCTCTGAAGACTTTCCAAAGACAGGGGAACATAGCTGTATGGAAATCCCACAGACCTAGAAGCTGGGAATGTGCAAGATGCTGTGGGCTGGGACCACAGAAGGTGATGTCTTGGCTGTACGTGCCTCTGTGCTCGAACAGATCTGATTTATTTCTCCAGGTATTCCAGCACTGAGAACCAGATATCAAAGGTTGTGCTGCTGCTGAGCTACCAGAACAAGCTCTCCGTTGCTCAGTATTTATCTATGGGATTGTCCCACTAATTTATCTTACTAAGGCACCATGAAACCTGCAGCCTTTCAGACAAAGCCCGCAAACACTTAACCAGCACAATCCTACAAACCTCAAAGTAAATCCAAACCTATATGCAACCTAAGTGGAAACATCTCCTAGCAGTGGCTGGGATCAACACCTTGATGGCATCAGTAACTAGGTTCAATCCTATAAAACCTAATCCAAGGAGAAAAACCCAAGGAATGCCTCTCCTTGGACCCAATAAGTATCTCACGGCACCTGCAATGACATGCAACCATGACAAAATCAATACAGGAACATCATTGTAAGAACTAACTGTATTTGACGACACATCCTTCTTTATTAGAGTTATGATCTTGTCCAATTATGGATCTTTGCAGAACTTGTAATTATGAGTTTGGTACTATGACTTCCCACTAAGCTATTGCTTTCCTTCCACGAGGGAGAGAAGAGTCAATGAAAGGATAATGGAAAATTCCTTTCAAGGACGCAGCGATAGCAAGATTTAGCTAGACAGGAGAGGAAATACAATGGGGACTTCATGCAAGACAATTCCCTCAGTTAGCCACCACTGAACACGAACAAACCAGGTTCTCTCAGCATCACTCAAATGCTAACATAGATCTAACAGCCAGCTCTGTTCAACCGTGCGAGGCAGCTCTTCCTCCTGAATTCTCTTCAAACCCAGCCATCAAAGCTGCCCAGGTGAACAACAGCTTATTCAAAAGAAAAGAAAGGAATTCTTCCCATTTATCTATGCCTTTATATTTGCCCTACAAGGAAGCTTAAACAAACAACCCAAAGCCAACATATATGTCAATAAGAATATCTTTGTACCTGGCATCCAGCACAAGCGTGTTTTGAGAGACTGACGGAGTACCTGTCCTCATGGGGAATGGTGTGAAGGTAGTGGGAAAGCAAAGATTTATCTGCTTTTCATTAAAACAGCCTTCACACCTTGCTCGTGCACCTTGCCCCCCTTCCTTTGTGACAACAACCTGAACTTCAGCAACTTTTCCAAGGTGCCCAAGGACTTTCACATGCAGTCCATTATTTCAGGATATCTCATTGAGAAAAAAACCCAAAACTACATCAGCACTTGGGAAATTTTCCCCCTGCACCAGCAACTTTTGGGGATCATTTTTTTTCACGTAATCACAGAATCACTGAGGTTGGAAAAGACTTCTCTGATCAACCAGTCCAAACATTGGCCCAACACTACCGTGCCTGCTAAACCACGTCCCAAAGTGCCACATCTACTAAGATTTGAACACCTCCAGGGATGTTGACATCCTCATTTCCCTGGGCAGCCTCTGCCAGGGCTTGAAACACTTTCAGTGAAAAAAAATTTCCTAATATCCAATCTAAACCTCCCCTGTCATGACTTGAGGCCATTTCCTCATGTCCTATCACTTGTTACTTGGAAGAAGAGACTGACACTCACCAAACACAACTTCCTTTCCAGGAGCTGCAGGGAGCAATGAAGTTAACCCTCAGCTTCCTTCTCATCTAGGCTAAACAGCCCCAGTCCCTCAGCTGCTCTCAGAACCCCTGGGTTCCAGACCTTTCCACAGCTCCGTTGCCTTCTCCAGACACGCTTCAGCCCCTCAATGTCTTTCTTGTAGTGAGGGCCCCAAAAACAAACCTAGAATTCAAGGTGCAGCCTCACCAGCACTGAGTCCAGGAGGACAATCCCTTCCCTGCTCCTTCTGGTCACACCATGGCTGATCCAAGCCAAGATGTTGTTTGCCTTCTTGGCCTACTGCTGGTTCATATCCAGCTGCTGTCAACTAGCACCTCCAGGCCTTTTTCCACTGGGCAGCTTTTAAGCGACTCTTCCCCAACCTTGGGGCATCCCTGGGGATGTTGGTTTTGGTTTGGTTATTTTCCTGTTTTGTTGTCCATGTTTGCAGCACAACTGATTTCCTCCTTCTCTCACACATCATCTACCCTTTAAAACAACTATGTTTGTACTGCAACAGGTAACTTCAAGTCACAAATTCTCTCCCTGCTTTTCATCAAAAGCTCTTTTAAAACTCATTAAGAACTTTTTTATGGTTCTAAAACACACGGAAAAGAAAAAAAAAAATGCCACATGCTTGCCTTTTGGCAGGAACAAATGCACCCCTGTGCAAGTGTGTGTTTATTCCCATGTGCAATCATCAAGCTGATCAGAGGTGCCGAGGTAATTTCACATTCAAATAAACACGTTGCGAGTGTTTATCGGAATGCCTAATCATTGAAACAAATGGGGCCGCGTTTGCTGCGGTGGGTGCAGGCATCGATCTGCTGTGCTGCGCTCTGCCAGTGCCCAGCTTAATACAGAAAACAGATGGAAGGAGCAGACCCACTGTGCAATTTTGAAATTGCTTCCCAACGTAGTTATTTCCTGACAGTGATTTTTCAAACGCAGCAGCAGCAGCAGGAAGGCTCGCCCAGTCCTCTGCCAAAGTGCTTGGTCCAAGGGTCCTGAGCAAAAAAAGTCCAGCCTGACGTGACCAGAGGAAACTTGGATGCTAATTTCAGACTGCGGATGATATTTCAGTTTCTCAGCTTCTCTAAACTCACAAAAAAATTACCCTGAAAGGACTCCAGCCTACAAATCTCTGCCCCAGCTCTCATTTTGAAAGTATTCCTTTTAATTGCCTTTGTATCGAGAGGAAGACTGGGAAATATCCATCCAATAGATGCTTTGCATAGGAAACAAAGGCCAGAAATCAGGAATTACTAGGGTGACCACCCCCAATAGCTGCACAGTCCTGGGACAACGAGTGACACACTCATCACAGCTTTAGGAAGTGCCAGTGCACAACATAACTGAGACTAGAAATAACCGAAGAAACCCAGAACCTCAGTAACATCAGTGGGAGATAGTATTTACGGCTGCTGTGTGGTACTGCATCACACAAACTGCACATATTGGGATGTCCTTACCACTAAAGACTGGTATTTCAGTCCTTACCTAGGCTCATACAGTATTAGCAACATCACATATGGAAACACTTACAGTGCTCAACCACTTTTCCCTCTTACACCCGTGTGCACCACCGGCGTCAATGCCATTTTGTACCTTTGCTTCGCCTCCGGCTCCGATACTGCTCAGTGTAGAAGGTTAGCTGGGTTTCATCATCCGCCTCTGAGCCAGAGTTCCCTTTGGCACGGCCAAACCCGATCCCACCTGCGAGCAACAGAGAGGAAAAAATCAGCCCTGTCAGCTGGGATACACAGCAGCAGAGGGGAGCTGGGAGCTCCTCGGCAGAGCTGCTGGATTTGGCCAGCATCCACCACTCACAGCCCAGGTGCTCTGCTTGGGGTCACCAAAAGCCACTGGGGACTTCTGCCACTCATGATTTCTCTGGCTCTTTTTTTTTGCCCCCATCAAGAATCAAGACCCCACAGTGCCAATTATGATATGAATGCAAGAAGTTGCTTTCTGCCCCCAGGAACATATTTTACAAATGTATTGCAATGTATTTACAATGAAAAGCTCTGACTGTAGAAGCTGCTCTCCCCAAGGACACTTCCAACGGTGAAGTACAATGAATTTTAGTTGTTTGCTTCAACGCAAACCCAGCAGAGACATGCAGCATGGGGCATAGGACCCCACTGCATGGCAAGAGTCCAGCTTCCCTCCCTCAGCTCCACCAGCTCATTGGGAGAGCGGGCAGCACGCGTCTCTGCAGTGCTTGGTATCATAGAATCATAGAATCACCAGGTTGGAAGAGACCCACTGGATCATCAAGTCCAACCATTCCTATCAAACACTAAACCACGTCCCTCAGCACCTTGTCCACCCGTCCCTTAAACCCCTCCAGGGAAGGTGACTCGACCCCCTCCTGGGCAGCCTCTGCCAGTGCCCAATGACCCTTTCTGTGAAAATTTTTTTCCTAATGTTCAGCCTAAACCTCCCCTGGCGGAGCTTGAGGCCATTCCCTCTCGTCCTGTCCCCTGTCCCTTGGGAGAAGAGCCCAGCTCCTTCCTTTCCACAATCTCCTTTCAGGTAGTTATAGAGAGCAATGAGGTCAACCAGGGGAGCAGAGCTGGGCCACAGCTTACCCATCATCTCCATCCTGGGGCTAGAGATGATACAGGATGTTAGGGAAGCCTGGAGTCAGAGTGACGGATGGTTAAAAAGCAACACAGACTCTAACTGGCAGAATCTTTCAATCCTTGCAGAGTTTAAAGCAAAGAGGCCTCTGGGGGTTGACAGTGGCCCTTTAAACTGCTATTAAAATATTTTACTGTTTTTTAAAAATCTTTTATCCTAGGCAGAAGCGCAATTTCCCCACTTCTTGGCAGGAGAACAGAAAACGAGTAGTGTCTTCTGCCCTCTGAAATCCTTAATCACCATGACGAGTGGTGGCTGGCAGGAGCCAGAGGGACACCGGGAGCTCAGCACATGGCTCCTGCCCTGTCCATGCCCTGACCTGGCCATGCAGTGCCCTTGGGGATGATCCCAGCGTGGGAGTAGGAAGAGGCTCCACCAGCTCCTTTCCTCCCGAAAGCGGCAGGAAGGGTCAGTACTTGCACACAGCAGTGTTTAGTGCTTGGATGTGGGGTCTAGGGGGGTCCACAGGCTTGCACCCCAAACCAAAACTCACCGTCTGTCAGGCCTTTTGCAGACTCCTGTATCACAGCGAATATCCAATGCTATGATACACTCACCTGCAGGGACTGAGGGTTTGAAAGGCACAGCAGAATGGTGAAACCATTATAGCTTCTTCACATCAGCAAGGAAAATCTTAATTAACCTGGGCTTCTAATGCAGGCTCTCGGGCAAGCGGCCAGGGCTGCAGCTCTGCTGCATAGCCCCTTCTTTTGCTGGGCTGTCCTGTGCTCTTCTGCTCCTGGTGGTGTCCAGGGCTGGGAGACAGACACCAGTTATGGGTTGTTTTTCCCCCAGAGCTTGGCAGAGGCATCTCCTCTGCCCAGGAAAACGATCTGGACACTGCCCGCACAGGTATATCCCTCTGCCACACCTTCCTATGAGCCAGACCCGGTCCCTTCTGTGCAGGCAGATGGCTGGGGGATGGACAGAGGCAGTGATCTTCACTGCTCGATCTGCTCTCACACCCTGCGAGGCAACCAGGCAGCCGGTGCAGGCAGCAGCCACTCCAGCACCCCTGTCCCAACCCCCTCCAGCTGCTCCGTGTTTGTTTGCCGGCTGCATCTCTTTGATGGATGGTGCTGACACGTTAAATTACTCAGGCTGGATGTCTTCAGAGAGCTGGTGACAGTAATATTGCATTTTCTGATTACCCAGCACTGCGCAGGATGTATAAATACAGGAGTCAGGAGACCCAGTGCAGGTCCCCAGCCCGCAGTGGAAGCTTCTTCTCTGACCCAACACGTGGTGGCAAAGGTCAGCCTGGAAACATGAGCCCAGGCCAGAGAAACAGCTGCAAGGGATGTGCTTTCACCCCTTCATGCTATTAGGGCTGCTGGAATGCATCTTTACAGTGGTTTTGAGGGTCTTGGAGACCTGTCAAAGCAGGCTGTAAGAAATAGGAGAGCTGATCCTGCTGTGAATCTGATTTCATGTTTAACTGGCCCAAAAGTCTTACTGATGCATCCCTGCGAGATGTTGGCACACGGGGCAACACCTCCTGCACCAACTCTCCTGGTCGGCTTCTGTGACAGGCTGGTTGCTGGGGTACGGGGCTGAGGATGCTCACGATGGGGCTGAGGATGCTCACGATGGGGCTGAGGATGCTCACGATGGGGCTGAGGATGCTCACGATGGGGCTGAGGATGCTCAAAGCAAAGAGCACCCACCGGCAGCTGCTGATGGGGCTGAACAGGGAGAACACTCAAAGCCAAGCAGCCCTACCTGGTCAGCACTCCTTTTCACTTTAAGAAGAGGGAGAAAACCAACAAGGAACAGCAAAAAAAGAAAAAAAAAAAAGATCTCGATCGCCACAACCGACTGCAAAGCAAAATAAGCTGCTTAAAAGGCACAGAACAGGCAAACAGCAACTTCACAGCACTGGGTTCCTGTAACACACTAGCAACTCTTTGCAGCACCTCCATAGAGGAGCTACATCCCCTTTACACTGAGTTTACTCCTGCTATTTAGTTTGGAGAAAGAAACAAAGCTCCCCCTCCACACCCGTGGTCCCCCTGCCGCCTCCTGCCTCACTGCCTGGACCTCTGAGGGGGATACAGGCGAGGAGTGAGAGCTCAAGGGAGATGCTCTTGCTTCTAATCCTGTTTGCAGATTTACAAGCTCGTTAATCCATTCAAATAGATCGCAGCTCAGCCACGCGCCGGGGCAGGGCGCTCGTTTTAAGTGCGACATTAATTTAGTGGGGAGCAAGGCGGGGTGCCAAGGCAAACACCACTTGTCGTGGTGTAATTAAGGATGGTAGTGTTAACGCTACGTGGGGATGAAGGACATAAAATTCAAAAATTGGAGGCTCTGTTATCCTCGAAGATTTTTTTTTGTTAGGCAAAGCCATGAGTATTTTTTTAAAGCTGCATTTCTGTCATTGAAAACAAAGCAAATCTGACATTTTAAATCTCTTCCCCAAAGCCATGAGGTTACAGAGTGACTCAATGAAGTGAAATGGATGCAAACCAAATCAAAACTGAGTTAAAATAAAGAAATAAAGTATCAACAGCACTGTGGATAACTCCTATCTGAGGCCAGGTTGACCCAAGATACTTAATCCTTTAAGTTGGATGTTATTAAAGAAGTGGGAGCTGGTATTTGGCCCCAATTGGCATCCCCCTGCCCAACAGCCACAGCCCCACTGCCAATGCAAAAGGATTTTCTTCATCCCTCCCCTCCTGATAAGGGTCAAACCCTGCACATCACAGCATTAAATACCCACAACCGCCCTGCTCAAATTGTGTTTGCTTCACTCGACCTCCACGCTTACTTGCCCTGCGCAATGCAGTCGCCTAGGTGTTCAACAACCCCTTCTGCTTCCAGGCTTCCCAGTAAAAACCAGCTAAGGAGTCCCCTCTCCCTCTCCCCGGCGCTGTGGCAAGGTCTAGGCACCGAGGGCTGGCAGGGTGTTGCAGAACCATACAATTTGCTAAATGGAAATTTGCAGTTTAATTAATTTGCCCCTGAAAAGAGCGCGAGTCAAACTGAAAAATCAAACGTGGTCAGGGGAAGGTAAATTAGATGCAGTTTTACACAAGGAGAAAAAACAACAAACAAACATTTTCTTTTGAAATGTATCCAATCAACACACAAAAAAGCCCCAGGATACAAGAAAAAAAGCTCTTTAAAATTAATACTCTGCTCTGGTTTGTCATTGTAGCAGAGGTACGCGCACACACACACGCGCTACCTTCAGCTAGTAAAAATTCCTCCTGCTCATTGATCTTCTCTCTTCCTTCTGCCTATGCTCAAAACCCCATGCTAGGGGCAGCCCCACAGCTCCCACCATGGAAAAGAAGGGTCACACAGCTGTGGAGGGTTATATTTTCACCAAGGACCAATTTATAGAATCATGGAATCACTAGATTGGAAAGGACCTTTTAGATCATTGAGTCCAATCATTCGTATCTGCCACCAAACCATGAAGCTGGAAGTGATTGCTTTGACTCAGATGAGGTGAAAGCCCCCAGGTGAACCCTGGAAAAGCCTTGCCAGCAAAATGTGATGCTCCATAGGCACCACAGGATAAACGGACTGGGCAGAGGTGTCCCAGCAAAAGCAGGAATCCCGGGTGAGCCCAGGCTCAGCTCTTCTCCCTAGGGCAACTGAGCAACTTATGGCATACCCAACACCTCCAAAACACAAACCATCCCAGCCCTGACAGCACATCCCATCTCGAACAGAAGGACCTATTAATCGCTTAGTTATTCTCAAAGCCAGGGTGCTTTTAAAGGTCTGCCCCAGGAGAGGGCACCAGACCCCCTCTCTGCACGAACCGGCCACCTCTCAGCCCTGCACCCCCACATGCTCCTCAGTTCTTGGAATGGACAGGCAGGGTGGTCCATCAGCCAAACCTACACCCTCAGTCCCTGCACCACTGCCTTTCCCAGCGTTTCCCAGGGCATCACTTCCCAATCTAAACTCCACTCTGATGCAGCCGGAGCGGGATGCTCTGGGTACCAGCCTGGCTGCACTTTGAGAACCAGTAAAGCCAAAGCCTCCCAGATACAACATCCTCCCCTCACGCTGACAGCCCTCAGTGGAGATATCCTCCTTCCAGCCCACCCCTCGTGCACCGCAGCTCTTATCATCCTTGCTCTCCCTCTATTATTTATAAACTCTAAATGCACTTCACTCAATAAAAGTGTTTGGGGAGAAAGTTTGTATGAAAAAGGCATTACCCAAAATAAAGACATACGGTACTGTAAATGGAGAGGGTGGTGTGTTGTTTGTTTTTTTTCTCCTAAAGTCGATCTTCTCCATGAAATCCACCCTTTCCCAGAGCTGTTAAAAACACTTAGTGCAGAATCAGATTTAATGACAAGCAATAGGCAGCAGTTTAAATGCACTTAGTGCAGGGAAGCGAAGCAAGGCAAAGCTTATCCCAGCTTTGTTTTTGTTGGGCTAAGGTGCTGGGTTGTTTGTTTTGTGGTTTGGTTTCTCCCATCCTCTGTAGAGTGGCACTTTGAGCTCTTTTAGACCCTAAAGAAGGAAATCCTTTCGCTGTGCGTGGTTCCTGCGGGGAGAGTGCTCCAGCTGTAAGGCTCTGATGAGGTTAAGCATTAATTAAATCGAACTGCGAGAAAATAATTACACACATGCATCCGTCAGGCCAGCTTGTCACTATCCAGTAACAAAGTTGGATGCAAACTCCATCAGCAGAACTGTCACACAGCTGTTAGACGGAAATAAATGCATCCCAAATGGACAATTTCATTTAGGGGGAGGAAAAACGACCCCCACAGATTGCAAAGGATTAATGAGGCAAAAGGTTTGTGTTTGCAATCGGATGTAAAATGCAAACATCACAAATTGTGATATCATCGTTTAACCTTAATGTCTGACAGGACTCCAACTGCTCACCTGCTGGAGGGACAATTAACCATAGGCTGTAAAAATAAAGCCACCAGCACAGGAAAGGTGCAGAGAAAGGTGGGGATGTGGCCTCAGCAGCAGCACATGGCCACAACTGTCACAAGTAGAAAGAAATCTAAATTAAAATGAGATAGGATGAGGCTGTAGGAGTGAGATCTCTACTGGAGATGCTGGAACTGCTTGCTTTTGGGGAATGCTTACTGTTTTTTAATGACTGAGACCTTAAAATCTTTTCCCGAGGGTGTGCTGGTGAGTGTTCTTGGAGGTGGAAAACCTCAAAGTCACAGTCCAAGGCATGGTATGTCTTGGGCAATAAAGGCCAGACCCAGCTCCCCACTGTCTCTCACACAGCCAGGAGGAGCTGCCAGGAGGAACAGAGACCAAAGGAAACCACTATAGGCTGAGCACTAACATCATGGGGATGCATCCTGCTCCCAGTGCAGACAAGGGAATAGCCATGGCAGCACCCTCACAGCTCACCCGGGCCCTTCGCTTCCAACCCTCGTCCTCACTTCCAGGGGAAATGACCCTGCAGCACAGGGATGCAGTGAGACAACCCCAGCCACCTTCATCTGGCTGCTCAGCCCAGAAAGCCAAGCATATCCTGGACTGCACCAAGCAGCATGGCCAGCAAGTTAAGACAGGGGATTCTGCCCCTCTACTTCACTCCAATGAGACCATTCCAGAGCCCTGTGTCCCACTCTGCGGTCCTCAGTACGGGAAGGACATGAATCCATTGGAGCAGGTCCAGAGGAGGACACAGAGATGACCAGAGGGCTGAAGAATCTCTCCTGTGAAGACAGGCTGGGAGAGTTGGGCTTCTTCAGCCTGGAGAAGAGAAGGCTCTGAGGAGACCCTATTGCAGCCTTTTGAAACTTAAACAGGACTTATAAAAATTATAACGATGAACTTTTTAGTAGGGTCTGTTGTGGCAGGACAAGGAGTAATGGTTTTAAGCTAAAAGAGGGGAGATTCAGACTAAATAAGGAGGAAATTGTTTACAGCGAGTGTGGTGAGGCATGGGTTGCCCAGAGAGGAAGCAGAAGCCTCATCCCTGAAAACATTCAAGGTCAGATTGCACAGGGCTTCAAGTAACTTGATCTGGTTGAAGACATCCCTGCTTGCTGCAGGGGAGTGGACTGCATGACCTTCAAATTTCCCTTCCAACTCGAGCCATTCTATGATTCTAATACCTTGCAGCAACTTTGGGTTCACTTCAACCAGCAGGACCAGCTCCCTTCACCTGCTCCCTGTCCCTAAGTCCCTTTCCAGACACAAGACTTATGAGTGAGTGGGGCTGCTGGAGCAGGTGTCACAGCACTCCCGGGGCACATATCTAACACCCTGGGAGAGAGACGGAGAGCAAAATACAGCCACAGGCACTGCAGGGAAGATTGGTAGCAGGCAAGTGGGCATGCTCTGGCTCCCAGAGCATCCCTTCCCCTGTTGGGACCACTGGGAACTACACAAAAATCCCATGGGAGACAATTTCTCTTGTTCAATAAGCATCTGGCCAAGCCTGCTGCTGGGGACCAGCTGGACAGACCAGCTTTAATTGCGGTTGGCTGAGGAACAGCTGCAGTGGCAGGGAGAGAGGAATGGAAGGTGACCTCACTAAGCACCGTGAGTGCATTGCCAAATGGGGCACAGTAGCTGGAGGGAAAATTCATCTCCCCATTCCAGGCAGAGATCATGGGCATGGGTCAGTATCCAGCCCTGGTATGGAATTAAAACTAATCTGGGCAAAAATGGAGGGCAACAAAGGACTTTCTTGTCTCGGTATCCACTGACTGTTCCCATGGCCACCACTGGGCAGAGGGATCCTGGGGGGCAGTGGTGATGGGGTGAGGGTGGCAAGACCTCTTCTTGCTTCAAGAAATGTTCTGGCACAGAGCAGACAGATTTGTGGAGAGGCAGGAAAGCTCCAGCCCAGAGAGGTGGGAGATGGAAGATGCGTGGCCCCCAGAGATGGAGCACAAGTCAGATTGGCTTGGGGCCCCATTCTGCTCCCAGAGGCTCTGCCTGGAACAAGGCACTGCGGCTCCTCCTGAGCTCAACTGGGAGGATTAATTAACTTGCTTCATTAGTGACCAAAAAACCTCTTCCCTTCAGGTAGTTTAGAAATGAAGTAAACCCTCCACCCCCAAAAAATGAGGCTGGAACTTCAGGGAAACTTCATCAGGCATCACTGTGGACCCCAGAGCGCCCACACACAAGCACAATAAAATCCAGACATACGTATTTGAATAACTACTAGAAAACAAACCAAATAATTTAAACCAGTTAAAGAGTCAGAACATTTTCTTCACACTAAGTGAATAATTTATAGGCAGAGCTATAATAAAAAACCAAAAAAACCCCAAAAAACCAACCCACAACAAAACCTTTCCTGGCCTGTATTGCAGGCAAATGTATCCAGAATAAAAGATCATATTTCAGACTCATAAATAAATTAAAACCAAAACCAACAGTAAACAGAAAGAAAACAATTTCCTTCCCGGTTGCTGGCACTGCCACAGAGACCCACCATGTGCAGGGCAGACAGTGGCCAAAGGACCTCCCTGTCCATCATTCCTAGAGGGATCCTGATGTCTCCTCCTCCCCCTGATCAGGAAATATGGACCCAAACCCTGTGCACAGCGTCGGCACTCACCGCATAACCCACAGCCGCTACATCTCAAGCAGCGATAGTGATAGGAGCAAGCAGTTTTCTGGGATGAGAGGCAACATGAGAACCAATCCTGCTCATGAGGCTGTTCCAGCCAACCTCCTCCTGGTGCTCCGGGGTAGCTAGCAACAGCCACCAAGGCTACAAATAAAACTCAGCATCCTTCTTGCACGTTTTTACACTGTGTAGCCTTTACAGCCATGAAACTCTGCTCCCACCTTCTGTGTGGCCCCTAAATAAACAGTCCAAAAAACCCCAAGCACTGGGAAAGTGCAACAAAGAGAGGTCCCAGAAATGTGATTTACAGCCAAAATGAACTTCATCCCTTTCTCCAAAAGAAAAGCTTCCCAAGAAACTGTATTTCATTCCCAACAAACCCTGGTTAGCCAGAGCAGCTAGCAGGGACTCTGGACTTGCAGCAGACTTGGATAAACCCTTGGGAGGGATGCAAGGTGGCACCACTTCCAACCACCTCCTTCAGACCACACAGAGTGAGCTGCATGGGATTTGCCCCTCTTCACCCTGGAGGGAGCTCCTCCTTCCTTCCAAGACAAATTCCTCTGGACATAGCAAAAGCCAGGGCAGCTGGTGATGGTGGCAGCCTACCTCGGGGCCGGCTCCGGCGTTTCCGTCTCCCCACAGACGTGCTGCGCAGCGCAGGCTGGAGCTGCCCGATCTCAATGGGTGTGTTGGTGCGGAAGCTCTCCTTGAACTTCTGCATCAGGGACTCCACCGTCTCCTGTGTCACCTCGGGAGCTGCAACACCAGCAAAGGGACTGTGGTTAAAAGAGGACCAAGTCATCACGTCCCCAGTGCCCGTACAACCGTTTCCTAGCAGAGGATAGGATCATCCAGAGACAAATCCTGGGGCAGGAGCTCTACCCTCCAAATTCACCCACAGGGGCCCTTTCCAGCGTTTTCCAAGTCTTATCAAAGCCATAGGAATTAGAAAATTGTGACTTTACAGAAATTGCATTTTTCATGCTGTTTTCCAGCATTTTGGATAATTTCTTGCCTCTTTCCTCATGTGCAAGCAGGACACTTGGAAGCATCACACCCTTACCCAAGACACAGCCTGAAGGATTCAAAACACTCGGGAATGCCCTGGGACTCAGAAGGCTTTAGGTCACACTTAACTCTGCTTCAGGAGTTCACAGGTGAACCCCCAAAAGGCTCGTGGGCTTTTCTGGGGGGCAGGTACTCCCAGGTTGGCAGGTCCAGGCATGGTCCAAGCTGTAGCAGGGATCCTGGGTTCTCCCAGGGGCTGCACTCTCACGCTGGGCAGCAGGACCTGAGCTCAGGGAATAGCTTGCTGATATTTAAGCAACCCCTCTCCCTGCTGTCCCACATCCCCTAAGCAGTAATATAAAAGAAAACAAACAAACAAACAAACAAAACCATCCACACTTTCCTATGAAACTTACCACCTACCCAAAGGGCAGTGATGGGAAAATGTGAAACGACTCTCAAAGAGAAAAGATGAATCTAGAAATCACAAGCTTTGTCTGGCTGCAGGCCACAAAGGTCTCTCAGGTTCAACAGATGCTTTGGCCTCTGTCAGCTCCTTGAATAAACTCATTAGCAGAACATATCCTCTATCCTCTCTCCATCTGGAGAGCCATGAAGTCCCTCTAACCAGCTCCTAAAGCTCCCCCTGCCCATAGCAGGGCCATTTGGGGCTGGCAGGGATCACTGGCTCTATAGCCACCCCGCATCCTACTCGGATACGGTAAGAGCGAGTAATTTGAAGCTCCCCAGCCTGCCAGGAGTTCCAGGCTGACACACCACACTGCTGCATCTCCTAGTCCAGGGACACATCAGATCCACATGGAGCTCTTGCACACCTGGTGAGCTCAAGGTGCCTAACTGCTCTGGACCATGGATTCCAATTCCCCTCGCAGCATGTGGCAGGGTCCATTTTAGTGTGAAATAAGAAGGTGGCCATGCAGGGCAACTCGTCTGTAATCCTAGACAAGGATTTGACTCAAATGTGGAGTCTACAGCTGCAGGGAAGTCAGAGCCCCGACCACAGTCAGTGCCACACCAGCGCATGAAGCAGCTTCCCCTTCCTTCTCCCCAAATCCCAAAGACAATCTCCTTGGTTGCCTAGGACAAGAGGCTCTAGACTACCCTAAGGTGCTTTCCTACTCCCGCAGGCTGCAGAGAAGGTACCAAAATCTTCCGAGGCCATTTGGAGAAGAGCAGTCCAGCTGTTGAGCCTGTGGATGCAGGTACACCAGGAGGACTTGGGAGAGGATCCATCACCCTGCGCTGCCTCACTGAGTGATGGAGAGACAAGGATCAAACTCACTGCCTGTGTAAGCACCAAAGGTGGGAACCAGTTCGTAAGAGCTCCAGAGAGAGGATGGTCTAAGGGACCAACTACATTAAGTCTTCCAATTACTTGATACCAGGCTCCCTCAGGCACCACAGATCAAAGGCAGAGCTCCCAGAAGCTCCCTATGTTTATGACAGGTGCAGTCAGATCCTCTGCTGTCAGATGCCCCAGCAAGCAGCACCACAGGGGGGGAAAAAAAAAGTCAGAAGTGGGAAAAGGTCTCTACAGAGCACCCAGTCCCAGCCCTGATGACACACATGCAGCCTCTCCTCTTGCAGGGCTCCAGATGTGCTGGGGAAGGATGCTGTGGCAGCACTGGTGTGGCTCAGCACCCCACTGTGGTGTTCGCAGGGGGAAGCCCATCCCCGCAGCTCCTTCACCCGGGTGCAAGCCCAGCGAGGCTTCCCCATGAACGGATGGCGAGTTATTTGAACCTCAGGGCTGTGTGATATATAATGCGCGCAAGTGGAGCAGGAGCTCAGGAACCGTGTGGCTGAGGCTTATTTACTGAAAGGAGGCCAGAAGGAGAGTGCGGGAGGGGAGGAGGAGGGGACCGTGCCTTCTGCTAGCGTTTGCGGCACGCAAGGTCGTGACTCTCTCGTGGTCCCTGCTCTGCTGATGGGAGTAATCAGTGCTGCCGTGATTGTACCCCATCTGGCCAACACGCTCAGTACATCCATCCTGAGACATCTGCTCATGTGCTCATCAGCAGAGAGAACGCCAAAAGTGGCGGGGGGGGCATTACCTTCATGGGGAAAGGGTCTCTGTGATTGCTGGCTGTTTGTGATCACGTTACAAATGCTTATTCCACGAATGGGAGCAAAAAGCTGGCACATCTCACCACTCTGCACAGCTTGTGTGTGCCAGAACATCGTTGGCCTCTCTGTGCCCCTGAGCTCAGGGGGTTTGAGCAATGAAAATAAAACAAAGAAGGAAAAAAAAAACAAGAAAAAAGGAAAAACCCGTGTCGACATGATCTTAGCAAGTGGAGTTCGACACGGCCAGCATAGAGAAAATGCTCACTGACAAATGAAAAGTAGCTGGGCTTCAACTGAATGAGCGTCAGGGGTCAAGGATGAATGAAGGACCCTTCATGCACTGCCAAGCATGACAAAAGGGAGGGAGAAGAAACCAATGCGCTGTAACATAATGAGACACAGCGCTCACCGAGGCTGCTGGGACCCTGTTGACTATGGGGTTATCCATCACATCCATAAAAGAGACATAGTCAACCACAAATTGTCACCTGAGGACTTCCATAGTGAGCCACCTGAGCCTGTACAGCCATGGGCAGGACCCCACAACCTGGACCAATGCTTCCATAGGCATCACAAAACCACACGGCAAATGCAAGTTCACACATCCACACCACCGTGCCATGCAGGCACTGCACGTGTGCTTGGCATTCCCATCTCCCACAGTTCTGAATAGGACAGGCACATACCACAGAGTACCCCAAAGCTTGAAACACCCCAGCTCTACCCTGCAGGACCCACCTGGGCTACATGTACCAAATAACAGCTCAGCCGGCAGCTCCTGGTGCTGCTGCGCTACCTGCACCCTGCATCCCTCTTCAGCCCAACGCAGCCGCATCACCAGCACCCAGCACCAGCTCCTCCCAGCAACGGCCAAGCACGACGCAGATTCAGAAGCGATAGGACCGTCCTTCTTGAGCGGAGTTGCCAAACCACCTTCTCTTCCATCCCTGGTTTCCAGGAGATAAATCCATCAGGACTACTGAGCTCACATCTTCGTCACCACGTGGAGAGCTTCTCCAGCCTGGCAGAGGTGGCAATATCCACCCTGAGGTTTTGTGCAACGCTAGGATCTCAGTCTCACTCCTTCCTATAGCGAGGGCCTTTGGCAGCATAACAACCCCAGGAACAAGCCAAAGCAGAGGAAGAACAAGGCTTTTCAGCCTCCACAAAATCAGCTTCCAACTCTGACAGTGATTTCAGGACGCAGCTGAAGGTCACCGTACCTTTGTAAAACACATGGTGTGTTCCCATCGTACACCTCCCTCTTGTCCACCCCCATACACTATTTTGAAAGCGATTTGCTCTCCTTATGGCTCCCTTATTCATTTGCATGTCTCCCACAAAAATATTCATACCAATAGCCTTTCTCCCTGCCTTCCTTTTTGCTGCCACAAATTGCAGTGGGAAAATATATTGTTTGGCTTAAAAACCACAACAACAACAAGTTATCAAATGAACAATATAAGCCACGTTTAGATAAAAATACATTGCAACAGAGGTGGGAGGTGGCAGTATTTGTTCCAGCCCTTGTGGGACTCCCACCACAGCCAGGAGAGCTGTACCTTCCCTAAACAGACAGTCGGGAGATGGGGGGCTGTTTTGGGATGATACCAAAACTAGTATCTCAACAGCTTCATGGCCAGGGAGGGTTCTCCAAAACACAGTACCAGGCACAACTACTCATTACCTGTACCCAAAACCTGTATCTGAGAGACACACTAGCTGCACGCCTCCAGCTCCACTGGTTGCACTTGGATGGTGCCTCCGCCATCCCCGAGGGTCCAGGACAAAGGAAAAGGAACTTCAAAACCTCTGACCCTGCAACCTGGTTTCTGCCAGCAGAGGTGGAGGTGATGGTGATCAAAGTATCCCATGGCCCTTGGAAACATGCCTTCAATCTCAGTGAGCTATTTTAGGGTCTTCAAATGTGGCCTTGGAAGGCCCCAATGGAGCAGCTGTACCATGCTGGAGAACTTGCGCTCAGCCTAAGCCAACACTCCTGCAGAGACTTTATATTCACCAAGAACCACTCGATGCTGCACTGGACCCCAGCAGGGCATGGGAAGGGAAGCAGCTTCTCCTCAAACCAGGCTCAACGCTTCATGCTGCTGTTGGGTATTTTGGAGAGCTGGAAGGCCCTAGTCCGCACTTTTTGCAGCTTATAAAAACAAATTGGAAAGGCTTGAGGTCTGCAAAGGTGCCAGCTTCCCTGAGCCCCTCCAGTCTCTGATGTTTGGCTTAAACAACTGGAGCTACAATGGTCGCTGTCCTTCTCATACAATATCTGTACTCCTACAGCTACAGGGATAAGGCTGCAGAAAGGCAACAGCAGCTTCTAGTAGAGCTTCCCACACCGGGTATTGAGTAAAACATGCTTTTAAAAAGTATAGTTTTTTCAGCATCTGATTTTCCCATACCCCTCTTTGATTTCCAAGTGTCAGAGGGCAAGTTATCGATTCCACAACATTGCCAGTAGTTAAAATGCTCCCAGAGTTTTGGAGAAAGGAATAACTCACAGAGTGGCTCAAGAGCTACTTGACTAAGCGTGCCGCTCCACTGGAATCAAAGTGTTTCATGAGAACATATCAAACTCAATCAAGGATTAAATGGAAAGGTTTGGGCACAATTAGAAGTCAAGGTTGGTGGGATTTTTACCTTCTGACCTGTGCACACATTCATGACAGCACCCACAGCCACACATAGGATGCAGCTCCATCATCTCCTCTCCATGTCCATCTCCTGCCCTCTCACCAACTGCTTCATCGACTGTTTTCAAGAAATCCTTGAAGGGCAGAATGTTCTCCTGGGAATCACTGCTGAAGCCTCAAAACGTCTAATGCATCACCATGTCCATGATGTACCACACAATCATCAGGCATGTATAGCACAGTTTAATTACATTATAATTGTTTCCTCCAAACCAAATTCCTGAGTTTCAATAAACTCATTTTGACGTTTCTGGATCAATAATTTGGAAATTTCTAGTCTACAAATTATTTCAAGAAATCAACTTTCTGGTTCTCGTTGGGATGAGCATTAATTTCACAATACTGGAAGTCTTCCACGTCGTGGAAACCCTGTTTTCTCACCAGCTCTAAATAATGGGTGTTTGTTGCTTTTCGAAGCATGAAATAAGCAACCGTGTTTGTTCAGAATCTGGGATGTGGACTGATTTTCAACAGTGCCACCCTGAAGGTGCTAAGCTCCAGAGAGCAGAGAGCTTTACTAGCATAAAATTAGGTAATTACACCAATGCCTGTGTGATGGTGGGAGAGATTCGTATACTTCAACATACGGGGATGAAAACACACACAGAGAACAGCATCCTGCCACAGAGCATGGTGGATATGGCAAAGGGGTGAGAAACAGGGAGAACTTCAGTCCTCCATCTATTTCTCCAGCCCCCAAACACCTCAACCATCTCTCAAGTGAGAATCTGTCTCTACCAGTGCCCTGCTCTCCATCACTCCATGTCATATGCAGGCACACTGTGTCCTAGAACACTAGGACACTGCTCTCTGCATTACACAATGAACTCAGAAGATAGATACCTAACATAAATATATACATATATAAAAATCAAAACAAAGCGCAAATAACCACACATACCCACACATCAGGGGACCGAGGACCTCCTGCAATGCATACATCTCCAAGGCAAACCCATTAGGGGCAATGATATATGTGGCACAACGCGCTTTGCTGGAGCTGGTCCCCAGCCCAGCTGCCAGCATGGTGTGAGGGAGGATCAATCGCTCTCCAAGAAGCACTTTTACACAGAGAGGTTTTCAGATGCAGCAGAGGGGTATGGGAACCCAGGAGCATTTAAAAAACAGCCAACTTTTTCTTTCTTTTCTCTTCCAGTCCTTTTTGTTAAGTTTTAAAATAGAAAAAGTATATATATTTAACACAGTTATTAATATATTAACAGATTATTATATACATTAATAACCCTTTTGCTATAAAAATAGATTTGTATACGTAAAAGTCTGCTTTTAATTGCAAATTGGAGGGGGAGGGTAGCAGAAGAAGAGAGAGAGTTTAATTTGAGATGCCTCCTTTGAAGGAAACTGAACAAATGTACTTTCCTCCTTCATATATTCATGAGATGACTGCTTCCCTACCCCGTTCTCCACCTCCCTCAGCTCTGGGCTTGGAGCCAGCACAGTCCTTATCTGGCATGAGGCAGGGGAAAAAAAAGCCCTGATAGGATCAGAAGTTTTCAGTAGTTTAACAAATCTGGGGGAAAAAAGACTCCATTGGTTTTTAATAAAGCTTGGGGCATGTGACAGTGAAGCAGGGATGCTGGGAGAGTCTGGCGTGCAGCGCAGGAGGGGATGGAGACCCAGACTGAGGATGGGACCCCGGGAAGCACCACAGCATCCCACAAACGTTCTGCCCACATACCCACTCTGCTTTTTCTCTTCATTGTAAAGCTTTGCTATTCCCCCTCATCATTGAGGGAGCTGATTCTGACACTCTTCTCTAGTGTCATCAGACCCCCTCTGGAACCCTGCGTCCAGTTCTGGAATCCTCAGCACAGGAAGGACATGGAATTGTTGGAAATGGTACAGAGGAGGCCACAAAGATGATGTGAGGGCTGGAACATCTCTGCTATGAGGACAGGCTGAGAGAGTTGGCGTTGTTCAGCCTTAAGGAGAAAAGGCTCTGGGGGTATCTTAGAGCAACTTCCAGTACTGAAAGGAGCTCCAGGAAAGCTGGAGAGGGACTTTTTGCAACTGCATGTAGTGGCAGGATGAGAGGCAATGACTTTAAATTGAAAGGGGGAAGGTTCAGATTAGACATTAAGAAGAAATTCTTCACAATGAGGGTGGGGAGGCAGTGGCAGAGGTACCCAGAGCAGTGGTGGCTGCACCTCCCTGGAGGTGTTCAAGACCAGGCTGGATGGGGCTTCGAGCAGCCTGGCCCAGTGGGAATGTCCCTGCCCATGGCAGTGGGGTTGGAACCGCACGGGTTTTAAGGTCCCTTCCAACCCAAACCATTCTATGATTCTGTAGAGCGCAGGAGATAATATTTGCAGGTCCTGTCCTCGCTGCAGCTGGGTGAGCTGTTCCTCAAACTAGCAGGACCCAGGGGAATGCAGGGACAACCAGGAAGGGACATCCAGAGCCCCCAGCAGCACCTACCCAGCACCGACTGCCCTGACCCTCCTTCATCCTCTCTCCAGTCACGGCGCAAAATCGCTTCCCGGCTAATTGCCTCCACTCATGTGTGCAAACTAACCGTTTACTGGAAAATGCCACGGAATGTTAATTTCATTCGGAATTGGGTAATTGCAGAGCACTTCCATTTTTTTATTATAGGAAATGAATAAGCATTGTATTAATAGCATCGTTTCCAACTCCAACCACAATTGTGGCCCCGTCGACGGAGGCTGCGAGTTATTCATCACCCCGCACTTTCCCTGCCATCCCACTTTCTCCCTTTCCCTTCCCCTGCCATGCTCCCAACTTCCCACGCTAGTAATTAAGATAATGCAATATAATTATAAACACATCATGAAAGATCAAATGCTTAAAAGCCATGGTCCAACAGGCCCCCACCTTTGCACTGACAGAATCCTTCAAAAGCAGATGGGTCTCTGTGCTCCCTGGCCTGTTCCCAGCTGGGTTCAACATTTCCAAGATCTGTTTCTGATTAGGAAACCGTTGGCTTTTCCACAGGGAAAAGACTTTCCCAGCACACCCTTTCCCTGACACATACAGGACATTTATCTCTCTACTCTGCCCTGCCTCCTGCAAGGAAAAGCCTTTGGCCATGGGATGCTGCTGTGAGAAATTTGACCCATCAACCCCTATCCCAGCACTGAAAGGATCCAGGTCACCAGAGACTTTGGTTCCCATCTTCTCCATTCTAATAAACCCCTTAAATTACCTTTTCTTTACGAGATGCTAACTTTTTCTCTTACACAGTGAGCAGAGATGAGCAGGGAAGACGGGCAGACCCTCAGTCGCAGCTAATGCTCCTCAAGTTAGGAAATAATTGAAAAGTTAAATAAGAACACCCTGGAGAAAGCTTCCCGATCTGGTGCTAATGGGCACACTGAGCAGCCCAGACTAATGTTGCGTGGAGGAGAGTTGCTGGCTTGAAAGCGCAGTGCTGGCCTCTACTGCACATCAACAACTCCACTAGACCAGGGGAAAGTCTACCCTAGGGAGCCAGATGGAATGGAGACCCATAGAGAGCAGGTGAAGAGCCACCTCCACATGGCTGAAGAAGCTCCATGTGCAGGATGAACCTGGAGGCAGCAGCACTTCAGCATCTGTAAAGCAGGAGGGGGGTGCGTGTGAGCAAGCCCCAGCATCCCTAGGAATGGGCACAGAACAGCAATACCTAGCAAACAAGGGTGGGAAACGTGGTGTGGTAACCCCTCTCCAGTCTCAACCACCACCTAAATCCTTGCTTTGACAGCACAACACAGAAAGAATTTGCAAGTTAGAGATTAAATTTCTTTTACCCTAAAGGCATGGTGATACCCTTTCCCATACCGGCAACTCTGTGCAGCATTTCAGGGAAAACAAGGGAGCAACATTAACCTGGGGGAGAAGGGGAAGCCACCAAAATCGCATGTTGCAACGGGGCCAAGAAGCTTTGGCTGTGCACACACAGCACAAATGCCACCAAAGGATCCCCTCCACAGTAGCAGGGACCCACCATGTTCCACAATGGGATCCACACTGGTGCAGGCAGCAAAGATGCTGAGAGCTGGTTCCTTGGCTCAGGAGAAGAACTGGAGCTGAGGGAACGCTTAGAGAGCCCAGGCTATTGAAAGCAATCCACATCCAAGCCATACAGGCAGGGAAGTGAGGCCAAGCATGGCCAGACCCAGCAGGACCCCGTGGGCGAGTTGCAGTTAATGCTGTAACTCAGCAGGGTCGTCAGAAAGGACTGATTTGAAACACCTTGTTAATAAGTTTCCTCTCCCTCAGGTCCTTCAGTCAGGTCCCTGCCTAATGACAGATGGGGCTAGAAGGTGCCTGCAGACCTAATATGAGCGCAGGTGCCCGGCCTCGATCCATCTTCCTTAGGAGCAGGCTGACAAACCAAGTCTGGGCACCACAGTCAGGTAAAACACGACCGATGGGAAGGGGACATGTAAAGAGAGCAAGGAGCTGTGGCTGCAGCTGCCCTTCCTGCACCCCTCCCCATAAAACCCTGAAGCCTGGGACAGACTCACGAGGAGAACAACTCACGCTGAGCAGCAGAGCCCTGAAGCTGCTAAAAGCCAAAATGAAATGCACCGAGCATGATGGATGGAGAGGAATCCATTGTTGTCATGCAGGTAACAGTATACGGAGCAGCCTCAGCTCTAAACCAGGCACCCCAGCGGCTGCCTGGTTCACACGGCATCTACTTCTTTCCAGCAGAAATAGGAACACTGTGGGGTTGTTCTTCATCCCAGGCTCCACATTTGCTCCCCGCCAATGCATGGAAGGATAGCCCCAGGCAGAGTTGAACCTCTCCCATGTCCTCTGCATTACATGCAACAGGTGAAGATGTAACCCAGTGTAGGAACTCAGGACACTTGCGATCCCCCAGGGTCTTTCAAGGGGTATAAAGAGCCACTATATTATTTTTTTCAGATTTTGTATCAGAGGAAAATAATTAAAAATCATCTGGAAGCTAATCCTGGTCAACAACTGGCCTACAAGCCAGCTACACCTTAAATAATGTAGTGCTTTATCAAACATTCATAGTGATGCACAAAGTGATGAACAACACACACTTGGCATTTATATAAATATAGTTCCTGATGGCTTGTTTTCTTTGGACAGCCAAAACTTCACAGCTTATCTTCTGTGAGCTTGTGATTTCGCCTGGACGAAAAGCACTTTGGACACCTGGGGAATCAGGGACACTGCACACAAAACCGCCACGACATCTCCACCAGGCATCAGCATCTCCACAAAGCCCAGCAAAAGCCCACGCTGAAAATGTGTGGCTGACTTGAGGAGTCACAAGTCACCCAGCTGTGGCTGGGTGAGGAGATGGCCAAGGGCATTTCTTCTCCCATGGAATGTCACGCAATGCCAGGGTAAGACCTGCCCAAACCTCACAAAGTGGTGATAAACCAGTGGGACGTCACAAACTCACCATCCCTTTGAGATGCTCAGTAAAGTGCTGGCATATTAAAACATCTCTCTTCTCTTCCATTCCCTATGGCACCATCAGAAGCCACTTTTCCATCTGCTTCTTCCCTACTGTCTCATGAAATTAGTGAGGTGGGGTATAGCAAAGGCAAGGGGAGGAGAGAAAAACAAGAAAAGCACATTAGGAAAACCAGTCTACCAGTCTTTTCTCAACAGTGCGGCTGAAAGAGCCCTGACCAGCCTGAAAGGCGCTGAAGCCTTAATCAGTCACTAAGCACATGCCAACATAGCACCTCCCTCAGCCAGGGGGATCCAGGACCACAGGAGGCCACCAGTCCCTGGGAGCTTCCCCATCCCTTCTGCCCTCCTGCTGGGGGCAGGAGTCATGTTGGACATGGGTCTCACTGGGGAGACCTCCTAAGCATCCTCCCACACATCCACAGTGCTGCCTTAGGCCATTTCTTTGGGAGGTGTAAGGAAGGGGGAGCGTGTCCTGCAGGACTATGAGGCCAAGAGACTGTCCTTCCCTCCCACCACATTGAGGAGGACAACTCAAACTTGGCAGGGAGGCAACCTGTTTGGTACACTGGGGTGATCAAAACATACTTAAACTTCCAGCATGGCTGCTCTCTTTTCAGAGCCCAAAAGGCAATTAATATATTAATTATGACTGTGTTTATCTCTCTGGGAAACATTGATTTCCCTGGCAGGTATGGATGTTTTCAAATCACCATTAAAATCAGAGTTGGCATCGCTACAAAACCGAAGGACCTGATGGTGTATCCATTGCATCCTCTACACGTAGGGCTCCTATTCTCCTTATTAATGCAGTAGGAATTAAGCATGTTGGATGTAAAGGCATGTTTAATTTCTCTAATAACCAGAGACACTAACTAAGCACGTGCTCAAATGTCTTCCTGAATTGGGACCCAGTTCCTATCGTGTTTGGCCTCTTTTTAGTTTCTTTTAAAGCTAAAATTTGCAGCCAGGTTTTTCAGCCAGGAATAGAAGACTGCAAAAAATTGTCCTCTTTCTATAGGCAGGCTACATGCATATACATTTTCAAAGGTCTCTGTAAATTACGTAAGGAGTTGGCGGGGATTAGAGTTGGGAAAAGGTGATCACGTACAAAGAGGGTCATGATCCCATCAGGTCACTGGAAAGAAGACAGAGCCCCAAGACACATCAGATGCCAGCCTGACGTCCTGTCTCATTTTAGCCTCCAGCTCCAGCAAACATTAAGCAGTCATTTTATTTATTAAAGGCTCAGAAAGCCTCTGGTTAATGCTTGGATTCAGGGTGGCAGTGCAGCTGCCTCCCCAAGCAAACGGCAGCTTCGAACAAGCAGACAGCAGCTCTCATCCCCAACACAGTGGTGCAGGCATCAAGGATGACAAACCCCAGCACAGTGGGAATCTCCCTGCCACAAGCCAGCTGTGAGCCTGGCCAGATACGGAGATGCTGGGCTATCAGCTCACAGATGACAACATCAGGCTGGTCATCCTGCTGCTGTTGCCCAAGGGTTCTCCATTCTCCAGCACGGAGGACCACACTATCACTCTGTCATCACCTGACTCACACCCTGTCTTTAAATCTCACCTATAGGATAACACAGAGCTCATGTCTTTGCAACTAATAGCAATTTTAGGACACAGCTTAACTACCTGTCCTCCTCTTCCACATCTCAGCTCCCAAAAAGTCTCTTTCTCCAGACTCAAGAATGTGACCTTGGGTTGGAGCACTGCCTTACCTTGCCCTACTCATCTTTAGGATGCAAAGATGAAGACTGAGATGTGGCCAGAAAAATAGCTGCTCCAGCATTGGAGAAACTCCTTCTCCTCATGACCAGGGCCTCTTCCCTGCCTGCCCTTTGCCATTATCTCAAACCTAAGCCACTCACCTGCTCTGCCGAAACTCCTCCTGCAGTTCTCCTGGACTGCATCACCTAGAGCAGTTTGGCTGTGAGACTTTTAGGACCAAAATCCTCATGTTAGCAGTTCTTAATATTTTCTTGTGCTGCCCTGGCTTGGCTCCCCTTTCCAACTGACAAATGAAGACTAGACCATTAAGTGACATGACCACAGTTACTGGTGGCAGAGTGAAGCTGAATTTACATCTCCACGTTCTCACTAGGTGCCAGATCATCTTTCAGACATGCTCGAAATCCTCTCCCTATCACTACAGAGAAAAGTATCTGTGGATTAAGTAAGAGAAGCTTCAGAGGTTTACCTAAGTTAACACAGCAGGCAAGAAGAAAGTCCAGGAGATACGAATTCCATATGACTGCAAAACTACACCTTTGATATGTCTGTAGTATCAGTACCAATGGTAATAAGTCCTGTCTCCTGTCTAGACTTGGGGGCCATACCCAGACTGCAGAGCCTGTGAAATCAGCACAAAGGCCTGCTTGAAAAGCTCTTTTTTTTGAGCATTAAAGAAACTGAGAAAATAAAGATGGATCCTTTGTTGCAGGACTGAAATTTCAGATACTTGATTTTCAAGTCTGACATCTATTTTCTGCTCAGTTTTCACCAGGCAGAAGTTCTGCTTCTCACTGACCCTTAGAAGATTCAGTTTGGGAATATCTTCTTGTCAGGGAACTTGTGAGTAACCCCACATTCAGGCTTGTTGGACTTTTATCTGCTTTCATTTATTTAACTCCATCACTGTGGATCCATGTGTCCCATCTGGGGCTGTAGCAGTGCTGTTCGTGATGGACCAGGGGCCAAACCCACTCAAACATCATTTGAAAGGCTCCTGCTGCTGTAGGGTGAAACCATGTTGGTAGAAATGAAAGCCAGGCACATTAAAAGATAAAAGCAAGTTAGGAATTCCCAAAGGAATTGAGGCCATCTGCTCAGGAAAGGCAGGAGAGCAGAAATCATCAAGAGCATGGGCTGGAAACTACCCAGAGAAATGAGGACAGAGGCAGTGAGGACACTAACATCACCTGCATGAATTTACCCAACTCCTCTTAATCACACAATGCTGTGTAAACGTGGGGATCACCCCAGCGAAGGCCAAGAGCCCAAGAACTGCACCCCACACCAGCAGACCCCGCTTGGCACCACACATGCTCAAAGGGCACGAAACCCCTGGAGACCCTGAATTTGCTGGAGAACCCAAAAGGTACAAGGAGACAACACAGCCCCCTTCCCATACCAGCACAAACGGACACTGCTGGCTAATTAGGACAGCCTGGCTATTGCCTCTTTCCTCACTCCATTTCACTTTATGATATGAATTTTAAAAAAAAAAAATTTCTTTTAAAACTGCCTTGGATTTTTCTTCTGTCTGAATCCATCTGGGCTCCGTGCAATGTCACCAGGTCAGTTTGTGCTCCTGCTGCAATTCTAATTCTGTCAGCTTTCCATTTTCTAGGGAGTTGGGGGATTTTTCTTTCTTTCTTCCTCCCCCCCTCAAGTAAAAAATGATTTTGCATAACACTAATAATGTTAATGGCCCTGCACAGCGCATCCAGATTACAGCTGTGGCTAGGGAGAAATAAACATCTCATCTTTGCCCTGCTGTTTATCTTCCCACAGCAGAGCCTGGTATCAGGTCAGAACCTGTAATTTCATTAACTTTATCACTCAGACACGCTTGTTGCTAGATGTCATTATTCAGCACATTGCTCCCATGGCTTTTTTTTTTTTTTCCAGAGCTGAGCTTCACTTCAGATGCTCCGGCACCGCACAGGAGCAGCCCTCACATCCACGTCGCTGCAGAGCACTGCCTGGGACTTGGGAGGAAAGTTTGGCTTGTATGTCCATACTTTACTCACCCAGGATTGGCAAACCGACTTATGTGTTGCTCGACCTCCCAGGAAGGGACTTTTGCAGCCCCCTTTTGCAGGGCTGTGTGTAGCAGAGTGGTCCAGCGCGCTTCCCTGCCTAACCTGACACATCCAGAAGCTCCATGTGAGGAACAGAAAACAACCCTCTTCCTCATGGGAAGTGCAAGAGAGCCCAACAGTCATGCAGAGCAGGGTGTATGAATCCCAAATGACAGAAAGCACTCACTGCCAGAGCAACCTGGCACCTGCAAATCAATCACTGCCTGGTACGCGGGGGAAAGGAAGCAGCGCAGGCAGGTGGAGGGCGAGCCGAAATGTTCCATCTTCATCGGATTTGCCATCCCTGGTAATTAATGCTGGGAAGTGACACTTGAAAGAGCCTCTAGTGACAGCCTCAGTGATGATACCATTTGGAGGCTGCTGACAAGTCCCAGCTGATGTCTTATCACAACTCTACACTGCAAGAGCAGCAAGGAGACGTTTTCCCTTGGGTGCTGATGGACCCTCTGGGATGCAGGCACATCTCCCCGCCTAGCCCTGGTGATCGCACCGAAACCTGGCAGCTTTGGCCATGCAGCCTGGCACCAGGGCGAAGGCTGACCTGTCCTCAAGCTAGGACCAGGCTCCAGCTGGGTTTCCCTTGACGCATTCATCTTCAGTCCACCTGTAAAGCTGTACCTGATTGAAACTGATTTCCAGCCCCTGGGGATCTCCAGGTACGTGGTGTCTGCTCGCACCAACTGCAGTTTCTCCACCCCACCTGCCACATCCCCATGGGAATCCCGGCTGCATCTGCTGCTCACGGGGAGATCGAAGAGCCTGTGTGCGCAGTACATCCAACACCTCCCAAACAACTGCATTTCCCATGCGTGTGCAAACCAGGTTGGAGCGCAACGCTCACAGCATGTGTATTTGTATTTCTAGTCTAAAAATTCTAGCTCCGAACTACATCCACCTTATACTTGGCAATCCAGGCTCTGACCAGCTTTGGCAGAGAGCAATAACTAGCACACATCGTAGCTTGACTCCTTGAGCAAAGCCTCGTCCAAGAGGGAAAAGTGCTCATCTAAGAGGAAATACAGGCTGAATTGGCACAGTTTGAAAGGATCAGACCAGGCAAGGCACAAACTTGCCTCAATCCAAGGTGCAAAGCCCAACAGCACCTTAAACCAGTGCTGATTTGAACATTTATGAACATGTATCACAGTGTGGGGTAGCCCTGGCCCTGCAGGCAGCTTGCAGCCCCAGCCTGGGGGGATTTTTCAGTCAGTATAAGCAGTTCCTTGCTGCCAATTCGTGAGCCCTTGGATAGTTTAATATTCTGCCCTAGATCTTGTTTACTATTATGTTTTGAAAAAAACTGAAATGCAGTTACTGCTGCCTTCCCCACTCACACAACTCTAAATAATTTATACAAAAGCAAAACAAAGAGGAGAACATGCAAGAATAAAAAAGGTAGCTCAGTTACAACCTATGAAGGCTTTCATTCGTTCACTCTCATTGAGCAGAGGGTTGGGGAAACATCTCTTAACACCACAGGCCAGCAACACCCAGCTGTACACAAAGGGTGATGCCAACAGGGATGCTCAGATCATCACCCTAGGATGTCAGACTGACCCCTGGGCACCTCTGCATTTGTTTGAGCAATGATAACCGCCACTGTCATAACAACAAGGAAGAGTAAAAAGCAGTTTGAGGGTGGAAGACATGCAACCTTAACCACACCACTCATGACTGTCGCAGTGCAGGGACCTGCTTTCCAGACATGAGGCATCACCTGGGCTCTCCCTGGCTCTGTTGCTCAGAGCTGCAGTCTCCTCCATGAGGTTGAGGAGAGCCCCTGCCTCCCAGTGCTGCCTCTGTGGGTCCTCTGGCAGGCACCACTCGCCTTTATGGAAATCCCTCACACTCTCAGGAAGAGGAGAAGGGCAGCCCAGTGCCATCCCAAGAGCTCTTTCCCTGCGCAGAGGGAGCTGGCGCATCCCCTCCTCACTCCTGCTGGAGTCACTCAAGAATTAGCATTAACGTGCTTTGTTTTTATTGGAATACATTTTACTGTGCATTGCAGGTGAACGATAATAAACGGCTTCTAATGGCATTTCAATAAGCAGAGGTGAGCATTGCAGCTTCTGAGAGAGACTTTAAAAATGCAGGCAATCAAGTGTGCATTAGCTGAAACGCTCTGGGGAATGTTCTGCTCTCCTCTGCACAGGAGGAACATCCCCAAGTCAGGAGTTGTACCCATGCACACCAAAGTCTCTCCATCCCTGCGCACAGGCAGGGAGGCAGCATCCAGACCCTACCTAACCTCTCAGAAACAATTTTCCAAGAGCTCTTGAGTGCCTTCCAGTAGTGCCTTAAGAGACATAACCAGCACCCAGCACTCGTAGTTTGATTTCTCCTCTTCTCCTGGGAGAAGCTGCCAAGCCCTGTCCATCCAGGCTCCCCTCTGCTCTCACACACCTCATAGAGCCAGCACCAGGTGCCACCACACACTGTGACCACAGAGGACACTGTCTCTCTGTCCTACTGCATCCAATCTACTCACTGTGCCAATGCTGGACCACTTTACTCAGAGGGACACCTCCTCACTACTTTCTTTCTGAGCTGGGCAGAGCTTCGGGGAGAAGGAACCCCCAAGGGACAAGTGCTCCTCTAAGTCCCAGACCAGCACCTTCAGGGAAAGCCCAGCACCTTCAGGGAAAGCACAGAGCATCTGCAGCACCTCACCTGCTCAGGAATGGGCACCACAGCCCAGCTCTTGCTGCCCAGCTCCCCAGAGCAGGGGATTTATACGTGATCCAATATTATATATTACGAGCAGTCAGCACTATAGGGACGGGCATCAGTCAGTACCCACACTAAATAGAACTGCATTGGCTTCTTCCAAATCTGACCCACAGCCACCGTACCACACTCTACCTCCCATGTCAAGCACCTCGGGTGGGTAGTGGTTCACATTTGGGGTCTGTCTGTCCATCAGATCCACAGGGATTCAGCTCTGAGCTCCTTCCCACAAGGAAAATTTTCTCATCTGCTCTCTCTAACTCTGTCCAGGGCTCCTATACAGCTGCTTAAATCTACAGCCCTGATGACTTTGTTTGCTGATGAGCATGGAATTATTTGTGTGATAGCTCAGAGAATAAAGCACAGGGGATGTTTTGCCACTAGTGGAAAATACAGCTTTATGGAGCAGCTCTCTGAGGAGCACCCAGGCTCAGGCAAGCTGGCAGAGCCCCAGCGTACAGACACGTTCACTCACTGAAACTGATGCCCTAGCAAGGCAATGAACATTTCTGCCACCTAGAGAGTCGAGACTGGCCTGATCGATGCCCATGTGCTAGTATTCACTCACAGCAAGAAGTCAGTATGAATCCCAGCAATCTCCTGTCGAGGAGACAGGAGTTCTAGCACTGCTGGAACAGCAGGAATGACTCTGTCGTGCTGCACTGTGCCTGGTGCTACACAAGCCCACAGCTAAAAAGCAACTCCCCTCTCTGCTCCCCACTCCAAGCACCCCATAACCCGTGGGAGTTTTCATTGTGGTCTGTCATTGCTAGGACCAGGTACACCATGAAGCCTGAAAAAAAGAGTCATCAGCTTCCCATCATCACACTGGGCAGGCTCTCACTTGAAACGGGAGACCAATTTTGGAAGAGGACGTTGACCAGGGAGATGGGTCAAGTCCTGTGAAGTCTCACCTCCAGGGAGCTTCCATGCCCCAGTAGCACCCAAACCACCAGCAAAGTACAGTCAGGGAGTGCTGCAAGACCAGGGCACCTAGTCCTTGAGGCCAGCAATGACAGCCAAGGGCTCAGAGCTCCTGTGCCTCAGTTTCCACCTACACAAGCCAACCACGATTCCCCTCTCTGGAAGGGCAGCTCCAGGACAAGGTCTGCAAACCATCTTGTAGATGACAGCTGAGGACCAAAGCCTAGCGAGCCAAACAGTAGCCACACGGCTTGCATGGATGACCCATACTCTCCAGGTCGCACCACACACGACAGACTCTCCAGTAAAGGACAAGGAAAGGGAACAATGAGAGAGCAAAGCCACAAACCTTTTTTTTCGTAGTCAGGCTTCTCCTCCCCACCCCGGCCCAGGCTTTCCAGTGTCCGTGTCACTTGGCTGCCAAACTCATCCTCCCTGGTGCTGGGCTCTGCCCGCCGTGGTGTCTCCTCCTCTTCCTCATCCTCGTAGTCATCCAGGATGGGGGTCTCACGGATGGGCACCCCGATAACAGAGTTGTGGGCCTGGAGGCGTGAATTGCGGAAGCTCTCACGGGCCTGGGGACCCAGCAGCACCGAGGGGATGTAGTGGATCTCATGGGTGGCCTCCGTGCTGGCGCTCTTCTGCGGGATGCGGCGACGCTTGTGCCAGCGCCGCTGGGCATAGAGAGCCACCGTGAAGACCAAGAGGAGCAGGAGCAGTGCAATCAGCCCACCCTGCAGAGGAGAGCAAAGGGCATGGGTCAGGAGATGCAGAGGATACAAGGAGGAGTCAGGAGATGCAAAGGCACCAGGGGTGGGGGTCAGGAGATGCCATAGACCTGCTCCTCTCCCACCCCTAGAGCATCCTTTCATCAACGTTTCACAAACTGCACACGGGTGCCTTCATGGAGCAGCCAATTCTTGGATGGGACATCACAAGCAGGTGGGACAGGTTGCCAGAGATGGCCTTTAGCTGGGGACAAACAGTGACAGCTCCAGTTCAGCTCTGCTGGCTCTCCCACAGATTGTGTTCTTACCATGCGCACCTTGAGCCTTCCCAGCCCCCTGGCTCACCCACATACAAGGGCTTGAGATAGGCGAGCACCACCTCCCACCCTGCATAGGGAAATGGAAAAGGAGGCAACCTCAGCCTACCACTTAGGGGAAAAAAGTAATTACAACAACGCCACCGCCAATATAAGAGCAGTAAAGCCTCAGCAGAGACACAATGCTTTACAAACAGCAGTGCAACCAACAGTACCAGGCAACTGCCTCTCCCCAGGGCACGGTTACCCCAGCTCCATCATTTTTGCTTGTGATTTGCCTATGGTTTATGGGAGGCTGCAGCTGCAGACCTGGGAGCACAGCACATCTTCCAAACTTCTTTGAAAAGTCCCTTCTTCCTCAACCTCCACATTTTAATCAATTTAACTCTCAACTACATCACCATAAAAGAAGAAGGACTTTTACCACAAAAAAAAAAAAAAAAAAAAGCTTCCTAAATATCTATACATCCATGGAAGTGGCCTCTCCTCCCATGGGACCCAGTCTGGGAAGCACCAAAGGGAGCCAGCCCTGTCCCTGGCTGCTCTGGAGGTTAAATTCGGCCACAGTCACTCAGCCCGGCACAGGCAAGAGCTGTGCATGTGCCACCTTCCAGCTTCTTAATCTCTGCAGCATCGGAGCTATTTTATCCCATGGCAGACAAGCAAAGCAGGGCATGTAAATCAGGAGCAGCGCGAGCAATCTGGGATTTGCAGCACGATGGGGAACAGTAAGGGCAGGGAAGGTTTTCTTTGGCACAGGGGATACCACAGCCCAGAACTTTACAAAGCGTGAAAAACTAAAGTGGGGACATGCAAGCATTTCACTTGCATTTGATACAAAACAACGTGCTGTACCCAGAGCAGGGCTCTGACTGGCAAACACGATCAGCTTTAAAGACGCGGCATGGAAAACTCATGGCAGCCCACAAGGTGGGTTAGCTTGGGGAGAGGTGTTGGCAGTGGAAACAGAGAAGAGAGGCTTCCCCAGACCACCCCAGCACCAGAACGTGCTCCAGTACCTGAGGAGGCATATAAGAAAGCTTAGGAGGGATGTTCTATCAGGGCATGGAGTGATAGGACGGAGGGCGATAGTGTTAAATTGGAAGGGGGAGGATTTAGATTAGACATTTGGAAGAAATTCTTCACAATAAAGGCAGTGAGGCCCTGGCCCAGATTGCCCAGAGCAGTGGTGGCTGCCCCATCCCTGCGAGTGTTCAAGGTCAGATTGGATGGGGCTTGGAGCAGCCTGATCCAGTGGGAGGTGTCCCTGCCCATGGCAGGGGGTTGGTACTAGATGGTCCCTTCCTTTAAGGTCCTTCGGCAAGCACTCGTGGGCTCCCAGTGGATGTCTCAGTTTTGCCATGCTCCTTTTGTCCCTGACCCCACAGCAGCAGTTGCGTGTTTAACTGTGCTGTGACGTCCAGAGAGCTTCCTGGGGAAAAGGTGAGGAAAAAAGTGACTCAAACTTAGGAGGCATTCAAGCCAGCCTCATTTTAATCTATTTTTCATGTTAAATTATCCATCTGAGGGAGTAGGAGAGAGAAAGGGGAAGGAAGGGATAATATGAGAAATGTTTTATTTGACAATGTGTCATTCGGAAACTGATTATTTCTGTCTCCGAGCTTTTTAATATTCCCAAACAATGGCCGAGCCGCGCAGGGATTTGGTATTCTAAGGCTGGATTTATAATACTCTGTTCTGCAGTGATAAGAACACGGGCCTTTAATCCTCTGAGCTGTGAACATGCATATTCTCCCACGTAATGTCCTTTCTGCCGCGCTCCCGCGTGCCCTGCGCCGGCCGAGTGGGAGCTGCGGGGCATTGGCAGGATGCTGAGACCCACAGGAGAGGAGAAGGGATGGGAGGAGGAGGAGGAGGGAGAAGAAGATGACTGGTGGGGACAACCCATGGAAGAGAAGCAAACCGCAGCTGAAGCTGGTAAGCAGCAAGCCAGGAACTTACTTGAAGCACCAAAGAAAAACTGATGGAAGAAGCCACCTCAAGGCCCAAGAGATCGGGTGATCGTATAAATTACGAAGGATGCCAAGCTGCCAGCCTTGAGGACTTTCACTGTTTCAGCATCTGCCCAAGATGCTGAGCGATTTCTGAGCAGGTAGAGCGTGCACATATTTCTGCAAATGCAAACAATCGCGCTTCTCTACCAAAGCTCTGAAAGACAAGACAGACTTGCTCTGGGTCTTGACAAACTTCCCTGCCACAGACTCTGCCCAGACCTGCTCCCCATAGCGTGGTGGATGTTGCATCGTTCCCAGTAGGAGTCCTCTAGTCTGTTTGCAGACAAACCACGGTGATGCAGCCCAGTCATTTCAAAAGCAAGCCCTAGTCTGCTGGCAACCACACCAAAAAGGGCTGAAATCACAGAAGGATGTCCCAGGAGAACACAGTTTGGGCTGGGCAAACCTGTTGCACCAAAGCCTCTCATCAGCAAGTCAAAGGCAAATTGGTGTAAAACAGCACAGCATTTAGCTTGGTGCTGACCTGAATCCCTTCTGCTGCTTCCTCTGAATGCTTTTGTCCCAAGGGAAACAATATCCCTATTTCTTTTCTAGCTTTGAAGCCAGAGTTGCTTCCACATGATGCCCAAACCCAATTGTCGTCCCGTGTTGCGCTGGCCACCAGCCCCAGTGCTATCTACCTGCTGCTGGGGGACACGGGGCTCAAAGCCTGGGACCAGGGCTCCGAAGACAGCCCCCCCGGGACAACTGGGCTCTGCCCAGCCCAAACCTTGCACAAAGACCCCCTCACTGCACCTTTTGAGAGCTAGGGTGAGCCCCCCCCACCAGAGCATCACATTGCCCCGTGTCATGCCAGCAGGCAAGCCACGGTAAGCAAACAGGTATCAGCAATAACCACACAATCCCCAGAGCTCTTCACGCTGTTTACTTTTTCCTTTCATTGCTTTTTGGCCATGAAGGTAATTAAACACTAGAACAACTTACCAAGGGTTGTAGTGGATTATCCATCACTGTCATTTTTTTTTTTTTCATTTAGTTAGCTTTTTGTGTGTTTTTCTTTTAAAAATCAATCCTCAATGGTTTTAGAGAGGTTATGCTTTATTTCAAAAGAGAAATAGAGGCTTTAGGGTGTTCTCATGCCCTGTACAGCACCAAATAGCAGAGCGAATGACTATACAGTCCCTTCTTTCTGGTCTTGCACTGTTCCAGTTCCCACACTTCAGCACTGCAGCATCCTACCTCTCCTGCAAGCATTTCATCCCCTCCTGGGCCAACCCAGGCACAGAAAGCACCACCAGACCTTGGAGACAAGCAGGCAGTGTAAGGCACATCCACCCAACAGCGCAAAGGGGGAAAGATGCCACCAGCACAGACCAAACCTCAGACCTCCACAGCTCAATACAGAAACCTCTCCTGGCTCGCCTCTGCCATCGCTGCTTTGTTAAAGCAGCACTCAGTGAGCAGGTGTAGAAAACAATTTATTTAGGTTTTAGCCATGCTATAATTTTAGCTAACACATTTCTATTTAATTTAACTAAAGGCAATGGCCACTGCTGGCAGAGAGACCCTATAAATTCTGCTTCACCAGGAGAGGCTTCTTCTAGGAAGAGATCCTGCAAGGCAACGTCCCAGGGTGAACCACAACCACAGTTGAGACCATCCACATTAGTCATTAAAACAGGGTCTGTTAAAAAGCAATCAATCCTCTCGGCCAAACCCTCTGCTGCAGGCAAACTCAGAGAAGACATCCATTGGTGCCCAGGCTGTCTAGAGCAGCCCCAGGTCTGTCCAGCCTCCTCCTCCCAGCTCCACCAGCAGGATACTTTGCCAGACCAGACTCCATGCCAGGATGCCCATGCCCACACCCTAACCAAGCTACCAGTGAGAACTTGGAAGATAAATTCCACATTTAATGTGCAGGGTTACATGGTATTTGCCTCTTCCCTTGCCAGATCAAACCTCCACACAACATTAGCTTCTCCCTAGGACTCTGCCTTATTGCTCTTTCTTTCTTTGCTACACCTCAATTTGAATATTTCTCCTGCAAATCTTAATTAACATGCTGTTTGCACCTTCTTTCAGATCGTTAATGATGAAAAATAAGGCTGATCTCTGCAGACATCTCTCAGAGTCTTCCCTCTCCTGCACAATGCCATTTATCACAACCTCCTCTGCACCCTGCGGCTTCCTCACCCTCCTGGGGCACAAGAAGGACCCACACGCCACAAACCATCCCTCGGGCTTTAAAGAGACAGCAGGGCAGGGGGAAGGATGTTACATGGTATGCTCTTGCCTACAGCCTCTGGCTGCCATCCCTGAAATGGGGCTGCTGCCTGCAGAATCAAGGTTCCTGCTTCCACGACACCTCTGTCTGCCCCTCGTGTCCATACACCCTGGCTCATCACAAATCAGTCTAAGAAACAAGACGTTCCAGAAATTCCAAATCCCTTCAGCCTTGTGGGAAGAAGAGATGAGCAGAAGAGGCCCCAGATCACACTGTCCACTAATGCACACCACTCATGAGGCTACCAAAGGCATGTAAGGATGGAGAAGAGATGAGAGAAAGAGTTTTTTTCACGAAACGGGCGTTGCAAGAAGCAGTCCCATCTCCTACAAGAAGAAAGGAGGTCTCATGGAGATGGAGCAACATCACCTGGAGCTCAGGAAGATGCTGGATCCTGCCTCAGGAGATACTCAATGCAGGCACAGACCTGACCAAGCTTGCTTGGTCCTTTCAAAGCCTTTGCCATGGAAGGGAAATGACAACATACACCAGCGGTGGAGGAATGCTTAGTCTCTTCTTGCATCCACAGTGGATGGCATGGAAAGTCGTGACCTTGAATTGAGGTGAGGATCACTCAAGAAGAAACACAGCTGCAAGAAGTGTGATGTGCCTGGGAGAGCTGAGACATTTTGGTTACTGAAATTCAACAGTGCTGGCAACACCTTGGGGATGCAAGATCCTGCCAACTGTCCTTCTCCAACAACCCTTCCTGAGAGCAGCCAGCTTCTCTCTGGAGAACATGCTACCAATCCCTGTCCATGAATCATTACCATACTCAGAGAGCACACAACCTGCTGCAGGGAGTCCGTAAATGAGTTCATGGGGAGGACAGCATCAAGCAGGTAAACTGAGGCAGAGCATACAGATGAGACCAAGAACAGGCAGAAGCTAGCATGAAGGCTAGTGAAGAACAGTTGAACACCAGTATAAAAATAACTCTGCAAAGAAATCTGGCTCTGGTCCTGTGCTCAAAACAACGACCCCACCTCTCCATAAAAGATAGCAATGATAGAGGGAAAATCTACTAAACAATACAACATTTTCTCCCTGTACACTTGAAATCCCCATTCAAGCACCACTTCACCAAGGTGCTTAACCACAACACTTAACTTTAAATATGTGTTTAATTCCCATTACAGTCCATGAGACTCACTCAGCTCCTCAGTGCTTTGCTGAGCATTGATGGCTGCTTGAATTGTGGCCTTAAGAGAACTATATTATGTCTTTTTTCCTCCTCCCACAGTTCTGACAATACCACCAAGCACCAGCGATGATGAGGCACCGTCTTCTGTTGTTATTACAACCCTGTCACCTAAACCTGGCACAGAGCTGATAGCACCTATGAACCATCCTCTACTAAAGGGCAGGGAAGCACAGGATTTGGCCCAGGGGTTTAAAAAGAAGGATTCTTGCAGGATCGCTCCATCAGACTCATGCAGATCAGTCACATACAGCTGCTTTGCTTGTCATGCTGTACGTACACACACGGGGCATAAATTTAATAGCTTATACAGTCCTGTAAAGTATAACATAAGCACAAGAGATGAGAGTTACAGTTGCTGTGGGAACCATAACTTTAAAATCGGACTCTTCTGCATTAAAAAAATATAACGAGTCAGACAAAAAGTCACATTTCCATGTAATTTTATTTTTCTTAAGCCACGCTGAGTTTTGTTTTGCTATTTCATTCAGGAGGGGAAACAAAAAGAAGGAGTGAACCTGCCAATCAGTCTTTCTGCGCTGTTCAGACATGCAGCGTGATGTTCCAGCAACTGTTTATTTGAATGGTCTCCCAGACACCAGCTGGATGTAAGCACCAAAATACACAAACCTCAATCACACCGAACATGCTTGCATATCCTGAGCTGCACATCTCGCTGGGATAACAATTCAAAATGACTCCTAATCCATTTTTATGATGTTAAAAAAAAAAAAAAAAGGCACTCGTTTGCAGTGAACTTGAACTGAAAGGGGAGGGCTGGAGGTGATGTTATTAAGCACCTGATTGCTCAGTCTTTTTTTTTAAAGCCAGAGCGCAGATTGCATGAATTGGGATTTTAATGCACCCTAAACGGTTCACCTAAATCGGCTGACCTGCTAACCCAGAGCTCGCCCTCAGAGAGGGAGGAATTTAAAATGCATAAGGTCTCGTGCATTCACACTCCTGTTTCCCTAATGAGTGCAAAGCTGAGCCAAAACCAAAAGCTGCTGGGTTCTTTTTCCCCAAGGAGTTTCAGTTACCAAGCCTGCTAGAGATACCTCCACATGTCCCTCCTGCTTGGCTCATTTACATCCAGTATCCACATTACATTTCAGCTGTAATCCAAAGGAGAGGAAAAATCCACTTGGTTAATAATAAACCACCCTGCTTTTAGATAAAAGAAGCCACCACATCTGCAGTTAATGCCTCGCACTACATGAGGTCATGCGAGAAGGGGCTGCCACGTGTTGCAGGCTGAGAGCACCCAGGGTTGTGCCAACACACAAAGCACTTTGCAACTAAAGGCAAATCCCTCAAAGCCAGAAAGCACAGAGCCACCACGTCCCTCTCCGCTTTTACTTAGCACTGGTGAGGCCGCTCCTTGAATCCTGTGTTCAGTTCTGGGCCCCTCACCACAAGAAGGATGTTGAGGCTCTGGAGCGAGTCCAGAGAAGAGCAACAAAGCTGGTGAAGGGGCTGGAGAACAGGCCTGATGAGGAGCGGCTGAGAGAGCTGGGGGTGTTTAGCCTGGAGAAGAGGAGGCTGAGGGGAGACCTCATTGCTCTCTGTAACTACCTGAAAGGAGATTGTGGAGAGGAGGGTGCTGGGCTCTTCTCCCACGTGACAGGAGACAGGACGAGAGGGAATGGCCTCAAGCTCCACCAGGGGAGGTTTATGCTGAACATCAGGAAAAAAAATTTCATAGAAAGGATCATTGGGCACTGGCAGAGGCTGCCCAGGGAGGGGGTTGAGTCACCTTCCCTGGAGGTGTCTAAGGGACAGGTGGATGAGGTGCTGAGGGGCATGGTTTAGTGTTTGATAGGAATGATTGGATTCAGTGATCCAATGGGTCTTTTCCAACCGAGTGATTCTATGATTCAGAGCAGAGCCCAAACTCCCACCACCCACAGGGACCCCAGTGAAGACAGCCTATGCCGACGGGAGGGCATATGGGAATCCACCCAATATCAAAGCGGAGGACCAAAAAGACTGCCTGTGGCACTAAAACCTTCCCACATGAAAGGGAAGAGCAATGAAGTCCTCCAAGGCTCAATTTTGACTTGGTTTCACTGAAATCACTACTAACTGACTACACCTGCTTTGCCTGCCGCAAGTGGGAAGCACATCCCTGCCAACCTCTCCTCCCATCCAGAGGTCCCATGTTAGAGCAGAGATGGTCACCTGAGGGATCTTCTTCACCAGACCTCTCTAACAGACTCATATTTTGGCACCCAGGCAGAGGCAACCAGACCCACAGGAGTCTGAATTTGCCTCACACCCCAACATCCACTCCCCCTATTTCAGACACAGTGCTGCCTACAGGAACATCTCACAAGATTTTGGGGGTTTTTTTCCAGACTCTCTTGCCCTGAGCTGCAGGCTAAACCCTGCCTGTGGCCCATCAAACAGCAGAGCATCCTGCATGGCACACCTGGCTGTGCTGGTCAAGCCACACTGCCCAGCTAAGGCCACAAACACCAACACAGCTTCTGTCCAAGCTGGTGCCTTCTCCTCCAGAAAAATAAACCAAAGTATTCATTTAGCACCCAATGGAGAAGGTAACCTGCTGATCAGTTGGCCCCAGTGGAAAAAGCGGCACAGCATTAGTCACTGCAAGAGGGGTGTGGAAGTGGTATGATGAAGAAGGGATGCAGTTAAACTCATTAATTGAAGAAAAGAATAAAACTCAGAAGTTGTCCATCTTTTAGGAGCCTTTGCGTCAACCTCAGGCTGATTTCAGACCCCTCCCCCAGCGACCACCCGCAAACCTTAGCATCTCCACCTGTACAAATATGGTGCAGGTCCTCCCTTTGCTCCCACATCATGTTTATCTGCTTTGTTTGAACAACAAGTGCATGAGAGCATCTCCCAGAGCATGTGTACACAGCTTATCTTTTTAGAATCTGGGCATCACCTGGAGCCTCCAGGAACAACCACATGCTCCAGCACCAACTGCCATGGGGCCTCCCAAATTCACAACCACTGCAGGATACCTTCACTATCCAGCTGCTTTTCACCCCTTCCACATAAAGGTTGAACAAATACTGAAGCAAGGTCTCAAATTACTAGGATTATTACAATACCTACCAGCAGAGCATTTGCCAGCAAGCGATGAAATATAATTAAAAGTAAAGAACACTTGTCAGATAAATGAGTAACATGTTCTGCTGTTGCAAAAGCACCTTTCTTGTTTTTTTTAATAATTGTGTTTATCCGCTTCCTCGCTACTTTACAAAAAATGCAGTTAATTCTCAGTGGATCTCACAACCATTAGTGTGAATTAAAGCTGTTCCCACTGTATATTCTGCATATATTAAAAAAAAATTAATCTAATAAGAGATGCACATCTCCGGATGAGGGAACACGAACACAATTCACGTGGTTCCTCCAGCTTCCAAGTGCTGGTGAGTGACACAGAACATCTTTTCCGCTTAACTAACCAGACAGCTTTTAGGGGCTGCCAGATCTTGGATAGTTGTCCAGAAAAGGTGGCAAAACAGAGAAAAAAAAGGTCACCCCAGTGTTAAGGAATAGGGGCTTTTAGAGTAGCCCAGAACCTCCAAGTCCCTTTGATGAAGTAGGTATCTTCTGCATTTGTGTGTACTGCTGCTCTGCATAGGATGGAGTAAAGACAGGTGAGAAACTGGAAAAGGGGTTTAGAGTTTATTTATGGACAGCTCAAAGCAATTTATGGAGCAAGGAGCTGATAGGAAGGTGCCATTGTGCATACAGGAATGGAAGAAAACTCTTCGTATTGGTGGTAGGGTCTTTAAGAGTTTATTACTGAGCCTGTAGCCAGCAGCTATTTAGGGAACAATCCAGCCTATTTTGTAAAAAAATCCCTCCTTACAATATTTAAAGGGCGACTGTTTCAGCATAATGAACATCTTTCTGGAAAGCAGCAACGCAAACCACTGCTTTCCAGGGGGAGAGGGGGCATATTCAAACCCAACGACAGGGATAAAAGCTCCATGCACATGTCTACAGAGCATTTTGGCATCTGAGGGTACTTTGCAATTGAAGTTTTGTAACTCACACTACAGGAGCCTCACTCGGCAATCCTCCACATCCTGGAGAAGAACCTCCACTGGTACCTGAGATATTGCACACCAGAGGGGAAAAAACAACCAACGAACCCCAATGAATAATAATAATGATAATAATAAAAATACGAACACACAAAGGAAACCCCATACACTTAAAAAGTTTTATCAACTTGCACACATATTATGTTGTCATTCAGCAAATTGGAGTGGGCAGAGAGGATCCCCATAAAGTTCAACAAAGGCAAGAACAGAGTCCATTGAGAGAAACAACCCCCTGCACCTGTACAGGTGAGGGGCTGACCTGATGGAAAGCAGCTCTGCAGAGAGGAACCTGGGACACCAAGCAGGTAACAAGCTGTCCATGAGCCAGCAGCATGTTCCAAGAAGGCCGTGGGTATCCTGGGGTGCTTTAACAGTGTGCTCAGCAGAGTAAGGGAGGTTCTCCTCCCCTCTCTACTCTGCCCTAGTGATGCCTCATCTGGATTCCTGTGTCCAGTTCTGGGCTCCCCAGCTCCAGAGAAAAACAAGAAACTACTGGAGACAGTCCAGTGGAGGCCAAAAAGACAAAGGGACTGGAGCATCTCTTTTATGAGAAAAGGCTACCTGAGCTTGGTCTGTCCAGCCTGGAGAAAAGACTGAGAGTGAACCTTATCAATGATTATAAATACCTAAAGGACAGGAGTCAGAAGGATGGGGCCAGACACTTCTCAGCGGTGCCCAGAGACAAGACAAGGGGCAATGGATATGAACAGGAACACAGAAGTTCCATGTGAACACGAGGAAGAACTTCTTTCCTATGAGGGTGACAAAGCTCTGGAAGAGCTGCCCAGGGAGGGTGTGGAGTCACCTTCTCTGCAGGCATTCAAACTCACCTGGACGTGTTCCTGTGCAACCCGCTCAAGGTGACCCTACTTTAGCAGGAGGTTGGATTGGGTGAGGTCCAGAGGGCCCTTCCAATCCCCAACATTCTCCGATTCTGTGATTTGCAATTTAAGAACTGCACTGCCACCCCCCGTGCATCACAGAGCAGGCAAATCCGAGACTTTGATTTAAAGTAAAGATCAAAAAGCTCAGCAAGCCCACAAACCCTTTCTTTTCCCTAAACATCACAGCTATTCCCACCAGGTTATTAAGAGCCCGGTTAAGTACAGCACTTAACCATACGCTTAACTCCCATTAACCTCGTCGAGACTGCGCACATAAATAAAACTTATTAGGTGTTTCAGGGCTTTTTTGTCTTCCTCCGCAAGAGCATGGAGTTTCCCTTACCCAGCCCTCTCTGTGATGCCTCTAAATAGTCTTGGGGCTCAGCAAAGTGGAAAAGCAAATCCATGGGGACAGGAGTTTTCCTGCTGCACAGCTCCCACACTCACAGGTCCACAGACACCCTTTAGCTCCCTGGCATGTCAGACCATGCTAAAACACCTCACCAAAACCCTGCTCCTTTGCACAGCCAGCCTCTTGCTGTATTGATCGAAAGCTAAGAATACAAGAGGGCAGGAACGTACCGCCTTTGTTTTGCTGGCTTGTTTTCAAGAGTCCTTTGAAGGGGACAAGGCCGGCAATATCCTTGCCGGAGGAAAAAGAGCCCAATTGGGGAGCACAGGGCATCCTGCTTGCCAGGCTGAGAGAGGAAAAGTCAAGTTTGCATCTGACAAAGCACTCCTAGGATGCAGCCAGAGCAGCCTCAGCTCCAGAGAGCTCTGCACACCTAGGGGACAGTCCCCATCCCAAAACACTTGCAGCTCAACACCCCTGCAGTTGAAGTCCCTCTTTTTTTTTTTCTGTATGAATAGAGGGCAAAGACGATGGGAGCAGAGAAGAGCAGAAACCAGGGCTCCTACCTACATCTCTCCCTTGTAGGATGCTACAGGAGGGAGACTCACAGGAACCAAGATGCTGGCACCTCCAAAACGACTTTTACCAGCACGTTTTTAAGGAGGAACCAGTGATTTGGGGCAGTTCAGCCCAGACTTCCCATCCCCAACTGTTGGGGTTTCAAGCACCACAACTTGGAAGCATATGACTCCTTCCGAGTCCATCATCCAGCTAACCCACACCAGACCCTCTGGAAACCACTGAAGTCCTCGCATCCAGCTCTAATTACAGCCATATTCTTGCAAAGATAGGAGATACCTTTAATTAAGGGAAGCTGGCACCAGAGCAGAAAGAGGCCAGCAGGTAGCAGCAATGGCTATGGGGCAGGAGGGTTTGGGGGACCTAGTGGGCTTGCTCAGTGCCACACACACCTCAAGGAGCAAGACCTATCCCTGCACCCTTGCAGGCAGGATTGTTGCCATCCCTTGCAGAACAGGTCACCCCTTCCAGCTCTGCCAGGGCTGCTTATCCCCTTCAGATCTGAGACCACCCAGCAAGGACACCTCCTTTGGTGTAGCCAGCTCAGCAGCCTGCCTGGTGTTGCAGCAAAGTCTGGGTGAGACCCAGAGCAAGGTAAGCAGCAGCAGGGGTGTAAAAGTGGTTTTATTCCAAAGAGTTACCCCAGCTGGCAACACCCTGAGGATCCTGCATGCAAACAAGACACACACACTCAGCCTTGGGACCCTAATCTCCTAGCTACATCCCCCTAGCTGCACCTCTCGCCTTCAGAAAGCAGCAGACATCACAGTGATGCCATCTGCGTGCCACCAAGGTGTCCTGCCAAGCTCCCCTGTACACGCTTCTCTGTACGCTTCAAGGGACTGAGACAATGTGGGATTTGATCTCCGCAGCCTTGCTATAAAGCGGAGTGTTTGGAGCACATCTGCATAGGGTGCGTGCACGGAGAAACAAGAGCTCCTTCCCAGATGGAGAGAGGACTGAAGGACATTGCTATTACAGCTGGTTCACTACAGCCCAGCTGCACCGCACCACGAAGGTCTGTGATGGGAAAGCTGCAGTCCCCTCCTCCTCATCCAGAAAATGTCCATTTGGAAATCGGAAAGAATTCATTGCAATTAAATGTGCCTGGTGCTCCAAATGAAACCAATTAATTCTCCCCATCTGAAAGCTGATTAGCCAGGATACCTGTGTAAATGGATAATAACAGGCTAATAACCCCCTCCTGTCCACACACACGCTCCGAAGCTGCTGTGAGGTTTTTGACACGGTGTCATCAGCGTAATTGCAGCATCTGTGAGTAATCACAGAGTGAATTCAGCCACGGATGGCAGGCGGCAGTGTTCCCAGCAGCCGGCAGGGATTGCTGCTTTGGAGTCAGCCTGAACCCCAGTTACTCCCTCTGGCTGCCCAGCAGCTTTGAGCCCGGTGGCAGTGGGACCCCTCTCTGTGGCATCCAGTGACATCAACATGGCCTTGTTAGGGCCAACCACAACCATACAGGTTGGGCCTTCAGCTGATGAGCAGCGACTCAGTTAATGCAATCAGGCTTCAAGTAGTCTCTGTGCAAGGAAAGCTGCCCCATCCCACGGCAAAACCTGTTTCATCCACCCCCTGGAAGGTTCTGCAGGGCAGCCCTGGGCATGGCAGCTCCTCACTCCCCATGGCTGTTATTAGCTGGTGTTTAACTCCGCTGTTTAATTAATTCCCTTGACCTCTGCCTTCTAGGATGGGCTCCCACCCAGCCTGCCCCAAGGATAGACAGCAGACACACCAAGGTGCTGGGGTTAAAGGGCAGGGGAGAGGTCTGCACCTCCAAACCCAGAACAGCTTAAATCACCCCGGTTTTAGCATCCCCCAGGCAGCTCCTGGAGATGCACCAAGGCTCAATCGCCAGTGTCCTCAAGGGCTTCAAACAGCTAAACCCAGACAAGGGGACAGCAGCAAGCAGGAAAGGGCAGGAGAAGGCACAAAGCCATCACACTCCTTTCTGCTATCCTTGTTTCCTCCAGTCCCCAAGTCACCCCCAACACCACAGCCCTGGCCCCACAGCCAGAGCCTCCAGGTCCCTGCTGAGGGGTAGCTGCTGCCTAGTGAGCCAGTGGCAGGAATTTTCTAGCTCCGCTCTCTCATTTTTTTTTTTTTAGTTGGAAACTGTTGATTAGCTAAAAATGCTTTCCAATAGGATATTTTTGGTTAAGAGCGGTCTCCGAGCCAAACTGCATGTGGAGAAGAACAAAGATCTCAATCCCGCTGCCATTTTCTAATCAAATTTCCTTTTACTAATTTGACAGGCTCATTTTGAAAATCTAAATTTAAAGCTAAAATATAGTTAGATTCCATAGCTGAATGGGAATCGAGATGAAATATTTCAAATGGGAGCTAATAAAGCCCTTCTACGCATACCTCCAGGCTCACAAACCCCCTCTCCACTCCTCACTGCTCTCCTGTTGCAAGGTGGTGGGCATTAAGCTCTGGTTTGCTTCCCCACAAGAGGGATTTGCTTCCCCTGAATGCACACACACACACAGCAAGTTTGTTTTTAGCTTCTGGGAGGCAGGAAAACCACCTCCCACCCAGCTTCAGTTCCATCCTTGCTCACCCCAATGTGGTGCATGTCCTGCTAGCTTGGCTGAGTTCACAAACACACACTGAACCTGAATTAAGTTCAGCCCATGCAATGCTTCTGTCCTCAAATGCCTGGCCTCCTGCAGAAGAAACTGCTCTGCTTGAGGGGAAAGCGTGAATGGGAGATGAAGATACAGCTGTATGTTCCAGGAAAGCTCATCTGGGCAGCAAGAAGAGGAGAGAGGCCCTGGATAGATAGAAGCATCCATTTAGAGGCAGCACAGACCTGCAGAGATTCCTCCATCTTTCAGCAAACCTCCTTGCTCCAAACAAAAAGAACCTTTCTGTCCTCAGGTGCCCAGCTGATGTCCTCAGCATCCAATCTCCTTTCATTGCAAAAAAGAGTAATTTCCCACAGGACAAAGGAAGCCAAAAAAAGGACAGCATCCCCACTATGTTACAGAGACAGAGAGCTGGAATCATAGTCCAACCTTTCTAGTCCATGTTCACATGGTCTATGTCCAAGCCCTTCTCCACTGAGCTGGTCACACTTTCTAGGTTTCTGTCAGGTAAGGCGACCCATGTATCAGGAGAATATCACCCAGCATCAGCCCTGCCCATTGACACTGCAGAGCGTGGTATTCCAAATGCTTCATTGTGCTGTATCTCTGCCCTGCACACAGCAGTTCTCTCCACTTCATATTTTTTTATACCTGCCACCACCCATGAGCACCAGCTCAAGGCAAAAACCCCAAGAACAAACAGATCTGTGCTGGGGACCACAGAAGAGCCGCTCAGTTACCTACCTAAGACCAAGTGCCCTCACACAAGCTGGACAGTGGGGTCTGTTTTAAAACCAGATGCTGAGCGTTTCCTTCACAGACCAAGAAGGAGCCCTAGGGAACGAGAACCTCAGCAATCACTGCCACTCTCCACCACCCCTGCCTCAGGCATCAGACGCTCCCAGGGCTGCTGGAGCAAGAGGAACAGAGGTGGCTACATGGAGCACAGCATGCCCCATCTGTCAAGGGACAACTCTTCTTAAAAACCAGAGAATCATCCTCCACGCTAACATGTGTCTGCATCGTCTGGCCAAGGAGCTACGGGCAATGCCAGGGAAAGAGGAGGGTGCCAGCCTGCATTCCTGCTCACTAGCAGGAGCTACTTCAAGATAAATCCTCAGAGCAAAACATTTACAGAAAATGGATTTCCGTCAATTACTTCAAACCACCTGCTTATTTAATTCAGTCCAAACATTGGAGAAGTTATTTGAAATATTAGGCAGTTGCAAAGTCAGGCTGGAGGCAGCTGAAGGGAAGAGAAGAATGGTTTGGAGGGTTTGTAAGGTTGCTCTTCCCTGGGTCAGCCACAGCCCAAGCCCAAATCTCTGATCTGATCATGCAGGCTGGAAAAACTGCCTGTGGGAACAGGGAAGTCTTGCAGAACAGGATAGAGAAACATCCATCACTACTGACAAATGGTTATTGATCCTGCCCAGGGCAGAGAGTTTAATGACCTCTCCAAATCCCTTCCACTCTGGATATCCTAAGGAAAAGTAATTCTTATCCTGCAAAACCCTTGATAAACGCAATATCCCAACCAATGCCAGCGCTATCGACAAGGTAGACACATGTTGAAGGAGTGGGGTACTGAAAACAAACGAACAAAAAAAACCAAAACAAAACCAGCTCTCCCACTCAAAAAAAAACCAAACCAAAACACAACCCTACAGTCACAAAACACCAGACCTTCCGAAGCAAATCCCCTGCAGCATTAACCTGAAAAACTTGTTTAAGAAAATGACAATGACAAATTAGCACAGCTACACTTGTGCAGCCTGGGGCGTGCAGGTGAGACTTCCATTCACAGGAGCATCTCACCAGCCTCCACGCCTCAGGGACCGAAGGCAGCTTTCCAGAGAGGTGCAGTGCAAGGAAAGACATTGATGGGTGCAATGATAGCAAGGGTCATTTGCTTATCCACTTAATGTCTGGGTTTTCAATATTTGCACTGTCAGGCTGTTTTTCAGCACAGATAATTGTTTAAACCTGAAACTTCTCAGAACAAAATCATTCAATTAGCAATTGTCCCGCCAATTTAGAAAGGAAGAAAGAAGTCCGAGGCACAATTTTAATCCGCATAAAATGGAAAAGAGCAAAGAACTATCTATGTATGAATGCAGTTAAAGAACTAAGAAATCGTGGTTCCTATTTCTGTACACTGCAACCTTCAGATCCAGTCCAGTAAAAAACACATACACATGTAATTTTCTATTTCATCCACGCACACATATAATATGCATGAAATGAGTTTGGGTCGTATGTCAGCTCTGTTTATTTGCCTGCTGAAGAGTCCCAGGGGGATGGCCAGACCCCTGGTACCCCACAAGCAGCCTACGGCACCAGCCCACGAGCTGCAGAGCTGAACAAGCGAGCAGGAGTTCGCATCAGTTGTGCTGCAGAGAAGGTCGGGGAAGCATATGGCATGCACATCAGGTGCCGGAAGGAGGATGACCTCTTCCTCCTCCTCTCAGCAATTTTTAGGGCCTTGTGCACTGTGAGCCAGGTCTCCATCTGCCCTCACTCAAGGGGACAAGAAGAACAAGGGCATTTATCTCTGCTGTCAAACAAGATGTGAGATTCGTGCACGTCCTCTGATGTGACGTAGCTTCAAAGCTACGGGCTTATGCATTCAGGGCTCATCTCAGTCTCAAGCTTCAGCCCCCTTCTCCGGGACAGTCACATCACTGTGACACCCCAAAGAGCCTTGCACGGGGCCAGGCCGTTTAGATGATGAGAGAACTATTGAGAAGCACGAGCAGCAACCAAGGAGACGGCCAACCTTTCAAATTGAGTTTGCCCAAGCTACTTCCTAATCCAGAGGGCTTGTTGCACACAGCGCTTCCCTGCTTCTCCATGTACTCCCTCCCTTCTTGACGCATTCCTCCTGCATCAGACCCATTTCTCTCCTACAGTTATACAAACCCCAAAATTCCTTCCCAAGGTGAGCTCTTGTTTTACTTGAAAGCCATCATGATCTACAAAGGTTATCTCAAGAGACTCCTTTCACCTCCCTCCTTTGCAGAACCCTTCTGTGCCTCTGTGCCTATTCCAATTTTCTTCATTACCCCTCTCGATGTGAAACAAGGATGATCCATGACCTTACCAGGTGCACTTGGAAGAGCCTGAAGGACATAAGAACAACTCCTGAAGAACAACTCGGTAGCAGCTGCTGCATTAGCTCCTCTCCTGACTGGAGTCCCAGTGCTGCTGCCTGTCAACTAAAGGACGTGGGAAAGCAAAAACCAGAAAAGGAAGCTGAGATGAGAAATACCTGCCTGTCCCCAGCTTCTCAGCCCAGGAACCACCAGAGCTCAGGGACAGTCACAGCTTTTGTCCCCAAGGGTAACCTCTCAAAAGGCAGAGCAGGGGGGAAAGAGAATGCCCTCTTAAAACATAGGGGCTCTCCCCACTCTAGGGACAGACATATGGCTCCTCTCCATACCTCAAGCAATGACTCCATCACGCTTCCAAATTCCAGCTGCCTAAGCTGATTCTGCAGATATCTCCTCTTTCTTTGCAATCATTTGGCTAATAAGATGAGCAGGTTGGGCTCATTTATTTTGGACACTGTTCTTGGGTCATTAACAGAAAGGCTAATCATTGCATTGGCAGAAAATATCACTTCTGCTTCAGAGTTGGCTGCATAGCACAGGGAGGGGGAGACAGAGCAGGAGGGTTCACAGAGCCTTTAAAAATATTACTATACAAACCCCAAGTTACAGTCCTCTAGAAGTGGAATTTTCCTCTGCTCTTTCCCAAGGTACCGACCACTAAGATGAAGCAGGCAGATTTCAATGCCTGAGGCTGCTCTGCAGAGCTCACACTCTCTCCCACGCGTGTACCACCTCTGAGGGCCCAATGAAGGAGCGATGCTCACAGCAGCAGCTGAGCCTCACCACCTCCCTTGCTGAGCCACAGTAACATGCCCTGGTGATGCTCAACCCTCCAGAGAAGGGTCCCTGATGCCTCTCTCACAGGCAAAGCCAAGCAGAAGGCCAAGAGCTCCAAAGCACAAGGTGCAGAGACCTTTCTAGGATAGTTTTGGATTAGGAGAACATGCCAGATGAGATACCTGTGTTCAGTTCACATCATCTGATCATCAAAATCTACCTACAGAGACTTTCTGGAGATACATAAAGAGCAATTTGTATTCAGTGGTGAAGGCTGGAGTGCCACTGGGGATGCTAAACCACCAGTAGTTTGCAGAGCAGAAGCCTAAATTTCCAGGACAGACGGCAAACTTGAGCTCTTTCCATCTCTCTCAAGAGAGAAGGCAAAAGCAAAAGATGAAGCCTCACGACTGGAACACAGTGGCACTGCTGAGCAAAGCTAATCCTCAGGCTCAGTCGCCTCAAAATCACCTCTCAACAAGGGTCCTGGGACAAAAGATGCCTTGCAGATATCCTCCTGATGTCTCAGAGCATGGCGACTTGGAGCTGCTGCCCGTTCCCATCACACAGCACGGTAAGTGCAGCTGCTGCCTTTACCAGCTGACCTGGCAAGGGCAGAAATGAGGCTCTTGGAGGGAACAGCGGGACACAGCACAGGTTGTCCCCTTCTTTAACAGATAAATAGCCAGCATGCCTGCTCCCCTCCTCCAGCTTCATCTGGCCGCAGATGTCCCAGCCACGTGCACTGCCAGCAGTGCCATGACCTTGGCCACTCTCGGCAGGACCCTTGGGGCAAACGCAGGCTGGGTCTCCTGCCTCTTCCCCAGGGAGGCTTTCAGCAGCCACCCATCAGCTCCAGGCTTCCTCTCCCACTCTCTCCAGCACCACAGCTGAAAACCCCAACGCACTTGCCAAATAGTTATACAGGGAGGGAGCTGAGCAGGGGAAAAGGGCAGTAAAGGCAATGAGGAAGCTGCAGCTAGGAAGGATGGCAGAAATTGCCCCCCACTTTTCCCCTGGGGTGCTCCAGCTTGTCTCAAACCATTCCATGCTGAGGGTCTCCCTGGTTGTCCCCATGGCACCATCACACTGTGCTCTCCAGGCAAAGCCTCCCCAGCGCTACTGCAAAACCAGCCACTTGCAGGGGAGCTCAGCAACAAAAGGGGAGCTTGGGCTTGCTCTGCAGGGCTCTTTCACCAGAGAAAGGGAAGCAGAAGATTTGGGAGCTAATTTAGAGCTTGGATTTCCTAAGCCTTTTCAGACATCGAGGCTATTGGCAGACAGCATTACAGCCCCTGCCAGTCTCAGCAGCTACACAATGTCCTTCCCTTGGCAAGGGCAGCAGTGGCGAAAAAATAACATACAGCAAACAAGGGACATGTGATGGAGAGCTTGGCTGAAGGCTCCCTTCCCGCCCCCCCCCCCCCCCTCGACCTGTATGCCAAGGAGGAAGAGCATGAAACACAGTGAAAAGTGGTCATTTAAAAAGGAAAGAAAAACAGCACCACACTGCTTGTTTTGCTAAGGGAAAGGTGGCTTAGTTGAGGTAGGATGGGAGGCAGGAACAACTTGGGGCCATTGCTTTGCCTGGTGGCCAGAGCAAAGCCATTGCCCTCCCCTTATCCTCTGCCCAGCACAGAGAAAACAGGATCCCACTGCCTCCTTCACAGGCAGGAGGGAGCAGCTTTATTTTGCACAGTCCCCCTACATCCCACTCTGCTGTGCAGAGACTCCAAAAGCAAAACACAGCTCTGCCAAGAGCTTTCAACATTTGGGGTTAAATAGAATCAAAAAAATTGTTAGAGCTATAAGGACCTTAAGGACCATCCAGTTCCATCCCCTGCCATGGACAGGGACACCTCCCACTGGATCAGGGGCTCCAAGCCCCATCCAACCTGGCCTTGAACACCTCCAGAGATGGGGCAGCCACCACTGCTCTGGGCAACCTGGGCCAGGGCCTCCCCACCCTCACAGGAAAACATTTCTTCCCAAGATCTCAACTCACTCACCCCTTTTTCAGCTGAAAACTGTTCCCCTTGGTCCTATCCCTGCACTCCCTGATAAAGAACCCCTCCTCAGCTTTCCCAGAACCTCTTTCAGCACTGGAAGCTGCTGCAAGGTCTCCCCGGAGCCTTCTCTTCTCCAAGCTGAACAACTCCAACTCTCTTAGCCTGTCCCTGTACAGGAGGTTCTCTAGCCCTTGAATCACCTGCTTGTTTCTATAAGCCTTGTAGCAGACATTGCTTTTGTTTGCAGTTTGTAAACGAGCCTCTTCCTTACCTAATCCCACAGTTTATCACTCAGTAAACCAGTGCACCACCCCATTGCCACAGTGCCCTCCAAAACCAGCATCCCCATATCCAACCCCTGTCACCTCCCAGACACGAGGCTGCAAACAGCTGAAGGACCATTTTCCAAGGGGGTTGCACATGCGCCTGAACCTGCAGGATCCTGAGAGGGTGCAGGGCACAATGCCTAAACATCTACACATCCCAAGCCCCTGCCACGAGGATGGGCGATAGGAGAAGCAGCTGCCCTGCCCTCGCCATCCCCAAGGTCCCAGCCACCCCAAGGATTCAGTGTGGGCTCAGGTCCATGGTACCCCACTCACTTACCCCCTTAGAGCCCTCATCTGCCTCACTGAGCTGCATCCTGGCATGCAAACTGGTCGGCAAGTTCAAATCATTAATTTCTACGGCAGAGGGAGTCTGACAGGCCCGGTGCTGGCACAAATAACGATGGCTCTCCACGAGAAGCCAGGCAAAAAACCTCAGCTTAATCGTAGCAAGAGACTCCCTTTGGGGCATTAAGCAGAGCCCTCCATCCAGTCATTGCCCCCACTGTAATTTCACACTGCTGACGGCTGCCGTGCCACTGCAGCTCACAGCACCCACATAGGGCTGCCTGTCCATTTACTTCTGCCTTAAACTCACCTCCCAACACAGATCTCTGTGAAAAGATGCTTCTAAAACACTCCAACGCTGGCAAAAGCAGCAGCAGATTCAGCACCGGGGCTGCACTCTGCCCCCCAGCAATCGCTGCCATCACCACCTTGGCTTCACCCTGAGCTCATGAGTTTGGTGCAATGAGGCAAACCGTGCCCAGGACAACAGGAGAGCTCAGGACTGCTCGCGGTGTGGCTGGCAATCAGTTCAGCGATGCCTCTGGGAAGGGAAACTGAGACACCTCGCACGGCTAAAGCATCAACCAGCTTTGCTGCCATCCTCCTGCAAGCAGGTTTCTTGCCTCCTCAGCCAAAAAAACAAAAAAAAAACCAAAAAAAGCATGCTCCTCTGCCCTGATGAGCTAGCAAGAAGAGAGCTAGAAGGGATAACAACCAGTTTTCCTGTTTGATAAAGAGCAACACAACAAATAAAGCGCCAAACTCCTGAATGCTGAGTATTTCCCAGCAGAGCTGGGTCTGATGCTACCGCTCACTCCCTCTCCAGCCCGGCCCTGGGGAGCTCCCACACAGGGCAAAGCCCAGCCAGTCTGAACAGGTCCCTTCAAAAAAAATAGTTATTTTCCTGCGGTTTTAGATAATTGGATTTTAAAAATAAGCACAATGACCTCCTCTCCCCAACCCACTGCCTTTGCTGCCCATCACGAACACAAGGCTGCTTCTCAGAGCTGGCAGAGACCTTTTGAAGGCTGAATCAGAGCTCGCTCCCTCCTGTCCGGAGGGATGGAGGTGGGAGGGAGGATGTGGAGTGGGAGCAGCGACAGGTAAAAATAACTACACTTGGCCTGATGTTGCTCCCAATTAAGCTGGTGGGAATTTTGCCCAGCTTCCTCCAGCAGCAAGATCCAGACACACATTAAAAAAATCCTTTCCTATACTAGGAGCCCTGTGATGATGAAAGAACAAAAAAAAAAAAAAAAAAACCACATTTGCATGAGCTTCTTCACGCTGTTTCACCCCACAGGGAGTGGAGCATCCCCTTCACCAGGGCCAGGCGCTGCAGAAGCTTGGTGGGCAATCAGACCCACGTTGCGGTCCCCTCACACATCACACCCCTGGACTGGGCACAGTTACTCCACAAAGAGCTTCACAAGGTTTTTTTTCAGGGATGGTTTATCTGCTCAGACAGTTTCGCATCAGCTGAAACTAAAGCGTAAGTGGTTTTGAGGAGGATATGGGAAGTGTTGAAGAGCAGAAACATTTCATTTTGACACTTCCCTGAACAAGAAGTGCTCTGCCTTTTTGCAGTATAATGTTGTCTTGTGAAACTAAGTCCAATTTATTTTTAAATGGGGGAAAAAAAAGACCAAACTGAAAGCAAACATCATATTTCTGGAGACAAATACGATATTGCATTTCATCTTGTCATTAACACTTACTCGGATCTTTGGGATTTGCCAACCAAGCGAAAACTCAGACTTTCGCGGTGCTGTAATGTAAAATCTTTCACAACCACCTTTAAGCTTTTGTGCACCAGATTCACCACAGTTCACCCTTACACAAGGAAATGCCTGATACTGACAATATTTTAACTGATGAAACCTTTCTAACTTGCATTTAAACAAGAATAACTACAGGGAGAAGTGAGATCTGAAGACAACACTAAGTTTGAAGGAAAAAGTAGGATATTTCGCTTTGCATTGGAAGGTCAGTTCAGCCTTCCAAGCCCACAGGCTCTCCCTTGCAAACCCTAGGGTGAGGAGCATCACCCAGCAGCTCACATCCCCAAGGTCAGAGCCCATGCTATGTGGACAGAAATGAGATGATGCTACTCCTGGTGGGATGTACGGAGCATGTCAGGCGTCCCCTGTCATGTCCCAGCATACACAGCCTCACTAGCAGGAGGACAGCACCTTACACCCTAATGGCATCTCTGCCATCTGGCCAAGCAGGCAGCGTGAGGTCCACAACCCAAAAAACCACTCTCCATCATAAACAATTACCTTGGAGACAGGAGTCAGCCACCCAACCACCCCTCGGAAAACTCTGCATCCACCAGGGTTTTCCTGGATTAAAGTTTCACGACAATTCTAATGTCATATGTAGTTTCGAGCTTGGCAATTTAAAGCTATTAAATCCAGGCTGGTAGCTGCAAAGCATTCCGGTGTCTACGTCAACGATTCAAAGGTACCGATCAGGCGCTCGCAGCACTCTACATACAGGATTAGCACAGGGCTCCCACATGGAACTGTTCTCTCCAGGAGCCCTGCAGCTCGGAGGGACCTCCGGCACCAGGATACCTGACCTGCGTGGGACAGGGATGCTCCTTCCTCTCCGACCACTCCGTAAAGTGGAGACCAAACTGGAGATACCCCACCGAAACCTGGTTTTTCCATCTGCTTCACCCAGGCTGAGAGAAAAAGCACTGAGAAAAGGTCAAGCTATGAGCTACGCCCCGCGGTGCTGTAGATGCACAAGGATTTCTCCCAGACAGATGGTGGGAAAGGGAAGAGCGAGGAGGAGGAAGGAAGAGAACAAGTTCAAGACAAGAATCTGAAATCAGCAAGCTCCCTGCGCAGCCCAGCGCGCCACTTGATAAAAATACACAGCTCTCTGTCGCCAGCAGCGTGGAGAGGACCACCACGGGGGCGAAGGCAGACGTGCACGATGCCTTGCTAAGTGCCCCACCATGAGCTAACACTGCTCCGATGTTCCTCATCCCAAAGCCTTCCTTCTGAGTTTTAACTCTGTCTCCTCACCTCCTCAGCATCCCCCTCCCAGCACCCCCTCACTCTACCAGCAACCTTTCCAACGTGAGCTCTTACTTCTTCTCCTCCAGCCATCCTCAGCATATAAAGGTTGAGCATTTTCTAAGGCTGCAGATTACTCCCACGCATTCGATGCCATCTGCAAAAAAGCAAACTCCTCCCAAACGCTTCCTATGGCTGCTTTTCCCCCCAGTACCAACTTTCCTTGCTCTTGGGATGATATGAGAAAGTGAGTTTGCTGCTCAGTTCAGATGAACTAAGAGTATTCAGCCTCACTTGATCACAGATGCAAATCAAGCACTCCAGTTACATATTTTAACAGTTGGGGGGGGAGAGAGGGGTGTCTGCTAAATAAAAAGCTATAAAGTGTCAAACAGAGAAATTAGTGAAAGATTATGAATATAACAAGAGTCATTATCACAAAAGTGACATTTTAAAGATAAATCCCCCAAAATGAATTCCCTAAATGTAAGAGCACACTGTTAACTACATTTTGTCCATGGTTTATACCGTCTCTGCAAAGGAGAAGAGTGGAGAAGAGGTGGGGGGGTGAATAAGAGAGGCTGCTTCTCCCAGCCTACAAAAAGCTGATTAATGGCACATTATGGAAATAAAGTATGAGGCCAAAGGATGTCCTTATCCCAGGAAAGAACAGATGCCGCCAACATCATCAGGTCAAAAGGATCAGGACATATTCTTCTAGCTTCATCCACCAGCAACCCCCCTCCCTTCACCAGCTGCAAGTGTGCATGCATGACTGCCTTACTTTCACCAAGGTGCTTCAGACAGCACATGTAAAGGATATTAGGGTGAGGTTCAGCTTCCAGCTATGCTGAGCTCCAGTCCCCAGATCAACAGGGTCCACAGGTGCTCAGCCCCACCACCTTGGGCCGCGTGACTCAAAGGTCCCACCAGCCACTTTGGCCACCCCAAAACAGCTTAGGGCCACCTTCGGCAGACCAGGGAGGATTTCTGATGCGATCTGGCTCTGGGTAAGATACTAATGGCTTGAGCTGTCATCAGCACAGAGCATCCACAGCTCCCCATGCATCTCCTCAGGATCTGGGGATGCTCAGTCTATCAGCACATTGGGGTGGATGCCTCCTTTTCCTCTCCTCACGGATGAGGATCAGGGATGTGACTCTCACATAGGGACATGCTGAACACAACTTCTGGGGTTTGGGGTTTTTTTCATTTTTGCTTCTTAATAAAACCAGCTCATTGGAGATCAATTTGGCTTCTTAATACCTTTCAGTTAAGGAAATCTGCTGCAGCAGCAATTCTCTCCCTGCCTTAATTAATTCCTAAACATATCACAAGCTGGAAGTGCACGTTTGATGAATCTGGTTGACCTCCTGGTGCAGAAATGATGACACAGATGTGCCTTCTTCGCTACCTCATTACTCATGTTACACCACTTTTTTTCCTCAATTGAGCTTGCCGGCTGAAGCTCCAACACTGCCAGCAGTGAGATACCCTGTGAAGAGCCAGAGTAAGGCTTGGACAATATCATGCATCCACTGGAGTGGGCAGCTATCCCACAGGACACACTGCCATGCAAGTTGCAAGCACGCAGTCAAGAGGGAAATAAACCCACTGGGTGGTCTGGAATCAAGGAGGACAAACTACTCTTGGATAGTAAAACAACACATCAATCATAGGCAAGCAGATGTGAATGCCAGAGCTGAAGTAGCCTACATCACAGAATCACAGAATCACAGAATGACCAGGTTGGAAGAGACCCACTGGATCGTCGAGTCCAACCATTCCCACCAATCCCTAAATCATGCCCACTGGATCGTCGAGTCCAACCATTCCCACCAATCCCTAAATCATGCTCCTAAGCACCTCATCTACCCTAACCTTAAACACCTCCAGGGATGGTGACTCAACCACCTCCCTTGGCAGACCGTTCCAATGCCTAACCACCCTCTCCGTGAAGAATTTCTTCCTAATCTCAAGCCTAAATCTCCCCTGGCGGAGCTTGAGGCCATTCCCTCTCGTCCTGTCCCCTGTCACCTGGGAGAAGAGGCCAGCTCCCTCCTCTCCACAACCTCCCTTCAGGTAGTTGTAGAGAGCAATAAGGTCTCCCCTCAGCCTCCTCTTCTCCAGGCTGAACAACCCCAGCTCTCTCAGCCGCTCCTCGTGGACATGTGGGTGTCACCAAAGCCTGTGGGACCTGAAGCAATCCCTCAGAGAGCGGTTTGCTGGGAAGGATGGGAACTGCTCCAGCCTCCTCTCCCCTCCCATACATGCTAGGATAAGCCCAATTGTACCAGTATGATCTTACATCCATCTATGAGAAGAAGAATAACCCCTGCCAGCACAGGCAGAACGACAGTTGGACTCACGCAGCTTTTTGGAGAAGACCTTGCAATCCTGTCAAACCCATGGGATGGCTGTTGTGTTGAGGGCAGCTGAGGCACTTGGGGGCCTGTCCTGCTGCAGGGTGGCTGCCATCGCACCTCTAGGACCTCATGAGATGAGTGCAACACCACCCACACACAATGCTTTGTGCAGCCAAGCTGAAAGCCAAGAGCCTAACGAGACATGGGCTCCCTGAGGAAACGTGGGGAGCAGAGCATGGAGAGAGGGAGAGTTGGGACATGGGTCACAAAGTAGCAGCAACAAAAGAGAAAAAATAATACGAGGTAGATGAATGTTTTGTCATGGCCTTCACTGGGTGAGGGCAGCTTCAGAAAGGAGACCAGAAAGAGTCCAGAGAAGAGCAACAAAGCTGGTGAGGGGTTGGAGAACAGGCCTTATGAGGAACGGCTGAGCGAGCTGGGGGTGTTTAGCCTGGAGAAGAGGAGGCTGAGGGGAGACCTCGTTGCTCTCTCCAACTACCTGAAAGGAGGTTGTGGAGAGGAGGGAGCTGGGCTCTTCTCCCAGGTGACAGGGGACTGGATGAGAGGGAATGGCCTCAAGCTCCACCAGGGGAGGTTCAGGCTGAACATTAGGAAAAAAAATTCACAGAAAGAGTCATTGGTCACTGGCAGAGGCTGCCCAGGTAGGTGGTTGAGTCACCTTCCCTGGGGGTGTTTAAGGGATGGATGGACAAGGCGCTGAGGGACATGGTTTAGTGTTTGATAGGAACAATTGGACTTGATGATCCGGAGGGTCTCTTCCAATCTGGTGAATTTATGTTTCTATGAGACAGCAGCAGCTCCTAAAACCTCACTCTCTCTTGCGTAGTCCTGCAGAGCTTGAGAAACTAGAGAGCCATCCCATCCTGAGGCAGCCAGGAGAAACCACGCTCACCAGGACACACCAGTGTAGAGCATCGGGCCCGCAGGACCCCTCCCCAGCTCCACTTCAGAGCAGGATGCTACATCAGAGGGAAGCGATTAGAGTTCACTTTATACCCAGCTCAGAGGCTGACAGAGCACAGCACCAACAGCTGATCATTAGGGAAACATCAGGATGTGTAAGAACAAGAAGAAAAAAGGAAACTTGTATAAATAAGAGCTAAAAAATTTGCTTGGAGGCCTAGAAGCAAGCAGTTAACTTGTCTACTGCCAATAACAGCCAGCAGAAAGTGGGCATTAAAAATAAAAAATAATACAAAAAAATCAGCCTGATGAGGTCTTGTCACCTTTTATTCCAGACACTGAACTGCTACCTTGCAGGGCAGCAGCGGTACAAGATGAAACAAGGCTTTTGCTTGTTACTGCTCTCAAAAACCTCCCTTTATTTCTGCTGGAGATGGAGCAGAGGCAGCACACGGCTCCTCTACACACCCACGCAGGCAAGGTCCCAGCTCTGATGTCCCACAACTAGGGCTTCTACCAGCATCACTCACATAGGCTTAAGGGAGGCAAACCCAACCCTTTGCCAGAAGGATGGGACCCAGCTTTGCATCCCCTTCCCAAACCTGCATCCCAGGTACCTGCAGAGCCAGGAAGAGCGACATAGAATCATGGAATGGTTTGAGTTGGAAGGGACTTTAATGATCATCCAGTTCCAACCCCCCTGCCATGGATGGAACGGCCCACGTAGTGGGTCAAGGCAGAAATAAAGCCTACATCTCCCAGCCATATCCACCCCTCACCTCCCCAGAGCCTGGGAAATAAGCCCCTGTCTGCAGGGAACACTGCTGGATGTGGCCCCTATAGCAACACAGAGCGATAATTAAACAGGGACACAAGATGGTGGGGAACAACATAAAAATAAATATTTTATGTTTTGTTAAATTCAGCAATTTACAAGGCTGGAATAATTAGTGGTTTAAAATGTTTTGAAAGAAGCAGCCCCAATAATCATGATAAATCATATCAGGCATATGCCCAGATCCTTGAAGTGACAGATGACAAACAGAGCCGTGACAAGATGCTCCATCACACGGGGAATCATTGAGTTAATGGAAGAATTATTGCTTCTGAAATCCACTCCAGTCCTATTGTGGGGAACATTCCAATTTATCAAAGCCAAATGAACATTAATTGCTGCAGCCTGGTAAGTTTTCGAGCTGCTGTGACCTTCATTGAATTTTAATCCAAAACAGATAAGATTTACTTCCACACAAGAGGAAACAACACAATTAAACCCAAATGACAGCTAAGATTATGGGGAAAAAACACAACACGCGTAATGACAAAAATATTGATTCCTTTCTACTTGACACTGCGCAAAAAGAAAGGCAAATAAATAAAATATAGCATTTGCATATTTGTTTTTTTCTCCTTCCTCCCTTCTTTTCATTTAGGAGACAAATTTCTGATGCTCAAGCCAAGAGGAAAGGGGTGGCAGACAGTAATGGAGACTGAATTCCCTTTAACTGCAGTAATTAATGTTATGTCTCATTGGGGAGAGATTAAGAAAAAACAGTGAGGAAAGAGAAAAAAAATAAAAAGAAAGTATCATTTCTTGCTGTCAAAGATGCCCTTGAGCTCAAGAAGGGAGGTGTGAAGGGGGTCACAGTCAGCCAGTACCCCCAGCTTTTGAAAGAGCAATCGGGGGCTCTAGGGACACAGGGTCACGGGCACCAGTTACCCTTTCCCTGCCACACTTAACGCAAACCCACCCCAGACCAGAAAGCCACACATCAACCACCAAATCACTGAAAGGAGGAATAAACCCAGGATGTAAAACATCCCTCGAAGCCCACACACAGCACAGAGCGGGCCTCGTCTTTAGAGGCAGAGCAGGAGCAACCAGCCAAGTCATAAACACAAATCCAAAATAACGCTCCAGTCAGAGGGAGCTCAGCTTGGAGATGTCTCGCTGCCCAATAAAGCTTTGCCAGAGCACTCCCTCAGCACGGGATTAGCGAGATCTCCCTAGACAAAGCTTCCCTAGCTTGCTATAACACAGCCAGAGGACAGGGAGACAGGTAAACGTGTGTGTTACAGCCTCTTAAAGGAGCTGGAAGGAAGCACCTTCCCATATCTCCTCTTGTACCCCACGAGATGCTGGGCTGAACGCCAAGGCAGACCTGCAGTGGGCTGAAACTCCTCCTGTCTAGAGACATCAGGCTTTATGGGAGGAAACAGAAGTACCTGAGAAGCTGGAAAGGAGGATACAGCGATGTTCAGCTCAATTTCAAGGCAGGAGAAAGTTTATGGACAGAGTGGGTGCAAGGTAGGGCAGGAGGGGGGGTATCATACAGCGCCCCTCGTGTTGGGATCCTGCGGCATCAGCCGTGCCAGGGCCAGGGAATCCTGCTGCTGGAGAGGCAGGCGGGCTGGAGTGAGTGATGGGGGCTCACTGAGATGTGACATAGCTGCAGGCAGTGAGGAAAGTAAAGGCGTGGGAAAACAGCCTGAGCAGCACCCAGGAACTTGGATGGAATATTTCACCCAAGAAATAAAGACTTTTTTGCCCCTTTTTAATTTAGCTACAGAACCCCATGTGGTCTTGAGGGAAAAAAAAAAAATCTCAACAAAATACACATTCATCTTCCGCTAATAACTCAAAATTTGGCTCAGGTTCACTCAAAAAGTTAATGAAACTTCTAAAAGAACTGGGCAATGTCTCAAGTCTGTGCTGCAATCCTGACCCAGGGAAGAGACGCCCAGGGTTTCTGCCTCCCCAGGGACACGCATGCATCCCTGATCCCATCCTGGATTCACATCTCTTCCCTGGTTCTCAGTTCACACTGAGAGGAATATCAGCATTTATAAAGAAAGTGGAATTATAGCTCATTCTGTGCAGGAAGAATATTTGTTTCTCTCCTGTCTTCCCCTTGCTTTTGCAGAAGGGCAGGAGAACCTCAGGGCATGAGTTAACTCCCACAACAAAGCAACTGATGCTCTCATGCTATTGGCTTCAACAAGATGTGGCACCAAGTAAACCAGGAATAGAATGCAGAAACATTTCTGCTGTGATACACACAGCAGCATCTTCAGCTCCATCCCACCAGCATCATTGCTCCTGCACTGAGGTGCAGCAAACAAAGGCTCTGGCCAGGACCTTCTCAAAGAAACTTTGTCTCTCTCCAAAGCATCAATCCATCAATCGCCACACTGGTTTTTAGAAAGATCAGCTTCAGCAAGTTTTGAGGACCAGGACTGAATCTCTCCCTACTAAAGAGAACCTGCAATTCAAGCAATTGCACTGATCACAAGGTTCCAGAGCTGGTGTCTCCCCACTGCCTCTTCTCCATGCTAGAGGTCTGCCCAAAGCAGTCAAGTAATCCCACACGCAAACCAAGGATCAAGCTTTTCACACCCCAGCTTGGGTTTTGCTATCTTCACTCCTTGCTCTGTCTCTCACTCATTTTTTAGGCATATTTTTTAAGTACACTAGTTTACTGGTTTTCTCTCCAAAACCCTATCACACAGATGTTTTTAGCAGGACATAAGAAACGCTCCCTGCCCAACACAGTAAGCTGCAGTCCTCGATTCCTCTCCCTTCTGCCACCCTGCATCTTATCTTGCCCAACAGCCTTAAAGCAAAACCCCTCTCTGTGCTCACGTGCACTCAGTATCCAATTTAAAGCCCCACCAACATGGGCCAAGACCCTCAAAAACCAGATTTAAGTTGTAAAATCAAATCCTACTAGTTCAAATGGGAAAAAAAGGCTTTGTGCGGTCATCATCTCTGCTCCTCTTTCCAAAACAAAGAACAGAAGGCTTCGGCAGCACATATACTAAAATTGGAACGATACAGAGAAGATTAGCATGGCCCCTGCGCAAGGATGACATGCAAATTCATGAAGCGTTCCATATTTTTGGGCTCAGTCCTGGGTCCAGTCCTGTTCAATGTCTTTATCAACGACCTGGATGAAGGCATTGAGTCCTCCCTTAGCAAGTTTGCAGATGACACGAAGCTGGGTGGAAGTGTGGATCTGCTGGAGGGTCGGGAGGCTCTGCAAAGGGACCTGAACAGGCTGGACTGCTGGGCTGAGACCAACGGCATGAGGTTTAACAAGACAAATGCCGGGTCCTGCACTTGGGGCACAACAACCTTAAGCAGAGGTACAAACTAGGAGAAGCCTGGCTGGAAAGCTGCCTGGAGGAGAAGGACCTGGGGGTGTTGGTTGACAGTGACTGAACATGAGCCAGCAGTGGCCCAGGTGGCCAAAAAGGCCAATGGCATCTTGGCTTGGATCAGAAACGGTGTGACCAGCAGCTCCAGGGAGGTTATTCTCCAGGTGGCCAAAAAGGCCAATGGCATCCTGGCTTGTATCAGGAACGACGTGACCAGCAGGTCCAGGGAGGTTCTTCTCCCCCTGTGCTCAGCACTGGTGAGACCGCACCTCGAGTGCTGTGTTCAGTTCTGGGCCCCTCACCACAAGAAGGATGTTGAGGCTCTGGAGCGAGTCCAGAGAAGGGCAACAAAGCTGGTGAGGGGTTGGAGAACAGGCCTCATGAGGAGCGGCTGAGAGAGCTGGGGGTGTTTAGCCTGGAGAAGAGGAGGCTGAGGGGAGACCTCATTGCTCTCTGCAACTACCTGAAAGGAGGTTGTGGAGAGGAGGGAGCTGGGCTTTTCTCCCAAGTGACAGGGGACAGGACGAGAGGGAATGGCCTCAAGCTCCGCCAGGGGAGATTTAGGCTTGAGATTAGGAAGAAATTCTTCATGGAGAGGGTGGTTAGGCATTGGAACGGTCTGCCCAGGGAGGTGGTTGAGTCACCGTCTCTAGAGGTGTTTAAGGTAAGGGTGGATGAGGTACTTAGGGGCATGATTTAGGGATTGGTGGGAATGGTTGGACTCGACGATCCAGTGGGTCTCTTCCAACCTGGTTATTCTGTGATTCTGTGAAATGTCACACAGCCTCCAAGATATGAACAGATGAACCTTTTGTAGAGGGTTGCTGCAATGGGATCTCCAATCCTATAAAAGACTTTCTTTGGGCCAATATGACACATATACACAGGATCTACAAGCCCAACTTTTTTCTTTGCTCTACTGACAGAGTAGTTTATCCCAGTGGGAGTTAAAGGACAATACATTTAGTTCCATTTTACAGAGGGAGCTCTAAAACACAAAGGGATGATGGAAGTATCCAGATCTATAGGCAACCACCTCCCAAGATAACAAAATTTGCATTTTAAAAGGCAACAGAGCACATGGATGATAAGTTAACAAAAGGTCACATAAACACCTGACAGAGATATTTGAAGTATCTGGATCATCTTTTTATTTTTAGGTCAGGCTCATCCTTTGCAGGAGAACACACTATAGCCCATACCCACTTGACAGGCAAAATTCAATTTCATAAACCTTCAAGAAGAAATGACCAAGCCCAAATCCTGCCTTTCCACATGCACAAATGCAAGATCAAGGAAAAACCCTCCTCATCAGTTGCCAGCAGAGACTGGGGGAACCATAAGCTTATCACCATCCCAACAGCACCTTCCCTACAGTCCATTGTTTTATTTTATTTCAGTTTCTCAAAAGACCAATCGCTGGTTGTTTTTACTTCTGACCCATTCAAACATATCTCTCCCTCTCTGAAGGGCACACCAAGAAGGGACACAGACATTTGCAAACCAGACTGACCACCCTGCTCCTTATCACTACCCTCCCACTGTAATCGGACTGCCAGCATCATCCCCCCCACCTCGAGTCAGTCCTTCATCCTCTCAGATGCTGTTGGCAGCTTCCACTCACCATGACTGAGATATGAAGAATGTGCATCTGCTCCTCCACTATCTCCGAAGGCTCCTGGAGGCTGGGAGGGGTGGCCCGGGAGAGCTGTTCAGCACTGCTCATGGAGACGTGGAAGTACAGGGTGCCGTTCTCCAGCCATTGCTGCTTCCAGTGCACCAGTGAAATGTCAGCCACAGTCCCCGACATCTCTGCAGGGACAAAACATGCAACTGAAGATCAGTTTTCTCCACGGTGCTAAAAGGTGGGATTCTTTGCAGTCGTGGAAACCAGGACTTTTGAGTCTTAGCCCTAGTACTACTTTTGATCTGCAGGATGAACTTGGGCAATCGTTTTTTGGCCCACTATTCCCCTGATGTATGAACAGTAACAGTTGTCTTCCTTAATAAAAAGCAAGGGAATAAGAAGTGCCTTGGGATTTCTAGACTAGAAAGGCAAGAGCAGTAAATAACATGTTGCACAAGGTGTCTTTAACCTCTTATAGCTCTCCCGGCAAAAGGCTGGAAGAAGCTCCTAGAGGTCTGCAGCCAAGCCCAGGGAAGGTTTGCCATTTGGCATGAGCAGAGGGAGGACACTTGGTGCCAAGCGAGCCAAAATGCATCCATCGGTACATACTCTGCTGGCATTCACAACAAAAACCCTCCTCCAGATATCCAGGTAGCACTGGAGCAGTCTTGAGTGGGGACAATCCCAGCACAGACTAATGAACACTAGGAGAAGAGATAACCACCAGGCTTGACAAATACCTATTGATCTTGGAGTTGCACGTCTGTTGGCCTCCCTCTGAAAACTTCTGTTAGTTTTACGCCCCATCTGTTCCTGAATTACAAAGAAAGCACCCTGTGGAGCTGGGATTAGAGCATCCCAGCACACACATCCACTGAGGGAGCTCCCCCTCATACAGGGCACTGTGCGCTAGCATTACAGGGGCTTTGGGGCTTGGACCATCCAGGCACAGTGCAACCAAAAGCTAGTTCCACATCTGCAGTCTCCAGCACAGCTAGAGCCAGCAGCTCCAAGCCTCAGCTGTGGCTCCTGCTTCGCCAAGCAGCAGCAGCCACAGGCAGGAGCGCTGACAGCTCCATAGCTGCCCATCAAGTTCTAAACGTATCTCTGCAAAGAACTGATTTGGCAGTTTGGCAGCTGAATCAAAACCAGAAAAAAAAAAAATACTAGTGCAAAATGAGCCAAAATATTTCTCCTTCCACCACCTCTTTTTTGTGGGTGTTTTTTTCCATTTGTCACCACACCCAAGGCTTCAGCAATCTCTCGCTTCACAGGAGACCCAAATTCAATTCCCTTCTGTTCAGGAAGAGTGACTGGCTATAACAGACTGTGACCTGCATAGCATGCCTGCTCCTGAAAGGCTGACAGCATGGGTTCAGGTTCTCCAGCACCATGGTGGGAATGGAAATGACGTTCTCCTCAACACCTTGGCCACAGATCATCACTTGTGAGAGGGTCAGCAGGGAGGATGCGGCTTGTTCTGCTGAGAGCAAAGCGGACAGGGAATGGCAATGGCATACTGTATTTCATTTCCCTGAACCCAGCTGTCAAAGCACATCCAGTTCCAGCTCGCAGTGAAGACGAGGGAAGGACTGAGCTTGGCTGAGGCTGTTCTAAGGAGTTACCCACACCTTTCAGGACAAGGTGCTTCAAGGCACTTGGGTGCCGAATCACAAGCAGCCACAGGCGGGCACTCCGGCTTGTACAGACCCACATCCCAACCCAGCGGGAAAACCTCTTTGTTCTTCAGGAATAAGCTTTCTTACCCTTAAAATCGATACATTTTTCCAGCAGCAAGCTCCTGGCTTTTCCTTGTGGGTTAAAGCGGAGTCAACCACCCCTTGCTCCCAGAGAATTCCCCGTGACACTCCGGGTCCTGCAGGACCTTGCCTCACTGCAGAGCCCAGCTGAGGGCAGGATCAAGGTTACCCCGTTACTGCCAACTCCCTGATTCAGCACCTCACTAATTATAGCACTGACATACCTGAGCTGGCTGCACTGTCACCTGAATCTAATCAGAGGGCTGTGCTTATTATCTCTGCCTCCTGAGCACAGCGTCCATTGTTATCCCCAATCTCTATTCATATCTGAGCACTCAAAGGAGAAAAACTAAACAGCTCCTGACCATGCATGGGATCCATCAAGAGCCCACGCTTACACTCTGGAGGGAACACACAAACTCCCTGTCACATCTCTGTCACAGCAATGAGATCGCTCCTAATAATCCCCTCCCTCCTTTAATATAAATAGCTATTTGCTGGAGCAAATCAGTAGCCAGAGGTGTTACTTGCACTCTTTACCCTGTAAATCAAGCTCGTGCTGCAAGACAGCAGTCTGCGCAAGACCTAGGAATCTAATGAAATGAAAAGTTTATGCCTCTCACCTTCAAAGAGACTCAAGCAGGAGGTTTCTTATAGTGATAAAAATAAGAATAAAATGAGAGGAATACCAGGGCTGCTTAATTGCAGTCATCTTCCTAGCAATACTTCAAAGGTTTGTACTGAAAAGCATCTCCTTGCCTAATTAAAAATACCACAGATGCTACTTTTAGGAGCAAGAGCAGTAAGCCAGCTTTGGGACAGCTCTCACTACCTTTTCCACTGGGGCAAACACTCCGTGGGGTGGCACAGAAGCATCAAGAAACAGGCCTCTGGTTATGCAAAGCCATCTTAATTCTGTTCAGAAGGGCAGTCACATGTAAATGAGGGTGATCTATGGTACTGCAGAGAAAGATCTACAGATCTGCAGTGAATGGATTGAGAGCACCCCTGAAGAGAAGGACTTGGGGGTGCTGGTGGCTGCGAAACAAAACAGGAGCCAGCGATGTGTGCTTGCAGCCCAGAAGCCAACCATGTCCTGGGCTTCATCCAAAGCAGTGGAACAGCAGGGTGAGGGAGATAATTCTCCCCCTTTACTCTGCTCTGCTCTCGTGAGATTTCATCTGGAGTCCTACATTCAGTTCTGGAGTCCTCAACATAGGAAAGACAGAGATCTGTTGGAGCAAGTCCAGAGGAAGCCACAAAGATGATCTGAGGGCTGAAGCATCCCCTACAAGGACAGGCTGAGAGAGTTGAGGTGGTTCAGCCTGGAGAAGAGAAGGCTCCAGGGAGACCTTAGAGCAGCTTCCAGTACGGAAAGGGGCTCCAGGAAAGCCGCTGGGGAAGGACTCTTGTTCAGGGATTGCAGGGGTAGGATGAGGGGGAATGGTTTTCAGCTGAAAGGGAGGAGATTGCGATTAGATTTTAGGGAGAAATGTTTTCCTGGGAGGGTGGTGAGGCACTTGCCCATAGAAGTCATGGATGACCCATCTCCTGTCCAAAAGAGCTCAAGAAAGGAGGTTATATTGCCCAGGCCACAACACAGACACAATGCGGGTGCCACCAGGATCCCACCACTATGGTTCCCAAAGGCAACATCCCATTGGGGAAATGGAAGAAACCTCCAGAGTCAATCTTTCTCCAAACTTTTTCCCTTGCACACATATTTTTTCCCTGGGATGTTTAAAAAGATCACCAAGAACATCGCTGAGGAGTTTCGAGAGACAGGCAATTTTTTGGATTTTAGCCTAGACTGAAGATAAGCCGGTTTCATTTTCAAAAGGTCTCTTCCAAAAGTAGAAACTTCAATTTAACATTCATTTCACAAATTTAAGCAAAACCCGCAGCAAGGCAATTTCTGACTAAAGTTGACTTGCCAAGCCTGGGTACCATTTACCATATATTTATAAATACCTATACACTTTTCACCCCTGCAACTCATGTTGCAGGAATCCTGGCCATCAGTGTTCCCAGCGTTACCAGGACATCATGAGCCTTCAATCACATTCACTGCTCACAAAAAAGAAAAGTCTTTTCAAGCTCTTTCAGCCACTGAACCCTTCAATATCCAAACACAGGGAGGTTTCTTGGCCTCATATGCTTGACATGAATATTATACTGCCTGCGTTTCACTGGACATGCATTGTCACTCCACTATCTAAGTGGTAGTTATAGCAGCAACAGCCCATCCATCAGAAGGGATACAATAGTCTGCAGCAAGATTGCCTGTTATCAGAGCTTTCAAATGCTTTTGGAACAAATTAAGGGCATTCCTGCACCAAAACAGAATAAGATACAGTTAAGGTTTTACATGGGCAATGATGGAAAAGCACTTGTAGCCTACAGCTATTTAAAATGTCTCATCTTGAAGATGGGGAGCTCTCAGCTGTGGTTTAAACACAGTGTCTTGGGTAAAACACAAACAGCCAAACAGACCACAAAACATCTTCCTATGTGCTCAATGCACCCAAAAGAGAAGAGACAGCAAGGTTCTTCCTTTCCCATAACAGCTAGCCACCTTCTCCCCATCCAAAGCCAACCACGCTTCCATAGGCAAGCAAAGAACCCACCGAGCCTCTTCTCCCTGTGATGGGAGCAGAGGTATCTCCTCTCCAGGCTGACCTGGCCTGCTGCCCCCAACAATTCACACCTGCCCTTCATCTCCAATCATGCAGCTCAGCAGAGCCCAAGGGCAGCACTGCCTCCCCCACAGCCCCACCAGCCTTTGGCACCACCTAATTTTGGTCTGAATTCAAAAAAATGGGCACGCAGAGCCCTTCCTTCTTTTTTACTCTGTGTCTCATAAAACTACAATTTCCACCTACTCCTTGGAAATCAAAAAAGCAATCCAAACAAAACCCTAAGGGCTCTCATCCTGACCTGATCTCATGTCTCTCAGGTCATCTGGCCAGGACACAGCCAGGGGAGGCAGGGAACAGCAGAGATTACAGCAAGATCCCTTCTGACTGATTCCCTAATTCCATTTTTCCCTTCACTGTCGTTACATTCCTTATATATAAACATTTCACTGAGGTCTTCAACTCCTATTACAATCAAACTTAAAAGCAAAAGGGCCTAAATGCATTTGGTTGGGAACCAAGACGATTCCCATAAAAGCAGATTATGCTGACATGATGAATATAAAATGAAACAGCAGATATTAAAGTTGGAGGATTGTTACTCCATGCCTTCGGGCTCCTGGCCGCCCTACCCACCTCCTCCTCCTCTCCGCCCCCTCCCACTCTGTTTTACTGAAGGCAGAGATGGCCTTTTCACCTCAGCCTTCTCCAAGGCAGCCTGCCAGGCTGGAAATATTCAATAGCTTTCCCCAGCCTCCCAGACCTTATGCAATGCTTCAACGTTCATCAGTTATTTGGGAGGCTGCAGCCCTGCCTTATCTGCCACAGCATTTTACAAAGCGTGTTTTGTATTTAATTGGCTTGTTCTTGTTAATCTACCATGATTATTGTATTTTTATTTAATTCTTGAAGGTCATTATTAAAATAAGCCATTTGCTTACAGCAGTTCATCCCTGCATGGTTCCCCACTCCTGAATAACCAAACCTTCCTTGTGCTTCCCTTCCGCTCTGCTCCCCAGCGCTGCTCAGGCTCTGGGACCTGCTGGACAGCTTTACTGTAAGGACCAAATCCATGGTGTGACAGGTGAGCAGGTTGTGAGTAATTTCTAGTGCACAGATCCACGCTCCTTCTGCCTTTTTCCTCACCACTTGCTTCATCCCAGCAGGACCTGCGCCCTGCAGCCAGATTTCATCAGCTCACCTGTACAACTCATTGCCTTAATCTGTTGGCAGAGGAAAAGCTGGAGATGTCTTTAGCAATTACATTCCCTTTTCCAGCAGGCTCAAAAACACGATCCCATCTCATGCAGAAGCCTGTCCTGACAACTGTGTTGTCCTCTTCTTGCCCATGTGTCACCCCTAATCCCACAACCCCATTCCTCCCGCTATTAGTCCAGGGCTCATCTGAATTAATGTTCTCCAGAGGCACCAACCTCCAGTGAAGTGTTAGTTTATAGAATCTTCAGTGCTAGCTACCACTTATGCTAATAAACCAAATTTATGCAGAAAGTCATAAACAGAGAGCTCTCCCCAGTGCCCTTGCCAACACAGGATTGCTCCCTGCGGAATAGATTATCGCTCTCTGTGCAGACTAGATCCAAAATGACTCTAGTAATGGGGCTTCCCCCAAGCTCCCCAGGGGACTATTCTGCAGTCAAACAGGCCCTAACAGTTCTAACAGTTTGGGTCTTTTGGTGACAATGTGGTGAGGTTTTTTTGTCCCAATCATTAGCTCGCTTCATTATTTTATCCCCCTTCCCCTCTGCTCATTTTTTAACATGTTCTTTCCGTTCTACATCTTCCCCCCCGCAGCACTCCCTAGGGCAACACATAAACGCAGCTGAAGATCGTAAAAACTGATAGAGAAGCTCAGAAGTTTAAGGGATAAAAAAAAAAAAAAAAGATGACAAGCTTCCTCTGATCATCTCTTTTCAAAGCCCCTGTCTGTGAGGAGCACAGCGCTGCAGCTGCAGGGCATTTCAGAGGTGGCTTCGGTACTGCGCGTGTCTGCTGGGACATATTCTAGGGATGGTCTGGATGGAGCAGTGCTTCAGGGAGCCTTGGTCTTGGGGTGGTCCGTGGGGCACCCCATCAATACTGTGGGCAGGCTAGGGTGGTCTCTCAGCATCTCATTTGCTTCACCAGCTGCAGTTTGCTTCTGATGTTGAGAGGGTAAAGTATCAGCTACCCCAGGGCAAGGTGGGATTTGCAGTAAAGTGGTTTTGGCTACTTTTAGGCTTTGCTCAAGCTACCTGGAAGGAGAGAAACAAGAAGTCATGTTTGGGGCATGCTCCTGTTTCCAGCCATCTCAAAGACTGTACAGATGTGGTAAAAGCTGAGCTGCCACCAAAGGGTCCCTAAAAATCAGAGCACTGTGACTGAAGGCAAGGGCAGAGCCCAACCTCAACGGGAATCAAAAAAATGAGAAAGCCTCCTCAGTTTGGATGGGGAGCCTGGCTTTCCCCACAGCCAGGCTGGAGAGGCACTGGGGTGAGGGCAGCCCCAGGACAGAGCATCCCTGCTGTGCTGCCAGAGAGAACCGTCGTTTGCCAGGGATGATACCATCAGTACCACATCACCATCCACACCATCAAAGACCAGTGACAGACACAATGCCAGCACAACTGTCACTACTGCGAGGAGACAACATGCCTCAGTGCAGCCCCAGGACAGCCGACCTTCGGACCCCCACACATAGTCCCATCCCACACTGCCAGCACAGCATCACGAGTCCAGAAAGCTGTGACCAGGTGTTGTTCCCACCTTGACAGTGCCTTGGACAAAAATCCTTCCCAGGTGCTTCTCAGAAAACACTGAAGAGGGCTTTGCATAGACTCTGCCCCATGCAAGAGTGACTCCCATGCTGAGCTTGCTGATGCTTATGGCAACAGTGAGGAGCCACTCAGCACTGTAGCAACCCTTCCTTCATGAACACCAGCATCCCTGGTTTCTCCAGTTGCTGGAAGCCTACCACATACATCTCAGCACATACACCTGCACCCGCATTGCTAAGGCACGTGGCACTCCTTCACCTGGTGCTCTTCCCAAGCCCATTCACCTCCACAAAAAAAAGCTTTGTCAACCTGCACGTGGTACAGCACAGGACACATAGAGCCCATGGTGCCTGAGAGGGATGTAAAAGAAAAAATGCATTCAGCTGGCAAATTCATCCACCAGCACTCGAAATCAGACAGTGAGTCCCAACTCAAGAAGGGCTCTCCTCGCTGTCATCACATTTCACCACCGAGCTATTAGAGACATTCAGTTGTCCCAAGGATGGCCTGTAGCATCTGCCCAGCTTCAGCAGGCACCAATGACAACCCTTTAATTTCCCTGTCTGACCCTGTGACTCAGCTCCATCCCCTGTGAGGCAGCCCATGCTATTTGCTATGAATTGGTATTACACTCATGAGCCCAGAAATGGCACTGGATTTAATCCAGTTAACGTCAGGAACAGTGAACTCAGCTAGGACATTTGGATTCTTCCCATCCTCCCACCGACTTTATTCATAAACATGTTGGGTTTGGGTTTTGGTAGATATAATTATTATGAAATACAGCAAGAGGTCAGCAGACTGGACCACAGGTAGTCCAGGAGATGAGACAGGGTGAACAGGGAGGACTGAGACAGCCTTTGTCATGACTCACATCCTAGAAAAACTCTGAGACTATCAGAGCATCAGGCTGCTCCAGCATAGCTCTCTCACTCTTGGCTCTGGAGTCCTCTGCACCATCCTCATGTCCCTTCAGCCTTTCCAGTCCCTTTCCAGGCCTTAGGGTCTCTATATATGTCAGCGAGCAGATACTGAATTGCCTGCAGTGCCCACAGATCATAATCTGACTCTACTTAAAGAAGCTCAGTGCACACTCCACGTTCTTACAGCTGCTTTGATTGCTATTCAGTCTTTAGTACATTACCCTTATTTATAATGCCAGGGCTTCAGCGTGGCGCCTCAGGCACTCTAAAATTATTACAGGGCCCTTTTGACTTTCAATTCCCTTCCATTCAATTCCATTTTTATTTGTCAGCAGAGCCTCCCGTTGACCAGAAGTGGAAGCCAACTGCGCGCAGGCAGACGGCACTACTGCATGTGAAGCCGACCCTATAGAAATTACTCGCACGCAGCTCAACACAACGGGCCATCTCAGTTTGAATGAGAAACGTCAGGTTTGGAAGAGCAGCTGGCTGAGCGCTCCTGGGTGCAGCTTCCTCAAAGACATCCAGGTTGAAGCAGCACTGAGGGGGCTTGGCCGCAGACCCTTGACAGCGCCATCCACATGGCTGATGCAGCCATCATTAGAAAACAAGGCAAAGGAAAGCGACTTTAAGCATTAGAGTCCTCCCTGTGTATCCTTCAGAGACGATGGGGTAGGATGGGTTTGAAGATAGTGCCTTGCCACACATATTTTGTTCAGCAACTCTCTCCGCTTCATCCTCACCCCTCAATTAAGGCACAGGAGTTTACTTTGTAGCTGCTTTGGGCTTTTACTGAAAAGCTCAAGCTTTGCCACTTCTCTGGAGCCTCCTGGCTCACCTGAGAGAGGCACAGGGTTCACTTTAGAAAAAACTCTTGAAGGTGCAGGGAATAAGGAAGAGCCAAGTCTCCTTTTGTCACAGAAGTAAGAGCTGCTGGTCCATGGAAGTTGTTGCTGTAGAGATGCATGAAGAAAGCTGCACAAGTCTTCTGTTCTCCACTTACTCCAGGTCCTTAAAACTAACAGGGAACAGAGCTGATAAATCAGGGAAAAAAGACTATTTGAAAATAACACGCACAGGTTTTTGGTGGCCCAACTATTAAGCCCTGTTTAATAAATCATTGTATTTGACAAGGAAGCTTTTCTGCAGGTAACAGGCACACAGCACTGCCAGCCCTGGCCTGTTGTTGTTTTAAGGATGGATTAAATGAGACAGGTCTTTATGAAGACAGTAGGGATGTCCTGGTTCAGAAAATTCAGCAAAGCACAGGGAATCAGCTGATCTGCTGCATCGGCGCAGGCAATTCAGCTCAGCCCTGAGCCCTCCAGGGACCTGCTGTGCCCTACTTTGGGTACCAGCCCGCACCCATGGCCACACATGCATCTCTCCATCACCACCTCAGTCCCACATGTGACTCCAGCACATCTGAAAACCCCTGCTTGGCTCCTGCAGGACCACTATAGGCATTAGAGAGTCTATCCCCACTACTCTTAGGCAAGGAAAAGATCCTGTTTAATCCTCAAGTTCAGGCACAACTCCGATAAACTGAGGTGCTGGTGCCTGGAGTCTCACTGCACACCGCTGCAGATCACTGCCTGCACGGAGACCCCGGAGCCTTGCCTGGAGCTTGAAGAGATCCGTGTGTCTGAAGACACTACCGGAGGCTACTGAGCAGGAGCTGCTGTGTACGATAACCGCTTGTTTAACTTTTCACAGTTGCTGAAGGAGCAAAAGGGAAGCAGAAGTGGGCAGGCAAGGCATGGACAAGGGGACAGGACGAGAGGGAATGGCTTCAAGCTCCGCCAGGGGAGATTTAGGCTTGAGATTAGGAAGAAATTCTTCCCGGAGAGGGTGGTTAGGCATTGGAACGGTCTGCCCAGGGAGGTGGTTGAGTCACCGTCCCTGGAGGTGTTTAAGGTTAGGGTAGATGAGGTGCTTAGGAGCATGATTTAGGGATTGGTGGGAATGGTTGGACTCGACGATCCAGTGGGTCTCTTCCAACCTGGTCATTCTGTGATTCTGTGATTCTGTGACAAGGCACCATGTGTTGCCTGCAGTGACACCACTCCATCCCTGAGTGGGTAGCAAACACCAGCATGAGGAAGCACAATATTTTAACCTAAGTCCCATAGAAAAAGAGAGAAGACACTGTTAGCCTCAGCCTGCCAGCACCTTTCCTGCTTTCTTTTCCTTGACAGGCTGGTGAGGCTGGGGTGGTGATGCATTTCCATAATGGCCAGCAGCACAAACACCATGGCAGAGGAGCAGCCCCAGGAGTCATTATGGCACTAGGTATGGCTTGTGCAAAGAGAAACCATTTAATGTTTTTAAAACTACCCCCACAGCCTCTTCCCCATGAGGGTGATAGAGGGGACTGCAACTTTTTCTTTGAGTTTCTGCAAGAGCTGAGGGCTGGGAGCAAAGCAGGGTAGAGGAGAGCCCAGCCCACCAGGGTGGGTACTCAGGGGCAGAGGAGGGCTGTCCAGACAGTGGAGAACACTATTCCCTTCCCTGAAAGCTTCAGCAGGAGCAGAAGGGCATTCTGACCTACTCAGGTGAATGGAAGAGCATTGCAAAGTCAGGTAGACTTCACAACCACAGCGAGTGCTATGTCTGTTTTACAGCATCCACCGTTCTGCACAGCGTACTCTGAGAAGCGAGCAAACAGTGCCAGCCTCAAGGGGCAAACATCGCTCAGAGCTTGATTAAAACTAGCCAAGTGCTTTATAACTCCTATGCATTTTTAAATGTCTCTCTTTGGGAAGCACACCTCTTAAAATGATGAGGTAGTTTGATAGCTCAGGGCACTGCTCAAACTGTGAAGCAAAGTAATTTTTTCTGGCACGGTTCCTCCATACACCCCTCATCCCAATCAGCTCTTGAGCACTGGGTGGTCCAAACAGAAACTCTCCATGCACCAGGGTGGTATGGGGAGAGGAGGAGAGGAAAGCAGGCATGGAAAGAGGAGGTCTTGCTACTTTCTAAAGAGACAAATATTAGGATGGTTCCACCTCCTGAGAGATAGATGTCCTTATCGAGGGAGAAGGAGCCAACAGCACAAAGGAGAGGAGCTGCCTGCTGGCTGGGTGTTTGCAGAAGAAAACCATATAGTGGATAACTTGGGCTGTGTGTGTCACCTGGAGCACCAGGTGGCTGCATCAAAAGCCAAGAAGCCTGAAAATACTGAGCATACCCTCACTCAAAAAGGCAAAAATATCATTTACTGGAAAGGAACATTTGCTGGAGCCCTCCACATGCATCACAGGCAGGGCTTCTGCACTAACAGGGTCTCTTCTCTTGCTGTCAAGGCAGACATCCACAATCACTAAAAAGGATTACAGGTCTTAACTCTCCTCTGGGAGAGGCTTTTGAGTGCTCATTCTCTAGAAGATGTCCAGTTCCCCAAAGCCTCCTAAGTATACAGGTTCTGCCTGAGCTACTCAAAAAATCCAAATTGAGCTCTTACTTAAAGAAATAAGTTATTGCAACCTCACAAAAAAAAAAAAAATCAGTTCTCTCTAAAGTCCAGAATTACATCTTAACCCTGGAGTGACCTGCACGTTTGTCTAGTCCAGAGGGATGTCATCAGTCCAAGACACACTGACAGCCTCCTGGTGGCCAAGCATCACTGGGTTTCTGCAGGAAACGAGAGAAGCACAGCAAGGGCTATGCTAAAGCAGGCTGCTGCTCCTGAAGGATGTCATCCCGGGGTGCTAGACCCTCAACCAAGCCCTACAGACCACCCGGGCAGCCTCAGCCCTGGAGCAAAGGGCTGCAGTGGGAGGCTGCAAGCCGTCAGGCTGCCAGAAGCAAAAGCGTTTACTGAGACGTAGCTGTGAAAATCCTGACCTCTCTGTGGACCAACTTGCAGTGAAATGAAGTGGACTCAAAGCAGCTGATCTAAGAGCACGGAGAAGTCGCTGGAGGGCTCAGAAAGTGGTTTCGTAAGAGGAGGAGACATTAAAATCCAAAATAATAAAGGCAATCGAATTTATTAAGGCTTCTTGGAGCCCATGGGCAAAATAAATTCTCCCCATTTATAAGTGGGTAAGGCAAAAGAGATGCAAAGAAATTTGTCAGAGATTAGAAGTGATGAGCCCAAAGCCTGAAGCAGCAATGTCCTCACAAACACAATCACCACCCCGGCTTGGCATGAGCAGGATCCCTGTCTCCGGCAGTGCAAGTGGAGATGCAGACATGCTGACTATGTCACACAACAAGTGCTTTGCCTGCTGCAATAAGAACAATCCTGGGGCACTGGAAAACTCTGCCACACTGTCAAGGTGTGCCCAGGCCATTACACCTGTGACAACGTCAGGGTACAATACCATGCAGATGCCAGTCCAAGCTAGGCACTAGGAGGTCTCCAGCCACTGTGCTTGCCCAGAAGTTCCTTCAGCTTAAGCTCACCGGTGACACATCTTTCCAAAGAGGCAGAGATGTCTCAGCTTTGCTGTCACTGCAGCCCCAACCTGACTTTGCAGAACCTCTGCCAACTCACCACCATCCCATATGGTCCCAAGTCCCGCTCTAGCCAGGTAGCCTGGCATTCCCCACCAGTGGAAATTCTTCATGATGCTGTTCCTGCCCCCTCATCCTTCCATCCCACCACAACAAGAGAGCTATAATCCTATTCCAGCACTACCTCTTTGGTTTTCCCTTTCCCTCTTCCCTGTCAAGTTCAGGTCACTCCTCATCCCCTGCCCCCTTAGGAGAGGCTAATCCATGTCCCCATTAACAGTGGACCTGGTGTCTGCATCATTACTCTACCATTATGTCCAAAAGCAGTACGGTTTCGTGGTTGTGCCCCCATTTGCTGTCCTAACAGACTCAGGGAAAGCTCCACAGCAGCTGCCCACAAAGGGCCACCAAGACTGAGAAAGAAGAGACGTGGAGCATCTCCACCCTTGATCTGCATAGACAGAGGTCACAGGAGAGAGGCAGAGGGGGAGGGTTCCTTATAACCTCATTAGAAGGAAAGAAACTGTTTCTGCAAATAATAATTGATTTCTAAATTTATCCCCTAATTAAATAGGTTCCCTGGATGAATCTGTGTGCAAGCTGCAAGGTGATGATTTAGTGCCTGGCTTCCTATGGGAATGCATCAACACATGTTTGCAAATTGTCTCTCTCCCAGATTCAAAGGTAGGGTGATCATCTCCCCACGACTGGAGCAGACGGAGCCCCTCCTGCCACCTGGAGCTTTCAGCAAGCCAAGCCAAGCTTTCCTCTGAGCTACGTTTATCAGAGCCGCACACAGGGCAGAAGGGTATTTGTCACCCATCTTGCTGCTGGTCCCTGTCCTCCAGCCCAGCAGGGACTCTCCCATGGACCAGAGCAGGGACCCATCGCAACCAGAGCATTCAGCTCACACTCCGCCTAAGCAGGAGGCCAGCAGGAGGATTTTTTGGCAGGCAGCGGCTGTAAAACTACAGCAGAACTGGAAATGCACTGCCTAAACTCAGCACGTAGTAACGGTGAGAATGAGAAACATTATCTCCAAAACATGCTCTTGCTTCCTACATCAATTCCACGGCTGTTCCTGTCTAGTTGCTTTGACTTTTTCTCACAGACACCATCAGCTAATAAAACCTCAAGAGACAGATCCTGGGATAAAACCAGGCTACAAGCTCTGCAAAAATTAAACACATTTATCACTCTTCTGCGGAGAAGAAACCAGAGAGCCCTGATACTCTCAGACAAGCATCAAAGGACTTCGGACGCGAGAACTCTATGTTAGCTTGAACAGGCAACGGTGTCAAGCAGCCTCGTCACATAAAGCCCACGCTAATTAAATCCTGCCACCTGGGACCATAAGTGAGTGTCCATACACAGCTCAGGCTCAAAGCTCTTCCCTCCCAAGAAGACAGGTGCTTGCCTGCATTTACACAGTCTTCTGTATATCAGCAGCAGCAACATCTTTCACTTCCTCCACTTGTCCTCTGCCAACTTTTCCCCTCCCCAGTATAATTTGTGCACCAGACACACAGATCCACCCTCCTTCAAGGCTCCAGCCTTTTTGCATTGAGGCTTCAGGATCATCAGTGTTCAAGGCCAGGTTGGATGGGGCTTCGAGCAACCTGATCCAGTGGGAGGTGTCCCTGCCCTTGGCAGGGAGGGTGGAAGTGGGTGATCTTTAAAGTCCCTTCCAACTCAAACCATTCTATGATTTTATGATCGACAGAGACAAATCATCCCCTCTGATGCCCACACACTGGGTTCCTGCTCCTAGCACCATCATACTTGCAAGAACGAGCCATAAGCACAGCCTGGAGATCCTTTACATTGCCCAACTCTGTCACATTGGGGAGAAACTGAAGAACTACACATTTGACCCTTGGCCCTGACACTCACCCAAGGAATTCATAAATTCAAGTATTCATGAATCTGCTCAGCCTTGTTGGGGCTTTTTGAAGGCAGAGATGCAGCCTTCATGTCCAACTCCCACGGCACCGAAACCAAACAGAGAAGATGCTCCCAACAAGATCTAAGAGGCTTTTCTGAGGTTTTGAACCTTATCTTGGTTTGCAGTGGAAAAACTGGACTGTCTGGAAGTTTTCCGATGATGGAGAGGGAAAAAGTGAATGTAGGTTTCAACCAAAGAGTTGATAAGACAAGCACCAGGCGTGGTCCAGCCAAGTCCATGGGCATTTGCTGCTCTGGGGTGACTACAGAACACATAGAATCATAGAATAACCAGGTTGGAAGAGACCCACCTCACTCAGGCACACGCTCTTCTTCGAGAAAATGCCAAAAGATAGTATTTTCTCCCTTGGCCCTCCCCAAAAAGTCTTCAAAACTGAAGCATCTCCTTGGTATTTGGGATTTCTTAACACTTCTAGATGAAAACTATCTTGTTAAGTGAGTTCTCAATACAAAAATCACTATTGCAGACAAGCTTGGGCTCTAACCTACTTCTGCACTCAAAAATAAAAAAACCATTAGGTGGCTAAATACTTTAGGAACTGCATCCCTTCATCTCCCTGCTTTGGTTCGCCATCTGTACCAGAGCATCCTCCTTTAGAAATTGCCTCTGAGAGCCTCAGATCTCTTTTGAAAGAAAACAGTATTATTCACAGGACAGCAAAGAGATGCAAGAAAGCTAATTAGTCCTGTACAGAGGAGTTTGCAATACACAGCATTCAAATGAAGCCTGATTTTTGGATCGCAGTGTTAAAATCTTCGCACTGCGTCAATGGCTTCTTCTTCTAGAGGTGCCTTTTTTTTCTCACCTTGAGAATTTTTAAAGGCAAAGAAAATTCCTTTAGGTACCAAAGCAAATTCATAATCTAGCTCTCCGCCACTTACCAACTTGAGCGCATTAAAACCCTGTTAAAAGCAGAGCAAGATGAGTCCTTGAGGCCCTGTTCCCCAAGGATGTGTGTACATAAAGCAAGGAAAATGTGTGGTTATTAGAGTTTAGCTTTATTGTTTTCATAAAACACTCTGAAGATTGTGTTTATGATTCTGGAGAAAATAAAACCCTCTCTCCAATTGTTAAAATAATGAACACAAGATACTCCAGTGACTTCTAAACAATCAAACACTTCGGACTTGCACAGCACCCTCTACTTTCAGGAAAGTCTGTACAAGAATGAAAATAAGCCTAGATGTGTAAAGGATAAATCCAGCAACTCCCCTTATGGCCAAAGGAAGCAGCATAATTTACACAGCAATTGTGTGAGGTTAAGGTACATGGATGGGAAGAGAATGGCTCAAAATTCATCACGAAAAAAATGCTGCAGAGCCAGTTTTGCTGGTTTTCAGTAAATTCCCAGTTTCTACCTGATCAAATCCCATTTCAAAGCCAGACTTGAGAATGAGAATAATTTAAATATACTCAAAACTAAACAAAGTAAAATCTTAGCCAGCAATTCTTCTCTGGCCCTTGCACAGGTCACTCACAAAGCCTTCTCCAACACAACGTTCACACCTTCACAGGGCTCTTGCCTGTCCCACATCCAATACCACTCTGAAGGTCTTCCGCAAGGAGGAATTTTCTATCCATCCCCCCATCCAGTCAGACACACAGCATGGAACCCAACAGCTTCCATCACTTTTGTTCTTCTACCTGCAGCCTGGAGGAAGGACAAAGCAAAGGGTCTTCCTTTCCCCTCCTTTAATATTATGAAGTCTATGTGAGGTTATGAATTATTGAACGAAGCTGTCTCTTCAATTTAGCACAATGATGATGGAGAGGAAATACAGACTGAAGAGAGACCGTGTTTCCAGCTCAGGAGTGGGGCACGGAGCCAAGGGGCACGACCAAGTAGGATTGTTACCCAGCTGCTTAGTGTCCCTGCCCATCCATCAGAGCCTGACACCTGCCTGGCACCCCTCACGCAGCAGGGACCAAATTCATCTTGAAAGAAGCCAAGGGAAATACATCACCCATGGTAATGGAATGGGGAGGGAGAGAAGCTTTTCAGACAGGGGACCCCCTCCATAACGCTGCACCACTACTTGAAAACCTGGACCCAAGACCCTTTTGGCCACGTCCAGTGGTTAACCTGGACAGGCTGACCTGGCAGAAGCGCATCTTCTTTGGAGCTCCAGCACAAGGGAACAGAGCAGGAGTAGGGATTGAAAAAGCCAGTGAGGATGGAGATACTTAGAAGGTGGTGGCAGGGTAGCCTTCAGATAGTTTTGCAGATGCGTTATGGAAGATATTACTGCCAGCTTTAAACCAACCTATTAGTATGAGCCTTTGGGGCTTGTAATAAAAATCCAAGATTTTTTTTTTTTTTTTCCCAGAGCCAGGTTAGACAGAAAATGTCTGAAATTAAAGGAGCAGTCTAAAAAAAGATTTCAATTCCATCCCTCCCTTCACGTACATTTACTGGCAGGCTCCTCGGAGACAGAGGTCAGCTCCAGAGCACAGTCACCACGGCTGCATTCATTCCCAGAACTAACATAGCATGCAAAAATGCTTTATGCTCCTCAGACCCACCTTGCTGATTAACGGCTTCATTCCAAAAAGCACAAAACAAGACTGAATTGAGATTTAACCAATTTCAAAGAACCAGCAAATTTGATAGAAACAGCCAGATCTTCAAGTTGAGGCAGCATTAAACATCCAAACTGACAACACAGTCTTTGTGGATCCTATCCCAGCAATACATCCGAAAATGATGAGAACTTTCCAGGGACCCACTTTTCCCATCTCCTACAAACCTCCTATGTGGGTCTCCTTCTGAAAAAAAAAGACATAACAAAAACCAACACACTTCCCTGAAGAGATTTCAGTTTTGTGAACTAATGCCTCTCTACTTGGAAAAAAGCTGAGAATCAAGTTCTTCTGCAAGAGACTTGCCACCGTGGCTGCCCTTGATCCCCTCATCACACACTATATCGCTACCTCTGCTCAGGGGTAAGTTCTTCATTTAAACACCAGAGCTGAAAACCAGTGTCTTCCTGGAGAAGCAGGTAGGAGTCTTGCTAGGTCCAATCCTGCCCTTTGCCCCTGCAAAATTCAACTTACCCCCTGCCTGCAATGACTGTTGGGTTGGTCACCGCCTGGTTTGTGAATCCTGCCCATTTGCTCTGTTTTTTTCCCTCTGGATGTTAATGGAAGGAAATCTCTGGATCCATTTGAAATGAATTATACTCCAGTAATTGCAGCTGCTATAGGGCAGTATCAGGTCAAACTGCCCTTTTTGTGCTGTGTCTCAACACCAGAGATGATGAATGGGCTCATTTTCAGCAGAGCTGCATGCTCACAGCTCCAGGTGAAGCCCATGCAAACCGCAGATGCTCACCACTCCGATACCTCATCACCGGCGTCTGCCAAGCACTTCCTTTAATAAAACATCCAACTTTACACTATATAAACATAATTTTGGCTTGCATTGTTTGCTAATGGTTGTGGTCATCCTGCAGCCTCCCCGTGCCATCCCCAAGGCTGTCCCCTCTGCATTTGAACACTGGAGAAATCTAAGAAAGATAGCTAAAGAAATCTGTGCTGCTCTTCCCCCAGAAGGACCTTTTCAGACCAAAACAGAGATTGTCCCCTCCCATTCTAACTCTGTGTTAATTATTAAGATAGGGTGGGATTGAACAGACTAATTATGACTGTAAAGTTGCTCTCCTAAAGGCTGATAAGGGAAATAATTAGGATGGACAAGCATGGATTACAAAGCTCTAAATCTCTCTCTCTTGTCAAGACAATACTGCTGCACAACCTGACAAACAAGTCCATAGGCAAACACAACACAGTCACGGAGACCAAGCAATGGGCTGGACCACCACAGAGCACAGACCTCATGGAGACCAAGCAATGGGCTGGGCCACCACAGAGCACAGACCCTTCAAGCTACGGAGCAACGGGATCTCTTCTCCAGCAGCTCCAGACTGGAACCGGTGGCTGTAGCCTCCAACACGCAACTCCAAGGGCCTCACCACACCCTGAGCCAGGTGACTGTACTTGCATGCACGTCGCTTGCCTTCTGTGGTGGGTTAACCTCGGCTGGCTACCATACACCCACTGAGTCGCTCTTGCACTCCTTTCTTTCCATCTCCCTGTACCTTCTCCCCTGCCAGTAGTGCAGGGAGAACAGAAAACAGGGGGATGTCACACAACGCCAGCGCTCCTTCAAGTCAATGAGATGATATGTTCCTTCAAGTCAACACTCCAAACACCTTCCCCCCTTCCAGACACCATGCTTTTGGCTGCTCTGCCTTCATCTAATCTCTTTTCACCTCCCCAGATATCAGCTAAGACACGGAGCACACTCAAGCAGTAGATAGAAGATGACAGCTATTCCATTGGGCTGTCATGGGACACGCGTTCCCTTGACATGAGGGCATAGATGACATTCCATGGTGTCACAGCAGTGTGTGACTGCCCTGGGAATGTTGTTGCTTCAGAAAAAAAAAGCCAAGGGACTGGGAAATCCCAAGAGGATAAACCCTGTGTGCATCTCCAGCCACCTTCTGTCCCATGTCCATCAGCTCCAGCTTATTTATCCATATGGAAGCAGCCTCACAGGTGAGATACAACAGTGGCAGCTCAGGGGGTGTGGACTGCTGGGCTGAGACCAACGGCAGGAGGTTTAACAAGGCCAAATGCCGGGTCCTGCACTTGGGGCACAACAACCCTAAGCAGAGGTACAAACTAGGAGAGACCTGGCTGGAAAGCTGCCAGGAGGAGAAGGACCTGGGACTGTTGGTTGACAGCGACTGAACATGAGCCAGCAGTGGCCCAGGTGGCCAAGAAGGCCAATGGCATCTTGGCTTGGATCAGGAACAGCGTGACCAGCAGGTCCAGGGAGGTTCTTCTCCCCCTGTACTCGGCGCTGGTGAGACCGCACCTCGAGTCCTGTGTTCAGTTCTGGGCCCCTCACCACAAGAAGGATGCTGAGGCTCTGGAGCGAGTCCAGAGAAGAGCAACAAAGCTGGTGAAGGGGCTGGAGAACAAATCTTATGAGGAGCGACTGAGAGAGCTGGGGGTGTTTAGCCTGGAGAAGAGGAGGCTGAGGGGAGACCTTATTACTCTCTACAACTACCTGAAGGGAGGTTGTGGAGAGGAGGGAGCTGGGCTCTTCTCCCAGGTGACAGGGGACAGGCCGAGAGGGAATGGCCACAAGCTCCGCCAGGGGAGATTTAGGCTTGAGATTAGGAAAAAGTTCTTCACGGAGAGGGTGGTTAGGCATTGGAACAGTTTGCCAAGGGAGGTGCTTGAGTCACCGTCCCTGGAGGTGTTTCAGGTTAGGGTATACAAGGTGCTTAGGAGCATGATTTAGGGATTGGTGGGAATGGTTGGACTCGACGATCCAGTGGGTCTCTTCCAACCTGGTTATTCTGTGATTCTGTGATTCTGTGACTGAAGCATGACCTCCAAGAGAACCAGCCTGTGAGACCTTGTGCAAGCCACTCTGTGCTCCACAGCTACCAGCACACAGACACCTGTAAGCCACATCCCTCCGCTCAGCCGGCAGCAGCAGACCCCTGCTGTTCACCACGTTTGTGCAACCCACAGCAAAAGTGAGGGTCGAGCTCGGGCAGAGCTGCCAGCATCGCTGAAATAAATCTTCATATAGATAGTGAATCATATGAGAGAGAGATAACTCCCCCAGGTTCTCCAGCAAGTGAGCACAGACCACCCTGTGCTGAGCAGTAGCAGCTCTGGAGGTCACATTCCTCCCGCAGCCGGGCACATCTCCCATGCATTCCTCATGCGTACGCACAGATTATTTTCCTATAACAATTTCAGGCACCCTACGCTAGAGCATTTATAACTAATACATATTCTAATGTTCCCGTTCACCTGAGACACTCAAAATTTCCTGCCTCATTTGTCAGATTTCTTTATTTTTTTTTTTTTTTCTTAAATACCTTCTCCCCCTCAGGCCAGTCAAATCAGTCCAGTTAATTTTAATTTCTGCAGACATGGAAAGTCATCTCAAGGTCATTTTTGGGTTATTTTCCAGATTCACATATGGAGGATTTTGCAGGATTTGCAATTGAGGCTTCTGATTATCTGCTACACATTGAAACTAAAAGGAACTGGCTGAGGAGAGACAGTGATAAAGCACCCCATTGACACCCAGGTAATTAAGGAGAAACAAACATGTTTGTTGGCTGAAACAAGGGAGGAAATGATACAAACCACTTTATTTTAGCAAGGAAGAGAGGAAGGACAGGGGAAAAAGCAGCAGCTAATGGGTTTCAGCCAGAAGGGCAAGTCAAAGTCTTCCCAGGTTGTTTGCATTTCAGTGGGAAGGTTGTGGGTGCCAAGGGGAGTCATTTGTCTCTTCTTATCAGAAAGATGAGTAAAAACCGAAAGCCACTAAACTGCAAAAACCACCTTTGTGATGCACAAGATGGGCCCAATTTTAAGGAAGGAAAAGCCATATTTATATACGTCCTGAGGGCTCAGAAGCACTAAAGCCTGGAGATTTGCCCTGGGCCAGCCTAGTCTTCTCCAGGCCAGCCTTGGCATTAATATCTAGGAAATTACTCCCTTGGGAAACCGATGACTCTCAGCACCAGCCCAGCTCATGGCCAGGCTGAGATGATGCCAGTGCCATGCCGGCACATCACAGCAAGAAACAACTTTCCCAGTGAACTTTAGCACTCACCCTCCAAAGAGAGCCAGAGGCAGGGATGTCAATCTGCGCTCCAAATGTGTTTATTAAACATTTTTAATACCACACTGGCAGACAGAGCAATGCAATCAAGCCTGAGTCACACTTCTTCCCAAGTCCATGGGGACCACGGGTACAAGTCTGTTTTTGTTTCTTTCCCAGGGAAAAATCAAGATACAGGACTTGCAGCTCAAATCACCCGCACTCTCCAGGGGCAGGCGACAGTAATTAGTTTGTGTGCATTTTTGGTTTCAAGCCCTTCTCAGGGAACCTGGTAGGAATACTCAAGCTGCTGGGCAGCCAGCATTCTGGAGAGACCTAGTCCTCATGGTGGGTGCTGAGCAGGTACAATGCTGGCCTCAGGCTCTCCAAAACTGGTTTTGTCCTACCAATTATTTGCTATCCAAAAAGTAATGTACTCCAGGCTGGGTTGTTGTTTTTTTTTTTTGCCACAGGCATCTTCCAGAGAAGGAACAACTATGAGAAACAGCTTATTTAAGTCTCCTTAAAACAAATCAAACCCTATTATTTTGGAAGTGCTTCATCCTGGTCTCCCAGCCCCAGGAGATGAAGTCCCATCTCAGGTAGAGCTCACTTGGTCCAAGGTACCCCAAGGATGGCCTGGAGACAAGGGGAAAGAGGGCAATCCTGCAGCCCCTCAACAGTGCCAGGGCTCAGAGGAGGATGAGAAACATCAGTGAGGTCAGCGCTGGACCACAGGGTGCTTATACCTCAGTTTTAGCTCGACTGCAAGCTAGACTCAGAGTGGTTTAGGCACAGAAGTCCAGTGCTACCACAGAAGTCCAGTGAAGATCCTTCATTAGATAGGAAGTCCTTTCCCCTGGTCATGTAAGAAACCTTGAAAACCGTGAGAGACGCTCAGGTGCCTCCAGCAAGCACCCGAGCGGCCTGCAGCAATAACCTGCACCCCTCCAGCTGCTCGGGTCAGGTCCTTGCAAGATGCTAATGCTGTAAGAGTACAGCTGAAGTCAGGGCTAATTTCCTGCTGACTGTGAAACCAGAGGGGGAAAAGGAGAAAAAAAAGGAGAATGTATTGCCACGTACACTTATCCAGATATAGCACAGATTGGACATCAGGGCACAGCCATGAGATTAAGTGATTTTTCTGTTTGCTGAAAGCATTAAGGAAAAAAAAAACTTAAAACGTTTTGCTGTGAACTTAGTGTTTCACTTAACAATTAGTACTGAAATAGCAAATGCTTGAAACAAAGCCAAAAAAAAGTCTACATTTAAGAAAACTATCATTAAATCACTGTTGGGCCAAATCTATTCTAAAAACAAAAAGATATGTTTGAGTAAGAAAATTCCTAGCTCTGCATCAAGATCAGCTTTGTCCCTGGGAATGACTCCAGAGCATCACAAAGGAGAACGAGACATCTGAGTTCGGCCAGTAGAATGAATGGCACTGCACTCACCCTTCCCAGAGTATGACCTATAGAATTATAGACTATCCTGAATTCGAAGAGATCCACAAAGATCACGGAGTTCAACTCCTTTCCCCAACATCACACCCATCTCCCCTCCAGCACACCCAGGCTAAACAGGCAAGGCCCTCGCCACTGCCAGCCAGCTCCTCAACCAGGCCAAACACCCCATTTTGAGCCAGAATGAGCCCCTTCTTTTCACACCAGTGACTGCAGGAGAAACCCCAAAGCTGCTGGTGGCTGCATTCACGCCCTGCACAGCCAGCCAGGAGCCAGAGAACCCTCCTCGAGCTTCACATCATTGTGTCCTGCTCCTTCTGAACTGGCCTTTTGCTAATAGGCCTGCCAGCAATTTCTCCTGCCTTGATTATTGAGGCAATGCCACAAAATAACCCCGAACTAAGAGAGATGACTTCCACTCGCAGTGACCTCTGGAGCAAGGGCTGCAGGAACAGATGTGCGGAGGCATGGGGAGTTCAAGAGCCTCCTTGTTTGCATGGAGCCGTGCTGCTCCGGGGAAGAGGGAGCTGCAGGGAGATAAGTACTCGCTTCTGCACACGGTACCGAGAAGGATTAGATACTTACAAATATTTTATCCTAGCTAAAGTAATTGCACCACTTGTTCTTATGAGTCAGAGCTATTTATTTTCATGCTTCAGGGCATCAGTTGATCACACCAGCTGAGGTCAGGCAGAAATTCCCATTGCTTCTCTAAGCATTTTGCATATTGCAGGGAAGTGAGCCTGGCACTCTGCTTGTCCCAATCCAGTTCAGTCCCCATCGGATGCAGAGGACACACCTGCAGGAACAACTTGTCCACCTTAACCCCACCAGTATGACAAAGGTAACAGTCATTGCTCTCACCAGTTTCACCTCTGAGAGTGAAGAAGCATATTGCACGCTCCTGCCCTGGGAGGATGCTGAGTCTTCCAGTACTTTACCACAGTCATACCCATAGAATCATAGAATCGTTAAGGTTGGAAAAGACCTCTAAGGTCATCAACTCCAACTATCAACACAATACCAACATGCCTACTACACCATGTCCCACATCTATACATTGTTTGAACCCCTCCACCACTGTCCTGGGGAGCCTGTTCCGATGCTTCATCACTCTTTCAGTAATTTTTCCTGATATCCAATTTAAACCACCTTTTGGACAGAGACACCAGGAGGAAGAGCATCCAAATGAGAAGAGATGATACCGGTCACAAAGGAGGCAAAAATAAAAACAACTCATTTTGAACCTAAGTGCAAGAGCCAAACCAAGGTCACCAAAGTTCATTTTGGCGGCCAGTGACTCTGCAGCCTTTGCTGGGAGCAGACATGGATAACTGCTCATTTTTAAGTGCTTACAGATGCAGAGTTCTCATTGTGACACCACCAAGAACCCTCCCAAAAAGCAACACTTGGCCAGCATTAATAAATCAATGCCAGGCAGCATGTACATGGAAGGGACACAGGAATGCAATAAAACAGCCACAAGTATTAGACCAGGAAAAAAAACCAAAATGCCTAGTGCTAAATATCTTCCCTCCCAGTACTAAATACCCAATTCCACTAACTCCAGAGCATTCAGTAAAGGTCTTGGAAAGAAAGAGCCCTTAATCTTCGAGCACTGAGCATGAAATGAAGTGGTAGAGGCCAATGCTCACCAAATAAAAGGTTCCCTTCACACAAATAACAGCTCAGCTGCACCTGGAGTGAAACACATGCACGTGCCAGTGGCCCCTCCATCAGCAGGCATGAGGGTCTGCAAGGTGCTTCATCATACCACCCCGTGTACATGCAAACCCAATCAAAGAGCCTCTCACACTACACATCCAGCTTGTAACACCTCCAGGAGCTACAGCAGCACACGAACACTCCCCTATCCCCTTTGTCTCATCCTGCTCATCCCTTAGCTTCATCCCCAGCTGTCCTCTCAAACAGCATCATTTTGTCTCTTCAACCCTGCTCACCAACAGCCAGGTATCTTACATTTCCCCATTTGCGCTTCACTGCTCCCTGTCAGTAATTACTCTACTGCAGCACTGCTCCATAACTTTAATTGTAAGTCAATTTCTGTTCTAATCCCTGGTTTTGACTCACTATCGCTCATCCTCTCTCCCATCTCTCCCTCTTCCCCAACCTCTCAGTCAGTCATTTGAGAAGTCATGTAGATAAGGAGTTTGAACAATTAGGTATAATGATAATAGTGACATCACTTTCATACCGATGTCTGAGTAGCACTTCAAGGGCAGGATCGTCAAACCACCCTGCCCTCTGAAGCTTTGCAATTTCTCGTGTCATCAGAAGCTGCACCGGGATCCTTTTCAAAAGCTTGTATTTGTTTATTTTTCAAACAAGTGATTTTATTTCCATCATTTGCAAAGCTCTGGGACACCCTTCCCTCCCTGCTGGCATCTCACCTTCCAGCAGTCCCTACCACAAAGATGATGTACAAGCAAGCCACACACAGGGTTGCAAACTCATCCCATCAGCATCCTCGGGGTGACATCCCCTGTGAGGCAGCCAAGGTGCAGGGAGGGCATCAGGAAAGTAAAATCCTCCAACTCAGAAGTCAGAAACCCCAGGTTTCACACCAAGATCTACAGCTGAACTCACTTGGCTTCACCTCTCATCTCACTTGTCACTGAGGATAATATTTTTTCTGACAAGCTTTGTTATTCAGAGATAGAAGATTCTGTAAATGCTGAAAGATTATCATCAAATTATAATACTCAGAACATTGTCTCCCATTGGGATTTATGCTGCAGGAGGAGAGAGCACAGCGCAGGTACCTAGAGCTGAAATGTGCCATGTTTAGTTCCCTCAGATATAGCGGGGATGGATGTTGCTTCAGTATTTTCTTTCTCCCTCAGCTGTCCTGGAAGAGTCTATCTCTGACAGGTCTTCTGCTGGAGAGATCTGAGCTATATTTGAAAAGTAATTTTGGAGCAAGTGGGAACAGAAGCATAAGAATTGTCATGATGAGATTTTCTGGATTTTCCTTCCCATGTCAGGGGAGAAGGGTGGGGGAAATCAAGACATCTTGTATTTTATTGTTTTCAAAATGTGATGGTCCTGTCACTGCCTCCAACTTTTCCGGGCTTCCCACAGGCTCCCAGCTGAAGGACCCTGCAGAAGCTCCCAAAAGAGATCCAGCCAGCCCCATGCATTTGGTCCTCTCTCATTTTCACTTTCAGAAATAAAAATAAAGTAAATTACAGGGCCACTTATAGTACAGGACACCTGACTGAGGTTCCTGTCATCCAGCCTCTTCCCAGCCCCATCACTGATGGCCAGCGCTAACAGGCATCCAGCACTGCATCTCAGGACACATATTTCCACCCAAACATGCAGTAACACTGATCCACACAGCTAGAACTTGTCAAGATTACAGCACAGAAGCATAGACTGAGCCCAGTCCAGTTCTGGTACCCACAAAGCAGGGCTTGGCTCTCCCTGCAGAAGCCCCTGAGCATGGGGGATGCTGCTCTGGGAGAGCATCCTCTGAGAACAGCCTGGACAGGGACCAGCACTTATCTCCCCATTCCTGCCCAGTTTAAAGCTTCATTTTGACATCTTCAAGTCCCCTCAATGCCACCTTTTCAGGAAAGGAGAAAAAAACAGGCAAACCTCTGGAGATAAGCAAAAGACTACTAAATTGCTATGCGTTGAGAAGAAAGTTGAGAACGAAATTCCCCAGGAATCGGAGCCAGCAAGGAACGGAGAGCATCAGCCTGTGCCCAGGTTGGCCGAACCCTGGTATCACCACAGCTGCTTCAATGCCTGCTTCCTTCCACAAGTCGGGCCAACAGCCCCACAAATCTTCTGAATGAGTAATGAGGAAACCACAAGTGTCACAGGGATGTAACAGTGCAGCAAGAAGCCATCAAGCTCACAAGCAGTGGGAGAGGAGAGAGAAGGCTCTTGCAAGCAGCAGCCTGCAGCTCAGGCTGGGAGGTTTCGCTCTTTCTCTGCTACAAAACTTGCCATCAGCTTTTGTCTAAATACTTTTATTCAGTGAAACTTGCCTCATTTCCCCTTTCACAGAGAGTTTTGCAGAGCACAAGCCCTGGCTAGCGTGGGCACTGGAAACGTTAGCCTCATCGGTCCTGCTGAGAAACTGGGCTGCCGTGCCCACAGAGCACCACACCAGCACCTCTTCTCCCTGTACATGAATCCAGCTTAGGCAGGACATTCCAGTTCATTCCTGAGCCCCTACCAGCAGCCTCCCCTGCAGGCACATCACCCAGGGCAGGCTGCCCTCCCACCTCTCCCCCAGCTCCAAGTGGAGCCTGGTTCCCAGCCCTCAATGTGCTCCTGCTGTCACATCCACAGCTTCTCCCTAGGAAAGATGACAGCACATGATACAAGACCTTGAATTTAATTGCAGTGAGAGGGAAGAAAAATAATAATGAAAAAAAACTGTTCAGAATGATAAAGAATCCCTTTCATAAGCCAAATTATTTGTGTCTCTTTTCTAGAGAATTTTAGAATTTGCTTGGAGGTTGGTTTGTGCTTGCACAGAAACAGGCATACGGCTGGGCACTTAGTGGCACGTGAGCATCCTGCCAGTACAGCATGAGAGGTGTCTGGCATCACAATCACCCACTGTATCACGTGGGCAAATATTTCAAATTCCCAGTTACCTGCCAGACCCTCACCTCCCAGTGCCACACACCCCCTTCTGCCATGAAGCAGCAGTTTCAAGCACTCACACACAAGACAAACCACTGGGCAGATGCTTCACAGAGATGGGGGAACACATAAAAATATAAACTCCACACCTTTATAAGCTGTATGGTTCAACCTGCCAGTGCACTTGCTGGTTTGCTTGTAGCAGAAGACCCAGCCAAACAGTTTGCCATGATCTTTGGGGGCTGCTTCTTCTATAGAATTTGCGTTACTGAGGAAAAGGGGCACAGTCACACAAAAGCCATTAACAAACTGATTTTCTGGGCATCGCAGAGAAGGGTCTTACCAGCAGAGGGGGAATTCAGAGGGGAAGAGTTGCAAGGCCAGTACTGCTGGAGGACAAGCAGCCATTAAATATTTATAGATTTCAATGCATTGATTTGTTAAGTCAGGAAACAATCCTTTAAGAGTTTGAAGATGCCTTTCAAGGCAATTCTTAATCAGCAACCCAGGTGCAGCAAAGAGGAGATGAACAAGAGGCAGAAACCACTCCAGGTCTTGAAAGCCGGGCTCTTTCCACCTCACTACAGCCAGGACGGGATTGGGCAGCTCAAAGAGCCCTATCAGAGACTGATGTCCCAGGCTTTTGAATTAAGTTTCTCCTATACAAGATTTATTTTTAGACAGCATTTTTGCAGAAGAAAATTAAATGACACTGTTGAAGGAAGAACAAAGTGCGTATTTCATGCTAGCCAGAAGACTCCACATCCCTTCCAAAACCTGTACAATCTGACCAAGAAAAGCCGCTGCCCACACCGGCCTCTGCATGACCATCCCTTACATAGACTCCTTGTCTTGCTTTGGGAAGAACTCCAAGGACAGTAAAATAACCGAAACTGAGGTAAGTAAGTGTTGTCCCAGGTAGGGCAGCTGGTCATCGCCCCTGGAAGCACTGGTTTCACACAAGGTACCCTGTTATAGGAGGACACAGCTCTGTGGAGCTCCTCACATGCATGAAGGTTGCACCTACCCCTGCCTGAGCTGGGATAGACCTTCTGGGAGGCACCATTTGGCCTCTGGGAAGGTTTCAGTGCCACCAAAGCAAAGGTGCTCAAACAGGCAATGCCTCTGAGCAAGAGCTACGTGGCTTTGCTGGGTTTACGCCAAAGCCAATGGTGAAGCAGTCTCTCCCATCCCTCATTTACGAGGGTGCAGAGCTGGAAACAGTACAACTGCCCAGCAGAATCGTAAACCTCCTGCAATTCAACCATGAAAAATAATACTTCAAAGCTAAATGGCAGTTTTAATTGTAATTCAGCCAACTGGAGAGTACAAATTAAGTGTTGCTCCCTTGCTGCTCCCCCCCTTTCCTCAATGAAATTCTGTTTTCTGAAGAGAAAGCTGTGAGAAAAGTTTCGGATGCTCCTCTCTGGCTAGGAAGCATCAAGCAACCCCAGCACTGCAAATACAGCACCCCATAGTCTAATGAATCCATTACGTTACTTATCAATGTGAGATTAATTTTTCCAGTTCACAGGATATTTGGTTATTTCTTAATGCTACAACTCCCACATTCATAAAATAATCATAGAATAACCAGGTTGGAAGAGACCCACCGGATCATCAAGTCCAACCATTCCTATCAATCACTAAACCATGTCCCTCAGCACCTTGTCCACCCGTCCCTTAAACACCTCCAGGGAAGGTGACTCAACTCCCTCCCTGGGCAGCCTCTGCCAGTGCCCAATGACCCTTTCCGTGAAAAATTTCTTCCTAATGTCCAGCCTGAACCTCCCCTGGTGGAGCTTGAGGCCATTCCCTCCCGTCCTGTCCCCTGTCACTTGGGAGAAGAGCCCAGCTCCCTCTTCTCTTGGCTCACTGGCTTAGCTACTCCTTATGGTCACTACCGGCTTTTAAGACACAAGCAAATGCCTCCAGCGGGCTCACAAACAAAACAGCAAACAAAACTCCATTTCAGGAGCATCCACTGATGCCTGGGCTGTGAAGTTCCTCTCCTGCAGCCTCATGGAGGGAGGAGAGAGGGCTGCAGTCTAACCTCCACTGATGAGTCTAAGAGTAGAAGCAGGAGCACCTTGAGTTTGGCTTTCTGCTGCTACATTTTAACAGGAAAGGGTGGAGGGGGACAGGAGCACACAAACAGAGGAATACAAGATATTGCACACATTTTGTTCCCAAATCTTCCAAACATGACTCACTTTGCTCTATTGTGACAAACTGAAACGCCTCTGAGGAGTTCATTTCACGTCTCATCCATTTTCTGAATAATGGGAAAATCCCTCTTTGTTTCTCTAAGACATCAGCACGCGTGACGCGCCATGTACACCTGATTCCATTAGAAATAATGGAACGAGATTGTCCCAGAAGTTGTTTTCAATTGGTTGAGTGCATTCTTCATTTAGGGAAACGAGAATATATGAGCTTCTCTACCCCAGCTGATGTAAGGATGCAATCTTGAAGCTGAAGTAAGGGCCACTGGTTTCCCAGCTTTGACATGGGAAGAGTTTTGGGTCCTTCCTTTCCCCAGCTCCAGGATGGGGCTAACCAAGAGACTTGGCCATCCTCCTAGGGAAATCCAGGCTACTGCTAGCGTGAAGCCATGTGCCAAGCCAGAGGTCAAAGTGTCCTACAGCAAAGGGTCCCTCTCCCTGTGTTTCAAGCTTGAGTGCTCCTATAAGGCACTGAGCCTTGATATGCTACGCCACGTGCTTTGCAATGCCAAGAAAGGATGCTGCAGGATGCACCAGGAATGCCTGCGCTTCCCAGCTGTTGACCTGATTTCCCAGTACATCCCATCATGCCATCATGCAGCACATAACGGTGACAGCTGTACAGTCAGAGGGTTCAGGAACAACCCAAGATCTCAATGCATAACAAAAAAGCCAGCTTATCTACCAAGGAAGAGGGATCCCCCAGGAATGTCTGTTCTAGCTGGCTGCCTACAATTTACTTTGACTTCCTGGGACGAAAGAAAGTTTAAAAGCCTTTGAGACCAACCAGGCTGCCTTAAAGACACCCTCTGTGATAACAACAATAACGTTGTTAGCATTGCTAACATTACTTCTGCATTCAAAAGGAACCCATGGGTCTTAGTGGGGGGGAGAAGGATGGATCAGAGCAGACACGTTTTGAGTTGTTTTTTTTGTTTTTAATTGACTGCCACCTTGAGATACTTCCTCTTCCCAATGTGAAAAGAAAAAGCCACAACAAAGCAAACAGGGATCCTCTTCAGCAATGCATTGGCTTGAAGCCTCCACCACGCTGGTGCTTAAAGCAAAGCACGTGCCCCAGCTGCATTGCTGAATCCGGACAATGATCCCTGAACAAGTTCACACAAATACATGCCCTGCACCTACAGAATGGGACAGCAATTGCATTGGCCACCCTGTGCACTGGGGGCTTGAGGTCTTTCAAGTTTAACAAGTTTTAGGCTTTTCCCTTGAGCACAAGCAGAACAACAAAACCTGATGCCCCCCTAAAGCACAGAATCACTTTCAAGTTTTTCTTTCCCACTGAATATTTATTTTATTTTCAGATTTACCTCCCCAGCCCTATAGGAAGGAGAGAACAACTCCTGACACAGCCAGACTGAGGTCAGACCAGCAAGCACCACTAGCAGGCACTGGATTCTGTAGGGAGAGAAGCACGGCTCTCAAAGGGAGATCGTCCTAGGGCTCTGCCAGCATCAGCTCCCCACTCTTCCATTGCCCAAAACCTCATCCCAGCTCTGTCCTAACTTGCAGATAGATGAGCTCAGGGCCACACTGCATCATTATTTTTTTTCCTAGAGTTGGCACCCAGCCCTCCCTCTATAGCTTCTCCTGGCTTCGTTTCAACAGCAATAGGTTTTATTATTATGCCTTGCTGCCCTAATTCTCTCCACACTCAATTTTCCATTGACATGTTGACCCTCTGCTGCATTTGCTAGTGCTGGGCAGGCAGCGCTCGGTCACCTGCCTGCATGAAAGTGGAGCTGAGGGGCAGGACATGCATCCTCCTGGACCTGCTGGCATCTGCATGGACATAGTCCTGCAGGAAAGGGAAGGCTGGGAAGTCTCTGAAGGAACCAGAAAGACACAGAGAGGGAGATGGTGAAAAAAAGGGAAAGTCAAGGAAACTAAAAAAAGTCGCAGGACCAAGAAAGTGATGGGTCCAGGGAAGGCCAAGAAGAGAGGAAAAGCAGCAGAAATTTGGCTGATGAAGTAGGTAACACAATGTCGACACGTGGTGATAAAACAGCCGAATAGCACCAGTGTGAGACGCTAGCAGGGTTGCCAGTACCTCACCCTGGAGGAAACTCTCCCTGCTCCACGTGACCACCCGTCCAGCCCTGCCCAGCTCCTGGTCACCTTTCCACAGCCCCACTGCGACACCCAGAAGAGCAGCAGGGGAAGATGCAGATGCTTTTGCTACCAGGAGGCTCATTTCTGGTTCCTCGTCTGGTTTCTATCAGTCAGACAGGTTGGGCAGAGAGAGGTGGTTGCCCCTAGTTTATTTCTGGGGTTTTCCCCCACCAAAAAAACGAAGAGAGCTGGGAAGCAGATTGCTCCTAGGAGAAGATCCATCTCAAAGACAGCATTACAGCTCCAAGCAGTACGTCCACCTGCCTCGGACTGCAAGGCAGGCGGGACAGGAGCCTCAGTGTGGGAGAGGGATGTAGATGCACAGATGCAGCATCCATAACCCGCAGCCCCTGACCCGGGTGGTGTTGGCTGTCCCCAGAAGCCACCTCACCTGCTCCTGCTGACTTTGCCATGCAGTCCTAGACCACTCCTTCACAGTTTTATTTGCAGGAGGCATGCGAGTATCAGCTGAGGAGCAGCCCTGCCAGGGGGTGAGAGGAAGAGGATCAGCATCAGCACCTCCCAGGAGGCTCGAGGGAGGAGGATGTAGTAAAGGTGGAGGAGGACAGTGCTGGTTTGCAGCTGCCTGTGCAACACAATGAGGAGATGGAGAATGGCCTGTGATTACAATTTGAAGGGCTTCTATGCACTGAAAGGGAACTGATTCAATTGTGCCGCAACTCCTGAGAAGCTGTCAGCAATCAAGGCGTCCTCCCCGCTACAATCACTGGAGCAGGGTGCGAGGGAGAGCAGGAAGAAAGTACAGCTTAGGTGATGGCAAGGTACAGCAGCATGGCTCATTCTGCAGCTGCGATTTCCTTCCCCATCAGCACCCATCACACAAGGGAGGGAGCATCAGGGGCACCAGGGGGAGATGCTGCTTTGTGAAACACTCTTCTGGCAAATGCTGGATGCCCCTGAGACCCACCAAGCCATGGACTTTCAAGATTGAAGGAGTCAGGGGTGCTGCAGGGGAGGAATTTGTGATGCACATTTCGTGAGCGCTCAGAGCAGGGGGCAGCATGCAAGACCGCCCAAGCTCACCCACATTTTCCCCGGCCCCTGGGCTGTGACCATCAGCAGGCAGCACAAAGGCAGATGGATGTCCCACTTACAGGCAGCCCCTCCAGCCCAGGCACCTGCTGCATCCCAACTCTGCTCCCCGACTGCAGTTAATTTGGGTAAAACTTTAGACCAGCCTCCCCTCCCCATGAGCTTTCACTCCACCAATTCAAGATCCAAGCTGCTGAAAGTCATTTAAAACACCTCACTGCAAACTCTCTGAGCTTCTGCCCTTCCCCACGCACCCCAGTAATCACTGGAATCATGGATACTCACAAGGTGTATTTAAAGGGGAAGGTGATGCAGCAGATGCTGCAGAGCTGGTGGGCAAAGACAATTCTAAAGTCACCCCCTGCCTGTGCCCAGCACCAGCTGCCTGCAGCCCCCAGGACCCTAGGAACACCAGCAGCTTGAAGTTGTTCGCTGCTGCTCATGCACAAAAGTCAATTTGTGGAGCTGGAAAGCAATCCTGAGAAGAATTCAGCTTTGGGGGCCGCAAGAGATTGAAGTTCATTTTAAAAAGCCAGCACCATGCCAGAAATGCTTGCCACAAATCCCAAAATGGAGCAACCAATATGCTCAGAGCACGGCTGAAGCATGCGCGTTATTTCAGAGTTTATCCCCTGCCCTTGGACACAAACTCTTCCCAAACAAATGCAACCCTGTAACACCATCAGCCAGAAGGATGGCACCAGGACACATCCATTCACCTGGCCACCTGCAGACCTCCTCGTTGACCCAACTGATGGAGTTTTTCCAAGCTTTGATGAACAACCTCTAAAGAAAACACAGATCTATGAAGTCTGCTTGAAATCAGTGCACACTGGTAGGTAGAAGCTTTGTAATTATGTGCACCCTGATAGGTAGAATCTATCCTATTATCCGAGGATATTATAATTGCCTCATTTGCCTGCTAAAAGGATCCTCTAACAATATTTGAGTTGGAATGTTTTGGTTATTTGCTAAAAAATTATGTGGTAGCAATCAAGTGAAAATTTAGGCTGTTATACAGCCATAGCAATATTGCTAGCAATTTGCTTAACCAATAATCATTCTTTTTAATGTATTAGCCAATATGTTTAAATAGGATTTTTATATACACATACATACGTGTGTACATATACACATGCACTGAAGAGCAACATGGGCTTGATTTCCTTCCCTCTGAAAACTGAGACCTTCGATGCATCTTTGTTAGCACTGCATGAGACTTAACACTTCAGCAGGAGGCTCATCTCCCAGATAATCTGATCCACACCCCAAGTGGATGCAGAAGACAAAGTTTCCCATCAGCTGATGGCAACCTGCAGGATCAGAGCAGAATCCACCGAGTCCTATGTGAAAGGAGACCGGGGATGAAAGAACAGGGGACAACACTATTTTCCCTTCTCTACAAGCCCATCTTGGGATGAATAGCTCCTCCACACCAAGATTACTAGGGAAAATGTCTTGGGCTCATTCTCACAGAGCTTCTGTAGCTCTGCTCCTAGGCTTTAACCTCTGTTTTTAACATACAGCCCACTCTGTTGCACAGGTTGCGAGGTTTCTCTTCTTATAAACAAATATAAAAAAATAGACTCAGATTTTCACTTAGCCTTGCCGTCAGAAAATGGAAATCTGACTACTTATTCCTCATGATACCAAATTACCACTGCCAGGCCAGGCACAGTGAATAAATTCTTGCTTCTGGAGATGCCCTCTCCATTTTAAGTGCATGATGGGACCAGCTTCCCATTGACCTGAGGACACTGGGAGCACTGGCTGTAACCCCTTCAGTCTATGTCACTGCCCCTCAACCAGCAAGCAATCCCAGGAGGGATTAGCACGAGAGCCCAGCAGGATGATACATTTCCCAAGCTGAGAGCAGCCTTTGGGAGCACTGACACCAAAACTCAATTTCCTTCTCTGCTGTGGCATTCAGCCTTGCAGAAAGGAGTGAGTGTACGGGGGAGAAGGAGGAGGGATGCAGGGGAGGACTGATGTTTCTATTCAGTACATCCCTCCAGTGCCCTACCCTTCCTGAGAAGTCTGAAAAAAATCCTTGCTTTATTTGTAGGAAGCAGGGATGAAAAAAAAAAAAAAAAGAGCAATATTATGGCCTGTTGTAGCCTTCCAGCAGTTGGAGTATGGGAGAGAACTACCACGTGAGCGGCTCATCCAGAAGCCGGCTGTTCCTGAAGACAGAAGCAGGCAGGAAAGATCGCAGCAATCACACAGCACGACCCCCCACCTGACAGCGGCCAGCTAATTTCATTTGGGGATTTGTGCTTCATTTTCAGGCTGAATTTATGTAATTGCAGCTTCCAGCTGCTGGATGCAGTTATGCCTCAGTTTGCAAGGTGGGGGGCTTTGCTCTGAATAGCCTTATTTCCCCAAATGGAAGAAGCTGGACAACCGATGTTATTTTTTTTCCCAGGCTTTCACACCAGGGAAAGGCGACAGCCATGTGCCTCCAGAATGGGCTTATTTTACCATGCAAGAAAGAAAATAACAATTCCCAACACAGCACCAGGCTGTGCATAGAAGAACTGGCCTGAGACTGGCTCATCCACAGCTCTCCCCACCTTATGGGGGTCCCCTTCTCCAAGAAAATGCCCCTCCAAGTCAAACGAGGTGTGACCAGTCAGGAAAGCTACATCAAAAATAGGGTGGCCAGCAGGAGCAGGGAAGTGACCGTGCCCCTATATTCAGCACTGGTGAGGCTGCACCTTGAATCCCCTGCTCAGTTTTGGGCTCCTCCCTACAAGAAAGACATTGAGGTTCTGAAGCTGGTCCAGAAGAAGGCAATGAGGCTGTTACGGGTCTGGAGAACAAGCCTTATGGGGAGTGGCTGAGGGAACTGGAGCTGGTTAGTCTGGAGAAGAAGAGGTTGAGGGGAGACCTCATCACTCTCTGCAGCTCACAGAAAAGAGGTTGTAGGGAGGTGGGTGCTGGTCTCTCCTCCAAACTAACAAGTGACAGGACGAGAGGAAATGGCCTCAAGTTGCACCAGGGATGAGGTTTAGATTGGATATTAGGAAAAACTTCTTTACCAAAAGATTGGTGAAGCATTGTAAGAGGCTGCCCAGTGAAGTGGTGGAGTCAGCATCCCTGGAGGGGTTCACAAAACATCTAGATGTGGTGCTTCAGGACATGGTTTAGTAGGCATGGTGGTGTTGTGTTGATGGTTGGACTTGATGATCTTAAAAGTCTTTTCCAACCTTAATGATTCTGTGATTCTGTCAGAGAAGTACAAGGAGGTTTCTCCGAAGTTGTAGCTACTTAGTGAAACTTGTGCATCCTGGCTGCCAAGCTATTATTAGCCCCTCAGATCTGAAAAGGCTTCCTAGATCAGGTACAGAGTTGTTCCAAACACTAATAGAATTCCCTGAACATCCACACCAAGCCCTGGGTGTTGTGCAAACAGTGGAAAAGCTGCGGTATTTTTCTTAGTACAATTATTTTATTTTTAAAAAATAGAAGACTGTGCCTCCAAGAGCACAGAACTAAATACCAAACTGCAGGAGAGCAGGAACTTCACTCAAGAGTCTAATTAAGGGTCAGTCAATATAAAAACCAGCAAAGTATGATTTGAACAGGTCGAGGCAATGCAACTTCTTTAAGGAATGGCAGAAAAGAAGCATGTCAAGCAACCTGGCAGTATTATCTGCAAAAGAAAGCCTTTAAAATAGATGAAGGTGATTTAAAGGGTCTAATTTCAGCAGATTTTCAGAGAGCTTATGATAAAAGTGCTTCATAAAAGATTAAGGAAAATAAATGGCAACCCAGCAAGGGGCACAGCCAGGCAGGGATTACAGCTGCATAGGCAAAAGGAAACAAAGACCGTGCTTCCCAAATTGAAAAGAGGTTCACAGGGGCCAGCTATATTATGGAAATGGTGCAAGAAGCAGAGAGCAAGGAGCAATTTGCAGAGGATCTTGGGGAGCTTCAGTTTGCTGTGGCTATGGAGGTTGAATATCTCCTGCTGGATTCATAACAAACTGTGGGAGGTGGGCGACGAAATTCTGTTTAGGCAATTAAATGAACATGTTCTGCACACTGAAGTGCTTGCTGGAGGAAGGTGGATTTATCAAATAACCATGTGGATCCTATATTTTAATTGATTCACCTCTGATATTGGTGATAGAGGAGACTCCAAAGGCAGATGATGAAACCACATCCCCGCAGCAGGATGTATTAAGAGCCCTGGTGGCATGGGGCAGGGAGAAAAGAGCCAGATGTGCCTCAGCTGGCAGAGAGATGGCAAAGGAGATTGTGAAGCCTGATCACACCCCTGCTTCTGATAACAGATAAGCTGGCAGGGCAGTACGAGCAGGGAGAAGGGCTGTGTTTTATGAGCTCCAAATCCGGTGAGCGTGCTGTACCATACAGTGGAGATGTTGATGGTGAGCCTGCCCATGTGAACGTTTGAAGGAAAAAGCTACTCGGAGAACACCCAAAATTTAATTAGTAACCTGCAACACCTTTCCAAAGAAAGGTACAAGGACACAGAAAGACATAGAGTTCATATTGCTTTCTGTAATTGGCAGAACAGGCAAACACAGACTGGCCAATGCCAAAATCTTGCCCATCCAGAGCTTCCATCTCTCTCTCCCAGCTTGAGAGCTGCCACACTGTCCCTTTCCATCACCCCAAGACCTGCCACCAGCCAGCCTTCCCTTCAGAACACCAGGAAAACCCAGGAGAGGTCTGAAATATAGCGTTTCACGGCTTTTTAATGCTCTCCCCCTACACCTGCTGCCTCTTCAGATAAATAGGGCTCACGTCAATTTTAAGGGCTGCTTTTGCCAGAAACTGTGTGCACACACTCCTTCTCCAAGCTGGACAAGGGGACTCCAGCCACACACGGATGTATTTGCCTGCAAGCATCAAGCTGCAAAGTTTATGGAGAACATCTGCAGGCAGGATCCTGCATGCAGCCTGTTTTGAAGGCAGCCCTGGAAGCCTCTCAACAAATAGTTGACATATATTTTTGGGAGGTGTTTTGGGGGGACTGTCAGTTCATAAGAGCTAATTAAATGGAAGAGAAGCTGGTTCAGTGCTTTTCATTAACAACCCGCCAAAGGCGGGTAGGGAGCAAATGCAATTCCCGAGTCTAAAGTAAAAAAACAAAGAAATACATAACCAACAGTTTTCTTCATGCAAAGCTAACACAGAGTAAATCAATCAAACCCTGCTCCCCCATGACAGGGGAGGACGCATCACTGAACAACACTCATCGTTGCCCGCTGGTGATTTCTCATCTCACCTGTGTCAGGGAAGCCTTATCGAGTGACAGCCTCGGGCTATGGCAGACAATGCAGCCTCCCCATCCCATCCATCCCACAGGCTTCCAGGTGTTGCAAAATACCCTGAGCAATGCACTTCACTAACCACGTCATGAGAGACAAATCAGTCCTTGGGCAATTTAAAACCTTGCAATTTTTTCCAGGGACCTAGGAGGTTGCCACATTAGCAGCCTCTACACAACTAACTAGAAGCAGCTCAGCTAAAACTTCTGGAGCAATTCAGAAACAGAAAGTGTCCAGCTTCCCAGGGACTTTCCTGTAGAGAGCACTAATGACATCAATCAGAAAGCCAGTTAAGCTTCATATACCCACTATCTTGTTGCACCTCTTCATCAGCATCTCTAGCAGCATCTAACAGCAGGAGGACACTTCCAACAAATCCCAAGAAATGCACTTAATTCCTATATACAAAAAAACATTTGGTCAAGAAGTGACTCTATAGACACTGCCACAACCCTCCTCCATCAGCCCTATGGCCTGTGTGGCACGGGGGACAATGTCGTGCTCAAACACCACAAAGCAATGATGAAGATCAGGCAATTTGACTTTGGACTGGAGGAAGAACAGGTAAAAACAGTGGTGCCACGTCTCCACCTACAAAATGAGCGCCTCTTTAATAGTGCTTGCAATTAGATTCAAATAAATTCCCAGGTAACCCCCTCAAATTGCACAAAATGATGCAAAGATGAAGAAGTTTCACCTCACGTGCTTGCCTCGCTGCAGGTGCAGCCCTGAGGCTCTGAAGCAAAGATGCTTCTAAATAAAGCATAGAGGCTATATGGGACAAAAGTGTTAGCATTTAGTCTGAGCGTGGACTTGAGAGTCTGCTTCATAGCACAGAAGCATCGCTGGATAGTAGTACAGAGCCCTGTGGTGGGGACTGGATAGAAACAGTGACTTGCTGGATTTAAGTGGAAGAGGCAGAAAAAGTTACAGAATCATAGAATATCCTGAGTTGGAAGGGACCAACGAGGACCATTAAGCCCAACTCCTGCCCCTGCACAGGACACCCCCAACATTCACAGCAAGTGGCTGAAGGTGTTGTCCAAATGCTTCTGGAATATTGTCAGGCTTGATGCTGTGACTGCTTCCCTGGGAGCTGTTCAGTGCTCCACCACCCTCTGGGTAAAGAACCTTTTCCTTATGTCCAACCTGACCTTCCCCTGGCATCTTCCTGCCATTCCCTCAGGTCACCAGGTCACCAGAGAGAAGAGCTCAGAACCTGCTCCTCATCCTCCCCTTGTGAGGAAGCAGTAAACTGCAATGAGGCCTCCCCTCGGTCTTCTCTTCTCCACAGGGAGCAACAGGAGCATCCCAGCAGCGACCAGGTCACGCTACGAAAGCTAATGCCAGCACATCCCCAGCCTACACTTCATCCTAACAAAGACACAAGTGACATTTGAAAGAAAGCATGCTTCATGTCTCCCTAAATTCCCCTCTCAGCCAGAGCCAGCAATCTGTGGATTGGTCAAATTTACGCCTCCATGCGTGTCCAGCATCTACTGTCTCTGCAAACACTGCTAGGGAAAACCCCTTCAAATGGGATTTCTCCCCACTGGGTTTTTTCCTCCAGTACAAATCTATTTGAAAAGAAGATAAAGCATCTGCCGTTTGACTGAGGTTTTATTCAGAGAAAGCTCTGGCTCAGAAATAATTGCCGTTTGCTATAATTGGTGAGATGCAGGAAGGGACCAGATACAAGTGGAGTCTGGTGCAATTTTGGAAGATTTGTTACGCTTAGCTCGCTTCTATCAATTTCAGTGGCTCAGACGCTTATGACCTGTTGCTCAGCTTATTGTGAAAATGGCTTTTATTTACTGCACTTCCATTAAAAGATGAAATCCATGCATAGGGCTCACAGGGCAGAAAATCACAGTTTACGTCTCAGCTTATCTCCCTTCAGCGGCCTCAGCTCATTTTCGCCCTGGCTTGCTCCCAGCTGCTATAAAAAAAAAGTATTTCCGAGCACTGTTTTGAGTAGCCAAGGCCCCTTCCAGCCCACAGGGTAGCAGGCACATTCAGATTTTAAGGGAGCACTGAATGCTGCAGCCACCACGTCAGCCCAGGCGGGGAGGGATGGGGAGGACAGGCTCTTAGCTCCCAGGACACAAGACACCAGCAGTCAGTATTTGTGCAACAAACACGGATTTTATTGCCCTTGCAATCACCCTCCAAGGCCCAGCCAGCGCTGTTCTCCTGCCAGACTATCAGCTCCCACTGCCTGCAACCTAAGAAGATACAAGTCAAGCCCATGCCCCACACTGAGCTCCTGGAGGGCAGGTTCAGACTGTCTTAGACCTCCAGAGCTCCAAGCTTCCCCTCACAGCAGAGCGGGCACTACTGATGCAGAAGCAGGCTCAGCATCTGCTTCTGCACCACCTCCCTTCCAGTAGATAGACACCAGAGCACTTCTCCCCAGCGCTGCAGCAGGGAGCAACCCAGCCTGCACATCAACAAGGACAGAGCAAGCAGCGATGGGACCTGGCTGCCTCCTCCCTTCTCAGCCCTTGTTTTGCATGGCAAACATCACCAGCCATGTGAAACAGCGTCAGGGAGGGAGGACAGGCAGGCAGGGAGCCCGAGCTCTCCTGTCCTCGTGAGAGGCCATTTGAACACCAGACACGCCATCTCCAAGGGTAGTTGGAGATGGCCCCTAGCACCAGCGTGGAGTTGCTAAGGTTACCTCCTCAGCTGCCTAATTAAAGAAGCTGTCACTCTCTCACAAAGATCAGGAGACGTGCGTGCACACGGGGGAGAGGACTGGAACTTTCAACCGTGCAGATAATTTCTAGCACACTAGAGCGGAGAGAAAACCTTTCCTCCTAACGGGACAGCGTGTTACAGGCATTAGACTCAACAGCAGCATCTGGCTCTCCTGCTGCCCAGCCACTCATTGAGCCACCAGGAGAGCCAACAGCTAGAGAAGTGCATGAGGCAGCATCTACCCCAGCATGGAGAAGCAGTGGATCCTGGTCTATCAAATCCACTTACCCTCCCGTTTCTTCCACGTTTCCTTTCCTCAGCTCCTCACACACCACCAGCCTGTAAGTAGGGTAGCAGAAAAGGAACAGAGAGAGAGCCTCCCTTCCACCCACTCGCACAATTTCACACCACCTTGGTGATGCAAACGGGGCCCTTGCAATGAGTAGGTAAGGAAGACAGCAGGGAGGTGAGTTCACTTGGTCAAGGTCATCTCATGAATCAGCAGTAAAGCCAAGAAGACAACCCCAGAACGATTTAAATGCCTTTGCATTCACCAGGTCAATCCACACACACGTATGCTTCCTTTAATTGCACTCCAGTAAAGATCACGGAGAAAAGCTCTTCCCCCTGCTGCCCAACACATCCAAGAGATTATTTTCACCTCCTGAAAACAGATCCCAAATCCCATATTCAAGACCAGGAACCAAGCTGGGTGCGTGGAACGACACCACCTCGAAGAGGCTCAGGATAGCCTCTCCTTCTTTTGGGATACACCCAAGAACGGCACACACATCTCACATAGGGCTGCCCCTTTGTGTAACCAACTCTGAGCACCCTCCTGCCCATCTCCATCCCAGCTCCAAGAGCAGCGGACCCTTCTCCATGATGCAGAGAAGGCAAGACCATCCCCATCCATGGTTAACACTCAGATTCGGGAATGCTGGGCAGAGGGATCCCAGGACTGTCCCATCCAGCACTATCCAGCAGCTGGCATCCTTGGGAGAAACCACAGAATCCATCCAGTCTCTGCAGCCAGGCCTCTGAGGAATGGGAGCAGCATTATTCCTGGATGGCAGCACTGCTGTGGTGTGACTTTGCTGGTTCAGAAAAGTTCAAGAGCAGCAGGGTGAAAAACCAGATGCAGCCAAAAATGCAGAGAGATCCCTGGAACTGAAGCGCTTGCCAAGTTTTTCCCTAACGCTTCAAGACACCTACTCATCCTCCCCAAGGGCTTGTCAGACTCACATGGCAAAAAATACACGCTCCACACCCACCCGAGCCCAAAAGAAAAGACCCTTAAATAAATCTGGAATCCAGGGCTGGCAGGAAGACAAAGTTGGAGGTGGAAGAGGAATTTTTGGTGTCTATTTTCTAACGAAGGATCTGCCTGACAGTTCTTCTGCAGGAGACCAGAGCTCGTTGCCCTGTAATTCAGACAGCCCCCTTAAACACTGCAATAGATTGCTTTTAATAATAGGGCAGGTGCTCAGAGGCCCTTGGGTATCTGAGAGAGCGCAATGGAAACTAAAGCTTAATGGGAATAAAGAAAAGTCATCACCACAAGCCCGTGCCTTTAGGTGGTCATGGAAAAGAAAATTCCAAGAAAAGGTGGTAGGTGAACGACCATTTACGCTCTTTGCCTTCCTGGCCAAGAGAAGCTGCTGGCAGCCGGTGAAGGGCCGTGTGCTTAGCACAGCCTCATTAGACACCCTGGACACCCCCTGTGCTACGTCTTCACAGGGTACAAGTGGTTGCTGTGTGCATGAGGCAACACATAAGCAGCCAGCACTGGATCACAGCTTAAACCAATGAAATGCAACATTGGGGCTGGGGAGCCAGTCACTGGAACTGGCTATAACAGAGCCCAAGGTGTTACAAGCCCCTAGACTCGCTAGACCATTCCTTTACCCAGTACTGGAGTTTCATGGCCAACCTCTGCCTCCCAAGCCCAGCTTCCCTGTGACTGTGGGTGAGCTGAAACAGCATGAACCTAACAGCCCTGAGGAACAGACGAGGAGCAGAAGCAGCTCAGAGCCAACATCAGAGCCAGCCAGCTCTAGCCTCCCCCTTCACTCCTCACCGAGGCGATGCCACTTGATAACCCATTATGCAGACGCTCAGTTTTCACAACCAACTCCAACATCAACAAGTGCTTCTGGGGTCAGAAGTGGCAAAGGCATCACTTGGCCAGCAAGAATGGGACCAGCACATGTCCATGCTCCATCAACATCTCATCTCTTGCTTTCCTGCTGCTCCATCAGCTGCCTGGAGTAAAGCAAGCACCCAGGGGGGCAGGAGGCACCCAACACTCCCTCCACTGGAGGTGCACGAGCTAGCCCTGCCCAGCATATACCAGTAGCACCAACAGGAGCCGTGCTGGATGCAGGGTCATCATTGTGACAGCCAAAGCCAACAGCTCCTCAAAGTGTCTCCAGGGATGGTCACATTAGATTCTGGCCAGGGCTAAAGTCTTGTTGAGAGCTGTCTTCCACGTAAACTTTCTTTCTCCTTTTTTTTTTTTCCTTTGTTAAATGTGTCAGCTTAAGATTGTAAAAATACTTTCATCTTCAAAACAGTGTCACAATTCCCCTTCAGCATTTTCATAACAATGCTGCGATTCTGGCTTCAAAATGTCTTTCCAAACTTATTGTTCACACATACACTGAACTGCAAAGCTCAGAACTGAGGGGCTGCAATGAAACTGGAACAAGCCACTCTCTGAATAAAGACAAGATTTCTTTTCATCTAGTGCTAATTAACAGAAACATCCCTCCCTCTGCACTGGCCCCTGGTCAGCACTCTGTGTGTCCATGAGACCTCAAAGAAAAACCTCCCTCTTCCCTCACCACAATCCAACTGTGCATGGCACAAAGCAGAATCCCCATCAACAGAGAGACTTCCCAAAGAAGCCAGTGTTACAGACATACAGGAGGGAGATGTAGGAGCTCCTCAGGAGCTGTTGTGGGACCTTTTCACCCTTGTCAGGACACACAGACATTTATAGCTGTTATGTGCTACCACGCACCCCATCAGAACACAGGAACAAACCTGCTCCAAACCTGCTCCTCACCCAGCAAAGGCTGCTGGATGAGGTGGACCCTGGTGCTCCCTATAAGGCCATTCTCCTGGCCAAACCTTTCTGTCTAACTCAATTCATGCCAGGAATAAATATCTCCCTGGGTAGCTCCTTAACTGCTGCAAATATTTGCATAGAGTTGGAAGAATGAGACCATGGAGAAGACTGGGGCAAGGTTGCTCGGGTATTACCAGCCAAATTAAAGCTGCAGCGTGTTCCCCAGACAGGTCCAGAGCACCTCTCCTCTCGCTCAGGTCTCCCCTGCCCTCCAGCTGCCACAGTCGAGGTAAGAAGAACCATTTCAAATAACAGCTTTCCTTGAATCTCAATTCTTCCCCCACCCAACAAGAGCAAAAGGAGAAGAATATTAACACCCACTAGGCTGCCCTTCTGCGCCTTCAGAACACTTCTGTAGAGAGACGATCAGAACGAGCAGTGATTAAAAAAACACAGCTTCACATCCACAGAAACCCCTTGCCTTTTGTGCCACAGGCAGGGCAATAATGTCACCTTCCTTCCCCACCCAAACCCCTTCTGTGAGCTGGAACAGGGAGCTGCTGTCCCACACAAGCTCCCTGCTGAGAGAGGTTGTGGGATACAGGGTGATCTGAGACAAGCTTCCCAGAGAGGTACTCACAGAGCTGCTTCAGGTGTGAGCCAGGCATCCACAGACAAATTTGCACCGAGGTCTATTAAATATTGGGGTTCTATGACTTGGAGTAGACCCCAAACCAGCAGAGAAGCTTTCCACTGTCATGAGCAGCAGGTAACATGTATTTGGGGCAGCAATGCAGCTGGGAGACGCCACAGGAGGAACACTGATGTGTTGCTCTGCAATGGGAAAGCTCTCAGGAGGCTTAACTACTCTTCAGCATCCCCTACGAACACCCTGTATCCCACCCCAGCATGGGCCCCAGGCTGCCACGCCAGCTCAGCTGAGAGGAGTGCTGCAAACAGGATTTTTTTTCTTCTGGTTTGCGTTTAAGTGGCTCATTGCAATATGCTGTAAAACCTTTCATCGGTAAGGAGGGAAAAGGTTTTACAACAGTCTTTAAAGTGAGCCCAGGCAGCAAAGAAAACCTCCCCCGTCACACACAATTTTGGGCAGCACACGTGATTTCGGGCATCGCACGCACTCCTGGGGCGCAGAGGCCGGCAGCATCCCCGCATCCTCAGCTCACGGAGCTCGCATCCTGCCCCAATCCCAGCTCCCATCCCCATTCCCGCATGCCGCTGGGCCACGGCGTGTTAAGGAACAGCTTGTCAGCTAAGCAGCAAAGGCAGCTGCTACAAAAGCAGAATAAAATTGAGTACAACGAGGAGCAGCGTGTCTGTCATGCAAACTGCTGCTCCGGCAAGACCCCAAGCTGGCTACGAGCAGCCCCTACAGGCAGCGTCCCCGACCTCCCTCCCAGCTGCCATGCCATGGCATAATGGATTTTCTCCTCCGATGCAGCAGAAGCCAGGAACACAGTAAGGACAACTGTGGTGCTCGTCTGGCAAAGAACAGAGGAGGAGGAAACAGCAAGCACTGGGATGCGATAAAATGTAAAGCAATGTAATGGAGTTTGTGTCTTCAAGTAGCTCTGCTTTCTTCAGCTGTGCTAAAAGACAAGGCTGTTGCTATTTAATTAAATATGCTTCTAGCCCTTATGATCATGCTTAGAAAAATTAAAGTGCGAAACACATGACACTTGATCCAGCACAAGCTACGCAACTGCATCAAATGCAGTGAAAGTGACCACAAAGCTCTACTGCCTTTTTGAAATTCAATCGGTATTGAAGGCTCTTAATAGCCAGGATCAACAAACCACACTGGCAACACCGTGTCGCATTCTTGATGGCCTGAGGAACCATGTTGAAGGTGTCTAGGGAAGGAGGAGAAGCTAAAGAAGCCGCAGGTGGCAACACCTGGGCTCCTCAGGGATGAGCCCAAGAGGGCTTGGTGCTTCCAACGCAAGAGCAAATGGATGAAAAGGCTGGTGTGCTTTTGAGGTGTCCTTGCTCCATCCTAGAGGCATTCACGGCAATTCCTATATTCAAACATTATAAAACAACCTCCCTCCCTGCTGTATCCCCTTCTTCTTAATCAAGGACCTCAGGTTGCCAGGCACCTCAGCCCTGTCGTAGCACACACCCTGGATCTCCTGTGCACCAGGATGCATTTAATGAGAACACATACAGGCAGCTTCTGATTTTACAGTGTGTTTATAGCACACGTTTGAGGAGCTACACAGGATGGGAAAATACATCCCATAAACAAACAGCTAAACAAAGCAGGCTAAGTGTGTACTACTCCAAACAGAAATAGACTCCAGCTAACCTCCGCTTTTCAAACATATGCCTCTGATGACAGCTTCGTTTAGTGCCCCTTATCCCACTTTTAGTTTTGATTTTTAGGCTCCGCCACCATCGACGGCAGCCTCAGACACCTCCCACTGTCCCCACAGATCCAGGAGAGCCGAGGCAGATGAAAATACACCCAACTAGAGCTGGAAATGACCAAGCGTGACAGAGGCAGAGGGCTGCATCGCCCTTCCCTGCTCCCACTCTGTGGGCAGTGGGATCAGCAGCAGCCCAGATGTCGCCAGAGGCTGCAAGGACAGAAGGGGACATCGGATGACAAGAGTTGCACACCAAGTATTTTAGACAGATATAGTGCCCCTGTACTCAGCATTGGTGAAGCTGCACCTCGAATCCTGGGTTTGATTTCAGGCTCCTCACTACAGGAAGGACATTGAGGGGCTGGAGTGCATCCAGAGACGGGAAGGGAGCTGGGGAAGAGGCTGGAGAACAAGTCTTATGAGGAACGGCTGAGGGAAGTGGGGTTGTTTAGCCTGGAGAAAAGAAGGCTGAGGGAGACCTCATCACCATCCACAACTGCCTGAAAGGAGGTTGTAGTGAGGTGGGTGCCGGCCTCTTCTCTCAAGTAACAAGTGATAAGATGAGAAGAAATGTCCTCGAGTTGTGCCGGGGAGGTTCATCTTACACATCAATAAAGTTTTCTTCACCGAAAGGGTTCTCAGGCACAGTCAGAGGTTGCCCAGGGAGGTGGTGGAGTCACCATTCCTGGAAGTATTCAAAAGATGGGCAGATGAGATGCTCAGAGATCTGTTTTAGGAGTAGACAGATATGGTTGGACTTGATTTCAAAAGTCTTTTCCAACAAAGCAATTTATGATTTACAGTCTTCACCCCAAGAGCTGCCCCAGCAGCAGCCTCTCTGCCTGACAGCTGAACTCTGCCACCCTCCTTATACCCTGAGGCAATTTCTCAAGTGCTCAAACTTTATTATTATCCCCTTTCTTGGGGCTACTCAGAGGGCACGTTCCCCTGCGAAAGCTTTTTATGCCAAGATCCAAAGCTGTTGAAGCTGTGTGAAAGTAATTCCCACCCACTCCTACTGCCCCGGGAAGTATATTTCTTTGCTGGTTTTGCATAACAAACAGCTACATGGTTTTCCTTTTTCTCTCGAGAAACTCAGGCTTAGAGGCAAACACCCGGCACAGAGCTAGTCCGAGATCAGACTTCATAAAGTTCCCCCTGCGAGGGGGAGCAGGGGGGGACGCGCTACTGCAGAGATTAGGCTGCAGCCTTTACTGATAGCATTCAGTCACCCTGGCAGGCTGCGGCACACTGAGTTTGTAAAGCTCCTTGGGAATCCTTCAAGATGAAAGGTACAGTATGATACGGATGTATTATATCCATGGGCTTTGTTACAGCACACATTTCCTAGCACGGTTTTATTGCTAGAACACAAAGTTCAGCCGAAGCCCAGGGGCTCTTCAGGTGACGAATGCAGCCCTACAGCCCCCCCCCTCCGCTCTGCAAGGATGAAAAATGCTGAAGCCCCCGATGCAAACATGGTAGATGAAGCAGCCAGCGTCCTTCCAGCAACAGCAGGTGAGCACATGCCTGTGCAGATAAGGCCAATGTCATCGCTGCTGGATGTGCCTTCAGCCTGCAACACACCTCACTCCCAAACATACCTGTTGGGTCCCCAAAGTGCCAGTGCTGTGATGAGCTCCTCTAGAGCATCCCCTCATCACTCGTAAGGGCCAGGAGGGTCCCATGAGCTGAGCCTACCCTAACCAAGTGGTACCCAGTGCAAGCATCCCCTGGGAGACTCCAAGCTGTCTACCCAGAGCACCTGTCCTCCAGGCAGAAGATGATGGGAGGCATTTGCCGCATTCAGTGGGTGGTCCTGGGGATCCCAGGTCACACCAGAGCCTGAACCAGAACAAGCTCCAGGCACATGGGGTTAAAGCCCAACACTGCTTTGGTTCAGGCAGTCTCTCCTACAAACTCCTATCTGAAGGAAACAGGGGGAGATGGTTTCTCCACTTTTTTGGAAGCCTAATTGATGCTTGAGATGCTACAAACCTGTCTGTGGATATAGCTTGACCATAGGCTGCCTGGTTTGGATGGCATGGAAGGGAGGAAGGGAAACATGCATCCACCTTTTGGACCACCTTCCCAACACCTCACTCCTCCTAATCATGTCTTTCTGTTCAGATTACCCAAGATGTTGGAGGCTGAAGAACAAGGAGCGTGGCACCAACAAGAGAGCTTTCAGAGAAGTCTGAGAGGAATTCACTGGGCACCTTACAAGGCAGGAAAAAGAGTTTAAACCCCTCTAATTTAAAGAGACAACAGTCATAAAGGACAAGAAAGAAACGTGATGGGAGAAAAAGGAAAAGGGATGTCCCAACAAGCTCCCAAAGCTCTCCAGGGCCACCACCGATGCTGAGCAAGTTACTGTTCAGACCCAGCAAGCCAAGGTGTTTTCCTTCTCCCCCAAGCCCATGGAGCAGCCAGTGCAAGGCAGCACTGAGTAAAGCAAACTGCAGTGGGAACAAGTGAAATCTGCCATGGGAGCCCATTCGCCCTGAGCAGCCCATCTGAGTGGGAAACTGCCCCACACAGCACATCCAGCTCCGGGTACACACTGCACCAGTAATGAACCAGGTCAAATTTATCCCAGCTCCCATCAGACCCCCAGGCTGCAAGAGCAACACAGCAAGTGTGAGCAGAGGTAGAGGCTTTTTAGCCCCAGTTTGCAGACCTGGAGCTCCCTGGCTAGGGCAGATACGCAGCAGGTCCTGGTCCTGGGCTGCAGTGAACTCCAGCCCTTCTCCTGGACATGAACTGCCCCACGTTTGCCACCACAGCTTGTTGCCAACATAGGAGCCGTGCATCAAGGCGCTGATGTTATTGAACAATTGGCTAGAAGAAAAAAAAATTAAAATCCTATGCTGTTGCCAACTCTTACTTTCTGTCACTTAATCCCATATTTCAGGGACGTGTCGCACTACCTGGAACACCAGTCACTCAAGAACCAGAAAGAGCAACAAGGGAAGGGTATGGGCTGTGAGTGGCCTTGGGACAGACGCGGCTGTGACGGCGGCAGCTACGGGTGTGCTCTGCAATGCCAGATCATGTTTGGTGAGTGCCTGGCAGCCAGGAGCTCTTGCGGCTGGCCAGGGAGCCCAGCTCATGCACAGCGCCAGGGCAGGGCTTCAGCCATGGGTCAGGCCACCCCACTGCCCCACAGAGAGGTGGAAGAAAGGGGTAAAAGGAGAATCAACCAACGGTGCAAAGGTATCAGCACAGCTGAGCTCTTGAGAGGATGCCCGTGGCCAGCAGCAAGACTGGGAGCAAACCTGGAGTCCCCAGATTCTGCAATCCCGGGGCCATGGGCTTCTGCAAGGGTGGTTTCTCATCCACCCTCAGTCCATAGGGGTTTTGCAGCTATGGCAGTGCCTCTTGTAGGTATTATTCATCAGACCCAGAGAAAGAAAGGCACTGGGCATCAAAATAACCAGGCTGCCCCAAAGTGGGGGCATTCCCTCCACCACACAAGGACTGGTGAGCACTTAGCCCCAAGGCGCTGCACTCTGCTCCCCCCAATGCAGCTGGAGATGCAATATCTGTTTCGCTCCTGTGCTCTAGAAGAGCAGATGATGGTGCACATGAAGTGCTAGGCCCAGTGGGTCCCCTCTCCAGCACCCTGGCTCTCCTCTCCCCCCTGAGAGAGGCACAGCTAACCTTTCGCAGCTCACCTCCACGCAGGTTCCCTGTGCGCTCTGCCTTCCTCTCTTAACAGGATCACTCCCATACATATGCCTGGGAGCAACACCATCAGCTCAGTAATCTTCCTAAATACAGCAGTTACCAGGTGACTGGGAAAAAATCTCTTTTACTGCTGATGCTGCTAATGGAAAATTTCTCCCCTTTCACTGCTGCTTTCAAAGCCAGTCGTGGTTTCATACAGACTTTGTCTAGCACAGAGACAGGAGAGGTGGAAGCAGAGGGAGGGGTGCAAGACTAGTGGGGAACAGATAATGAGAAACAGAGGGAACTCATACTTCTGTCTTCCTCCACATAAATCACCTCTACCCACAGGCAGAGCCCTGGCTTCATATCTTATCTGCCCCATCTTCTTGCAGACAGTCACAGCCCTACCTTCTCCAGCAAGGAATCCTTCCTTCCCCCCAGATCACAGCAGGGTAAGCACACCAGATGTGTTCAAGAACAGTGCTTCTTGCACAGCATAGAGGGAAGACACCCAAAGGGATCGATGGACCAGCATCATTTATTCCATGATTTTTTTCCCAGGGGACACTCAGAAAGCCTCGCCCAGCACAGGCAGCCAAGATCACTGCTTGCCCTCTCAGCACGCCATCCTGCTTCTTCAATACCATTAAGTGTCTCCATACTGTCTGGACACTGGAAACCTTAACCACATTAACTTGAGACCCAAGCAGCAGCACAAGCATTCAATTCTTTTAAGTGGCACCATTTCTTAAGCTGGTTATGCACAAGAAGCATCTCTGCTCGATGCTGTCACCCACCCAGGTAGTGACAGGGGCAGGATGGGGGAGCAGGGAGGAGGAGGAGCAGGCACTGATCTCTTCTCTCTGGTGACCAATGACAGGATCTAGGGGAATGGCAAGAAGATGTGCCAGGGGAGGGTTAAGTCAGATATCAGGAAAAAGTTCTTCACTCAGAAGGTGGTGGAGCACTGGAACAGCTCCCCAGCTGTGGCACCAAGCATGGCAATATTCCATGTGGCCAGTGCCCATGCGGTTGTTCTTTGCAGGGTCAGGTGTTGGACTTGATGACCCCTGCGTGTTCCTTCCAACTCAGAACATTCTACGATTCCCCATTTCAGGTGGTGCACAGGGAGAAGCATGCTCCTGACATGAGCTGTACTGTGGGCACTACAGATGATGAAAGGCTTTAATCAAAGCATTTCTATTTTTTTCACTTCTCCTTTCAGTCTCCAAACACTCACTCGACAAGGTGGTTTTGGTGTGACGGTAGGTGTTTCTCAAGCCACCTGTGACTGTTTACATATATATTGAGGTAGCGTAAGATCAATAAGTCATTGTTCCCACAAGTGTCATCAATGCTGTCCCAGCCAGTCCCGCACCTGAATTCTTGTTACACCAGGAAAGTCCAAGGGCTCAGCCGGGTTTCACAGTCAGCCAGTGCCGCACATCAGCTCTGTATCAACAATGCAGTACAGAGGCTTGTCCATCACACAGCCAGAGTTCACACTTTCAGGGCTAAGAAAGTAAAGGGTAGCAGGTTTTAGAGCTAATGTCCAGCTGCACGGTGGCACTCAGAGGCCACTCACCTCCCAAGCCCCCAAGGGAAACAGTAACCTCCTCACCTAATTCTGAAGAAAAGCACATTTTCCTCTCGCAAAAGAGCAATAAAGACCTCTGGCACACCAACATCATTGAAAACTCACTGCCATCACATGGGAGGAAGCGGGGAGCTGAGGGAATCCCCAGCCAGCAGCCTTCCCCCGCTACTCCAGCCTGACAGTTCAGCTGCAGAAAACCAGCTCCTCTCTCTATAGTTAATCTTCTGTTGCCACTAGCTGGTCAACATGGGTACTCTTGGAAGCAGCAACTCCCTAAGTACAGCGTGCCACTCAGTTATGGATTCCCAGCCTTAACTGGGATTTTCACCCCAGCAAATACCCAAGACGAAGCAAAATCCCTGCAAGCCCGCACCCCACCATGCTGGGGACAAGCCACGTTCAACCTTGCCTTTGGGAAGGGAGGCGGTCATCGGAGGAGTGACCCCATTTTCATGGGCAGTTAGTGCTTGAAGCCCTTCTGCGTGCTACGGAGCTCGCCTCTCCTGCAACCACACCAGGCAGATCTCTCCAGCTCAGCACCCTCATATGTGGTACGACACCAGCCCAAGCACAACTCTTCCTCCCTCCCTTTACAACTACAAGAACCCAACAGCCTAGAAAGCTTAAGTAACCATATAGTTTCATACAAGGCAGGAAAAATTCCTACCACAAGGTTTTCCCTCTTCCCTCTGGCCTCCCCAGGCAGCCCCCATCACCAGGGACCTGGCCCAGACCCTCTGGCCATGAACAGCTGTGGATGGGCATGAAGGAGAAGGGAAGAAGCCTTTGCTCTCAGGTCTACATCCCCCCTCACTCCTCATCCCAAAGATTCTGCCAACAGGTCTTATCTTTACTGTACCACCTTACTGGGATTTTTTAGCTCCCTCCCCTTGCCTGGTGATGTGACTCTACCCCTTGAATTACCTTGCAAACAGCCAGAAAAAGAAAAATAATTAAAATAAACCCAAATATTTGATTAATGAAATGTCTGGCCAGCTTTAGAGGGCAGCTCTTGAAGTCTAGCAGGAGGCAGTTAACAGAAAAGGGAGATGTTGAAACCAAGCTTTGGTCATCTCCTTCTCTCTGCAGAGACAACCTAGTTTTTAGATGGAATGATCTGACGAGCAGGGTCTCCCTTTGCCTCCTGCACGATGCTGCTCCAGATCTCACAGGCCAGCTCAAAGCAGAGAAAGATGCTTCTAAACAGCATCATCCAAAAGCTCCAGTCACACTCGTGCTCCCAGGGTAACCCTCCAGCATCCCTACCCTGCTCTACAAAAATCCTGCTCAAGTATTTTCAGCAAATTCAAACAATCTGCAGGGAACTACGCGCTTTCTTTTATTTTAAGGCATATTTTTACTCTAAAGAGAAGTAGTGCAAGTTACAAGATGGCTTCGGGGAAAGTTAAGAAAGAAGATAAAAGAAGTGGCACTGAACCACTGAGGAGATTGAGGAGCCACACAGCTTCGAGAAGTGGGGGATAATCATCAGCCACACACAGGGGCCACGGTGGGACGCCGGCAATGCAGGTGCACGAGCACCTTTTCCAACAACCAGCGAAACAAAGCACCTTGTAGCACCACAGGCACTCATCAAACAGCATCCAATAAAGCCATTTATGAGAAGTGTGTAGTAAAGTCTTACGTAAGCCACTACGGGGTAAGAGAAGCGGTGAAAAACTGTGTGCCTGTTTCCTCCTCCCTCTCCTATACATGCTCACACACCCAGAGACCTTGTCTAAATTAGCTTGGAGGCAAACTGCTCTGCTCCCTGAATTGCACTTAAAGCAGACTACGCTGCTCGTGGAGCAGTGATTGTAGGGAACACATGGCTGCTGACTAAATCAAGATACGTACCTTAGAGAGAGCTCACTGTACAAGAATAAAGTCAGCGATAGGCTGCACCATTTGCCAGTGTAACACTAGAAGAATTGGGGAGGGGGAGGATACCGCAAAGCATCAGTTATATCCAAGGTTAAGGAAAGGGCAGGATGCTTTTTGAGGAAAGGGGATGCACAGCAATTCACAATGTGCTGGTGGCGAAGGTCATCGGTTGTTGGTGCTGGGTCGGTTTATTCTAAGGTAATTGGGGGACAGAGGGAGAACTATCCTGCTTGTCTCAAAACTAAGCCGAGGCGTAGAAAATCCAGAAAGCCAGGCACCTTGCTGAAGGAGGGACGCCGAGCACACCAGAGCGGCGATCGGTGTTTTGGTGCAGGTGCCGGGCTGCAGAGCAGGGAGGATGCAACGGGGAGGATGCAACGGGGAAAGAAAGTTTCCTACCTCATTTTAGGGAGGATGAGCCTACTCTCCCCCGGCCTCCCCACCCTCGCAGAGGCGGTGCCAGGCGTTCCAGTGGCAGGGAAGGCTCCGGCGGAGCATCTCCGGGCTCCCACCACCCCCTAGCGGGCTACCCAAGGCCAGCGAGATGCTGATGCTCCCGATGCTGCTGCTACCGAGTCGCGGAGCCAGGGGTCTGCTCGGTGAGGGTTTCCTACCATCGCTTTCTCCTTCCTCCTCAGTCCTGCAGCAGCTCCTGCAGATCAGGCTTCTCTGCAGGCAGGGGCGCAACCCTGGAAGCTCTGGCTTTATGCATTTCAATGTATAAGATCTCACGTCGTCAGTGAACAGAAAAGTTGCTTCCTCCGTAGAAGAAGGAGTCACTTAAAGAAATGGCCCTGAAGAAATTGTACTCTAATCTGAATATTCAACTGGGTGAACCATGTGCCTTGTACCAGACATGGAGTCAGAGCATCTGTCTTCTCAGCCCTTTTTCACTTGGTCTGCCCTCAAAAGAAGGAGCAGAAGTTTCACACTGCTGCAGACAAGGCTCTGGCACCTGCCAGCCTTGAGCTACACATTCCCCCATCCTCCGTAAACGCGAAGGAACCACAAGAGCCACAGGAACCGCTCCAGCCTTGGGAGATTTACTGAGCTGGAGACACTGAGCAGGCCCCGCACTACAGACTGCTCGCCTCAGCCCCACCACCTAAACTCCTCACCACCAAGCTAGGCGATGTTTTGTTCCATGCTTCCTGGCCTGGAAAGACTTTTGAGCCCTGCAGAATCAGGTAGCTTCAATTTATTCTTAACTTCTTTCATAACAGAGTGTGTAGCATCAATACCAGGGCTCATCACTGCCTGCTTTATGCTTTTCTTCCTTTTTTCTTTCAAAAATCTCTCCAGGACGCCAGTCTGAATGGATGTCATGACACGTGTGCTTTTAGGAGGTCTTCCTACCACACATCTTTACCCACATGAGGCCAGAAAGCGGTGTTTGCAGCAAAGAGCCTGGACTAAAAGACATTTAGGAGCTCTCAACACACTTGCAGTCGGCAGGATGTCAGCTCTTACGTGTCTTCCCAAGCTCAGGCCCAGCCACCAAACATGCTCAGCAACACACACAATACACACAAGCACCAGTAATCAGCAAACGATAAGCAATCCTTGCTCCAAAGCTATTCAACTGACCTCCCACATGTAGCATGATTTTCGTCTTGGAGAACCCATTACAAGGCAGCAGCAGCTTTCAGGTTCCCAACCACCGATGAACTTTGGAAAGGATGCAGCGGGGAAAAAAAACTTTACAGAACACTCCAGCATTAATTCCCGCAGCAGAAAAACAAGCCAACAAAGTCTACTAAAGCACTCACCAGAAAAGAGTTAACTGCGAGCGAGACTCAGTTGCCACACCAGGAGATGGGAAGAAATGCAACAAATTTGAAATATCAGAGCATCCACAGCAATTCATGAGCTAGACCTTGGGGAAGGACAAGTGTTCTACCTTCTCTGGAGGCAACATGCTGATTAATTTCAGGATGGTGATGAAGCCATCCCACCATGGGCAAAGCTTCCATTTATCTTCCAATCTGCCTGTGGGTTCAGGGAAACAGGGGATGTTTGAGGATTTTCTCTCCGTGAAGGGGCAGCAAAAAAAAATGAGTTTTGCAAAAGACACGCTACATATTCAAGAGTACATGCAGAACTGATATCCTAGGCAAGAAAAAAAGAGAATATTTTAGACCAAGACTTGGTCTGTTTACCAGCAGTCACTCACAGAAATAGGATTTGCTATACGAGATCATGTCTCTGATCTATCAAGACAAATTTCTCTCATCCAACTTGAGCTATTAGCTAAGCTACAGACAGAGGGGTTTCTTTGCCTTCTGATATATTTAGATGTGCGTACAATTCACACCCGGTCCCTGAAGAAATTGTACTCTAATCTGAAAATTCAACTCAGTGGACCATGAAACTTCTTGCTACTTTTAATCACTGTAAGGTAACTGTCACCCCCACTGCATCAAACCTTTGATTTTTCACTTTTAATACTTGAAATAGAGTATCTAGTTTGTTTGGGATTTTTTGCGGTTGATCAACCATGTCTAAGCAAACCACACTGCAAAGCCAGAACTCAAGAGGCTCAAGAAGTACCGTCAACTTATTTATTACAGGTGCTTGCCTCCAGAAAGCTTCACAGAAGGTGAATGACGGGACCAGGAGACACAGTTATTTTTCTGTGCTGGTTCATCATACCCAGTGAAAGGGAGTCACTTCCACAAGGCATGGGAAGGGAACTGCGGCGAGGAGCCCACCAGGTCAGGTGCACATGGTCACACCTCGAAACCCCTGATGCGCTCAAAAAGAAGTCACGACCCAGCTGTGTCAAGCAGCTTCTCAGACCCGGAGTTAAGCACCGACTGGAATTATCCCAGGTTCAGACACGGAACAGCAAGGAAGCTAGTGGATAAAGAAGGGATCAGCAAAAAGCCTTGGATGACCTGGCAGAGTAAACAGCACGCTGGCCATACAGCATTCTCAACAGATCCCTTGGAGGATCCCCAGGCTGATTGAGGCACAGAAAATGATAAAAGTGACAAGAGGCAGCTCGGGCACCCCAACTGAGACAACAGGAGCAGGCATCAAGACGAAAGTACAACAACAGAATTATTTCGAGTCCCATCCCCCTCGCCACGAAAACTGAGACGGGGAGAAAGTCCGCAGGCGTTCGCCACAGACCCAGGCACTGGAGTTGTGCGTGAAACAAAAGCGAGAGGCAAGAATTAAGACGAAGCATTTATAAAATCGAGCTCTGGCTAGGAAGAAAACAGCCTCTGCCGTCCTCCCAGGCTCGGTGGTACCTCCTCCAGGGCTTAAGCGTTCAAGTTGGAGTACGAGAGGCAGCCCCCATCACTTTACTCGCTTTACTCGCAGGGATTTTTCGAGGCAGCAGCCCTCAGGCCCTGCTAAAAAATCCCTCCCCGGCAGGAATAAAAAAAAAAAAAAAAAAAAAAAAAAACAACACAACCAAACAGGGGGCAGCGTTAGAAAGCTCCAAAACACATCCCTGCTAAAGGGAAAGGGGCAAGAAGAGGGAGGAGGGGAAGAAGAGGGAGGAGGATGCCGGCCGCCCGCAGCGGGATGCTCCGCAGGTGCGGGAGAAGCGGGGGGAGCGGCGGGACGGGGCGGGACGCGGCTCGGGGCAGCAGTCGGGGCTCGTACCGAGGGTGAAGAAGGGCAGCTCGGTGTTGTCCAGGTCGTCCTGCACGGCGACGCGGCCGGGGAGCTCGCTGCGGACGAACAGCAGCAAGCGGGAGTCGGCGGCGGCGGCGGCGGCGGCGGGCGGCGGGGCTCCGCTCCAGCTGATGTCGTTCTCGCGGAGCACCGGCAGCGTGGACACCGTCACCGTCTTCACTCGGCAGGGACCGGGGGGCTCCCGCGACGCCGCCTCCGCCGCGCCGGGCCCGCCGCTCAGCATCGCCGGCAGCAGCAGCCACAGCGGCGGCGCGGAGGCGAGGAGGCATCGCGGCGGAGCGGCCATACCGGGCCGGAGCCGGGAGACGGATGGAGAGAGGGGAGGCGAGCGGAGCCCGGCTCGCCGAGCCACCCAGCCCGCCGCCACCGCCGCCCGGCCCCGCCTCCCGCAACGCCCCCCCCCCCCCTTCCCCCGAGCCCGAGGGGGAGCGGCACCGCGGGGCCAGCGGGGGGATCCGAGCGGGGGGATCCGAGCGGGGGGATCCGAGCGGGGGGATCCGAGCGGGGGATCAGCTCCTGGGGGATGCGAGTGGGGGATCAGCTCCGGGGGGATCCGAGTGGGGGATCAGCTCCTGGAGGATCCGAGCGGGGGATCAGCTCCTGGGGATCCGAGCAGGGGGGATCAGCTCCTGGAGGATCCGAGTGGGGGATCAGCTCCTGGAGGATCCGAGCGGGGGGGATCAGCTCCTGGAGGATCCGAGCGGGGGGGATCAGCTCCGGGGGGATCCGAGTGGGGGATCAGCTCCTGGAGGATCCGAGTGGGGTATCAGCTCCTGGGGATCCGAGTGGGGGATCAGCTCCGGGGGAATCCGAGCGGGGGATCAGCTCCTGGAGGATCCGAGCGGGGGATCAGCTCCTGGGGATCCGAGCGGGGAGATCAGCTCCTGGGGATCCGAGCGGGGGATCAGCTCCTGGGGATCCGAGCGGGGGATCAGCTCCGGGGGGATCCGAGTGGGGGATCCGCTCTGGGGGATCTGAGCGGGGGGATCAGCTGCGGGGGGATCCGAGCGGGGGATCAGCTCCTGGGGATCCGAGCGGGGGATCAGCTCCGGGGGGATCCGAGTGGGGGATCCGCTCTGGGGGATCTGAGCAGGGGGATCAGCTGCGGGGGGATCCTAGCGGGGGATCAGCTCCTGGGGGATCCGAGCGAGGGGATCAGCTTCTGGGGCATCCGCTCCTGGGGGATCCGAGTGGGGGCATCAGCTCCTGGGGGATCCGAGTGGGGGATCTGCTCTGGGGGGATCCGAGCGGGGGGATCAGCTCTGGGGGGATCCGAGCAGGGGGATCAGCTCCTGGGGGATCCGAGCGGGGGGATCAGCTCTGGAGGCAGCGGGCACCAGAGCGCTCCCGGCCACCCCGCTGCTCCCCCGGCTCCAATCGGACCCGATCGGGTCAAATCGCATTGGGTCGGATCTTGTCTGATGGAGTCAAATTGGATTGGCTTGAATGGGATCCGATCGGGTCAAATCGCATTGGGTTAGGTGGGATCCGATCAAGTGAAATCGGATTGGGTCAAGTGAGATCCAGTTGAGGCAAATCGGATTGGGTTGGGTCAGATCTGATCAAGTCAAACCAGCTTGGGTTGGGTCTGATCCAGTCAGGTCAAATTGGATTGGGTCGGGTTGGATCTCATCAGGTCAAACTGGATTGGGTTGGGTTCAATCCAATCAAGTCAAATTGGATTGAGTCGAGTGGGATCCAGCTGAGTCAAATAGGACTGGGTCGGGTCGGATCTGATCAGGTCAAACAAGCTTGGGTTGGGTTCAATCCAATCGAGTCAAATCGGATTAGGTCAGGTCGGATCTGATCAGGTCAAACCAGCTTGGGTTGGGTCTGATCCGATCAGGTCAAATCGGATTGGGTCGGGTCTCATCAGGTCAAACTGGATTGGGTTGGGTTCAATCCAATCAAGTCAAATCGGATTAGGTCGAGTGGGCTCCAGTTGAGTCAAATCGGATTGGGTCGGGTCGGATCTGATCAGGTCAAACCGGCTTGGGTTGGGTCTGATCCGATCAGGTCAAATTGGATTGGGTCGGGTCGGATCTCATCAGGTCAAACTAGATTGGGTTGGGTTCAATCCAATCAAGTCAAATCGGATTAGGTCGAGCGGGCTCCAGTTGAGTCAAATCGGATTGGGTCGGGTCGGATCTGATCAGGTCAAACCGGCTTGGGTTGGGTCCGATCTGATCGGGTCAAATCGGATTGGGTCAGGTCAGATCTCATCAGGTCAAACTGGATTGGGTTGGGTTCAATCCAATCAAGTCAAATCAGCTTGGTTCAGGTTGGACAGAGTGGAATCGGATTGGGTTTAGGTCAGATCCAATCGAGTTGAATCAGATCAAGTTGAATCGGATCCAATCAAGTCAAATCAGATTGGGTCAGGTCAGATCCAATAAAGTCAAATTGGATTGGGTTGGGTCGGATTGAGTCAAATCAGATTGGGTCAGATCAGATCCAATCGAGTTGAATCAAATCAGATCCGATCAAGTCAAATCGGATCAGATTGAGTCAGATCCAATCACCCGAGCACCAGCCCACTGGTCCCCTCTACCCTATGTTCCTCTTCTCCTGTTAAATCACAGAAGGGGTTGGGTTATAAAAGACCTTAAAAGCCCATCCAGTTCCATCCCGGCTGCCATAGGAAGCTAGTGCCCTAACCTCCAGTACCCCACGTGTAGAATCACAGAATGGTTTATGTTGAAAGGGACCTTGAAGTCCATCCAGTTCCAACTCCGCTGCCATGGGCAGGGACACCTCCCACTGGATCAGGTTGCTCCAAGCCCCATCCAACCTGGCCTTGAACTCCTCCAGGCATGGGGTAAGCATCCCCCCCTTCTCATCACTGCTGCCCCATGCACATTGCCTCTTCCTCTTCTTACACATGAAATTCATCTCCACATCTTCCCCATCTGGAACTAGAGCTCATTCCCACGGGTAACTGCAGGCTCTCCCTTCCTTGCAAGTAATTGCTGGGGTGCAATAGCACAGAAATCTGCTTCCTATGAGCTTTCACTGGTTATTACCCTTTCAGAAGGGAATGCGCATCTCTAGTGTCTCGGCCACAAAGTGATGGCTTGCAGTGACAAGTCTGGAGGAGCCAAACTGGTAACTTGTAGCAAACATATTTGACTTGATCTTTAACAGCCAGCATTTAAATGGGAGCCAAAGGAATAAATGACGTTGAGGTGTGGTTGCAGATTCCTGTCTCTATCCATTGCATGGATGCACCAGTGCCACCTGAGGGCTGGAGTTGGAGCTTGAAAACAAACCAGGTGAACTCCAGTGCTGTGGATTTGGCTTGTGCTGTGCTTTGAGCAGCAATGGAGCCAACTGGCTCTTCCAGAAGTGAAGCCAGAATGATGGGGATTAGCTTGGAGGCAAACCGTGTCCCTGTGGGCAAACTGGACACGGCTAACTTCAGCCCTGGAGCCGCATGAACTCCTGCCCGCATGACTAACCCAGCTTGTGGTTGTTATGAGTCAGTGACTCACAACAATTTCCTGGTGACGGCTAATCTACCTGATTTTATTTGTAGATGTACTTACAAAAGAAGATGTCAAAACCCCAACAAAACACGCTTAATGCTCAGGATTATATTATTTCCACAGCTAATTAAGATCAATTCATCACATGCCTATTGAGGCACAACAGCCCTCTGAGACACCTAGGTCATCAAATGTTAAAACCACAAGGGCAGAACGGCAAAACATGAAATCCAGCAAACAAACAGCTCAAGCTGCACTCCTGGTCACCAGTTCCCTCTCCAGGAGCAGCTGCAGCCCCTGCTGTAGAAGTGTCCATATGCTTGTGCTGCCCATTTCCAGCTACAGGAATAGAGAGAAACCAAAAATCGCTTGCCAGCAAACAGGTGAATGGTTACAAACCGTTTAACGTGGGACCCCAGCTCTACTTAACTGAGAGGGATGAAGTTTCCAGGCATGCTGGAAAAAAAAAATATCAAGCTATAAGGCTGTCCAGTCCTAAAGGTCAGCTGTTTGTTGGGAAAATTGTAATAGCAAAAAAAACGTTTCCCCTTCCTTTTGTTTAAAGGGAAAAAAAGGATAGATTCGGGGCTGGCTTAGGCTGTTGTCAGTACGTGTACTAATTTTCAGGCATTAGCAGCATGTGTGCCAATTTCTTTTTCCTAGTTTTGACAATTCTTGAGGCAAAAAGAGCAAAGAAACTACCATGTAGATACACAAAATGACACACGAGCAGGCAGTATGTCTAAAAAGTGATGAAGTATTTTTTTATACATTTTTTTTAGAACTGGAAATCCTGAAAAAGTATCTATTCCTGTTTAAGGCTGCATCCCTGTGACTTAAATTTCCTCGTAGCCACTTGCTGCACAACTCTGTGCCAGCAGAGACTTTTTATACTGTCAAGTACCAGTGGATTTTGGGCAGGGCTTGTCTTTGGCATGGGAGAGGGATCCAGGGATACTTGCTGCTGCCACAGCTCTGGGCAGCGTGCTTTGCATGTGAGTTTCTTTAGGTTTGTCATGGAGGGAAAGACACATATTCTAGGTGTATACAGATTTTCTCTCATCTAGCATATCAGGTTGTGGTGGGTTGACCCTGGCTGGATGCCACGTGCCCAGCAAAGCTGCCCTATCACTCCCTTCCTCAGCTCGACAGGGGAAAAAATACAACAAAAGGGCTCATGGGATGAGATAAGGACAGAGATCTCTCTCAACAATTACTACACGGGCAAAACCAACCTGACTTGGAGAAACCAGCTTAATGTTTTGAAACCAAATCAGAGGAAGATAATGACAAATAAAACCAAACCTTAAAATAAACCCACCACATTTCCCACACCTGTCCCTTCTTCTTGGGATTAACTTGACTCCCAAGTCCTCTACCTCCTCTCCCCATAGTGGCACAGGGAGGTGGGGAACACAGATTATGGTTAGTTCATCACATGTTATCTCTGCTTCCTCATCCTCCACAGGGGAAGACTCATAGAATAACCAGGTTGGAAGAGACCCACCGGATCATCGAGTCCAACCATTCCTATCAAACACTAAACCATACCCCTTAGCCCCTTGTCCACCCGTCCCTTAAACCCCTCTAGGGAAGGTGAATCAACCCCCTCCCTGGGCAGCCTCTGCTAGTGCTTAATGACCCTTTCTGTGAAAAATTTTTTCCTAATGTCCAGCCTAAATCTCCCCTGGCGGAGTTTGTGGCCATTCCCTCTTGTCCTGTCCCCTGTCACTTGGGAGAAGAGACCATTACTCTCCTTTCCACAACCTCCCTTCAGGTAGTTGTAGAGAGCAATAAGGTCTCCCCTCAGCCTCCTCTTCTCCGGGCTAAACACCCCCAGCTCTCTCAGCCGCTCCTCATAAGGCTTGTTCTCCAGCCCCTTCACCAGCTTCGTTGCTCTTCTCTGGACTCGCTCCAGAGCCTCAACATCCTTCTTGTGGTGAGGGGCCCAGAACTGAACACAGGATTCGAGGTGCGGTCTCACCAGTGCCGAGTACAGGGGGAGAAGAACCTCCCTGGACCTGCTGGTCACGCCGTGTCTGATCCAAGCCAAGATGCCATTGGCCTTCTTGGCCACCTGGGCCACTGCTGGCTCATGTTCAGTTGCTGTCAACCAACAGTCCCAGGTCCTTCTCCTCCAGGCAGCTTTGTAGACAGACTTCTCCCAGTCTGTAGCTGCCCAGGGTTGTTGTGCCCCAAGTGCAGGACCTGGCATTTGGCCTTGTTAACCCTCATGCCACTGGTCTCTGCCCAGCGGTCCAGCCTGTTCAGATCCCTTTGGAGCCTCCCGACCCTCCAGCAGATCCACACTTCCTCCTAGCTTAGTGTCATCTGCAAACTTGCTAAGGGAGCACTCGATGCCTTCATCCAGGTCATTGATAAAGACATTAAACAGGACTGGACCCAGCACTGAGCCCTGGGGAACCCCACTTGTCACTGGCCTCCAGCTGGATTTAACTCCATTTCCCACCACCCTCTGGGCCCGGTCATTCAACCAGTTTTTCACCCAGGAGAGTGTGGGCCCGTCCAGGCCAGAGGCCGACAGTTTCCGAAGCAGAATGCTGTGAGAAACTTTGTCAAAGGCTTTACTGAGGTCCAGGAAGATACATCTACAGCCTTTCCCTCGTCCTTCTCCCCGCAGTCTTCCCCTGCTCCAGTCTGGAGTCCCTCCCATGGGAAGCAGTCCTCTGTTAGCTTGTCCAACATGAGTCTTTCCCAAAGGCTGCAGTTCTCCACAGACCTCTAAGGCACGGGTTCCTTCCACAGGGTGCAGTCCCTTAGGAACAAACTTCTCTGAAGTGGGTCCCTTCCAGCAAACCAGCTCCAGCATAGGCTCTTCCCTCCAAAGGTTCTGCCAGGAGCTTGCTCCACCATAGGCTTCCCATGAGGTCACAGCCTCCTTTGGGCATCCTCCTGCTCCACTCTGGACCCCTCCATGAGTTGCAGGTGGATATCTGCTCCACTGCAGACCCTGTGCCCAGGGAGGGGGTTGAGTCACCTTTCCTGGAGGGGTTTAAGGGACGGGTGGACGAGGCGCTGAGGGACATGGTTTAGTGTTTGATAGGAATAGTTGGACTCGATGATCCAGTGGGTCTCTTCCAACCTGGTTATTCTATGATTCTATGATTCTATGGGCTGCAGGGGCACAGCCTGCCTCACCATGGTCTTCACCATAGGCTGGAAAGGAATCTCTGCTCCAGCACCTGGAATGCCTCCTCACCCTCCTTCACCGACCCCGGTGTTTGCACATATTCTCATTCCTCTCTCGTGCTGCAATTTGCACAGATATTTTTTCCCCTTTCTTAAATGTTATCCCAGAGGTGCTACCAACATCATTGATGGGCTCAGCCTTGGCTAGTGCTGGGTTCATCTTCAAGCCAGCTGGCATTGGCTCTAACAGACAGGGACAAAGCTTCCAGCAGCCCCTCGCAGAAGCCACCTGTGGAGCCCCCACTACCAAAACCTTGCCACACAAACCCAATGCAGAGGTAAATGATTTTCAGGGTTTAGAGTCAGAAAGCAACAATCAGGAGACATGGGCTCAAATATCTGCTTTGTAACTGACTGATGGATCCTGGGCAAGTCCTGAGATGTTGGAAAGTAGAGCTGGGAGGGACCTTGGAAAGGTTATTTTATCCATGCCCCTGCCTAAAGATCTGAGTAGCTCTACATCTGTCATTCAACTCTGTTTTACCTCACTGGCTGTATTCACAAAGTACTGCTAACAACTATTATATCTTCTGAGAAACACAATGAGATTTTTGCCAGTTCTCCTGTACAAACATGGACACAACAATAAAAGAGAATGTTCTGCAAGTTGCTGCCTTTAAATGGATATGTTCAGCTTCAATTTAGCCTAGACCCTTCCCTGTGTAAATGCAAATCTGTCCTCATTTTTTTGGAAGAAAAGGATTCCACCTGCTTTTTAGTTCCAAAGAATTGAAACTTCACTGTTTGCAAGCCACCAAGAATGTTTCCAAAGGGAAAAAGCTTAGTCCTGGTTTACAATTGAGGTAACGGGTTTCCATTAACCTCCCTGAGCAGCATCCAACAGAAAAGTAAAAGTCATGAACAGGGTAAAGCACTGAGAAAGTTTCTCTTGCAATAAATTCTAGGAACACTTACAGAATTTTGCTTAAACATGTTAATTTTGGGTTACTTCAAGTACATACAAACTGTGGATTTTCAGGCCAATTGCATAGTCCATGATCCAGATTTCTATTTCTAAATTAAGCCCATTTTTAGTATCTTTTCCTTATGCTTCATGGATCCAGCCTTTCCTCAGGAAAGTTGGTGACTGCCTGACCATTGATTTCAAAAGCATCAGGGTCAAGAAACCAGTAAAATCTGCCATTCCTAGCAAAAACTCGGAGATGAAAATGGAAATCATCTTGCAAGTGAAAACACATTACGTTGACAAGATCCATCTGGGTAGGGTGTGATGGGTTGGGTAGGGGAGCTAACAAGTTGTCAGGAGACAACGGCTCTGTTGTCACCTCCACTGCTGACTACGCAGTTTGGGGGCGAATCTCTTCTATTTTCCATCCTTGGCATTTATATCCTCTCTTGCATACTCAATAAAATAATTAGCTGTTACTTTAAGAGATAAAGAGATACTGAAGGTTGTGGAAATCATATCTGTAAGAGTCCCAAGCATGGGGTTATTGGTTAAAAAGAACAGACTTTCTTGGCATGAGCTGGGAGTTTCTCCACTGCTGAGCTGCACTGGTGGGCTGTTATCAGGTGGAGCAGCCTCTAGAAGGAGGCAGAGCATATGTCGTGCGTCATGTGAACCAGGAACCTTGGCTACGCTGATCTGTGCCTGCCTTATGCCTACGTCTGCCTACATTCATTCCCCATTTTCACTCTAGTGGACTTCTTTAGCAGCCACTTTGAGACACTCTTCAATTTATTTCCTATTCCCAAGCAGAGTAGCTCAGCCTCAGGGTCATTTTCTTCTTTAAGACAAGACCCTAAGTGGGATTCAGGCAAAGCCATGATTTTGTGCCTCTCTGGAGAGCTCTGTACTGATATTTTGCTGAAAAATGCTTACAGTATCTCTACTATCTAAGCTTAAAAAGGCTGGGGAAGGGGCAGGAAGAAAGTTATCTGCTTTTAAAGGGTCACAGATGAAGCATTCTTCGACTTTCAGTCCTGTGAGCTGGATTTCTAGACACCCAAAACTGATGCACCTTTTATCGGCTGGCACAGAGGAGGAGGTTATTGCAAAGATATCAATAGCAGCTTTCTGAAGTGGTTTTCAGTTAGCCCTATTACCAAGGTACATACATACAGCAGCAATCATTACAATGTGCTATGTATTTACAATATAAAAAACAATTTATGTCTGTTAATGCACATTGCAAATCATACTGCTAGCAAGCAGAGGAGAAAGTCCAGAGAAAAGTCCAGTTATGATGTAATCAGAGGCTTATATTTCACCCTGCAAGAGCCACATCAATAACTCCACTAAAGAAGTGAAAAGGGGTTTTTATATTCTGAAGGAAACGACAACAAATTAATGTTGTTTCTAAGCTGCGGTGTACAAATGCTGGTCCACAGCCATATGGTACCTGACTGTGGTCAGCGACCACATTGCTCAAGCTCTGCTTTTGTCAGCTCTTGCAAGCAAAGCCAGAGACAGGCTGGCTCAGCAACTCAGTGAAACGCCTCCTGGGAGAGGGAGCGAGGGGATGCAGAAAGTGCACTTTGCAATTCAGTAGGTGATGTTCTTGCTTCTAGGTTAATAGTGAGGCACCAGACCCCTCACTGTGCCCAAAGCTGCAGGAGATGTTGTCTTTCTGACACAGCATCCAACTAGGAGCTTCCTGACCACTTCCAGAGAAGCACCCTGAGGGGGACACGCTGCAAAAGCAGGGAAACTAAAGCCAGCCGCAGCAGAATTTCCTCTTCCCTTCTCAAATACCACTAATTATTTCCTACCTTTTACTGGATAGCTGGGCAACAGCCCTGGGCTCACATCAGTAGGGCTGCAGTGGTGACTGGGGCTGCACAATCAGTACAGCCAGGAGAGGTGGTTAGGCATTTTGGGTTGAAGCACACACTAAACATGATTGTTACAATTACCAGCTTTGACATAGGGAGGTGGGAAGATGCTGGTCAGGTGCCCGCTGCCATGGTGTCAGGGCATCATCCTGCACTCTCTTGCTCTTTATAACTCACCCTGGATCACACTGTGGCTTACCAAGATGTTATTACACCTGCACACAGCATCAGCCACATGCTAGGCACCTTCAGGACCAAAGCCACATTTAAAAGGGACCCTGCACAACCTAAGACAAGCTCATACTTAGGCACCTGGAGTCAGGCAGGTGCCTTCTTACACAAGTACACTTAAGGAGGAATGGAGAACCCAGGGACAACTGGAAAGCAGCCCGTGGCTCATTCTAAGGTCCAAGGAATGAGGCTGTCTCTCCCCCTCCTTCAGTACCATGTAGCCACTCCATCACTGCCTGCCCTTCAGCACCTTTTCATGAACAATAACAGCCTCCAGTGTGGCTGCTCTCCTTCCCAAGATGAAAGAAACTTCCAATGCATGCAACTCTTGCACTCTGCTTAATTAATCAGTTCTTGCATTATAAGTGAAACTTCTTTGATGCATGAAATATTAAGGATCAAGAAAGGGAAGGGAAAGAGGGGAGGAGGCATTGGGTTTCACTGCTGCAGAGATGGATGGGCTAAAGGACCCAGAGGCTGGACTGCAGACAATGCAGCTGCAGCAGGACACCCTGCCCAGACAGAGAAACACCAGTGACCAAAGGGTTTTCCCTGCAATTCTTCCTTCTCAAGCAGATGGGTTTTATTCCACACCCAAGCCCTACATGCTCACCAAGGTTTGCTCACACAGGCGCAGGAAGGGGACAGCGTCTGATTAAACTTTCATGAAAAATAATCTCTGGTTGATTCATTGTTTTTTTTTTTTATTGCGATGGCTGTGAGAAAGTGAAGCAAAATGAGGCTTTGGTGAAAAGAAACAGCTCAGTTCTGTAAAAGCAAGCTGGGCTTTTAAGCAGATGAGGCTCTCCCAAAGGATGTGTGAGTAGTTATCTGTGTTACGGGTTTGCAAGTGCCATTTCCACACTGAACTGTGAAGGAGAGAAAGCAGAAATCCACACATCAGCGTGCACATTACTTCAGCTCTCAGTAGTGCACAGCAAGAATTCAGTGCCACAGTACCGGGTGTTGGACACAAGAGAGCCACTCTGCTCTAAAAAAGAGCCCCAAATCCTTTTTCTTCCAAACCACCACGCAGTCACCCATCTGCTCTGAACAAGAGTCCAAAGCAGAACCCAGAGTCTCTTTGTTTTCGACCTTTCTCCTTCTTCAGCCGACACATTCAAGAAATGGTCTGGCTTGTGTAGAAACATCCACCAGATCAGACCTGCTTATACAGAATCACAAGTGTCTTCAGAGTATTCTACGTACCCTAGGCCAAACACCAGGTTCTTCATAAACAAATTGTGATGGTGTAGCCTGCCCTGGCTATATAAAAGGTAATAAATGAGTTAAATGGGTTAATTATATCCACCACAGAATTTAATTAGACCATCTCTGTTCGCTGTGCTTCAGCCCAAATCTCAATTATAAATCTTTATTTTCAAGGTTTTACAGCTTGGGCATAAAAAACTTGCTCTGGGCTTAAGCATGACACACAAGGTCTTCCGTTCAGGGACTGCTCTAGTTTTTTTTTTTTAACCAATCTTTTTTTGAAAAGGTCAGGTTGAGGGACCAGATGGTTCGAGGGGAAGGTAATGAAGATGCAGGGCTTTTCTGAAAGAGGTGCCTGGCTGAAATTGTGGGCAGCTTAACACTGCTGAGACATTGTTAAAGGCTCCTGGTGAAACCATGCTCAACTCTTATGGGTCCCCAACAGGCAGGAATCCTCACTGGAAAATTAAACTGGGGCTCCTGTTAATTAGCATCCGTGTTCCCCATCAGAGAGCAAGGAGTGCGGTGCTGGGGTGAGGAGTCCCCCAGGCAGGGGAAGCTCATACACCTGGATCCTGCACAGGGAATGTGCTGCAGGGCTCTCAGGTGTGCGCTTGTTGCTTCCCCCAGCAAAACCAGAATCCCCCCTCTCCTCCTTCACAAAGTCCTGCTCCCAGGAGAGGAGCTGGAAAAAAACAAAGCAAATTAGAAAGCATTGTACCTTTTATGTTGTTGTGATAGCGAAGGTAATTTAGGACCCACCTTCTGCTTTCTGGAGTTGACAGTATTGAAATCCAGTATTTTTGCCTCGTTAAATGCGCTCTGAAATATTCTGATCATTTTAAAATGTCAATAGTGTTAGAGGAAAAACAGAAAACATGTTTACCAGCAGTGGAAGCATCTACAGTCTCAGGTCACATCCTCATTCAATCTGAGGTATGTTATTTTTTTTATTCCCTCATCGAGTTAATTAGTTGATTTGCTTTTCCTGCCCTATGCCAAACCCTCACCTCCCTCCGAGTGAAAACAATGATTGCCAGCAGGGACCAGTTCTCAGCAGCAAACTCTGCTGCCAAGGCTTCTCAACCTGCTAGCAGAGACTGTCACCAGGCAGCTCCCCTGCACAACAAGAACTGGTCATCCTGTCTAGAGGCTCAGCATATATTTTTTAGGAGCTCTGCAGATGTCTCTTCATTTTCTACAAGCTCTGGCCACCCTGGTGCATGAGTGAGTTTTGCAAAGGATTTGGTGGTATTTTTTTTTTTCCAACCAACCCCGCCCAGAATATTCTTCTGCACTTAGTACGTGTCCTAAATACATACTCACTTGGTAAACTGGAACAAATCTATTGGGTAAGTCAGACTCCAGTACAGCTGAATACATATTTAACCAGCAGATCACAACAATTTATTGTCTGGTTGGTGCACTGTAGGATTTAACCCTTAGAAAACATTGGCATGCAGCAGGCAGCCAAATTACTGCTCAGAAGGCTATGATATATAGCGTGAATTACCGGTAATAAAGAAAAAGATATATGGGATGGATTAATCAAATCATAAATTTCTTAAGTCTCCATGGCAGTCCATATATCAAATTTGGCTGTACGTTTCTGGCCCTTATTCAATGCATAATGTGCAGTTGAGATGACCTACATGTACAGAGCAGACTTTTTTTGGTGGCCAGTGGGGACATCCTGGGTAAATAGTCAAAACAAGCAAACATCCTTTCTAAAAAGGTCACATTAATGTATTGCAAGCTGCACTACTGGAAATATACACCTTTTGGAGTTAAAAGGCATATGTCCAGAGGAGGCCACAGAGATGATGCAAGGGCTGGAGCGCTTCTACGAGGACAGGCTGAGAGAGTTGGGGTTGTTCAGCCTGGAGAAGAGAAGGCTCAAGGGAGAGCTTATAGAAGCCTTCTGCTACCTATAAGAAAGACAGGGAGGGACTTTTTACAAGGTCAGCTAGTGACAGGATGAGGGAGAATGGCTTTAAATTGGAAGGGGGAAGACTTAGATTAGATATTTGAATGAAATTCCTCACAATGAAGGCAAGGAGGCCCTGGCCCAGGTTGCCCAGGGAAGTTGTGAGTGTCCCCTCCCTAGGGTGTTCAAGGCCGGGTTGGATGGGGCTTGGAGCAACCTGATCCAGTGGGAAATGTTCTTGCCCATGGCAGGGGGATAGAACTGGATGGGCTTTGAGGTCCCTTCCAAAGCAAACTATTATATGATTCTGTTCTTCTGCACCAAGAGTCAAGCAAGACCCAGAACACTCCTGTGCCAGGCTAGACATGGCACAGCTTAGATAAGCTTTACTTTCATGTGGCAGAGATCAGTCTTCCCTGAGCACAGACAACTACCCTAGCAAGGGCTACCAGCCTTACCAATGTTTTAGGCATTTCCCCTATTTTGTGTGCAAGGCGGCTGGAAGCCCTAGAACAGAACACACTTCTGGGAGCCCAGCCATCACCAGCCCCATCACTGCAGAGATCCAGCTGGATCTCAGAGATGTCACACTCCACCCAGGCTGATTTAAAAGAAATAGGTGACTAAGAGGAGAAGAATATCTATCTTGTGTCTTACCCTTATTTCCATTAAATTCCTTTGCATGGAATCATCCCTTTACACTTACGCTCTCGCCCAGCTCAGACCAAGCCTTGTTTTTAGCCGACGTAGAGGCACCTATTGACCTTCTGCTGATTTTATGTGCAGAGGGAAGTTTCTGATAAGACATCTTCCATCCCTAAGCCTCACACAAGCCCCATCTAACCCCAGCCCTTGCCTCAGGGCCTTTGCTGTCCCAGTTAAAACTGGATTAATAGGCTTGCCATCAAATAGGATGTTTTGGTGCGAGGAGGTCTTAACAAGTAAGAGTGACAATGTGCTCAGAGTGAGCCTGCTCCACAACCCAGACATCAATAGGTATTTACCAGAGGGAGCAGCAGGCTGTAGACATTCGATTTCTTTTTGACTGACCACAAGAGACATGAAACAAGGAGATTAAACGCCAGGAATAAACACCTATAAATAAAACTGACTATTTAAATCCACCAAAGCCAGAACATTTGTCATGAAATCTCCTTCTCTCCCCTAATGGAATCACAGCAGTGTTTCTGATTTTGTTTACAGCTGCACAGGACAACAGAACATCCACCTTTGCTTTCAGCCTGGCTGTTGCTCTGCCAGGCTGTGTGGAGACTGCTCTTAGATGATAATTACCAATGGATTATTGTGTGCACCCTCTTTGTCCAAATCAAAAAGAATACACTCCTTTTAAAAGCCCATCTGCTTAAAAAGCCTGATAAAGCTTACACTGAGCCTAAGTGGAAGAAGGGTTAAAAACCCCTGAGATGCATTTTATCTGAAGGGAGGCACAGGGGCTGCAGCAGGGGATTTGCAGGCTGCGTGTCTGGCAGCGGATGCCCTCTGTTGGCATCTTTTAGAAATATGATTAGATACTCAAGCCAGTAGCTCAGACCTGAGCTGTTCCCCCGCTGTTTATCCTGTGCCGCGTGGAACAGCCCCTAGTGCCGGGTCTAATCTATGAGAACAAAGCGAACAGCAGCCTCTGGCCCAGTGTGCCCACTTGCTCTGTCACAAGCAATGCCCCGGCACGCTGAAGGGAATATTTGCACACCCTTTACAGCACAGCAATGCAAACAGTACAGAGCAGGGAGCTGCAGTCTTGCTACCTCACTCCTGCTCTGGCTGGGAGCTGTGGGGGGATGCTCCTGGCTCACTTTGCCACAGTTCATATGGTCTTTCTCAGAAGATGCAGGGTAGAGGCTTTGAGGTGCCCAAACAGCAGCTTTCTGTAGGGATCAGCTTTTCAGCAGCTCCAGGAGGAGTGTCCGAGTCACAGACAAGCAAGGGGAGAGGAAAGCAGTTGCACCAGCGGGATCTTGCAGCAAGTGTAAACACGGGGTGATGAGTTTCTCCTCTAAACCCCCTCAAGCACATACATGAAAAACCACAAGCCACATACAGCACTCACCTTTCACAGCTGTTGCTGCAGCCACACAGGCCAACAGATTGAGAAACTGCTCTCCTTTGATCAAGTTTTCTCCTGCCCCACAAGCCCTGGAACACAAGGTCAGCTGGTGCCTCCAGGCAGACTTTGTGGCCAAAGAAGTCCGAGCACAGCAGGAGGGTTCTGGTCAGATAGACAGTTTGCAGGGACGGCTCGTGGCACTGGGATAAAACTTCTCAGTGTACCTGGAGGTCACCATGACACATAGCAAAGGGCACATACCTCCACGGAGAAAAGCTGCACGTGAAGAAGCAGCCGGGAGGGCTCAGCTCCACTGTGCAGCATTGACCTGCAAGGAAGAACCCACCTGGGAATCCTTGCCCTGATTCAGTTCCACCTCGTGGCTTGCGGTGTTGCTGATTTTGCCTTGTTTGCTGCTGCCTCCATGCCCACTCCTGTTCTCTGAGGTGCTCTGGTGAAGAAGGAGACCAATTGTTCCCAAGGGCTGGTGTTTCCCGTTACAAGCCATGGCCAGGCTTCACAAGTGTCTGCTGTAGCTTAGTATTGTCTTCTGAATTTAGGGATTCCACCAAAATTACAAGCTGCGTTACTCCTTCACATTCACCCCAACAGCAAGGGAAGGGGTTTTGAAGCTGTAGGTGTTAAATATCCCCTTATCCCAGTTGCAGAAGGAAGGGGCTTTTCAGGAGGTGGGGAGTAGAGATCATGTCTCCAGTTGCTGAGCTTTGCCTCAGAAACTGCTGAAAGATAGAAGCTAGATGCACAAGGAGGGACCCATCTCTAAAATTGCCTTTCACTGCAGTTCAAAGGTGTGATGCCACTATTAGCCCCATCCTCAAAAGTTGTCTCAATAAAGAATGAATACAATGTTTTTTGTGAAAGATTTCTGGCTATTTTATTGCTGAAGAGAGCAAAAGCAAAATCTGAACCACAGGAGAACATAAGCAATAAATGATGGTTATTCCAGTTACAGTCTCCTTGGTACTTCTCTCTGAGGAGATTTTGTAACAAAGATTATATACGGCAAGAGTGGATTTACCCTTGGAGGGGATCTAAGTGCCTTTTTTCTAAAGTGAGTTGCAATCTTGTTTTAATGGTAGATAAAAACCAAGACACAGACATGGCTTGTCTGTATGTATGGGGGAAGTCTTGTAAATCATGTTTTGGTCTACCAAGGTTAATCCAAACAGCTAGTATTAAGAAAGGTGAATAATCTTAAGTAAACCCTGTGAAGCCAGGGCAAATATTTAAGTCAAAAGAAACCATAGCAAAATCCACCTTAAGAAGGTTGCACATCAAGGAAAATCATAGAATCACAGCATTATAGAATGGTTTGTGTTGGAAGGGAAATTAAAGACCATCCAGTTACACCCCCTGCCATAAGCAGGGACACCTCCCACTGGATCAAGGGCTCCAAGCCCCATCCAGCCTGGCCTAGAACCCCTCCAGGGATGGGGCAGCCACCACTGCTCTGAGCAACCTGGGCTAGTGCCTCCTCACCCTCACAGGAAAAAAAAATTCTTCCTAAGATCTCATCTAAATCTCCCCTCTTTCAGCTGAAAACCATTGTTCTCATCCTATCTCTGCAATCCCTGATCAAGAGTCCTTCCTAAGCTTTCCTGGAGTCCCATCCAGTGTTGAAAGGCTTCTACGAGATGTCCCCAGAGCCTTCTCTTCTCCAGGCTAAACAACCCCAACTCTCTCAGCCTGTCTTTGTACAGGAGATGCTCCAGCCTTTGGATCATCTTTGTGGAATAAAATCACTCTACCCTACCCATTGCCACAAAATTAGCCGGTCACTAAATCACAAAAGAACATTTGTCACCAATTTGGTTTTTACTGGGAAAGCTCTCAATATTGTGAATTATAAGAGCATTTCGATATCCCCTTAAATCAGCTCAGAAATGCAAGCACAATTCTGTGGCGGTATTTTATGGCTTCATCTCATCTCTGAAAACATGGCTTGGCAGAGACCACGCTGCGGCTGCCCCTTCTTGTGCTTTGCTCTGCTGGGTTGTCTTGCACATTGAGCCTGCAAGCAAAGGATGGGACAAACACGTGGCTTTTAGCTCAGTGCAGGGGTTTCAGACCCCACTTGATCCTATTGCTTTGTGGAAAGGGTAACGTGATGTTTGATGTAAAATTAAGTGCTGTCATGTCTTTGCTGGCAATGGGGGAAGGACCTGGTAATGTCTTCAGCTGATGAATATGTAATCTGCTCAATGCCTATGCAGTACGCTGCTAATTGCCTTTGTTCTTGCAGTGGGAAATTCTCAGAGCATCTTAAGAGTTTTTCTTTTATCCAGTCAATTTTCTGAGTCATTCTTTTAGTTCCATCAGCATTTAATAGGAACTGAAATTCTGTTCCAAATAAGTCCAAACAACCTTACTTTTATGTAGAAAAGTCTCCCAGCTCTCAAAATAGTCGTCTTAATTTAATTTATTCTTAAAGAGCGCCTTTAAACTTGAGCAGTCATTACAGAAGTTATTGTCCTTTTTTTTCTTAACAACGTTTTGTGAGGTGCCTCTTGACAGATAACTAATTCCCCAATTAATATAAATACTCTATGCTTCAGCTGCTGCTATAGTAGTATCCAACTGCAGCATCATCTGACCTTGCTGTTGTACATAAAGCATCTCGCCAGTCATGAGGCAAATGCGGCGAGAATGTTATTTTGTGAATGCCTGTACACAGATGCACAATACTTGCAACTGCACATCTCAAGAGAAGCTTGTCATTTCAAACATTTAAGGAATCAACCAAGCTTTGCAGCAACAAGAGGAAACACGAGCTGAACAGGAGTAGCTAACGTCTTCCAAAGACGGTTTCCCAGTCCTCGCTTTGTTTTTGTTTGAAGTCTGGAAAGTGTTTATAGACACAATTATATCCAGGAAGAATAATATAGCTCTTCTTCTGGCTGATTTAAAGTAGATATTTCTTTCCTACATAAAGACCAAAGAAAGAATCCTGATTTTTATCACATGTTGTATGGATATGATAACACATTCCTACATTTCTCTTTTTCCTAAGTTTTCTGAAGGGTTTATTTTTTTGCAATAAAAAATGTGTCTATGCTAAAATACTGTCCTATACGCTATATTTTTTTTCCTCTTTGCTGAAACACTCTTGTAAGCTGTTGTGTGTTGACCAAATGGTTTCTGGCTTTACAATCTGTCACTGGTGCTACATTTACAGCTTGCAATTAAGGGCTTCGATTAAATATTTTGCACAAAGCTGCACGTTCTGATAGCCAATCCTTATCTATTTTCCCAAACATGATAAAAAAAAAAAGATTATTGAAAAGTAAACCAAGATTGAAGTTATAAAAATGGCCTTTAGAATCTGGATAAATATGCAGAGTGTTTTATACCCATGGATGCTGTCTCTTTTTTACTGAGGATTGACCTTGAGTGACAAAAAGCAAAATTTTGCCTGGATTTCATTAAATGAGAGAAAAAGTTGTCTTTAGGAAAGCATATGTAGAACATAGGCTGATACTCACTACAAGCATGCTGGATATGTTTAAAATGGCACGGTTTTGAGGATTTAGCATATGTTAGAATAGCATACAGTAATGCTGCTTTAAGCCATATTTTTCAGTATAGATATTACCCTCTTGGTTAATGTAGAAACCCCCATGCTCTTCTCTCTTTTGCTTACAGGGGCTGCCAGAGGCTTCTCCTGGTTTCCACCGTACTCCCAGGTGAAACAAAGGTCTGCCTCATGCTTGCTAGCCTAGCATGACAGGAGAAGGTCCCCACAAGCCATAAAGCCCTTCCTTTCTGCATTTCGTGCCACTGTAGAACTGATTCCAAACAGCCATGGTGGGGATTGTGGTGGAGTGTCAGCAGCTGGGGTCAAAATTTAAGTATTGTGCAACCTGACGCATGATCAGAGATGTCCAACAGCCACCAGGAGGCCAGAGCTTCTCAGGATGAACAGAGGTGCTTGCTGACATCTCCAGAACAATCACAGGTGGGAAGGAAGGCAAAGAGCATGTTGCCCTGTGGACTCCTTCTCTGCTGTAGCTTGAGTAGAGCAGATGTCAACCAAGCTGGGCTCCTTCCCCGTGCCCTTGCCAAGGCACTAGGGCTTGGCAGCCATCCGAGGACAGAAACAATAGGAGCCTGGCTGTCTGCACACCATTTTTCTCTCACTTCACGTGAATAATTTTCTCTTGCCTGTCTCTTGGAAGCAGCACAAGGCTGTCTGGCCCTGGTCCTGCCAGCAGACCAAGGAGGAGGGGAAGATTCCGCTCTTCTCTCGGCTTCTGACCATCTCTCAGTAGCTACTGTATGCTCCTATTTCTCTATCAAGCCGGATTCTGCAAAGGGAAATAAAACTTACACCCACCCACCAATCCTCAAACAAGTCCGGCCATCTCTTTCCTTCCAAGGCTCATATGAGCTGCCCTCCCTAGGTTCAATCCAAGACCCAAGCACAAAAGAAATTGCCATGAACTTCTCCCTCCAAAACTGGCTCTAAAGGCAAGCCTTACATTATCCAAACTGGTGTCCCACTTTCCTTCTTTCCTAGACTATTTTTTTCCTTGGAAATAACTTGTTCCATCTCTCTTTATTTCTTTTGCTTCCTCTTAATTGCTGTCTCATTCTCCCATCTCTCCCTTCCCGTGCGGTAACCCCTCTGGCCATGGGGCTTCGCTGTGGTGTCACAAGTCCCTAGGATTAATGTACATCTCCTGCATCATCTGCCTTTTATACAACCTGAGATGATGTTTGCCACTTTTGTAGCAGCTTGATATCACTGACTCATGTTCACTTAGTGGAACAAAATAAACCTTAAATTTTTTTCTGCAGAACTGAAGTCTAGCTCACCTGTGCACTCCATCATCTCTACGCATATTACTTTCTGGCTGCCCCAGCTGACTCTCAACCTCTTATTTTTTCAGTCCATTTCTCTGGTCTGTCACAGAGGTGTTTGAAGAAGAATGTCCTTGAGAAATCCATGCTCCCTAAGACTCCTCTCCTTCACACCTCCCAGATAACTGCAAATAGTGTATTCATATCTTTCTATCAGAATTTTTCATGGACAGAAGTTAAACTGGTGGGTCTGTAGTTCCCCACTTCTGCCCATGTTTCCACTACTATTTAAAAGTCCTGTATTTTTTATCCTTTCATGATTTTCTGGTGCTTCTAGAGATAACCACTAATGACTCTGAGATTGCCATACCAGTTCGGCAAGTATCCATGGCTTAAAGTCACCAGGTTTGGAATCATCTTCCCACAAGGGTTCTCCTCCTTGCCTCTGTCAGTCAGCAGTTGGCTTATCACCAGGAACAGAAGGGATTATATCCCTCATAAGCATTTTATCCTCTTATCTATGGATGTTCATTATCTGTCTACCATTCTCTGAATCCTCCAGAGCCCTTGCCCTTTGTGGTTGGTTTGTAGCACAAATTCCACAAGTCAGACCCTTCCTTCCACCTGAATTTCAGTGCAATCACAGCCAGACTCTTCTCAAGGGAAAGGATGACTGGCATCAGCCACAAGTAGCAATAAGGGAGAATTCAACTAGATACAAGTTAAAACTTGCATGACGAGAGTGGCTGAATAGAGCTTAGATGAAGTTTCAATGCTGGAAGCATTCACTGCTCAGCTGGACCAGCCTGACCCACATTAGTCCTGCTTTGAGCAGGACTTGAACCATTTGAAGGTCCTTTCAGCCCATGATTTTACAATGCAGCATTTCCTTCTGCAGTCTCCTCTTCAAGGGCTGTGAAGGAAGGGTCAGCTCCTTCCACCTCCTCCTGCACCGGCTGTCATGTCCAGTGCTAGGGTGCAGTGCCCATACTGATGTGCCTGTGTTAAGAAATTCCCAGTCCACCCAGAAAACCCCAGAACTCCTCTCAGCTACACAGTGTAATGATAGGTGAAATACGAGGGGCACAAAAATATCCTGTGAGGATCCCAAGGAATAAAGCTTCATTGTTTTATATTACCTCAATGTTTCCCCAGTGAAGCATAACCAACCTCAACCAGAGTGAAATATCAAATCCTTCATTTCCCACCAGTCTGTGAAAATCCATCTTTAGACAAGGGAGAAAGTCTTGGAAGGAAAAGTGTCAAATACTTCTTCACTGAGACCCACCATTGTGCCTTTTCTGAGGTTAAAGCCCCAGATTGAAGGCAGGAGTGTGTTTGTAGCCAGATCCTTTCCAGGACTCTGGTGGTATGTATGAAACAGCCGGGTTTACCCTTGTCTGAGACTGTTTGTCTTAGAAACGGTTGGCCATATAGGCTTTATCTCTAGGAAATCAATAAAAGGACAAAAGTAGGGTGAGGATCTGGGTAGGTCTGGGAAGAAAATGGCTTTTAAACCTCTAAAGCTGGTTAAAATTTAAGTATCATCCCATTCTAATCTTGAGATCACTTGTACTTTCCAGAGCACTCAGTTGCTGGATTCTCTGAGGGCATGTGAGGGACCAAAATTCAAATTCCAATACTCTAGGATAATCTCCTGCTCACCTGAGATCCTTTTGTAACAGGGTTTAACTGTATATCCCTCTTGGCCAGGCTAAACTATCTTATCAGGAGGATGTTCTTCAGGACAGTTTGATTTCTGAGAAGTTGTCTGATGGCAAAAAAAAATGGAGAAAATAAAAAAAACCCCATTCTATTGAAAATTCCAATCTGGCTGTCGCTGCTGGAAAGGGATCTTGCACAATGGAGCCTGCTTTCTCCTAAAATGAACTGCTTTCAGCTTCCTCAACAACAGGAGATCAAACCTGAGTAAGAAGCGATTTCTAAGTATCTGAGTATCGCAATGGGAAATTCTCCAGCAATTGCTCATCTGCTTTTATCTGCAATTAGATATTAACATTCCAGACCAGAGTATTTTCCACGTGCAAATTTGAAAGAGTACAAGGTCTTGTCATCTGGTTTTGCTATTGCCCCCCACATTTGCTTTTTTTTCCCCATTATCAGCATGATCAGGAACCTGATGAGGAACATGAGGGAGAGAAATGCCCGCGAAGGGCTGCAAAAGGAGATAAGAGGAGGATCTTTGCACTCCAGCACTACTTGCCTGGCCTTGTATTGACAGAGCCTCCGAGATGCTCAAAGATAGCCTTGCTGCAAGTTGTATTACCTTGAGATTTATTTCAGCTCCACAGAAAAGTGAGGGGGGCGAGGGCGGAAGGACTGAAAATGTCGCCGTGGGTAGAGCGATTATAACCAGAATTTCTTTTTAATGCAAAAATCTTTAGCCCGACAAAGGATCCATCTCTGGGAGAGTTTTTTCACCATCCAATCCCCCGCCCTTTTGCACGAGAGCCTTGCAAAATGTACTTGGAAGAGCAACGAGTTTGCTTTAACCGATAGCATTCAGTGCCTTTTACTGTGCTATTCATCCACATGACAAAGCTGAGAGGGGAACCCATACTTCTTCCTGACTTTTTATTGCTTTTCAGCCCAGTGGGAACCAGCCGACATGAAAAAAAAGTGGTTTAACCGCAAAATATGTTTAAGCTCCTTTCTTTATCCTTTTTTTTTTTTTGGGCATGTCAGGAAAAAGAAGGAGGGGGAGTAGAAGAGCAGTGGGAAAATGGGAAAACAGTCAGGAAATTAAACCAAAACCCAGCCAAAAAAATAGAATATGTGAGCCTGATCCTATATATGAAGGGCAAAGTTTGAAGATGGTGGTTTGTGGCAGCTTTCAAATGCCAGGATCACTGTGTTCTGTGACAAGAGAGAAGAAAGGATCATCTTGAGGAGACTAAGTAGAAGCTGCAAGGAGAGACCATGGTCTGCAAGTAGAACTGGGGCTTTCCTGATGGTTCATGGACCAGCACATGGCTTGGAAAATGACACGGTGTGTTGGTGTTCTCCACAAAGAAACTGAGCTCTCCACCTGGATGTACTGAACAGGCTGGTAGTCTGGATTGCACTCTGCCTGCGGCCCTTGTCTTGCTCACTATGAGTCTTTTTCTCAAGTCCAAGATGAACCTGTAATGAAACTTGTAATTTTCCTAAATTAGAAAAGAAAAAGGGAGCCTCTGCTGAGCAAAAATACTGCTCATATCACCTCAGAAAGAAAGGAAGAGTTCAAGAAATAAAAGTAATTACATGGTCTCACAGTACTTACATGTTCCAGATGTTCTTTTTTTGTTGATTTGAAACCTAACCTGCAGACTGAGCAAAACTCAAGCATTTAATTAAATCTTTGAAAAAAAAAAAAACAAAATCTTTACATTTTATCAAATAAATAGAAAAAAAACCCAAAACATTTCTGATTTGGGAAATGATTTGTGTGAATAACATGGAGGTTTTCAGTTGTTCCTGATCATAACAACAGCAAAAGTTTTGCATGACTACAAAGTCCTTTGTGCCACTCTGCCCCTGCCTGTCACCAGCTTTGTAAACCCCAGCTTTAAGGGTGAACACCAAGCACTGAAATCTGCCCCTAGAAGAGATCAGCAGAGGCTTTCACACCAAGCAACTGTTCCCAGGTCCACAAACCACAACTCCCCATCAGCTCTATGCTCTGGCAGAGAGTCTTTTAAGAGTTTCTTTTTCTCATAACCTCTCCTGATAGAGTGATTCTTTCCAGCTGAGCCCAGTCTGCCTTCAATCTCCCTTATGCAAGATAAACATGTTAACTCCTTCCCCACCAAGAACCTGGATGGGGACTCCAGGTGTGCAGGTCCTGGTTTGCTAACAAGGATGCAGTTGGTGCTGCAGTTGCTTAGGTGAACTCATGGCATTTTGTACTGAAAAGCAGCAAAAGGTGATGCTTCTGCCACCTCCTATAATTTACAAAATACTATGAGACAGGATGGTGAGAGAGAGGACAGAAATAACTATAAGTGCAGATGCAGGAAGATAAAACAAACACCTAGAAGGAAAATTGGTTGCCTTTAAAATACATCAAAGGCATTATCTGAAAGCACAGATTAGTAATTAGCCACACCTACATGGGGTACAAAATCCTGGGGCCATGGCAAGGTGACAGCTTGAGTGCCTCAGCCGCTCTAGGCAGTGAAGCAAAGAGTTCGCCTATCCTCAGTGTCTCAGAGACTTTGTATTTGTTAACATGGGGAGTGTAAGCAGGGCATTAGGGCAGTTTGTTCCTCAGCAAAAATTAGTCAGCTTCCTCCTAGTCTTCCTCACTGGCTTCCACAGCCCCTGCTGAAACTCCTCCTGCTCCAGCTGCATCGATGCCCAAGCTGGATGCTTTAAAACTAGCTCAGGTTGATCTGTAACAGTCGTGGTGTTGCCCATGGACTGCAGCGCAGACGAGCGCTGGACTGGTGGCACTAAGTGGGCTGCTCACGCTGGTTAACTGGTTGCTCTTGGTTCTGGAGACTGAAACCAGGCAGGCAACAACTCCTGAGTGCCCACTGAGCGCCTGCTGCTCCGGGAAGGTGTTGGGATTTAACGTAGGAAATGAAGGTCTACAAGGACCACACAGATTCCTCCTTCCCTGGGAAGTGAGTGGGGCAAGGATGTCTTGTCTGCTGAGTCAGTAATGAAGAAATGCTTACCTGGTTTAAAGGAAGACCTCTCCATAGTGGTCAAAGTGACCTGTGCAAAGCCTCCTAGCTGGTGGCGTGGATATCCAGTAAGTCACCCCAGGCAGAGAAATGGATGGATGTCTTCGGAATGGACAGATGGCTCAGAATAAAGAAGGGCCTGGGCATAGGGAGAGATGATCCTGTCCAGCTTGACAGTCTATGAACCAGCTCTAGTGGAAAGTCTCCCTTGCTGAGTTTCTTGGTTTGGCAACAGTCCAGGTTATCATTCCCTGGAGCTGTCTGTGAAAGTGTTGTAGGATTTAATGTGAGTGCAGTTGATGGGGTTTTATGGAAAATTAAGAGAGTTTATTGAAATCTCATTCTAAAGCCCACAGAGAGCAGCAGCAGGGGGTGATTTTCTAATAGTCCCAAGGAGAATTACAGACTTTTCTTGAGGGTTTTGCTCCCAAGACCTCCCATCCTATAGTGTCTTTCCCCTGAGCTTTCCTCCCCCTGAAAAGACTTCAGAAAAAGAGGTTATTTCCCCAAAAGCCATTTCAGTTCATCTCCAGTAATGAGATACTGTCTGGCTTCATTAGACCTGAGCAGCTGAAGAATAAGGCGAGAAGACACACTCTTTGCAAGTCACTTGCAGGCTCCTTAGGTTGATTCTTTGAGACTTACAGAAAGTTTTTATCCCGATTCAGTAAAGCAAAAAAAACCTCATGTTGAGTAATTTGAGCCAGAAAGACTTCTTTAGATTATTTTTCTTTCTCAAAAAACAGGCATTCTCAGAGTTGACTGAAACACTCGTGAGCTTCTGTCTTCTGTGACCCACAGGAGGGCTTCAACCCCTTTACCTTAGAGCAGCTTCCAGTTCTGAAAGAGGAAAACTGTGAGGAGTTCTGTGTCAGAGAGTACAGGGATAGGATGAGGTGAATGGTTTTCAGCTGAAAGAGGGAGATTAAGATGAGATTTTAGGAAGAAATGTTTTCCTGTGAGGGTAGTGAGGTACTGGACTAGGTTGCCCAGAGCAGGGGTGGCTGCTGCATCCCTGGAGGGGTTCAGGGCCAGGTTGCATGGGGCTTGGAGCCCCTGATCCAGTGAGACCTGTCCCTGCCCATGGTTGGAACTGGATGGTCTTTATCTCCCTTCCAACTCAAACCATTCCATGATTCTATAAATATCCTAACTGTGGCCAACCCACCCTATTAAGTTCTCTGGAGCCTGCAGGCCCTGGAGGTGACTGCTGAAGCAATCTAGTAGTTTCCATCAAAGGATGATCTGTGTTTTTGCAAAAGTTTTGCAAAATTCTACCAGCATTTTCCAGTGATTTTTGGTTTTTTCCTCTCAAGGCTCCCAACCAACTTGTGGTAGGAGGCTGCAGAGCAGGTGTCCAGCCTTCCTGACTCCACCATGAGTTGAGGTCAGGCTGAGAGCAGTCCATTTCCTACAATTCAGTTTCTTTTCCTTGTCAGGCTTTGGTAAGACAAATTAACTGATGCTCAATACTAAGTGCTAAGAAGTTCTCCTGTGTAGTGAAAAGAAGAATGAAACAGGAAATGCAGAAACACATTTGAAAACTTCCTTGATGCTGAAGCTATTTTTGAATAATCGAAGGGGCTCTTTTGGGGGAAGATAGGTTATTTCTGAAAGATAAGTTTTTAATGGCATAGTGTCCCTTCAGCTGTGCTGCTGCCTTCCATTATCAGCCAGGAGGGTTGGGAGAACTCATCTAAGGTCTGCAGCTGAGAGGGAATTATTGATTTGTTTATCTTTTACAAATGGCCACCAAAAAGCATTTGGTTCCTGTTAAACCACCGCTGTGGCAGTCGTGCGTGTGAGGGGAGTGGGGCTGTGGTCAGTGCCAGTCACAGACAGGACTGTTCCATTTTCCATTCCAGAATTGCACAAACCCTATTGCAGGTATTACCCTTGATGCATGCACGGAGGGAAGAGCTACTCTACTTTTAAGTGGTGGGGAGTGACTGGGCTTTTTATTGAGAGCCATGAGCATTGCTGGTTTTCTGACCAGCACTGCTAAAAACCTGGCCACAGCACAATCGAAATCACCCTGGAGGACTTTTTCTTTGTGGGAAAAAGAAATACCAACCCTTTTTTCCCCGCCCCCCGCAGGTTGGAGAACAACGGTAAATGAAGAGTAAATTGTTCAGAGATGATCTATTTTGGCTTGGAAACCTGCTCAGAAACTTTCTTCCTAATGTCTTTTCCCTGATGCAGGCAGCGCTCTTCTAGCCTGCTTTCTAATGACCAGCATTAGTTTGCATTAGATGGATTTGCGATGATTTCTTTTCTGCCTGGCTGCTAAGCCTGCAAGCAATTCAAATTAAGTTCGGCTCCCCGTGCCCCATCTGGCAATAGCAGCTCCCCCATTTATGTTTGCTGCCTTCTCAGCTGTTCTCCTTCTCTTCAGTCCTACGGTGGTTTGATCTGTCTGAATTTTGCAGGCCCACGGAGCTCTGCAGACACCTGCTGGGGCTCCCTGTGTCCTGGCCCCAATCATTTCAAACAACTTGTTCTTGGATGCAAGATGGGGACTAGTGGGAGAGGGCTGAGGGAGAAAGGGGTTGCTATCAAAATACTGCTTTGCAGAAGCAGCAAAAAGCAGCAGTTCTGCCATTCTCCATTGATATGCGGCATGGAAGTGGTACCCATAACATCAGCCCAGGTGGGATAACAAAGAAGATGTAGGTGTGGGACTGAAGAGGTGTCGCTGAGATGAGGTTCAAACCTTGGCCCTCACCTTCTCTGTTCCCTCTGGTGCCTCACTGATGTTATCACCTATGTTAAGACAGAAGGAAAGGGAAGCCACATGTTTTTGGGAATGTGGCAGCGTATGGTGAGGTCTAGCTGTTCTCCCAGCTGGCATGGGGTCACACTGCTCTTACAGCGTGGTGGAAGGGAGAACTTTTTCTTTAGTTTTATTGAAAAAGAAAAAAAAGAGAAATGAGGTGAGTCAGAACCTCTGTCCCCTCTCTCTGCCTTCAGCTCCCACCTAGAGGAGAAGCTAATGGGGAGGAGAGAAAGGGATTTTTTTGAGATGCCAACAACAGAGGGACTGTGGCTACATGGAAAGCGGGGAGGCAGTTCATCACCTTTAACAAGTTACTAATTCACATGTTAAATTCCTAACTTAGCAACAGCCCCTCAATTCTGCAGACATTTACTCGTAAGGGGCAACATCAGGGTTCATCCTGACCACCCATCAAGGTATCCTTGATGTCACCACAAGGTTCTTAAAACATGTCAGGTCATGCAGATTTCAAATCACCCTTTCTTTTTCTGGCAGTGAAGACAAGGCCGGAGGGCCGGGGAGAGAAATGGCATCAATTTTGTGTCCTTCTCAGTGCTTCTTTGCAAACATTCGGTGTCTGAATCCTTGAGGAGACTCTTGGTTGCTGTCAGATACGTATGATGGCTGAGGACGTAGTAGCTGTAAAGACGTGTCACATCAGAGCAGCAGTGATTCTTCTTTCTTCCCATTCCCCCTCCTCATCCTCAACACCAGGCTAATGACACTGCCAGGTACCAAGCAGTAGAGAACTGAGCTTGTTGTTTTTACAGTGAAAATGATTGAAAAGTGCCTGCTGGGTCACATAAACCTGTCAAAAGAACAGCTGGGGCTTTCTCCAAGAGGGATAATAGTTAAGAAACCTGAAATTTTGAGAAAAAGGCATTATGAATCATCAGTAATATTTACAGTACAAGCCCCTATTCCCTACATTTCCACTTGATCTCTCTCTTCTCCTGGGTAATTATTTCCAGGAGCAGAAAGGTAGAGCCCTGAGTGCATCCCCATGGCAGGCAAACAAGCCAAGCCCAAAGTGGGGGATCTCACAGAGCCTGTGGACATCTTGCACCCCTGGCCCTCCAAACGAGGGGGGTGACAACAAACAGGGCCCCTCTTGCCCCCACGCTGTGCAGCGGAGCTTAGTGCTCATGGTTAGCAATGCATCCCACCACGAACCATGTGGGGGTGTGAAGCTAGCAGGCAGCGGTGCTCAAGCCCTGCAGGCCTGAATGATGTTTAAGCTGTAATATTAAAGAGTTATTGACCCCAGGTAGTGCACAGACCTACTGGGGCTGTTGCATATGGGGTTAAAGGCTGGCTGAGTGCTTGCAGCCCAGAGCAAAGCCCTCTCCTTTGAGATGCTCATCAGCACCACTTACTTCTTCCTTGGATGCATAGCTGCCAAGGGAGAGCAGGAGGTCCCTGGATGGGGTGGGGTGGGGGGGCTGTGATGTCGGGAATGGACTATGCAGAGAGGGGGAAAAAGCAAACAGTATTTTTTGCTGGTCAGGTGCCAAGTGAGAACATAAGAGCAGATCAAACACAGCCGGGTTAATGAGACTACGATTCCCGGGGCCTCACCAAAGTGGGGAGAGCAGGGATGGGCTGGACGGCAGGCACTGAACGACATTCTGTAATTAGCTGGCAAATAGAATATGATATTTAGTGTAATTGCTTGGAAGAATGTCTCGCAGCCTCGATACATGCATTACGCCCTGAGAGCTGCATCCCAGCTGCCACAGCAACTTTACTTCCCTTTGTTTCCCCTTGCCTGTCATTTCTAATCACATCGTTCCCAAATTTGATTGCATCATCTCTGAGCTTTAGTTGCTAAGGTAACACCACAAAGTCATTATATGCATGAGACGAACACCTAACCCCCTTGGAGGACGGGTTATTTGACAATCCCTTTGTGACCCCCAACTCAGATTCCTTTGTTTGTCCCTTTTAAACCAGATTCTGTGATGTAAAAATCAGTGAGAGGCTCGTCACTCATTGAGGTGGGATCAATATGGGGAACTGTGTCAAAGGTGAGACAAAAAGACCCTAAAAATTCGAGCATCTCAACATCAGAAATAGGACCACCAGCAAAACCGTGTTGCTTTATAAAGCAAAGGTCTGGAGTGATGACCACTACAGAAAGGAGCTATCCCAGACCTTGCCATGGCCTTTCTCTCCCATAAACACAGATGAACCTGCGGTTTGAGTGGGATTTATGTAGGCAAGGGGAATATAGATGCATTTGTGAGGAGGCAAGTGAGGTTGGCTCAGCTGCATCCAGGTGAGCATTTGCAAGGCTGCTGTGTCTCCGCAGCAACATGAAGCTGCAGCATTTCGGCAGGTGATGGCATATGTGGTCTAAAGCAACTGCCCTGGCAGAAGTGATGTTAGTGGTGAAGACAGCATGGAATAGGATTCAACAAGGGCTGCTACAGTCTGCAGCTAATGCTGGAGCAGCGTGTTTGTGCTGGTGAGCAGAGCAAACCCCAGGTCCAGCTTTCCCCTCTTCTTTACTATTGACCCCGGGCTAGGAAGATTCAACTGGTGTTTGTACATCAGTGCACGCTAGTCCAAGTTTGTGTGTAGAGGAGCATCTGGGCAGTGAAAACCCAGGTGTGGGAGGTGTGCAGGGTCAGCTCAATGTCTCCATCGTGAGCCCATCTGCAGGCTGCCTTCTGCTCTCCAGCCGTGGCAGAAAGACTGGAGCAGGGGTTGTCCCCACAGCAAAGTGAGCTTTTCTCTTTTCCTGCCCACCACCTCACCAGTGTCTGCCAGAACCAGAATGGACGTGCTCCCAGCCCCCAGCCCTGCAAGGCAGAAAGATGAAAGATACTGTTTTTCAGGTAGAATAGCTTCCAAAATGGTACATTTGCAGTCAAAGTGCTGTTTGGAATGCTTATGAACCACTGCCTGCAGCAATGAGAAACAAAGCCATTAAAGTTTAGATAGCAGTGTTTTTATTTTTAACCAAATGAGTCAATTTCCCCTCTAGCTCTAAACAGGAGCAGGGGAGTAAGTTAGGCCAGGAGAGTTTAGAGAGCCTTAACCCCACTGGGATCCTGCTGCAGGAAAGGTCCAAGCAGCCTGCTCAGATTAACTGTGCCTAGAAAAGTTATTCAAACCAAAATTGCTGCTATGATAATGCTGGGGTGGGTTGATTTTTTGTTTGTTTCCCTGGATTTTAATTTTTTTTAATAGAAAGAATAGATTTCAGGACACTCACTGCATCTCTCTTTCCTCCCCACATGCAGGAAGCCTCACGTATCCTCTCCTTTGTCTGCATGCCCACCTGAGAGAGGCTGAGGGACAACCCAAGCTTCCCAAGCTGGAATCAGAGCTTAGGATACTGCAGGTTTCCCTGCAAGATCCCCTGTTAATGGAAACACGCTGAGGGAAAAGGATGACCCAGGGAATCATCCTGATGTATGTGTTGAGTGTACGTGGTGTGTTTGTGTATGTACATGGGTGCACTCCCTACTAAACCAAGACAAGGCTTCAACCTCCTTACTATGCGCTTCCAGCGCCTCGGCACAAATTGCATTTCAACAAGACATCCACCTGCTTCTGCACCATGGCCTGATCTATCCCTCTAACAGCTTCTCTCTCCATGCCAGCCTATTTCCAAGGTTCCTATCCCTGTAGCAGCTATGAGACAATTTATCCAGCTGTTAAAAAATATTTGTGCTCTTGCCATCATCCTGAGCTGTTTCTCCGAGAGCGCAGAAGGTTGAGCACTCCAGCCCTGGACACTTGAGCACAATCTTAATTTAAAGCTAAAGCTTAGGTTCTTGTGCTGAATCAGGCAGTGAGTGCCCTGCCTCTTGCAGGAACAAAACCTCAAATACATGGAAAACTACAAAATTACATTCCTACCTCTATTTACTGGGTTTTTTCCATGCCATATGGAAATTTATGTAAATATACAAATGAGAAACAGACCCTAGAGCACTGGTGAGTTTGCCAATGTGCCACTAGTGCTCAAAATATTGGCCATTGTTGATGCTTCAGGAGAACAGTGCGAGAGAAATGGATTCTGGCTCCAAAAGTTGTTCAGAGACATAACTTCTTTTTTTTTTTTCCAACACAATGCTTACTGTTCTCATGAAAAAAACATCCCAGACTATCCCAGCTGCTCCGGTGAGAGCTGGCTGTTCAACCCAGTCCCAGCCAGGCTCAGAAAACCCAGGCTCATGGCATGCACTTGGCTATGGATCAGACTCCTTCGCTAGAATTCTGCATATGAAGGGTGTGGAGTTGCACAGAGGCTGTGTACAGGCTGGTTAAATCTCATGGTCTCCTGAGGAGGGTGTCCAATCTGACCAGCTGATGGGGTACTTGGTCTCTACCACCTCCACTCCCAGAAGTATAAAGTTTGATCCCATATGTGCCTCTCAAATGACACCGATGCTTCTCTGAAAACAGTGGTGGTAGAAGGAGGCAGAAGGGGAATACATCATAGCCCTCTCCATGTGCTTTTAAAGTTATATGATGTTGTAACCTGTTCCCTTCTGGATCAGCATCCAAGGAAATAGGAAACATCACTAGGTGCCACAATCAGATCTGGCTGGAGCTGGACTGGACCAAAGGTTCATATTGAAGTGTGAGTTTTTGTGGGTTTTATACATATACATACATTTGTATGTATGTGTCTAATTTATTTATACACCCTTAGTTTTAAAAAGCTATCCACATCTAGAATTCCATCTTAATTTAATTTTCTTTATTTTTCTAAGATTTGGCAATCTTTATTTATAGGGTGGGAATTTTATTTTTAATTATGCTTTGGCACAGCTTTGGGAAGAAACTCGAGACCTGCAGAAGAAAGGGAGAAGTTTGAGGAAAGTTTTCTTGAAAAAAAAATGCTGTGAACTACAGCTAGAAGAAACCTTCCAACTGTGAAATTTCCTTGCTTGTTATTAATTATTAGAAGTTCAAACATTTTTGGCATAAACATTGCCATTTGTTCTTTGAACGTGTATCATGTTTTATATGTGCTAAATGTGTTATTATTTCAAAAGATTTATGTCCTGAGTAAATTATGATTTGGATAATTGCATTCTGTCTACTAAAATCCATCCCGCAGCTTCACTGGAGTGTGGAATCCGCCTTCGCTCCCTAGCCTGCGCCACTTTGTTGTGCTGCGATGTGTGATTAAGCATCTGCTTTCTGTTCCCCGCGGGAGCAGGAATGCATTTCAGTGGAAGGGTCAGAGTTGGTGAGGTAATGCCACTTGATAGACGTCTGCTCCTAGCAGGGAAAGGCAGAAGTCTTGATGCAATAGATGATGGAGTAGATGGAGAAAGATTTGCTTTTCCGTGGAAGCTCATTACTTCGGAAGTTCAAGCCAGTTTGGCATTGGGCAAGGCAAGAATTTCAAAAGAAGCTCCAGATTTTGTGTTCTCAACATCTGGCTCCTCAGCAGCCTCTGTCATGCTTGGACTGCAGGGAGAACATCCTCATGTTGATTGATTGCGCTTTTGGAGGATGAGAGGAATCTTCATGCTGAGGTGCAGAGTGGGCTGTGATGATAGTGGTGGCTTCCCATCGTGTGCTAACAGGGGAACTCAGATTCCTCACAGTGCTTCTTTTTAAGGTACCCATTCCCTCCCATTAAAGTCAGTACTTTGCAGTATAATCTAGATGTATGCAAGACGGTCGTGGTTTGCTGGCCCAGATGTCGGTTGTGCTCTGGTCTCAGTCTTTGCTTTGATGATGGGCTCTGCAGCACGGTGGGTTGATAGCAGTTCATGGCTACATCTCCATTGTAGGGGCACTTAAAGGTGCGTGGTCCATTCAGGGCGGCATTGGTGGGAAATGAGCACAGGGACCGATGATAGGGGTCCGAAATGGCTCCCCTCAAGAAGGAGGTGGTAGGTGGACCATATCAAAGTCTGAGCCTGAGCAAGATGAGTTGTTTGGTGGAAACAGGTCCCATATTTCTGGTCTGTTTGAAAGATCCCTGAAGTGCCTGCAAAAATGGTGCAGTTGGTATAAAACCAGGCAGAAAAGTTTTCATCCAGAAAGATTTTTTCCCTAGGGTTATTTCACTTGTGGTATGTGCAGAAACAGCAATTTCCCACTTCAGTCAATGGCTCTTGGGAGGGGTCCGATGTTCAGCATATGCTGGGCACCTTCAACTTCTCCAGCCATTTCAGCAGGAACAATGGGTGTTGCTTGGCACTGTCTGCCATGCTGTGAACCCTGAGCACTCCTAAACAGAATAAAGGAAGGAAAACAATGATATGTTTGTCCTTTAGCTCTTAGTTGGTTGGGAGCAGGAGCAGGTAGGTGGAAAATATAATTTGATTTTTTTCTCATTTTTACTAGCTGCTTGGGTCCAGAGCTGGAGCTGTAAGAGGAGCAACATAATTCTACTCATAAAAGCATGAGAAAGGCCTTGAAGGACTCTCCAGTGGGATAGGACTAACATGAGTCATCAGTCATGGTAGTGAATAGGGATATTAACATACTTTTGACTAGCATTTGCTAGCATGAATGCAAACTAGAATGAATCTGACAAATCCACAAGCCATCAAGCCTCCTGTGCTCCAAAGCACTACCAGTACGCATAACTCAGTAGCTCTGCTGTGTGGTATTTCTTGTTCATATGCAGAGTATGTGCAGATCAGCGTATCCTGTACATATTGGGCTCAGCAAACAGTGATAGGATGATGAGGAATGGTTTTAAGCTGGAAGACGGGAGATTTAGGTAAGATCTAAGGAAGAAATATTTTCCTGTGAGAGCAAGGGAGGCCCTGGAACGGGTTGCCCAGAGCAGTGGTGGCTGCCCCATCCCTGGAGGTGTTCAAGGCCAGGTTGGATGGGGCTATGAGCAACATGATACAGTGGCAGGTGTCCCTGCCCATGGCAGGGGGGTGGAACTGGATGGGCTTTAAGGTCCCTTCTGACCCAAACATATTTAATTGTGATGTGACAAACCATTGCAACTGGGCTGTTGTTCTGGCACAGCAACAGCCACGCTGCATTGTAGAGGCATCGACAGCACAGGTCTGAAAGGGGTGATGTGTCCAGATGTGCAGGACTCCCTCTGCACCTGGGCTGTGGAGGTGTTCTCTGCATTTGAACTTCTGTTGTTCCTGCTCCAAGATGACTGGGAGAAAAAGAAAAGTTCTCAAATTCATCCCATGTCAGGTTGTCAGGAGAAGAAAGAAGATACATCTTACCATTCCCAAATGTATGGCATCCCAAGAATGAGCCCATCTTGGGGTGTAGATTATCTATCACACCAGTGTATTGGTGGATGCTGTTGAATGTTTATGGAACTAGTGATAAAACAATAAATGTGGGTAACAGAACCACACAGAAGTGTCCTCTACTGAGAGGTAGCTTGTTAATCCTTGGGATTAACTGTTTCTCCTAGTAAGTTCAGCAGTTTTTCAGGGTTAGGAATGTGACCTCACTATGCACGCAGAAAGTTGCTATTTTATACCTTGCTGCCAGCATGGATCTTAATCAACCAGAAAAACTCAAAATGACAAACAAACAAGAGACAGCTTTGCTATCTGAGGTTCATTAGCTCCTAGTGACCTTTTAGATCTGCAAGAAATGTTCAGAAAACGGGAGGGCTTTCAAGTCATTTTACCAGTGATTTCCACCTATTCCCTAGTTCTCCCTCAATAATGAATGGCATTTCTTGATTGCTTCCCCAAGTTTGCATTTAGCTGAGCAAATGTAGACTGGAGCTTTGACCCACGATGTACAGGATATGAGAGGTAGAGTCTCCCTGGAGGAACAGCACATCCTTTGTGTCTTGCAAGGTTATTTGAAACTGACTCTCAAGGGCGTAGTTTTCCTCATCTGAGAGGCTGGAAATGTGAGCAAAGGGCAGCCTATTTCATGCTTATCACATAAACACACCAGGGACCCATCAGCACTGTGTGCTGCAGAGGGTCAAGTGTAGGTTCAAGAGGAGGAGATAACAGCCAGCATGGACCTGGGCTCTGGGATGCATCCAGCACTAAGAGAGGAAAGACAGATATAACCTGAATGTGGATGATACATTCTTTGGCGTGCTGAGCCCCTGCTCCTTGGCCATGGGAACTGGAGAGCAGAATGCTGTGACTGAGAGCATCACTTCATGGATACAGACAGGACAGGCAACGGGTTGCTTCTCCATGTCAGGCTCTTGGGGCCAGGTCCTCAGCAGATGTGAACAGACCTGACTTTTGGTCTACCTGAGGCTACCTCTCTGCACCTTCTCCAAGGAGGATGATGACAAGAGGACCATTGCTAGAGGGGAAAGGGAAACACTGTTTTAACTACAAGTAAAACAATTTTAGACCATCCCGTGTCCTCCCAGAAAGCGCTGTTCTTTTGGGACAAAAGCTGAGGAACTACTGATTGCAGATGGAGAACAGAGAAAGGTAGAAGAAGCATCAGCAAGAGATGAAACATCCAGAGCAGGCAGAATAAGAAAGCCCCGAGGGCACCCGTGGAAGTTGTTTCTGTGTTTTACTGACTTGTTTTGATGGAAAAAAATATTTTTCAAAGAAGAATATAAGAAGTCACGCATGTATTTACAAGACTGTAGACCTCCCTGACAACCTCTATGAACTCCCTCCACTGAAGAAAGAAGTTGAAGAACTTCTGAAAAGAGAAACTAAAAGACAAAAGCATAAGCTAGAGAATGGAAACTCCTTTTCCTCCTGCCAAAAGAGAGATTGTGTTGGGATCTCTCCTCTCAGCCTCAATGTAGCCCCTATAGACATTACTGGCAGTTACTGGGGCCCAGTAGAACTGGAACACAGTCTCATCCAGGCATTGAGGTCCACTGGGAGCATGGAGGAAGAGGAGCCCAGGGCTGAAGAGTGATGAAGAGTTCTGCATCACATAGGAGCAGCTGGGAAAGATAATTTGCCATCTGTGCTAAGTGGTTTCACCCCAGTGCTGCCGGTCACACCAGAATGCAGAATCGCAAAGAGACCTCCTATTAATTGTGAGGAGGGGAGAGAAAGGAGAGAGAGAAACCATCTGTGGAAGGGAATCAGGCCAGCATGTGGCCTTGGAGAGTCACGTCCAGAGGAGACTGAGGTAGAAAGCAACTCGCATATATCTGGCACCTGTGAGACCGTGCAACAGCAACGATGAGAGCAGCTGTGGGATGTACATGGCTCGGGCTGTGAAGGGACAGCAGGTGCAGGCTGATGGTGCTGGGGATTTGGAAAGGAGGAGGCATGCTGACTGTGCTAGAGCACCTGGGTTCAGTGTGGGTCTCTCCAGCACCCTCCCTTCCCTGCTGCTGTGTGGAATGGATTACCGCTGTGGAAAGTGGGAGAAGGTGGTTTTTGCAGGGCTAGGAGAGGATAAAGAATTTGCTGAAAGGTGTGTAGGAGCTGGAAAGGAACAGGGTGCACAAAACCAGCTCCCGTGTCCCATTGCAAAGTAGGTTAGATTCCTGCTACGGTAGATGCCGATTGAGGTGCGTGCTGGAGGACGTCTCAGGGAGTGGACTCCATTGCAATTTGAGAATTGCTTTCAGTTGGAGTAATTCAAGCAGGGAGAATAAAGTAGAACCTGCTCTTTCAGTCTAAGTCACTCATATGTCTTCACGATGCCATATTTTAAAGTTGCCTGTAAACCCATGTGGGAAGCCCTAATGGTCTTTAATTTTTAGGTCCACTGTTCAGTGCCTTTCTTCATTAGCCTTCCAGCCTGGGAGACAAGTGAGCAGAGAATCTTCTGAGCAGAGGTTAATGCACTGCAATGTTGGGGGCAGAATCCTTGACAGGATAAGCCGCCTTTTTCTCCCAGCTTTCTGACAGCACTGCAGTCCTATAATAAACCAAAGGGAAAAGTAAGAAGTGTTGATAGGCTTCTTTTCTCCTGGCCTGTTAATTCAAATCTGGCTGTAGGCCATTATTGTTTTCACACTATTACCTTCTAATGGCTTCTTGCTCTTGGCTCAGCTCTTACTTGGTAAGTCACAGCTGCTTGCGTTGTTAGCTTTAGCCTCCCAGTTAGCCTCTTGCTGGGAATCTCAGTCAAGATGATGACTTGTGTCCGTGTTATGAAAATAGCTCGTGTGTAGCAGCTGCTGCCAACCCTGCTCCTTCTAGCACTCACTCAACAGGTGTTATGAGCTGTTTTCCTACCACCATGGATGGGATCAGCTGTTCCAACAGAAGGTGCACTTGTAATCCACACACCCTCGCTGTGCTGTCTGGGTCACACGGAGCTGCTGATAAACCTGTGGAAGCTTTTGCTAAAAGAACCGCATCTTTTACCTCAAATGCTGGAGACTTGCAATGCAGAAGTCTGTAATATATTGGTGTTCCACCCAGAGCACCCAGAGCTCCAGTTTTGTCTCTGGATTTCATACCCTGCTAGAAGAGATGAAGTACCCAGCAGACTCTACAGTGAAGGGCTGGATGTGACTGTGTCTGTGCTCTGGTTAGATACAGGAGTGTGGCTAAGAAAAAGGCCATGACAAAGCTACATTAGATACCTGTTGCAAAGTCTGACTTCTTTCCACAGTGCAGGAAGACAATGCTTTCAAGTCCTTGACTTCTCCATCCCTGTACATTGAGACTGAATTTATTTTTTCCAAAGTTGATACTAAAACCAGGTATGGATGCAGCACAATCTCATGGGCTCTTCTGTCAGAGGTCAAACTAGGTTGTCCCTTTGGCCTTAGGATCTACCTTTCCATGAGAAGAACATATCAAAGAGCTATGTCAGGTGGTATGGCCCAACCATTCCTAAGATAAGAATCGACATTTACACAGCATACAGTGGAAGTCAGGTGTAGCTTTGGAACAGGTAGATTAGGACTTAGCCCTGCTGTCTCTTTTCTATGCTTGTTCTGAGGATAACACAGGAGATTTCAATGTGCAGGTCCAGCTGACTGGTATGAAATTAATTTAAAATTCAAAAATTAAATTGGAAAAAAAAAGCCTCTAGGAGTTGCATGGAAAATCAATTACCCAGCATATGAAGGTGACGCTGAGAACACTGCTCCACAAAAAGGGCAAAATTCCCTGCAATTTTCATCTATTCTTCCTGCAATTTCCCTCCCATCTCTTGTGATGTTTTAAGAGATGGATGGCTTACTTACTTTAGTTTTAGATACACTTCTTGGGGCTGGAGGGTGGAGAGACCAAGAGAGAAAGACTTTTCCAAAAATGTAATTAAGGTGATATAACTATGTGAATTACACATTACATTTTGTTTATAGCCATTATTGGCAGTAATGGCTCTGAAATTGAATTGTGCTGCAGATTCCTAGTTGATTTTACCCACACTCGCTCATGGTCGGGGATTCCATTAGACCTGGGGAAGAGGAACATGTGGTTAGAGGAGGTGAAGCAGCTGGGCAGGAAGGGCTCTGTATATAATTTCTTCCTGTGCAGAAGCTTTAATCAGAGAGACAAAGAATGCACATTAAAAATTACTCTTCACCCCATTGAGCCAAATTGTCTTGCATGCACCACTAGCTGGTACTCAGAGCTGGCCAGCTGTGGGGACAGCAAGGACATCTTGTTGCCCTTAATCATATCTCCTCTGTGGAAATGGTCATTTGAGGTGGAGGAGTTGAGTGTGTATTTGCTTGTCACAGACTGGCTGAGGAAGGGAGAGATGCTATACAGCCATTAAAAGCACTGACTTTCCCCTGCTTTCAGTCAATACTGCTCTGAGATGGGTTTGAACCTGTGACCGACGAGCAAACAGCTCATCAATCTTGTCTCTCCTCACTTCCAAGCCCTGATGTCCTTATGAAGCTGCAGTGATGGGCCAAAGGGGAATAGCATCCCTGCTGACATCTCACTTTCCTTTGAGTATGTTTTCAGGTCTCTCAGCTTTGCTCTTTTGGGATATGAGGCTTTCACACCCTCCACTTGCAGCTGCTTGGAAGATGTGTGGTGGTGGAAAGGAGAGAGCATTTTGACAGGGTTGCTGCAGGGCGTAGGGGCACTGGGGCACGTGTGACTGGGGGCAGTCTGAGAGAGAACAAAGGCACAGAGGAGATGGCAAGATATAAGGGAGAACATCAACCTCTATGCCCCCCCTCCAACGCAAAAACTCCCCAGAGATATGGAAAAGGAGGGATGATAGCTGAAAGAGGGAAGAATGAGATGAGATCTTAGGAAGAAAGCTTTTTTCTGTGAGGGTGGGGAGGCCCTGGCCCAGGTTGCCCAGAGCAGTGGTGGCTGCCCCATCCCTGGAGGTGTTCGAGATCAGATTAGATGGGGCTTGGAGCCCCTGATCCAGTGGGAGGTGTCCCTGCCCATGGCAGGAGGGGGGAACTGGATGGATTCTGGGGTCCCTTTCAACCCAAACCGGTTTATGATTCTATGAGTCTATGGTAGGAACTGTTTCTCATGAGGAGGAGCGTGAGTAGCCTCAGAAATCAAAATATTTTGCTGTAGCTCCTGTGAGTATATACAGGAGCCTGGGAGCAGTGAAGGTTCACTTGTGCTTATCAGGAATGGTATGAGGAGCACAAGGGCCATCTCACCATGGCAGTGTTGCCTATGCAGGGTGGCAATAATGGGGAGGGGAGGCAGCTGTTGGCTATGTCCTTGTTAACTTAGACTTGCAAAGGTCAGTGGTTTGGTCTGTCCTCGCAGATCCTCAGGTCTATCTGTGTTGTAGTCACAGCTCTTTAATGGAAGTAAAAATACTCCTCAGTACGGCACAGAGGTGTAGTGAGCGCTTCACCGCATGAGCAGCAGGATGGCTGAAGCGAGGTTTCCCGTGGTGCTGTTGTTTGTGGCCTCTCTGATATCTAATAATGTTCCCGTCTCTTTCCTTTTCTTGGCCACCTGTTTCTTATGCAACCTGTAGGGACATGATAGCCCTACGTTAGCTGCTCTGTGAAATTGGTTGAAAGTGCCCTACAGATTCAGAAGCTACAGGGAAGGGAGGGATGAGAGACAGAACTGCTCCACCCGGCACAGTTGCTGTAATTCAGAAAATGAAACAATTATGAGGTGCTGCTGTGCAAGAGAGAGGTGGAGAAAGGTAAGTAAGAAGACATAAAGGTGTACACTAACATTTATGTCCTCATTCTGTGTTTTTGTTTTTTTTTTTTTAATTCCAGTATTCAGGTTTTTGGTTTTTTTGTTCCCTTTTTCAGACAGCACTCTCAGTTCTTTGGTTTTAAAGTCAGCTGTCGCAATGCATGGTGGCTGTGGGACAGGGAGGTGCTCATCGTGGGGAGAAGGTTACTGGGTGATCTGACATAGTGTGGCCCTGGCAGTGGCAGATGCGTCCTGGGAGGGCTGTGTCAGGGAGTCTTTGAAAGAGCTGCCATCTGCAAAGGGTGAGGGAAAATATTTCTTGCCTCCTCTTTCCTTAAATCATCTCCCATCTGAATAAAGTGGAGGAATTAGAAGCGGATTATCTACCGGCAGGAGAGGTGTAATTCATTTCTGCCACTGTCCGTGTGTTAGGTTTGATTTTAATTTCAGATAATGTCAAAGCCAGATTAAAGCCCTATCATCTAGGTAGGAAAAAAGATCCATCCTTCCCACCCATCTCACTGAGCTGCCAGGACAGTGAGTGCCATCCCTCCCTCCTCCCGCTTCAGACAAAGTCTTGACACACTGTTGAGGCTCCTGCATGGGAAGTTGAACCTCTTTCTCCATCTCCTCCTCAGATCCTGTCCCTGGGCAGCAGAGACTCCCTATCCTTTGGACATTACACCTAGGATGCTTGTGTGGTGCCAGGGTGCTTTATTTAGGGACAAGGAAAGTGACCTGGGAGGCATAGGTGTACTGTCACTCGTGGATGCTTAGGAAACGTGCTTTCAGTGTCTCAGAAAGTACAAAAGCAGGTGAGGGTTGGCTAAAGAATAAGGAAGCAGTATTGGTACTGTATCTCATTGTGTCTGGCTGTTCCAGAGTTCCATTCCCGGGATACTTGCAGAGTAAGAAAGGGCTGTTGATTTGAGGAGTTATTCCTGATTCTGCCAGAGACACAAAGAAATGAGCAACAACACTTGGAGTGGCATCATCTAATGAAAGAAGCTCCTCCATTAGACAGCTGTAGTACAGGACAGCTAATAAGAAGTGGCATGAAGGGAGGTTGTTTCACCCTTCTTGGATGGTGGTGATTGGTGGTTTAATGTTATTCCTCCCCTGGCCTCCCCCTTGGGACATGATGGATCAGAGTCAGCTGTGCTAAGATCTGGGAGCCTACTCCAACTCCTGCTCACTGTGCCTCTTTAGGATTGCAGACCACTGCTTTGGGGCTGCAAAACCAGAGCCACTTGGCTGGATTAACTGCTCTCTTAATTGCTTTAAGATCTTTGGATGGGAGTGGAAGTGCCTGTTTATATCTTCTTTCTTGAGCAAACGCAGACACGGGTAATTCCTGTTTCTGCTCATACAACATTTAATGCAAAGAGTTTCTGACAGACAAGGGGGAAGATGGACTTTATTAAAAATTAAAAAAAATCTCTCGGGAATTTGATCAGGCAGTGATAACTCCTTCTGGGTTTTACTAGTGTTTTGTTCTGCTTCTCAGTTATTGCAGGTGGTGGCACTGAAGAAACATTGCTTTGATATTGATACAATGGGCCTGCCATGGAGCTGTATGTATGCAGTTGGATGGGTGATTTTGAGGTTTATCATGACAATAATGTGCTAGTGGACTCTTTTCATTATAACTGCATTGAATCAGGGACGGAGTCAATCCAAGCAACCAGCTGGGTTTTCCCATTGAAAAAAAGATATTGGAAATATGATTAAAAAATAAGGGAATGGACCTGATGCTTGTTCGTCCCTTTGTTTGCTCCCTTCACTCTTCCCCAGCTGCAATTCAGCTCTGCTCAGCAGCTATTCCCCTCTGTACTGTGTGTACCAGCATGTGCCCCAGCCTGGAGCAGGATGCTGCTTTGGGAAAAGGTGTCATAGAATCACAGAATAACCAGGGTGGAAAAGACCCACCGGATCATTGAGTCCAACCATTCCTATCAATCACTAAACCATGTCCCTCAGCATCTCGTCCGCCCGTCCCTTAAACCCCTCCAGGGAAGGTGACTCAACCTCCTCCCTGGGCAGCCTCTGCCAGTTCCCAATGACCCTTTCTGTGAAAATTTTTTTCCTAATGTTCAGCCTAAAGCTCCCCTGGTGGAGCTTGAGGCCATTCCCTCTCCTCCTGTCCCCTGTCACTTGGGAGAAGAGCCCAGCACCCTCCTCTCTACAACTTCCTTTTAGGTATCTGTAGACTGGGCTCATATTCCTGGCTTTGACTCCTGCATCAGTCAATTCTCCTCTCTACATTTCAGTATAGATCGTCCCCCCTGTACTTCGCACTAGCGAGGCTGCACCTCAAATCCTGTGATCAGTTCTGGGCTCCTCACTCCAAGAAAGACATTGAGCTGTTTCAGCTGGGTCTGCTTCAGGCTGGCAGTTCCTACGATTCCAGGGTCCAGGCTCCTCGTAAATATTTAGAAGTTCTTTGGCATCCCATGTGAGCATGCACACAGTGGGGTAAGCACGGGTTTGAGACACATAGACTTTGAACACATACAGTAAACGAGTGGACACCACAACACTTCCAGTGTTGTGGTGTCCACTCGTTTACTGTATGTGTTCAAACATGTGTTCAACTTCCAGTGTTGTCCGTTTTGGAGCTCCAGAGAACTGGATACTCCTTTCAAACGAAGGGTCTCTGAGACAGCACTGATGGGTGTTTCAGAAATCATAGAATTGTAGAATAGTTCGGGTTGGAAGGGATCTTTAAGATCACCTAGTTCCAACCCATGGCAGGTACAACTCCTACTAGATCAGGCTGCCCAAAGCCTCATCCAACCTGGCTTGAACACCTCCAGAGATGGGGCAGCAACAACTTCCCTGGGCAACCTGGGCCAGTGCCGAACAATGACTCAGTCGCTGCTGGTCAAATGCCTGGGAGGTACAGTTTAGTCAAGGAGAAGCGCCTGATGTTAGTTGAGTTAGTCCGGTTATGAGCAAAACTTGCCCTGAGCATATGCTCTATATTTGATTTCTTGTTTGATGAAATCCCTTATGTGCCATAAATCCGTCGAGACAAAACAAAGCTAAATAAACCTCCTGCTTTGTTTGCATTTAAACTGAGGCATTCTTGTCCAACAAAATTGTTCTGACCCACAGGCATGGATGGTGGGGGAAACTGAGGCACAGCCAAGCGCCAGCCTCCAGCCCTGCCCTCCATTATCATTAACTCGCACAGCTGCTAGAGCAGCGATACACACAGGAGCGCTGGGAAATGTTCCTATTGATCGGAAATGAATAATTATCACCCGCTCCCTGTTCCAGGGCCTCGCAGTGAACGGAGCAGCGGAAGCACTAAGCGGGATTAATAACTACTTTTCATTACTTTTAATGCAAACTATTGATTTTAAAGTGTTGTAGGGTATGACAGTTTATTACAATAAGACAATAAAACAGACTATATGAAATAATTGAGAATAATCTCTCTCCTTTTCCTGCACAACGCGAGGACATTATGTTCTATGCATGTGGAGACATTTATGGCAAACTCTATCCAGCAATGGCAGCTTAAGCACTCCATAAAATAGCACTTTGGAGCTGGAGTATTATAAATAATAGGCAATAAAACTGGTAAATGGGGCTTTAATTTGATTCCATTATGTCACCGAATGACAGGAAGGAGGGGGCAGAGCAGCAGCGAGCGGATGCGGCTCTGAGCTGAGTTTGGGAGCCCTGGATGTGTGGTTGCGGAGCAGACCACAGCGGTGCCAGCGACTCAGATCGTGCCAAACCCCAGCCCAGGCGCAAGCTCAATCCTGGAAGGCGCCAGCCAGGGAGTCCCTGTAGGGCTCCTCACTGCAGCCAGTGCAGGAGGTGGCAGCAGGAATGCTGCTGTCACAGGATTTAAGGCTCCTTAAGAATCTTAGAATCATAGAAATGTAGAATTATAAAATAGGTTGGGTTGCGAGAAACCGCAAAGATCATCCAGTTCCAACCCCCCTGCCATGGGCAGGGACACCTCCTACTGGATCAGGCTGCCCAAGGCCCATCCAACCTGGCCTTGAACCCCTCCAGGGATGAAGCAGCCACATCATCCCTGGGCAACCTGTTCCAGTGCCTCACAACTCTCATGGCAAAGAAATTCTTCCTTATGTCTAGTCTAAATCTGCCCCTGACAGTTTATTGCCACTCGTCCTTTCATAGAATCATAGAATCATAGAATAACCAGGTTGGAAGAGACCCACCAGATCATCGAGTCCAATCACTCCTATCAAACACTAAACCATGTCCCTTAGCACCTTGTCCACCCGTGCCTTAAACATCTCCAGGGAAGGTAAATCAACCCCCTCCCTGGGCAGCCTCTGCCAGTGCCCAATGACCCTTTCTGTGAAAAATTTCTTCCTAATGTCAAGCCTAAATCTCTCCTGGTGGAGCTTGAGGCCATTCCCTCTCGTCCTGTCCCTTATCACTTGGGAGAAGAACCCAGCTCCCTCCTCTCCACAACCTCCCTTCAGGTAGTTGTAGAGAGTAATAAAGTCTCCCCTCAGCCTCCTCTTCTCCAGGCTAAACACCCCCAGCTCTCTCAGTCGCTCCTCATCAGGCCTGTTCTCCAGCCCCCTCCCCAGCTTCGTTGCTCTTCTCTGGACTCGCTCCACAGCCTCAACATCCTTCTTGTGGTGAGGGGCCCTGAACTGAACACAGGATTCGAGGTGTGGTCTCACCAGTGCTGAGCACAGAGGGAGAATAACCTTCCTGGACCTGCTGGTTAAGCTGTTTCGGATACAATTCACTACAAGCATTTGTAAGCAGCCCTTCCCAAGCTTTCCTGTAGAACCCCTTCAGGTACTGGAAGGTTGGTCACACATCATGCCAGGTATTGCCCAAATATTTGAGGTACTATCACAAAATCTCCACACTGCTGACCCATCTCTGACTACTGGCATTCACTTTTTCCATGCCTCCTGCCCCAAACTAGCTGTCACTGCCCTTCCCAGCCCCAGTTTCAAGAAGCAACGCATAGTGGCAGGTGGCAGCGAGTGACAGTCCTCGAGGGAGATGTCTACCCACTTTTTATGACTCACAGCAGAAACCCTCCTAATTAAAAGCCGCTGCCTGCCAAGGACCAGGGGTCCACGTGTTTGCCACGGCTGACATCAAATATACCCCAAAGAGTGCTCAGATGAAATGACCACTGTGAAGAGATGGGCTTTATTCCTCAGCACACTGGAAAATCAGCACAGCGATTCCTTGCTGGGCCTACTGTGTGAGGAGGATCTCTGGGAAGAAAGTGCTGTGCACCATCACTGCTTCCCAGCAGAGATGCCTGTGGCACAGAGGGGTGGTGTTTGGGATGGGTTGGGTGGTGCAGAGGACTGTAACAGACCATGCAGACTTTGGTTCTGGGCTACCGGCTCCAGTACCAGTGCTGAGAGAAAGCCATTACCAACTGATGGCTTTGCAGGGCCCAGTGATATGTGAAATGGGCTAGGAGTCTCAGCCCAGTGGTTTCTGCTGTAAAGCTGTTTCCTCTAATTGGGCCTCTCCTCATCAAGGCTGTGGAGTGAATGCACCTAAAAGACCAAGGGCCAAATGTGGAGAAGGGGCTGAGGAAGCCCTGGACATATTTAAGTGGCATGAGACATAGTTTCCTCCAGCCCATCAGTCCATTCAGCTCTTGTGCTGTCTATCCCCTCTCCCCCTCCTCATCCCTTATGCTCTGCCTAAAACTACACCCCAAGCCCCCCAAAAGGGACTCAAAAGCTACAGTACAGGGAAGCACCTAAGCTGATCTTGATGCATGGATGGGTCTTTTCCCCTCCCTGACATCCCGGTCCTATGGACCTCAGAAGCATCAGAAGGTTGGCCCTGGGAAAGAGCAGGTGAAGGCAGTTCATCATATCCCTGTGGATTAGCCCTGTGCCTGGAATGTGAAACGAGGCTGGTCAGGACCTACATGGACTTTCCATAGCCCAGGAGGATCACGCTGAATTGCTGTGCACTGGCCCAGCTAACATGAAACTGGAAAGCCCTGGATAGGATTGAATGGCGAGGACCTCAAAACTATCAGCAGGGTGGTCGCGTCTGCCCTGAGCTCATCCATGCAGACTTGGTGCTAAGGTGCTGCCAGCTGCATTTTGCAGCACTGAAGAGCCTCCACTAGAAAAATGCTTCCCTGAAGATGTGTAGTCTAAGCTCTTCTCCTTTTCCCCCTGGTTCCCCTCACTGCATCAGACAGGTTGTCTTGCAGACACATCTGCGTTGGTCCCAACTCCCTGCACATATCATTATTGCTGTGAAGATTTTTCCAAAGCGAGGAAGAAGTGAGCCAGTGGCACTTTTTCACTTTGTTTTCAGTTGTAAAAACCCAGTTATTCCTGGATTCTTTTGTAGAGGTTCTTAGTGTCCCTGGGTTTTCACTAGCCACTTCCCTAAGCATATAATCAGGCTAGGCTGCTTTTGGGGGGGAGGGGATTTACACACATAATAGAGCAGAAAGACCCCATCAGAGCAATAACAATCTATTTAGGATCTGCGCTCTACTCAAAATAAGCAGGACAAGGGGAAACACTGAACTAGCTTTGCTGCATGTGTTGTGCAGGCAAGGAGGTTTGGGTGCTGGGTTTTAATGGGTTTTTTCTTTTGGTTCCTGCATTCATGTTGCATCAGGTTGCATGCGTCCCATTCCCACAACCGTGGATGCTGATGATCCTGCAGCAGCTACATCGACCCTGGTGAGAGGCAATATCAGCTGCTTTGTGCCTGACACTGGGAGCCTGGAGGTCTGTGCCAAAGGAGACAGTCTGCAAAGAGGGTAGGAAGTGAAAGTACCAGGTGAGAAAGAGCTTCTGGTTGGGACCTGTTGTGGGAAATACCTTGCAGAGAGCAAGGGCAGGTTGGAGATGGGAGCAGTACCTGTCAGACCTGGAGAGCATCGTTCATTCATGGTGCAGCTTCAGGGAACTGACTAGATGAACTGGGGTGTTGAGGAGAGTGGAGAAGATAAGGCCAGCAAGGAGAAGGGGCAGAGGGGAGCAAGCTGGCTTTTAGGCAGAGGTGGAAGGGCTGCAGTGCGGCAGTTGTGATGGTTTGTGCTCAGGGGTGACTGTTGCCTCCACAGTCTCCCTAGGAACTCTCCTGGGGGGCTTCAAGAGTCTGTGGAGGGGTTGGGCAACTGGACCTGTCCCTGCTGGGTGTGAGGTTGGCTGGCAGCATTTCTATGGCGACTGGCAGCATCCTAGGAGAAAGAGGAGGAAGGGGAAGAGAAGCCGGCCAATATGCCCAGTTATGCAGTTCAGGCAGGAGAAAGTTTTACACCAAAAGAGAAAAGAACAGCCTAAAAACCCACTGGGAGTGTGGGGATCAGAGTTGTGCTATGCCCACTGTCCCCTGGATGTGGACGAGGCCAGGTCCAGCCCTCCTCTCTTTCAAACACCCCAGTGAACAACAACCCTGTTTTAATTCTCATTAGTCTCAAACACCTTACTATTACTAGCAAAGTTTTCCTGCTCCATGAGAGTGCCCATGAAAAATAACCCTTTGGAGGCATTTGTGCACTGTGAGTGTTAGTGATGAAGAAACACCCACACAGGTCTCCTTTTTGGGTTATTTCATCTTATCTTTTTTTAATTCATGTACAAAAAAGGGTTGCAATAGGGGTACAGCTTTCTTCACACCCTTTTGTCTCTCCAGTAAATTTACCAAATAAAGTGTTTTGGGAAACAAAGGCTGATAGGCTCTGAACACACGAACTCCTGCTCACATGCAAGCCCATAGTCATGCATACACAGATGCAATTCATCGATTTCAATCCATCAGAAAATTTGTTTATTAATGAAAAATCTATATTTAGGCCCAGAAATGGCTTTCCACACCTTTGTGCTGCTGATAAACCTCGAAGAAACAAGCAGTCATCTGTAATCACATGGCTAATGAGAAGTATTGATTAATGAGGCAGGTGGAGGCAGGGCCAGGCACACCCTGTATGGGGCTGGAGGGGGCTAAGCACAGACCCCAGGGCAAAGAGGCAGAGAAGAGCCTGGGTAGACAAAGGAGTTAAGGAAAATGATGAGGCAAAGAGAGAGGACTTTGCCAGGAGACTCCGGCAGCTGCTCTATCTGAGAAATCAGGCTGTGAATGCAGTCAGAAGCAGGTGTGAATGGTTTTCTGCCTGCCTCGGGCTGGGGTTGGGGATGGCAAGCTGGGGTGCTGCAGAGGAAGGGATATCTCTGTATTTAGCCTCTCCCTGCATGCTGGCTCCAGGCCACCCAGGCTGAATGCTCACAGTTTGTGCTGGTATTGGTGATCTGAAAGGGCCTGAGGCTGTGCCGGCTGGTCCTTGGCCTCTCGCATTTCAAATGCCCTCAGAATGATTCATTTGATGCTTCCCTGTTTATTTTTTTATTACATTTAAAGCAGGTTTGCTGAGGCGGTGGGTAGATCAAGAGAGCAAGTAACTTATTCCCAGGAGCCCAGCTGTTGCATGGCTGCATGAAAGGAAAAAGACAGGACCCCAGTGGCATTCTGGTCTCCTTGCAGGCAGAGAGAGGGCAGGGGTGGGATGTGGAAGAAAGGTCTGCCTCCCCCTGACCTGGCTAAGGAGCAGGAGACTGCAGCAAGCAGGGAGTCATTTGCTGTGCTTTCCTCCTGACCGCTGGGTAGTTATTATCAACACCACACAGCTGTAAATGTTCTCTCAGCTGCAGGGGCCGGGGAGCTGAGAGTGCAGCTCAGCTGAGTGTGTTATTGGATTATCAACTGATTAGAGCTGTTAAGAGTCCACTCTTGAATAATCAACATGGTGCTTTTTGGCTGCTGCGTATCAGTTGGGAGGGGGAAGGAGGCAGAGCAGCTAGCCTGGCCGCTGTTGATTCACGAGCGAAGCCTGGGTGTTGCCAACAGCAAGTCCTGCTCACTGAGGAGCTGTGATCCCCACCATCCCCCAAATCCAGGCTTTGAAAGCTCCTCAGTGATGGGATGAGGAGTTGCAGGGGTTCCTCCTTTTTACCTGCCTCTGATTTCAGGCTATAGGGTTTTCTTCCAGAAGGAGTAGAATCTAGAGAGTTTTACCATGCAGAGAGATGCCCATGCAATCTGGTTGTGTACTTGCGGTGGGCTTGATTCACCGTGCTCCAGGGCAAGTATGTTGTGTGTTGGAGACTGGCTGGCTGATCATGTTCTGGAGAAGGATAGTCCAGATCTTGTATGTGGAGATGGAAGGGCTGAATCCCTCTGTTGACCTAATACAGTGAATGGAGATCATGTGGAGGCATGGGTGCTCCACTGCTTGCAAAAGGGACTCACTGGGCAGTGTAAAGGGAGATTTTTCCATCCAGTGAGGTCAAAAGCTTAGCAAGCACTTAGAGTGATGCACTGTAGTGCACTCCTGTTGAAACAAGGCAAGGCAGGAGCCCAGAGATGGAGATGAATTCACAAAGATTTGGCTGGGAGCATTTTAAATGAAGAATACAGTGTTCCCTTTCCTCTGCCTCTCCTTTGTACTGAAGTACAGCAGCATCTGGGCTGGATTGAACAACAGCAGTGTGCCTCCTGGCCCTTCTCTTTCTCTTTCTTTTCCCCTTATTTCAATTTTTCAAGGTTGGCTTGGTATATTGCTGAGTCACAGTTTCCCCTGGAGAAGCTTCCTTTACAGCTACCCTGCCATAGGAGTCATCCTGCTGTCCTTTGATGTGTATTTCTGCTTCCTGGAGCTAAGTCCTTCTGATGGTCCCTGGCTTGGAGAGCATGATTCACCAGCAACTTCATGGACTATGTTTTTATCTTCGGTCACAGTGATCCTGTCCCCACTAAAAGCAGTGGCATGGCACCTGTGTTAGCGGGGGGAGAATCTGATATCTCAGGGAAAAATGAATCACAGACGTCTCAAGTGTGGCCTGATATTCAGGGGTACTGATTCTTACCCTCTCTCTCTCTCTTTCCTTGAGCCTGCCTCTGAGGAGCTCAGTATTCTCCTTTCAGAGACCTGTAGGTGTCACAGTTGGGTTGTGCAACAGGCTGTGATCCCATCCTTGGGAAAGGCAACTGGGGCATCCCACTGCCAGCTTCTTTCTAAGCTAAAGGTCAGAAAGCCAGCAGGAGGCCAAGTGTCCACTTCTCACAGGTCACTACCCTAAACTCCACTCAGATAGTCCCCAAGGCCTCCTCTGCTTCCTCTGCCACTAAGCTCTAGGAGATGTCTCCCATGAGATGTATTTCTTGACCTCAACAGAACTGTGAAACCAAACGTGTTCCAGGCTGGAAAGAGTTAGTCTCAAGTTCATGCACAAAAGGATGTGAAGAACAAAGATTTTAACAAGAGGGTAGGAGAAGCCATTCATTAAATAACATGATTTATACACGTACAGTGTAATCAAGGGAAAGGAGAGTGTCTTAATTACTATCTTGCATCCTGTCAAAGACTGCTCAGGCTGAAGACTTCTGTGCCCAGGTTTCTTGTTTATGGAAGTATTGCTGGTTCATTAAGGTTAGTGTAAAGGAGCTTTGCTTCCTGTTTGTCTAACCTGATCTTACTCAGAACTGGGTAGCACAGACCTCAAAAAGCTGAATGCGATTGGCAGAACTGGAGGGACTTCAGGATATGGGATTTGGGTCTTGGCAGAGCTCTAGTGAAGTGAGATGGATGGGGCAGCTCTTGAAACCCTGACCTGGTTTCCTTTGGGATCAGTACTCATCTCTGCAGCTTAGTTATGGGGCTGTGCTTGTCAATCTTAACTTCTATGTTCAGTGGAGCCTCCTAGTAACAGAGAAGCCACAGGAGACACGCCGGACTAAATAGACAGCAATATGCTGGAAAGGGGACCTATGTTTGGGTAAATTCATACTTTCTGTGTGTAAGAAGTTCCCTCAGCAGAGATTTCTGCCGCTATTGCACCAAACGCCCTGATCCTTATACTGGATGTCTGATGAGCCCGATCGAGTCTCCAGCATGAGATGCAGCAGAAACAACATCACCCATCAATGTTCTCCACGGTTCCTTTGCAGATACCCACAGGAATGCCTGGCCACTGTCAGAGTCCCCTCCCCACCTCTGCACTGCACAGGGCTCAGGGAGGCAAAGTAGGATCTGGCGGAAGATGGACCCTTTTCATTATACCGTAATTAAATTGCCTGTAATTATGTTCTTGACAGTGAAATGCAGGCAGTAAATGATCCTAACATTCTGCACTCTCTCCTTCTTCTCAGCATCCCCCACAGCTGCCCCACCCCTCTAAATGCTGAATTATTTTACAGTTGATAGTTCCTTAGATTTGCCGACCTTTAAAAGCTGAACACTACATGCCTGTTGAATTTTAATCAATTTATTTTTTTCAACTGAAAATGTCAGACTTCTGCATGGAATTACTTGGTGCTGGCTGATGTGACAAAGCCTCAAAGTTCAGCATCTGAAGCCACGGAGGAGCAGGGAGTTGCGTGCATTAGCACAGATAATTTGCAGGATGTGAAAATGAGAGCAGGAGTGAGGGAGCATATATTTTTCATTAGCTTTGGTTTAGTAGGTTTGGGGACCCACATTTATTTCATCCAGTGAACTCTGGCCTCATTAAATCCAGACTGAGGCTGGTAATGACTGGAAGTAAGAAGCTGTAGAGGCCACTAAAGGGCAAGAGGTAAAGTGAGTTCTTCGCTGGAGCATGGAGTGAACCTCAGTGTACACCAGGACATTGGGAGAGCAGCAACCTCTGCTGTGATGGTGCTGTGGTACTGAGCATCGCAGAGGAGTGCAAGTTGCCCAAGCCATTTGCCAGCTTCCACTGGTTCAGTTAGTGGATGTTATATCACTCTGGTGCCAAGGACCCTGGGCTGTAACCTGAAAAGCCCAGCAAAGGTTTCACCTTCTGTACTAGACTTTCCCTGCCCAAGAAAGGAGATTTTTAATTTTCTCAGTAGTTTGGAGCTTGGCTGGCATTACCTGGAAGGATTAGATTTTCCCCAACTGGGGCAAAGCCCATCTGCTAAGAAGGGAAGAGGCTCACTTGTAAACACAGTCCTGCAGACGTGAGCACTGGTGCTGGGGAAGCCCATGGCAGTGAGTATACACCAGTGAGAAACCTTGCTGTCTGTACTGGGGTGTTCTGCCTTTCACTGTAACTTTGACTGTAGTCTGTTCCAATCCCAGGCTGTGACAGCCCTACAAACATGTTTCTGTCCTATTAAAATTTAATTCCTTCTTTGGAATAGAGACTTCTCCTCACACGCAACTGGATGGATAAATGTTTGCTAAGGTGACAAGGATTGACTATATTTAATCTTCCTTCCTTCTCTTTAAAAAAACTGTCCCCGTCATTGCCTCTTGGCACAGGTACATTAAAATCAATAATGAACCTTGCAAGCAGATCTGTGATAAAATATGGTCTGTCCTTCTCCATTGAACTGTAATAAGCAGCTCTTTCAAAAGTATGCACGTACCTATGTGTGGCAAAAATAATGTGGTGATTCTCTGTTTGTTCAAGGAAAGTTCCAAGGAGCTTAGTAGGTTGAGGTGCACCTCAAGTCCAAGTATTCTCTCAGTGGTACAAACTACTTGTAGTCAGAAATGTAACTTTTGGAAACTGGCTGATGGAAAGAGTAATTCTTTATGTATCTTAGACCCTCTCTAAAGCCTTTTGCAGGTTCAAGTAACCTTTAGTTTGACACAGCACCACAGGTCCTTTATCACATCCTCATTTCCCTGACATGGATTGTAATTGGAAAATGCTCGTGGGTTGACATCAGTTATTTCTGCAGGGAATGAGCCAGGTTAGATGAATTCTAACTGGGTCAAGTCTAATGGGTAAAACTGAGTCACGGTGGAGAGGTTCACAGGTCTGTCACCCAGAGAGTGACCAAACCATGATTTACGCTAGCCACACTCTGAACCAGGCTCAGGCAAAGACTTGAATCTTCATTTGCCAAGTCCTCAGTGACTGTGCTGATCATCAATATATTGACTCATCTGAGGGAATCTGTTTGTTGTGCTCCCCTTCCCAGTTCAGCCCAAAAAATTCTGAGATCGCATTTTCAACCTGAAGAGGATAAAAAATTTCTTTGAATTCTGAGATTTGCAAGAAAGGGCATGATTCCTGCTGGGTAGCTTTTTTAATTCAGCTTAGAGGTCCTGCTTCTCAAATCCTCTCATATGAAAAGCCCTCAGAGAAGATAGTGAGCTGTGGAAAGCAGCCCAGCCCAGGCTTACTAACTATTCATCAGTATTCCCTTTAAATAAGGCAAATGTTATTATCCTCTTTGCCAAAAGGGAGTGTGAACACATCTGCTCCTCCACCCACCCTCTTGGCTCCCCCTCCCAATGCAAACTCCCACAAATCACCCTCTGTTGCAGCTCCACAGCCCACTACAAATGCCTATGTTTAAGGGAGGTCTTACTCTTCATTTACAGCCCTCTCAGACACTCCAATGGGTTCTTTCCGTGGCCTTTCACAGCCTCCGTTTGTTTCAGGTTAAGAAAATGTCAAGCTCATCTGGAAGTTCCTTGTCACTCCTTGCTTTGCCGCAGCCATTAGTGGTCCTCTCCCTGCTGCAGGAAGCTGACATTTACATCGCAAGCTAGGGAGGAGATAATAATGGGTAAGTCAGACTTTGCTAATCACTAGTTATGTCCACCTTCAGAAATGAATTCTGTTGGCCAGAGCTTATTTTCCTCATTTCTTCTCTCTCCCATTCTCATATCCCCATCTATACCCACTTGGTCCTCCACTCTCCCACCCTAGTGCTACTTATTTACTGTGGTGATAAGGTCTCATTTGATGAAATAAGGCTTGAAAAACAAAATCACTAATTTTGGAGAGAAGATTAGACTTGCCTGAATTTACTCCTCCTCAGTACACAGTGGTCCCTCTCCCCACCCCTTTTGAACATAGTGGGGAAGATGCTAAAGCCCCTTAGCAAAGCTAATGAGGGGAGGATGAGTACGTGATCAGCCCTGCTCATGTTAGAGATCATGGGGCACGTTGGCCTTCAGGGGTGAGGTAAACTCAGTGAAGAAAGCAAGTTCTGCCCACTGCTTTTTTCTAGTTCAAACACAACACCAAACCGTAAAAAAGAGCTGGTATTTCCTGTTACTGGTGAATCTCATGCAGATGGGGCTGTTTGACAAGGGGACGGATTAGGTGGCACCTGGAAGTCCTGCTCACCCCTAATTTTCTACGATTCTGCAAGGCTGACATTTAAGGATCAGATCAAGATTGGAAACAGTGGTTTCGTTCAGATTTGAAAATGAGTTTTGACTAGGGTTATTGATTTCCCTCCTCGCTTTGCTTTTTAATGTGTATGCATATGTGTGTGTTTGCAATTTTAACCTGAAAGGCTGGAAGGTGCAGCTCCCTCCTCTTCCTGACTTCTGTGCACCTCCCCTTTGAAGCTCCGATAAGGGACTTCATTAAAAAAAAAAAAAAGCAAACTGCAGCAGTCAGGAAGTGCAATGGGAGGAGAAATAAGAAGAACTGATGAGGACAGCAAGTGTTTGAAAGCTGAAGAAGAGGAGGAGCTGTGGCAGATGTTGCCAGCTGTTGCTCCGTGCGTGGGTGTCACAACAGCCCACCCCTACAGAGAAGAACAAGCTCTCAAATTAAGTCATTATACTGTGGCCCTGGTGCTGTCCTTTTCTATTTTAGTTAATACCTCTTCCCAGGTCTTTCTCTGTCCTGTTCTCGTAGTCTCCATCCACCGATGTCAGTTCTGGCTGCTCTGTTCTGTGCTCTGGTAATTGCTGTGTCCGATAGCTGTCAACCAGCTGTGAACAACTGGGAAAAGGGAGCTGGGGAAAACCCATCTTTATTCATATGATTGAAGTCCTTTAAAAACATGAAATCAATCCAGTCTCTGTGTTTTGTATATGTAAAAAAAAATCTGCTTGTTTTGTAGCTTCTCTCTTTTCCCTCCTTGAAATTTGCTTGTTTTCCTGGAATGACACTTTGCTTTATTGTCACATAGGGAGTGCTGACATACATTCTTCCTTCTCTATATTACACAGCCTTCTGGTGTAGAGTTGTCTTCTACAATCCTCCAGGGATGTTCTGAAGCTCCCCCATGCAGAAGCAGTTTGCCCTCCACCCCCAGCCTTGTCTATCACACCAAATATCACAATAATCCCTCAAATTCCCTCTTTCCCCTTCTTCTCCCATCTGACTGAAGAATATTAGTAAGGGTCTAGAAAGAAAGTATTTGTGTAGACAGAAATCAAAGGTCAGTTGCCCATCTAAGCTTAAATCTTCCCCTTATTAAAATTAGGACATCTTCATTCTTCTCATCACCCAGCATAATATTTCCCCCCAGGACCACAATCTTTTTCTGTTTCTAATGCTGGACCCTTTGGTAAAAGGGTGAAACACAACGCAGGAGACTATTGTCTGTAGGAGGGTTGCTTCATTTTGTGCAGACAGTTATCTTTTACCTTTTTATCTCTACTGGCTCCTCTATGACCCCTCAACCCCAATCTTTATTCCCTCACCTGCTCCCAGAAGGCAGAGGAAGAAGGTGAAATCCCCTCAATCCCGGTAGCTGGAAAGGTGTGACCCTCCCACCACAAGCTTTCCAGCAGCATTTCCACTGCATGCAAATTTTTATACCATATCAATAAAAGGATCTTGAGGCCAAATGGAAATTGAGCAGCTGCCTGGATTGCTTGAGGGGAAAGAAACCCATTCAAAGAGAGAGGTTTTTTATTATTATTATTTTAAACATTCAAATGAATGACCCAATCAATGTCAGGCCTCTTTGTTCTGCAAACCTTTCCCAGGGATCCTTGTGTGCTCCAGCTGTGGGCTGAGCGGCTCTGCCTTGGAGGAAGCAGAGACTGCTGCAAACGCTGCAAACGCTGCCTCTGTGCTGGTTTAGCAGAATGTTTTTCTCTGACTTTTGAGCCTGACAGTTCTCACCAAGGTCATGGGCCACCGCTGTGCAGAGAGGCCACTACTCACACCTAATCCTCTCAAATTCAAGGCCATCCTAGATTTGCTGGCCAAGGGGGGGTCGAGATGCGGATAGGACAGATGACCCAGCCTGGCCGATGAAGTATTCCCTGTCACACACATCTTGCTCAAGATAAAAGCTTAGGAGAGAAGGATCACAAGGAGAGGCTCTCTTCTCCCTGTCTTCCTCAACAGTCAAGGAGGATCTTGCCTGTTTGTCTGCCCCTGAACCATCTATGCGTTTCCAAGTCTGGATCCTGCTGGCTGCTGACTCTAATCCAGGACCTGAATTGAAATTAAAAGCTGCCTGCTTTTAGCTACTGACCTGACCAGAGACTGGGGGTGGCCTACACCAGGACAGTATCTCACCCCTGAGTTCCTCCAGCCTTTCTGGGGTTGTTATCTCCATGCTCTGCTGTTCTTCCTGGGTCTCAATGTTCAGAGCATTTCAGCACCCAGTGCATGAATTTCTCACCCTTCTGCACTGGGTGCAAGGGGAAGAGTCCTGGGAAATTTGCTTTCTTTCTTGTGAGAGCTGAGCAAAGGATGAGTCCTGAAGAAAAGTAGAAACAAGTGTGTCAGCTGCAAGGTTTTCTCTCAGGTCCTGCATAGCAGAGTGAGCCATGTAGTATCTGAGTGCTGATGTGTCTAATATTGGCTTTGCATAATGTGATTAATTGATGGATTTTCAGAGTGTGCGACTAGCACTGTTCTGGACTTCTGTGCATTTCCACTTTGAAGCCTCTAACTAGAGACCCTCAGCTTCATTTTAGTGATCAATACTCTGACCAGAGTAAGGCTAAGCCAGCTGTGCACCTCTTGCAAAGCCACATGTGCTGTGCCTCATCCTAATTCTCCTTATTTCCTTGACCATTCACCTCTCCAGCAGCAATCAACCTCTCTGGCTCTGTCATTATCCACACTGTAATGATGAAATAATAGCTTGCTGCTTCAAGCTTGCCATCAGGATTATCCTGAGTGCAGATGGCCTGGCGTGCTATCCGAGTGAGGGAAAGTGCCGGGGGATGCATCCACCGTGAGAGTACCTACATTTTGAACAGTCCAGCTCAGATCCTTCCTTGATGGCATTTCTGCCCGGCCTTAAGGGCAGAGCTGCAGGCAGGCTGGATTTCAGATGCCATGTGTGTCTGTGAGAGTACAGGTCCATCACTCCCTCTCTATTGCATGAAGAAGTCATCCTAAGTGTGTGTTGAGTATTTTTGATGAGGTGCTAGATCCTCATCAGGAGACAGTTTTTCTTGGGACTCACTTACTGCCCTTAGAAAAACTACTTTTCCTCTCTGTACATCTGTTTACCTCTTTCTTTTTCTTTCTTTTTTTTTTTTTTTTTTTTTTTTTGTTTGCCTGTTTTATCAGTACTGACTGCAAACTTCTTAAGACTGAGGTTGTCTTCTGGAAGTATTTGCACAACACTTTGTCTGAAGAAATATCCAGATCCTACTTTAGCTGAAAAAAAATGGGCATCACAGGGTGTCATACACTGCCTTCCATTCTGGATAGAGCCTTTCTACAGAGTTCTGTGTCTGGAGGGACCTTATTTCCAGTGTTTCCCAGTCTCCTAAGAGCTGGCATCCACTGTGAAATTCAAACTGACTTCCCTGCCCATCGCCTCTTGTTTGTTTGTTATTTTAATCTTCCTCCCTAGTCCACAGTGTGAAGAGAAAGAGCTGATTGACAGCTTAACTGTTTCAAATCAATAGAAAGAGCACTTGGAGATTAAAGCAATTTAAACAAGGTGTTTATGTGGTTTGGAGCTAAAACTGCACTTGAAGGAAACAAGCAAAGCAGCTGAAGGAAGTGGGTCAGCCACAAGACACAGGGAAACGGTGTGAGCAGAGGTAAGATTACAACAATAGGCTGGATGGCTTTTTCATCAAAAGGAGATCACTGCTTTCCATAAAGGAGGCCTAATCTCGAAATTGCTTTAGCCTCCCACTGATTGTTCCATAGATTTAAACATGCTGGCCCTGCCCCTCTCCCTATCCTGATGCTCTCATATCTCTGGCACATCTCCCTCTCATTCCATCTCTGATCCACTGTTGCTGTTAGCTGACTATAGAGACGACCCCTCCCAGCCAAGCAGTTTCTTTACCTGAAAGAAGGACCCATGACTACATGTAGTTTGGTGGGATGGAGAACAGAGGCAAAGCCCCAGTGCTGTTACTTCTGCCTCTAGATGACGAAGAACCTCAGGGGCAACTTTGAAGCCATCTCAAAGATCCCATTACATTTTTAATCAATGCAAAGACCCTGTCCCCTTGCTAAATTACTTGATCTCTTCCCCTTTCCAGGCTTTTAGGTAATTGCTGTAGATGAGCACTGCTGCATATCAAGGATAGCTGAGCCAAAGCTATTGATCAATTCAAACATGCTATTGGCATGGTTTAGAAGAGCTTTACTAACTTACCCCAGGGGCAGATCTGTTTTTTTAGCCAAATCAAGACAGTTTTGTGTCCTTCCTCTTTTGCATATGGTAATTCCACCTTTTCCTCCCTAGACACTCACTGTATGATGACAATAATTTGTCCTGGGTCATGCGAATTTTTCTTAAGTGACCATAGAGAAAGTCCAGACAATTGGTTTATACAGAGTTCTTGATTTCTGGCTGGCTGAAGTTAGGGGGATGGGATCCCACTGAGTCTCCCATGAGGGAACATCACCGCGTCAAGCAGATGGGTCACTTCTGCCTGTGCTGATTAAGGATGTAGCCCTGCATGATGCCATCCTGCAGAAGATGCACAGACAATGTGCTCCAAAGAGGTGGGATTGGAGAGAGAGAGACAGAGCATGGGGAAGCCATGTAAAGGACAGGAAATTTTGCATTTTCTGTAATTACCATATTAAAATCTTCTATTAATCTGCAGGTATGGGACAGCAAAAGCCCTGCCCACCAGTCAAGACACAAAGGTTGACAGCTTTTGGGAAGTCCTCAGACCACAGAAGATGGGAAGTCCTCAGACCACCTTTACAGCACCCAGACTGACATAGAGAATTCCCTATTTCTATCAGTCTCAGGGAGGTAATGTCAGGTCCCAGTTCTTTAGCAAGGACTTGAGAGCAGAGTGGGTGGTAAATTACTGTTTACTTGCTGTGTCACCAGAAACATGCAGCGGGATTCTGCCTCTTTGGCTTCACAAGAAGAGCATCAAGTAGAAACACCTGCTCCTTTGGTGGGGGAACCAGCGTGTTTGGAAGGCCATCCACAGCATTGATGTACCCAGTTCTAAGTGTTTATTATTTTCTTGGTGATAAGTGTCCAGCTGACTTAGTAATTCAGGTGGCACCACAAGAGCTGTCACAGCTCTGTGCAATTAGAGTGTGCCTTACAAAGGCACGCTCCATCTTCCTGGGCGACAGGGTACTTGCAGCGATGCTGAGTGTTGTTTGCTTCATCAGTTCAATATCAAGCCTTTCATCTGTCTCACCCTACGCACTAGGCAGTGTTTGCTCCAACACACAGCCAGGAAAGCTCTTGGGCTTTCTAGGAGCAGGTTAGTCTGTGCACCATGGTGTGGGACATGACCCAGGCAACCAGACGTGGATGCAAGAGTTCAGGTTTGCCCTACCACTGTTACAAAAAGAATAGCTTTACCGCTTTATGAGTCCAGTTGCTGATCTCTGAGGCAGGGATCATCGTAACTACTTGCCATAGCATCATTCTGAATATGTTTTACTGAAAGTCCTGCCTGGTGTTTGACCTTGGTCTTTTGAAATGAACAGCTTGCTCTGCTGGGAGAGGATGGTGGCCTATGTGTGAAGGGGCAGGTCTTTTGGAGATGGTTAATTATAAGGAGCTTTGTTTAACAGGGAGGCTAGAGATCTGAGCAAGGTGTTTGTTGCCATGTAGAGTCCAGAAGCAGCCAGGCACTGACAGGGATTCACAAGCTGTGAAACACAGCCTGTCACTGGTGGATGGTCTCCAGCTGAAGCAATGCCAACTTGGGCTCCTGCCACACAAGGTCCAGTCTTGCAGCTCCTCTGCGCTGTGCAGACGGGGTTTAGCTGGGGACTCTGGGGTGCACATATGCACAGCTTGTGGATTTACAACGCCGGATCAATCTGACAAGGGAACCCTGTGACTGCAGAGCTGCTCATCCGCAGTGGCAGGCACTGGGAGCTGGGAGGAAGCACTATCTAAATCAACCTAAGAGAGCCTGAGATACATTCCTGAAAAGCTGGCTTTGTCCCAAACACCCTGCGTTTAATTTTCTGGCAGGTGTCGGCCATGCAGGTTGCTCAGGGGGCAGAGGCAATTCGCAGGGAGACAGCAAAAATCTGGGATTAATTCAATGTCAGCAGAAGCTTGTACAAAACCGCCACCCTCCCCTGGGCTACTCTCCCTGCAAAGGGCTGGGAGCCTGCTATAAATGGGCAGAGAAAGTGTCATGTTTGCAGGTTTTACCCCCCCATCCCCTGAACGTGTGCATTGTAAATCCTGGGTCTGTGCCATTCCTCCCTGCCCACTTCAGAGCCGGTGCACATACATTATCCGCCAGCTGACAGATTCAGCAGTGATAGATTAGTTGAGCTGGAGAAAGGCCATTTGGACCCTGGGATGCTGGTGAGGCCGACGGGAATCCAACAGCCGGCAGCAGGAGCACATGGGGCAGAAGTGCACATTCCTCTTGTAATCTCAGAGGAGCCAGAAAGCATTTTACTTCAGGTCCTGAGCTGATTGCTCCTGCATAAAGTCTTTTTGGTGGCTTGAAGGTTAATCTCTCACCTAAACTCAGGAAATGCTCTCCAGCACATTTGCACTACTTAGCATCCAACTGGGGTTCTGTGTGAGTGTAGGCAATAGGGTGGCACAGCAAGTTTTCAGCCACACAGGGGAGGTAATAACTCACACTACACTATTGCAATGCAGTGAACCCAGTTCCCCACAGCCTGCATGCTGGCAAAGGCTTCCATTTGGAGATGGAGAATCTGTAGGGAGACACAAGTGCGATTGCACAAGTTGGGAACAATGTTAGAGGGACGTGTGAGAGCAAAGCAAGGTCAGCTCTGACACCTTTTTGTGCAGTATCAGAGGATGCATTTGCATTGCCAGCCACTGGTCTGTGCCAGTTTGCACGAGCTGAGAACTTGGGCCCTGAATTTTGTGTGCTGATGGCATACAAAATGTTTTGCGTTTCACTGTGCTCTGCTTGTAAAAAGAAAAAGGATTTTATTTGCTCTATAAGGTAGGATGTCTTCATCAAACATGCTGGATAAATACTGTGCCTTATTTATGAGGCTTTAATTCTCCACCAAATGAGAACTTGACTAAAACACAAATCTGTTCCCCAGTTCCTCATTCAACACAGAAAGCAATACCAGTTTAAATTCATATTAATTCAATTTTGGATGGTAAAGGCAGGTGGAACAGGCACTGAGTTCCCACATGTGGCTACTTCTGTAGATTGTGACAAACAACACTGTCTCTCTTCAGCTGCTAGGGTGGAAGGTGTAGTTTGGCATCTTGAGATGTGGATGAGCAATGAACTAAGGGAGATGGAGATACATCACTCAAGAAAGTGTCCCATTTGAACACATTGTTCTTGACACATCTGTGACATTTCTTCCTGACCCAGGATGCCCTTCTATGATAGCCTTCCTCACCTAAACTTGACGAGCTATTTTTGTAGATGTTGGGAATCCAATGCCATGGTTCTCCCTGAGGAAACTGTGAAAGAAGCTCCAGATTTCCCAGCTCATCCGATCTATCTCTATGAATACCTAGAGGGTGAAATGACTTACATGGAGACCTCTCGCTGCTCCTGATGCTCTTTGCCCCCATAGAAATACAGTTCAGCTTGCTTTTAGGAAGCCCAGTAAGTATTGTGTTGTGTGGAACTGGCTTCCCATGGGGAAAGTGCCATGCTGAATACCCACCACTTTCCTCTAAAACCCTGAGCACCAGTCTTTGATATCAACTGCCTCTAAAGGAAGAGGGACAATCAGTTGAAGGGCACCTATTGCCACTAAAACAGCATTTACTTTCTTCTTGTCTGCTTCTGGCCAGATCTACTGGAGATGGAGGGGATCTGGTTGTGGGGACTGGTGTGGCTGCTGCATTTCAGGGTGCAGGCAGAGTGTATTCCTTTAAGCCAATAAGCAAGTAGGTTGTAAGATTCTGCAAGGAAACATAGTGGTGTTCAGTAAACTGAACAAGACCATGTGTGTTGATGTGCCTCGCTGCACCGGTGGACACCAGCATACATTGCACTGGCTGCCAGCAGGCAATTCCAAGGGTAATAGCAATAACCCAGGCTAATATAACTCCCTGGTGGTGTGAAAGGTGATGGGAGAAGATGGGGAAATTTCTTTCCTAAGGCTATTCTTTCTCTGCATTCTGAACTTTGAGATTTCCATTCTCCCTTTCACAGGTATAATGACATGCTTTTAATGGCTGTAAAATTACAGAGCTCTTTTTTAACTGTAACTACAGCATATCACTCTCTGACCTCCTGCAGCAGTGAATTACATGAACTGACTACACAGTACATCAGGTGTGGTGGGGATTTTTTTTTCTTTTAACCTGTATTAAATTTGCCTAACCATTAATCTAATGGAATAAGACCATAGTTTTCGTTTTATGAGATAAGGCAAGAAGAGCAATAAATTGCTTTTCACTATAACTCATATAATTCTAAAATACTCCTGCCACTAGAATTCCTCCCTAGGCTAAATTCCTTGGGAGCATTCTGACCACATGAGGTAGTCACAGGCAAATCCCATTTAGGCCTTCAGTCGCCTTTGTTTCCCTTCAATTTTTCAATCTCAATTAAACAGCCTTTGATACAGTTTCTCACAGCATTCTGCTTCGGAAAGTGTCGGCCTCTGGCCTGGACAGGTGCACACTCTCCTGGGTGAAAAAATGGTTGGATGGCCGGGCCCAGAGGGTGGTGGTAAATGGAGTTAAATCCAGCTGGAGGCCAGTGACAAGTGGGGTTCCCCAGGGCTCAGTTCTGGGTCCAGTCCTGTTTAATGTCTTTATCAACGACCTGGATGAAGGCATCGAGTGCTCCCTTAGCAAGTTTGCAGATGACACCAAGCTGGGTGGAAGTGTGGATCTGCTGGAGGGTCGGGAGGCTCCAAAGGGATCTGAACAGGCTGGACTGCTGGGCTGAGACCAACGGCAGGAGGTTTAACACGGCCAAATGCCAGGTTCTGCACTTGGGGCACAACAACCTTAAGCAGAGGTACAAACTAGGAGAAGCCTGGCTGGAAAGCTGCCAGGAGGAGAAGGACCTGGGGGTGCTGGTTGACAGTGACTGAACATGAGCCAGCAGTGGCCCAGGTGGCCAAAAAGGCCAATGGCATCTTGGCTTGGATCAGGAATGGCGTGACCAGCAGGTCCAGGGAGGTTCTTCTCCCCCTGTACTCGGCACTGGTGAGACCGCTCCTCGAATCCTGTGTTCAGTTCTGGGCCCCTCACCACAAGAGGGATGTTGTGGCTCTGGAGCGAGTCCAGAGAAGAGCAACGAAGCTGGTGAAGGGGCTGGAGAAAAAAATCTTATGAGGAGCGACTGAGAGAGCTGGGGGTGTTTAGCCTGTAGAAGAGGAGGCTGAGGGGACACCTTATTACTCTCTACAACTACCTGAAGGGAGGTTGTGGAGAGGAGAGTGCTGACCTCTTCTCCCAAGTGACAGGGGACAGGACGAGAGGGAATGGCCTCAAGCTCCGCCAGGGGATATTTAGGCTTGAGATTAGGAAAAAATTCTTCACGGAAAGGGTCATTAGGCATTGGAATGGTTTGCCCAGGGAGGTGGTTGAGTCACCATCCCTGGAGGTGTTTAAGGTGAGGGTGGATGAGGTACTTAGGGTCATGATTTAGGGATTGGTGGGAATGGTTGGACTTGACGATCCAGTGGGTCTCTTCCAACCTGGTTATTCTGTGATTCTGTGAAACATTGACACATTCCCCAGTGTGAAATGACCCAGATCATAGTGTGCTAGAGCCTAAGTATATCCAGGCTAAATCATTTCTTCAACAGCCAGGATACATGGGCAGTGAGTCTTTATCTAATGCAGAAAATTCAAATCCCAATTCCCAAACACTGAATTTCTTTCTGTTCCGTGAAGTGGTAGAGTTGTACTGTAACTGTATACTCAACATCCCCATGCCTGGAGAAACATTTGAAAGCTCTTTTGCTTTTATGATTTTGATAATCTAATGTGATCTGAGTCTACTCTAAGTTGAATATGTTGCTGTCTTTACAAATTAGGGATCCAGGTACTACCCTGGACACTACACCACACTGGAATATCAAAACAAGAATTCCTAACAGGTTTTCAGGGAACAGAAAATGACCCCATCCCCTTGTTGGTGAATAACACATTGGAAATACCATTTCTGACATAACATTAACCAAGCATTACAGCATCCTGACTTGTATGAAAAATGGTGTGACCAGGAGGAGCAGGGAAGCAATCATGTCCCGTATTCAGTGCTGGTGAGGCTGCACCTTGAATCCTCTGCTCAGTTTTAGGGCCTTCAGTACAACAAAAATATTGAGCTGCTGGAGCACGTCCAGAGGATGGCAATGAGGCAGTTGAGGGTCTGCAGAACAAGTCTTATGAGGAGCCACTGAGGAAGCTGGGGCTATTTAGTCTAGAGAAGAGAAGGCTAGGAAGAGACTTTATTGCTCTCTGCAACTACCTGAAAGGAGGTTACAGCGAGGTGCATGTTGGTCTCTTCTCCCAAGTAACAAGTGATAAGATGAGAGGAAATAGTCTTAAGTTGTGTCAGGGGTGAAGTTTAGATTAGATATTAGTAAAAATGTCTTTACTGAAAGAGTGGTGAAACACTGAAAGAGGCTGCCCAGGGACATGATGGAGTCTCCATCCCTGGAGATATTTAAAAGAATGTGTAGATTTGGAGCTTTGGGCGTAGTTCAGTAGGCATGTTATATTGTGCTGATGGTTGGACTTGATGATCTCAGAGGTCTTTTCCAGCCTTAACGATTCTATGATTCTAAGTTTGATGTCTCCCTTTGATCATCATACCCTTCTTTGGATGCTATAATCTTTGATGATCCCAGACCTCTCATATCTTGTCTCTTGATCTTTTACCCTCTGGCCACTGCTCTGTCTCTGATCAGCAAACACTGGCCTTCAACACAATCAGATCTCAGAATTATTTTTGACCTGGGAAAGTCCAGGACAGTTGCTACAATAACACTGCCCTGCGATTACCGAGAATCTCAGGGAAATCTGAAAGGGTAGGAGAGTATCATTAGCTGTGTTTCACAGATGGTGAACACACAGAAGGGGAATGATTTATTTGAAGTCATCCCTCCAGGCAGAGATAGAGGCAGACAAGGAACCCAGGAGTCCTGACTTCCAGTTACATTGTAAAGTGTAAGTGGAAACCAACTGAGTGCTTACAAGCCTCTCCAGGTACAGGAAAAACCAAGGTGGCTCTAGCAGACCTGGCTGCTGGCCAGCCAGAGAAAGCGAGAACATATGGGGTCCAGATGAAATAAATGAAATCCTCTCATGGGAGTTTCAGACCTAATTGGCTGTTTTATGACCAAGGAAGCTTACAAAAATCTGGGGCCATATGCCTTTCTTGCAGCTGAGCAGGCTGCAAAGTCCAAACCAAGTCCCATAAACAGTGCTTGACCTCCAGAGACCCTCTTTCTGGTTTGGGCTTAGCAAAACCTGCCCCTTCTTGCATGAGATTGGCTTTTTTTTCCCCCTGTATGAACTTACCTCAGTGGCATTGGCAAACGAAGCCACCAATATGAGATTTGTTGGGGCTGCATGCCTTCTGTGAGGGTAAATGCAAACTTTTTCCCAACACTCCCACTGCATACACATTCTACTTAAGTGTAGTCAGCTCCGGTACCAAAAATGCTCTCTGGAGACCTACGTACCAGGCAGGATCATAGAAGCTCTATCAAGACCCTTACTGTCGCCTAAAAGATGTGACCAAGAACATGATACATACTCATGACATACTTCTCTTTGCCCATCTCTCCTATTTGCCTTTCACTTCTGTCATCAGTGTGACTTTATTGATTTTCTGCTTTTGTTTCAATACTGCCTTTTCTCCCTCTCTTTCTCCCTCTCCTGTCCTCTCCCCTCTGCTTAATGCAGAGCCAAATGGCCTGTATTTGCAACAGGCGGTGGCAAAAGGGACAAGGAAGCTCTAGTTATTTTGGAGGGGTGGCACAAGCCTTCATGATACAGAGCTGTGCAGAGAGGCAGGAGAGTATACACACAGCAGAGGGCTGTGTAGCACAAGAAGGAACTACAATACTGGCTGGAGGAAAGCAGATATCCAACATGCAACACCCTCAGGGATTAGTTTATGCTTCTAGCAGAATGATCACTCACACCCAGTGCTCCTGCACTAGCCTGGAAGATAACCTCTTGCCATCCTCCCTTCTAGTATGTCTTAGCTAAAGGCAAGATGTAACCCTGGTAGTGGAGAAACATTGCACTTAGGCTATCCAGTGCGTGGTAAGGAGATGCTGTGATGCAGCTTGTAGTATAAAAACAAGCCTCTGACTGGAAACAAAGACAAGCTCCTGTTTTTTTTCATTTCACCATTTTCAGGCCTGCAAGCAGCAAAACAAACATTTTCCTAAGTGTGGAAATGCAGCCTGCAGAGTTTGGTGATAGAAAAGGCAGAGCAGAGCCCTACTCCTGCAGTCTGTTTTCAGTTTGTTTCTCTGAAAATGCCTTGAGTGTTTTATACCTGCACTGTTGTTGAAGGTGGCAGACAAGCCAATGTTGTTATTCTGCTGTGGGAGAGAAACAGAAATAAAAATAATAACCATGTGCCTTCTGTCTTGGAGTTCTGGAGGGAGTACAGAATTTACTCTCCTCCTTTAGGATTTATCCTCCTTTAGGAGGATCTGGGACCTGGTCTGCTGCCACTCCATGTGAATTCAGAGGACTTAGTAACATTTTAAATACCAAATACAGCCTCATTTAGTCTGATGTATCTTGATATTTCCCCTTTGAAATACCCAGATATCACAAGACAAAGTCCTCCCTCTGCAAAAGTTTGGGCTATATTTCAGAAATGGGTATTCACTTGGTGTTCCTGATCTTTTCAAGGTCCTTAATCCAAATGCTTCAGTACCTCTGCGAATTTGCTTCATCTGGCAACACGGATACCTACAGTGGTGAGCTGTTTCATCTTCTTTTGTAGACAGGGGAGAGAATCTGATACCTCTGGGGTGCAATTCATCCCATGCTGATGTCTAAAACAGGTGAAATGAATCATGCCCTTGACAAACCTCTGGTCTCCGTGGACTGGAAAGACAGCCTAGCATGATGAAGCCAGACAAACAGCACTATAGACATCTAGAATGGAGAGGAGACTCTCCAGCATTTCATAGGCAACACTCCAGAATGAAAGAAACCAGAGGGATAATTCAGGAACCTTTACTCATCTTGGCACAGAGAGAGGAGAGTGCTGGGCTCTTCTCCCAAGTGACAGGGAACTGGACAAGAAGAAATGACCTCAAGCTCCACCAGGGGAGATTTAGGCTGGACATTAGGAAAAAAAAAAAATCACATAAAGGGTCATTTGGCACTGGGACAGGCTGCCCAGGGAGGTGGTTGACTCACCTTCCCTGGAGGTGTTTAAGGCATGGGTGGACGAGGTGCTAAGGGACATGGTTTAGTGTTTGAGGGTTGGACTCGATGATCCGGTGGGTCTCTTCCAACCTGGTTATTCTATGATTCTATGATTCCTCTCCTCTTTAGCTATTAAACAACACTTGTGCTGGGCACAGAGAAGCAGGATCCCGGGATCTTTTCTGTGGAGAGTGGTCTTGCCTAAAATGGTACCATTTTTGGCTTGGATTCCAGGTCTCCTCTTCCCCATCCTCTCAGGGACCTTGACAGAGACACTTGGCTGCTTTTTCACTGGCCTCATGATGGAGCCAGAGCAGTGTGCAAATGTGGCATCATGTGCCAGGGGATCCTACCTGCCAGGGAAGGGGTGTGAGCATCCATGCAGCTCACTGTAATTTCTCTAATGGCTTTCTTTGGCTTGATAGATATTGAAGGAAGCTTGTTGCCGGGGCAATTTCCATGGAGAGATAATAAGAGATCATTTTCAAGTGAGCGAAACTTTAATGGCACATTCTGGTAATGAGGCAGCAAGGAGAGTAATGACCAGAGACCTCAGAGTGAGAGCACATCATGAGAGAGGGGGGAGAACTCTTAGTTCACCTCTCGAGGCAAACATTTGAGGCCTGATCTTTGTCCTCTGGAAGTCAGCCTGGAGTTTTGCTGCTGACTACAAGAGAGAGGAAGATTAAGACCTAAGTACTGGTAATGGGGCTGAGTGGCTCCATAGAGATGCCCCAGTGAATTCGCTGGACAAGCAGGAAGACTCTAGCAGGGTTCAGACACCAAATGTTTCAACTCTTTTCTTCAACAGAAGATAAGTTGGAAACAAAAAATGAAGGAGAGCTGAATACCCCTGTGTACAACCATGTGCTTGCCCTCTGAAACCAACAGGAAATATTTTAGCCTGTGTATGTTAAAGGATTGTGTTCCTAAGTGGTAGGGAAGGATGTATAACAGAAGAGAAGGTCCTGTCTGTTTTGACCTCCGTGTCCTATGATGGGCATCTTTGGAAATCTGTAGGAAGTAGATCTGAAATGGTATAATTGTGGTAAAGGAAGCGGGCTGGCAGGCAGAGATCAAGGGTCTATGGATAGGGAAATCCTAAGAAGAAAGACAAAGAAAAGCACTCATCTCCTTCAGCTTTTATATCCCAGGAGGAACTATACGTATTCCTCTAGTGTGAGTGTAAATATGGAGCCTAGTAGCCAATATAAACAAAGTCACTTCCAGATTATGTGAGAAAACTCTGCCCCTGCTAGACCAGCACAAAGAGACAGAGTGCAAAAGACCATGGAGAACCTATGTAGGACCAAAGATACCTAAGGTTCGGGATTATGCTTTCTATTCAGTTCTGAATCTCAGATAAACCTGAGAAGGTTTGCCTAGGAATTAAACTACAAAAAAGGCTGTGGATGTCCTGCCTCCATCTGGAGCCATGAAGAACATTCATGCCTCTCAGTTCCTTTAATTCATCTCTGTAGGTTGGTTTTGCCTTGCTCTTAAGGAAGGCCCTCAATCAGCTGCTTCTTAAGGGCATCCAAAGCCAGTTGTTGTTTACCTCCTTTCAAAAGAAGGAAGGTGAAGGGTCTGCTTTCCTTCAGCCTCATTAACAGTTGTTCCATTAATCACAGCTTTCTCTTCAAACTCAGAGACAATCTGTCCAATTAACATTAAAGCTCTAGCAGTCACTTGCAACTTTGCAAGTGGCACTTTGACAACCGTCATTAATAAGTCTAAGATTCTTAAAGCTGCTCACAAACAAAGAGCCCAGTTGTACCTTGTTAATACCCTATGCTCCTTGTTTGCATGAGCAATAGAGCCAGGCTCCATTCTATTCACTTTTATGATGGATATCAGCAGAGCCCAGGTCCCCAGATACTTTTTCCAATAGACCTCTCTCTCTGTCCATCACATCCCACCACTTCCCCTGTATTCACCTAGGCAACTCCTTTCTCCTGCAACATATCCCCAATCCCCAACTAGGCTTTAACACTGGATTGCACCTGAGTGAAAGGAGCTGTAGGTTGGGAAGTATCAGCAAATTAGAGTGTAGGTCCAACAGAAAAGGTGCTTAATAATGTCTTGTGGGGGTTATGCAATATAAGCAGAGAACAATAGAAGAATTAAGGTGTGGAGAAAAAGTTACCCACTTAACTATGAGCCTCTTAGTCTAACCTTGACTTGAGATTTCAAAGTGAATTTTGAAGGAAAGAACAATTAAATACCTAGAGATAAAGAGGAAATGAGATAAGATGCAACATGGGTTTACGAAATGCAGATTGTGTCAGATGAACATGATAGCTTTGTTTTGATAAGATACCTGATTTTCCAGACAAAGGAAACGGCTGCTGATCTCCTTTATCTAGACTTCAGTAAGGAATCTGATAGGTGCCATGTGGGAAATCATTAGTGAAGCTGGAGGAAAGGAGGATTAGTAAAATGTAAGGTGAGGTGCAACTCTCTGGAGGGAGTTTACCCAAAGAGTTTCTCACAGAGCAGTTTTGGAACTGATCTTTTCTTCTTGCAGATAATCTTGGCAGCGAAAGCAGGATCCTGAGGCTAAAATCACCCACTGACACAGAACAGGAAGTTTTGGCAATGCAGCAGAGAATGAGAGTATGAGTCTGAAAGAACTAAGTGACCTTGAGAAAAAGAATAATTGAAATGAGATCGAAAACAAAAAGGTTGAGATGACAGGTCACAAATCTGATGACTTGTGATAGCCTCAGATATAATATAGGAGATGATGGGCTGCAAATGATCAAGGAGATCTATGTGGTCTGAGTGACTGCAGAGTGACTGAGACATCAGGCACAGAAAGGCAAATGCTATTCTTGGATGCATCAGGAGGGATATTTCAACAAATACAGACAAAAAGTGGTGACATTGACTCTGGGTCTGACTTCTTAAGGTCAAGATGGATGAGCATAACCTTGCATGGATGCAGAGGAAGGCTGGAACATGACATAGAAGATGGAAAACAGATCACAGAGAGGAGAGCAAAAGTGTCGGGAACAGCATATTTAATGTAGTAAAACACAGACTGACATGGGAGAAGTTCTAGAGAGTAATATAGCTCCATAAGCTGATATGATGCAGATCCCGAAGCAAGTAGGGCATGAATGCAGTCATACTAGAGTTAGGAGGAAAGGTTCCCTGTCTATTTGTGGAAGATACAGGGACAAAAGCGAAGGTTTTGAGGTCTGAGCTCTTCCTTTAACACCTGAAATGACAAAGACTGGCCTCACTTGCCCAGGAGTTCCCTAACACTCATGTGTTCCCAGGCGGGCTACTTTTCCTTTGAGTTTTTCCTAGTATTCTGGACAGCTTTCTCATTCCTGATGCTCCTGAGAATACCTCCAGGATCCTGCCAGAGAGTTGGTACATCTGTGTGGGAAACTAAAGTGACGATTGCAGCCCACATAGGGAAATCTCAAGTCTAATATAGACAGGACAGGTAACAAAATCAAGGAAAAAAAGACTCAACAGAAGAGTTAGCATGGTGTAAGAATGCAAGCTACCTGCCTAGGGTCCTGGTGGTCTGCTTTCTATCCTGTGCTGTCACACATTTGCTGCTCTGTGTTAGCATTTCTTGACACTTTCCTCCTGTCTTACAGCAACATCTGAAACAATCACCTCTGCATTTTGCTGGCTAGAGATGCCTAAAGAGGGTAAGCTGGCAATTGGAATCAGACGCACTGATACAATTTGCGCAGTGCATGTTTTCCCTTCCTGTCTATTGCTCATGCATTAGAGTAATTTTAAGCAGCATATGCTTTTTTCTTCTCCTTTGTATTTGCCTCATTTTCAGGCCTTTTGTGAAACTGGGACAAGTGCTTTCTGATGAGCTGACTATGGATTTGAGGAGCTTGCTGAGATGGCTGTTTACTGGGTGGGTATGAACTGGGCTTAAATCTAAAGGAACTGTTAATGCCTTGTCTGGCACAGGGCTATCACACGTGTCACAGCTTTGATTATTGCCATCTGTCATGCTGGGAGGTCAATGTGAGATGAAAGAAGATTGGGAAACAGTCAGATTTGAGCAATCAAGGTGATATGTTCCTGGAAGAGGCTGGGAGGCAAAGAGAGGAAGGCATTGGTGAGCCTGCAGGTTTCCTTCTCAGCTTTGGACCGGCAGCACACATGTTGTAATTACATGTAGACCCATCTATTTAAAGATATTTTTGCCAAGTTTTTTCCCCTGCTGTGATGATTATGTCAGCCTGTGCCGGGCACTGGGAAACCTGCTGGGCCTTGAGGAATGGAGAAGCACGAGCTGTGAATTAGGAATTGTCAGTGACTTGTCACCTCTTAAAAAATGCAAACCCACCAGTATCCAAGGGCGTGGAGGGTTGCATCATGACTTGGACATGGGCTCTGCCTGTCTGTCTGCCCCATCTCTTTAACATATATGCAAGGCAGCTTGTCCTTTCAAAGTACTCCTGTATGTTGGGAACTCTGCGGAATCATAGTTATTGCTGTTACTTCTCTTGAATGCAGCTCTTGACTACTTTATTCCAAGTTCTTTTCATACACAGCCCAGAAGAGAGGCTGGTGGGCAGGGTTTGGCTTGGAGGGTGATGGGTTTGGTTCAGAGGGACTGGAAACAAGTGGTTAAGGCAGCAAGTGGCACTTTTGCTCCTATGCTATGTTCTCATGCCAAGCCAGTTGTCCCAGCTGGTGATGCTTCTGTGTCCACAGAGTAACTCAGACGCTTTCCTGGATCCACCCTTTCCATAATCTGCGTTTGTCAGAGCAGGATACTAAGGCACAGGGAGTGAAAGTGATCCAAAGTCAATGTTTACAGCTGTAAAAAATATTCAGGAGTTTTTAACATTTAGTGATTCATTCAACATGACATGAGATTTGGGTTCTCCAGTCTCTGTGTCTGCATGATAGTTGCATATTTCTTCCAGTCCCTTAGAGGTTTCTCAGCCCAGCACAGAGGTATGTGCCTGCTGGCTTCTGTGTCACCCACTCCTACCCCTTACCTTGCCCTGGCAGCACAGGAGCTCTCCCTAGAGCAAGTGTATGTAGGAAAAACAGTTCTGCTAAGGCCTGAGTCCTCTTTCAGATACATATGTAGAGTGTCAGGCTTCATTGCCCTGTCCGTGCTGAGCTTCCAGGTTAGGAAGCCCTCCATCCACTCCTGTGGGTTCACCGTGTTGGCAGGTTGATGGCGAACCTCTGAGCGTATTTGTTCCCTCCAGAAAAGGTCAATGCCCAGCTCTTCAGGACTGTGGCACCATGACCTTTTCAAAGTACAGACAGATGGAAGTGGCTCTGTGGAGAAAGGGCAGGGCAGGAGGGCAACTGGCAGCCTTCCTAGGAGTTTGTTTTAGTGAAAAAAAACATAAAAGTCTCCCAAACACATACACATCTATGGGCAGTTCCTCTCCTGCTTTAAATTGGTTTAGATCCAGTGACTTCAGTTGTGCTGTAGTGCTTGAACCAGCCTTCAGTCAACCATCTCTTCCTATTCTCATGATGCTTCTCCAGTTCCTCCACACAGTGTGAGATCACTCAACTCATATTCTTATAGTGCTCCAAGGATCTGGATTTACTCTCTCTGGTACTTAGAGAGTTGTTTATGTCCACACAAGAAGGGTAAGAAATGGAGCCAAATCTGCCTTCTCCAGCTGGGCCATCCAGTCTTATTATCCATCCTTCACAGAAGCCAATCCAGGCACAAAGCTATAAAGTAGATGGGATAGTCTTTAGTGACTGCCTGCTAACTACCAGACATGGGACCGCTGCTGCGGAGTATGAAGAGAGATTGGGACAGAACTTGCAGGTGATGTGCAGTGCTGCCCCACTCAGAAGGATGCTTTGCTAATGTATTTCCATGAAATAAAGGTAAAAGCTAAACTGTAATTACATTTCAGGGCCTGTATACATTTCACTGTATCAGGAGAAGAATTACCTCTCCCTTGGATCAGTATTGCAAAAATGGGTTGCAGGTGTATGGCTCAGAAAAAAAGAAGAAAGACACTTAGTTCAAGGTCCCAGAAGCCACAATTCACATGTTATTTTTGATGTCTTGGTTTCAGGATAAGACACAAAGATCTTTGCTAACTGCCTGAACTCTGTGAAACATCTATCTTTAGGACAAGGCTCATGCTCAAATGAACAGTAGAACTGGGGTTGAGAACTGGAGCTATTTCATAGATGAGGAGAATGGACAAAGCAGACCCCATGTCCTCTGGAGAACACAGTTAGGTTAAATTACCTTATTGACTAAATGAGATGAAGCATGGAGTAAGTTTAATTTCTGTGTTACTTTCTTGTTAATAACAATATCTAATTAAGGCATCTGGTGACAGCTTAATGGGCAGAGAAGGAAAAAAATTAAGAAGGTTTTACTGAATTGTTCTTTCAACTTTAGCTCTCTGGATTTGAATTAATCCATTATCAGAGACAGTGCCTTGTTTGTATTAATCTGTTCAGCCCGGGAGTGTAAGGTGTAGCTTTATTGTCTAGGAACTATCCCTTAAAATTAAACTCGTTTGTATGAAGATGATTGCTTGAAGGGGAGATTAACCTTTATGATGTGATGATGGAAGTTGTTGTTCATTTCAAGAGCCCATGAAGACTGTTGGGAGCTGGAAGTGATGGAAACTGGACTAGGATTTGGTGACACAGATGAGAGGTGGAAATGGAGTTTGTCTTTGATGGAGCTCCTCTCATCCACTTTTTCACATTTGATTTCATTGTGAAGTTATTAATATTTATATATTTTAAAAAGAGAGAGAGAGAGATATTTAGAAGTGCCTGAACTCTTATTAGTATGTATGTGCAGCATCTCATGCAACAAGATCCCTATCCCTGCCTAGGACCTTTGTGTGATACTAAATAAAAGATGGGTGATTTATCAATAGCAGAGTGTTCAGTTTTGTTTGTTATGTGCTGCACATTACCTTTCCTCCTCCTGCTGCTGGCTTGCAGAAGAGACAACCATGTTGTCCGTGGCCTCTTGCAGAAGAAAAACCCTTTGGCTTTTTCTTCTTGTTATCTTTTAATATGAAAGACATTGAGGCTGTGCATAACAATATTGTAAGCCCTGGCCCCTCAGATTGGGTTGACACTACAACCCGTATAACATTGGCGTGTGTGAACAGACCAGTTGCAGTTAGCTGGAAACTCAGGGTGGGACACAAGGTTTCTAGGACAGTTTAACCACGTCAAATCTCAACCCACACAAAAATGTGGTATGAATCCAGCAAGGACACAAGTGTAGCCCTGACTAAACAGTTCTGTGTAAAATGACACTGAGTTGTTTTCAAGCTCTTCTATAAGTGATTGATCTCCTGTAACAGGACACGTGCAATTAACCAGCAGCTCCGCTATTAATAACTGTTTCTGAGCATGTGCATAAAATGAATTGGGGTCTCTGTGGATTATTACCTTTCTCCATCTGACACTTTTTTAGATGAATGACATGGAACAAAAAGGGAATATTAAGAGTATATAATTGAGTGTGTACTAGCGTTTATGAAGAGATTCCTACAATAACTGTCATGTTCCACCTGACGGAGTAGCTGTTATGTGAACATGCCAAAGCACCACTTTACTTACTGTTATCTTTGTTCTCACTTGCTTTCTCCTCATTAGCTTAAAATCTCCTTTAGCTGATGCCACTGGATGCAGCCTGAGTAATGACTTGAGTGCAAAATGAGGATGAGAATAAAGAATGAGGTGACACTTAACTGTCAGAGGTCTCAAATTGGGCACCAAAGTGAAAGGAGACCCAGTACCTCAGAGGCAGAGAGTTTCTGCTGTTTCTACCAATGACAGGTGCCCCTGTGCTAGACACTGTCAAACCTCTGCTCCAGAGGGAACAGCTACATCAGGCAGAGAAGCACTACAAGGAAAAGGAAAGTGCGGGGGGATGAAGTGACTTGCTTTCTCAGTCACAGTGCATTGATGGCAGAGCCAGGAAAAGGAGCTGTCTGTACTGGATGGCTGTGTTGGGTATCCCAGATCCTTAGCTGGAGAATCCTGACAGGGCTGTCCTCTTGTGTGAATGACAGTGTGAGAAAAATGTGATTTTTTGGAAAGAAAAAACTTACCTACAGTCTTAAACTAGGCTTTGTAGTGGATGCAGCAAGATGTAAACCAAAGCCTCACAAGGCAGTAACTGGTTTTTGATAGGGCTGTGCTGGGGAGACCTGTGATGCCAGGACAGCACTGTGGTCCTGCTATCCATCATACCAAATGACAGCAAAACTGGCAGGGTCTCAAGGCCATCCTGTGCCAGTGGGAGAAGTTTTGCTTTCACACTTTTCACAGCTGTATTGGTGTGTCACTGGTTGCACTGAAGTTCTCCAACAGAGAAATTTGCTGCTCTGAGCTACATTAAAATAAAATATCTTAGCTTTAATGTGCTGAAAACCTATGAGGATGTAGTGGCGCTGGGGTGCTTTTATTAAAGAAAGGGTGCAGCTCACAGGAAATCGAGTTTCCTGGCAGCCATAGACCAGAGCTGATTAACACAGCACAGATCCTCCTCTGGCCCTGGGGGTGGCTGGTGCAAGGCTGGCCAGGAGCATCTTGGAGTTATAGGGATACTGCTTACACCTGCAGACATGCACCCTGAGATGGTTTACAGAAGGATGCTTTGCCTTTTGGCAGCTAGCCCTTGTGTCCTTTTATATCCAATGGCACAGAGGAATGTCCTTTGCATCTCAGCTTTCCCTTCCCCTCACCAGTCTGGCCCTTTTTCCATTGCTGTCCTGAATCTTTCCATTCTGTTTTCTTTCTATGCCCTCTTTATATTTTCCCTTGTCCATCTTTCACACACACGCACACACACACAGAGTCACACACTCAACCCTGCTAGAGCTGCAGACCTGCCTGCAGATCTTGAATGCAATAGGACTGAAGAATATCCTGTCACCTCCTGCCCCTCTACATCCCCCTGCCCCATTCCCCACTGATCTATTACAAAGGACAGGTAACCTCAGCCAGAAAGACGGATGCCACAATTACGTTCCCCTTTTCAGCAGCCCTTGCTTCTTCCTGATGGAAATCGTGGGCAAGAAAAATCTATTATTACTCTCCAAATCATATCAAATATTTATCAGGGTAATTCTCTAGTTATCACCACCGACTGCAAGCCTTAGTCACGTAGTAAATCTTGTTAGTGTCATCTCTGGGAACGTGTCTCGTCTGTCTCCTCAGCCGAGTGCTGCATAAACCAGGTTGCCCCAGGGGAATTCGGCTTATGGGAGGCAGTGGAGAAGCAGGAGGTGGAGGTGACCAAAAATGGGCACAAGCTTTCCAAACCCCCTTTCTCCCAGGACATGAGATGGGGTCCATTCAGGATGGGGCTGAGGGGAGAGCAGGTGGGTTGTAGGTGGGATGGGGAGGCCTGCCGGGCCACACCAGTTGTTGCCTCCCCAATGTACCAGACACTGTACAGATAAGCTCATTCCTCACCAGAAACTGTCTGAAAAGAGCGGTGTATTAACTTCCCTGGAGTCATTCAGGGCCACTCACAGGGTAGAACAGAGGTCAGGGGCTCTGGCTGTGTGGCCAGTGGCTCAATTACATGATTATGCTTTCAGAGCATTGTGGCTGGTTTGAAGTAGCTCTGTCCTGGGGGTCCTGTAAGTCAGGGCAACCTTGACATCTCTGCTAGTCATGCCAAGGACTCTCCCCTTCCACCCGCTATGTAAAGCACTAGCAAATGCAGCCACTCTAGCTGGGATTTTGTTGTTGTTGTTGGCATTAAAATGTTTCCAGATTGTACCTATTTTTAAACTCTTTATTGGGTCAGATCTGGACAGCTTGGAGACTTCAGCTCTTCCCTCTTTCTACCCCTGTGCACATAACTTATTGCTGCAAAGGGAAGAAATGAGCAGCAAATTTCCTTTGCCAGAACCAATCAATCTGGCACCTGTCATCAACATCACAGCAGCTATAAAATATTTAATTTCTTAATGATGAATTGGCAGATTGTTTTAAAAAAGACAACAAGGAAACAAAGAGAAGGAAACAGACACTCACAATCTGCAGTCACACTCTTTGCCAGGCTGAGCCTTTGGAGCTGAAAGCAGGAATGTGTTTTTCCCTCCAAGCTACCTGACAGTGCTGTCTAGTAATAAAGCCTTGCTAGTTGTTTTGGCGATGTTCCTTCTCAGACAGTTGTCAGACCCTTGCCTTGCCATCCTAAAGTCTCTCCACTGATTCCTGATGAGACTCAGCCTTCAGAGGAGGATTGTTTTCACAAAATAGGAAAACAGCTTCTCAATGGCACAGATCTTCTCTCCTTCAAGTGCTGATGCACTGGTATAAATAAAAAAGGGAATGACCAGGCTAGGTCAGAGAACAACCCCATCCAGTCAAGTATTCTACCTCCAGCAGTGACCACCAGTGTTTGGTTTGGGAAATGTGTAGGAATAGGTCCACCATACATTGCTATTTCCTTAAAAACCTCCAGCAGTCTGTAGCCCAGGGAGATCTTTGTGGTTTCTAGCTCCAACTGGAATTTTCTTCCACTCACTTGCCTAGTCATTTTCTGACCCACAGAATCTTCACTCCAATAGTCCCACAGTTCTCCTGCGTGAAGCCATGTACCTTATTTTGGTTTTTTAGCACATCGTCTGCTAATTTAACTTGATGTTTCCAGTTCTTGCATTAAGAAGACAGTGAAAAATCATTCTTTCTTCATCTCCCCTCCCTTGGACAGGTTTGTCTCACAAAACAGGGAACGGCATAAAGATGCCTTGGCTAACGGTTACCAGGATTCTAAGTCTGCAGTGGACAGTCTGATTTCACAGGCATGGCAGCTTATGTGTGCCCACGGATACCTCTTGTCTCTGGTACCTACAGTTATGAGCTTGGAGGGGAGCCAGACTCTTTACCAGTCTTTTTGCCAATGCATAAAGCGATGCTGGTGGCAGCCACCAATTCAGCTGATGCAGCTGCTGTGGAAACGGGATTGCTCAGATAGCAAGACCCTTCACTGTGGTTATGTGAATTACTTACAAATCTTAAAAACCTTTTCCCTGTTCTGATGTCAAATTGTATCCAGTCCTTTTGCACCTCACTAAATCCTATAAATACACAGGCAGGCAAGATGCCTGACCAAAGAGCCCCTTTTACTTTAGTGTTTTCTGCTGGGATTTATTTGAAATACAGTGATATTTGATTTTTTTTCTTTTTGATTAACTTCTAACTCCTGTTCTTGGGACCTTTTCATCACAAGAGTCATAAGGTTTCACTAAAGCAAATACGAACTTCTAGCCATCACAAAACCCCTCAAAACTGGAGTTCTAAAGGCTTACACAATCCTCTTAAACCCAAGAGAAACGAAGAGGAAGCGAGTATTTTTCACTTATCACCACTTATTATTTTTAAGTTGGTCTCATGATTTGAAGTGGTGACGCTCCTCAGTGGCGTGACCAAACCTACACTATTCATCTGGGCTGGGGGAGTGCACTGGGAAGTTTGGCAGACGCAAGTGGGTGGCTGGCAGCTCGGATGCAGTGTCTTCGTGCTCCCTCCTCTGCTTCTCCTGGCAGCACGTGGGGAGCTAGGGTTCCAGCAGACATCCACGGTGGGATTGGCCGGTTGTGATGGGATGGCAGTGTGCAGTAGATAACGAGGTTCTTGCAGCATCTTAGCTCAATTTACAGGGAGGTATTTGGCAGAGCCCTCAAGCTCTTTCTACTCTGGTGACTTGTTTTAGCCTTCCCGTAGACATCCTGTGTAAATACATGAAACCAAAGCTCCCGCTTGTACAGGAAGGACTTAATCTGTTTTCAAGAGGGGTCAGTGAAATTAGCAGCAGTGCTCATCACCACCAGAAGCTGGTACACGATGGCAAACTGCCACTTCTGACTTCATCCTCTCCCTGACAGCATGGATGCTCTAGGGCAAAGCAGGGTTTCCCCCAGCTCCTGTGCAAAGGCTCTGGACTGCAGAAGCTGTTTCCATACACACCAAAGCACATTGCACTCCTAAAGGCTGGTTGCTTCGGCATAGCGATAATATGGACTCAAAGGACAGTACTTCCATGTCAGACAGCTCATTTCCCTGTTAACTCTGGATCTGTCTTCCACAGATGATGTTTAAAGAGAAGTTTGCTCCATTGATCCTGTCTAATAACTCCTTGGAAGTTCTGAATGGAAAACATCCTGCTTATCTCTAATCCAAACTGGTTTTTTCTCTGCCTCTGGGCCAAAAAACTGCAACAAGCTTGGCCTTTGTGGGAGTAGGGGATGCTGAGCAGACACAGGGCTGCCTGCTGCCTTTCTGGCCATGGAGAGAGCCTGAAAACCAGCATCTTCCTCTGTGCCACCTGCTGTGAGGTTTTTGCGTATGCAAGAGGTAATTAGAAAGCAGCAATCCAGCAGCTCCTAGTTGCAGACTGCAGCACAGTAACTCTGAAGAGGCACCTCTTTCCCATCTATTAAAATAGAAACCATTGCTAGCAAAAAAAAATTGGGGACTGTGACTCAAAGTGGAGGAAGGAAAAGGGATAGGGATGAACGGTAGCTAGACACCCACATCAGGAAAGCATCTAAGCAAAACTGCTTGCATCCTACTGTTGTCAACGTGATTTCAAATTAAACATATGCTTAAGGAGAGAAGGGACAGAGAAAATAGTTGGCTGCAGGAAATTTTTGTCTTGCAGTGATAGAAGGCACATGTTAAGGGTGCCCATGAGATCCTGCTTATCTTTCTTTCTTGTTACCCCAATTCAGCTCAGGACACACTGGTCTAAGGGAGTCTTTCTGCCCTTGACTCTTTGCCAGGCATACCTGTTTGGAAACCTTTCTACACACGGAGCAGGCTAAGAAAGGTAAGGAAATGCAAAGAGGAGAGAAATGAACACGTATGAATGCCCCTAATTTTGGTTATGCTTTTGCTGTCACTTATACTGCTATAAAATGAATGTAAAATATTGTGATTCCACACTAATATTTTTTTTCATCCATTTACATTGGCATAAATTCCCTCTGAGTAGAAATTTTTGTCAGAATCTGGTTGAGGCAGATCCTTTATTTTATTATTTGATTGCAAAGAACCTACTTTCTCCCAAATATCTTTTTTTTTTTCATTAAAAAGTAATTACTGAACATGATCAGCCAAAGCCACCTATTGCAGTAAAGTTAGTCTAGCTAGAGAGCTGTAGTGTGAGAGGAAACCAGGAATATACCAGGCACTGAGGTGGGAGCATCACTAAAGCTAATTATAACACTTGCAGCCTAAATAGTTTGGATCCTTGTTAGATGGATGAAAAAGTCAACCTTTCAATATAAGAAAAGCAGTCACCCTCCTCCATAAGCCAACTTCATCCTCCCTGGAGGTGTTTAAGGGATGGGTGGATGAGGTGCTGAGGGACGTGGTTTAGTGTTTGATAGGAATAGTTGGACTCGATGATCCATTGGGTCTCTTCCAACCTGGTGACTCTGTGATTCTATGATTCTGGGGATGTGTGGGGGCCCATGGCAGAGACAGGTGCTGCTGGCTTGGCACAGGATGAGGATGACTGGCATATAGGCACTGGGATTAAAACCATGGCGGTGATCCTGCTTCATCCCTTCACAGTCTGCAGTGCCCGAGGAGGGCAGGGAAATGGGGGCAGGCCAGCATGATATGGGGTTAAAATGGCTGCAGGGTGCTTGGTGCCTCCCAGGTGCAACAGGACTGGCGCATCTGTTGTTCTGGGGACAAAAAGGCCACCAGGACTAAGGCCAACTGAGCACAAGATGGCCGGGAAAGAAGGACAATGCCCCACGCTAGCCCTAAGGTGTTTAAGCTGCTGATGGCTGAATGCAAATTTCTCTCTGGGAGCTTTTGCCGGGGCTGCCTGATGTGGGGAGGGTGACAGCCAGGGAACCCAGAGACAGGCTGGCAGGGAAATGCAATGGCCAGAAACCCCAGAGCCAGGCTGGCGGGGAGGAGAACCTCTGCAGTGCGGGGGGACAGGGCAGGGTGGCGTTTGGGAAGGGATCCCCTCCACATAGCTGCCCGGGTGGCAGGTCAGGAGGCCTGGAAACACCAAGGCCTGGAAACACCAAGGCCTGGAAGCACCAGGCCTGGAAGCATCAGGCCTGGAAACACCAAGGCCTGGAAACACCAAGGCCTGGAAGCACCAGGCCTGGAAGCACCAGGCCTGGAAACACCAAGGCCTGGAAGCACCAGGCCTGGAAACACCAAGGCCTGGAAACACCAAGGCCTGGAAGCACCAGGCCTGGAAACACCAAGGCCTGGAAGCACCAGGCCTGGAAGCACCAGGCCTGGAAACACCAAGGCCTGGAAACACCAAGGCCTGGAAACACCAAGGGCTGGAAGCACCAGGTCTGGAAACACCAAGGCCTGGAAATGGAGCTACTGCATGCTGCGGGCAGCCCCTGTACTCCTGCCTAACATCAGGCCTTATTTTCCTCCTTTTTCCTCCAGAAGAGCTCTTTCAGACCATGGAATTTTAGCAGTCGGTGTCACAATCCATAGCCCTGGCGTGGTTGTCTGGCTGTGCGCCTTGCATTATGCACGACTCTTTCACTTCCTTCACTCTGGGGCTTTCTAACATTTTTTACTCTATTTCCTTTATTTTTAATTTCTTGGTGAGTGCAAGAGCCATAAGCAAGGCCTGTGAAGCCCAGAGTGCCCTGTGATGACACCATGTCTGTCCACACAGCGATGCTGTTCATGGCATCTGCTTTTCGGCTCCATGAATGCAGGGTTGGACCTGGCTGCAGCCTCCATTGTGAGGCAGAGGCAGAACAAGACACAAAAGGCTTTTCCTCTCCTGGCTCTCCAACTGTTCCCTCCTGGTTTGTCCTCCCTGGGGCTTGGCACTCTCTGGGACAGTCTCTGCCCTGAGATGTGGAGCAGGCAGGCGGTCAGGGAGAGCTGCGAGGGCTATGAGTTCCAGATCCAGCACAGAGGGCACCGGGGCAGAAACTGGGACCTCGTGATGTGCATGTCTTCACCTCCACTTGTGTCAGGTTGGACCACAAGCTGGGGAGAATTCCCAAAGACTGAGAGAGCGATCATTTTCCCCTGAGCCTGACAATGCACGTGGATGCATCCTTTTACCTGCCCTGCAGGGCTTTTGCCCTGAGTAGTTGGGGTTTTCTTACCTTAGCTCATTTTTCCCTTGCATTCACTCATTTTTCCCATGTGAGAGCTCATTTTTTTCATTGCAGAACACCCGAGGGCTTGGTTAGGCTCCAGGATTTGCTTGCCTATCTTGCTGCTTGCCTGAAGCTTGGAGGGAAGAAAGGCCCGAGCTGCAGAGAGCAGGATGAATTGCAAAGTTTTGGGCTGGAAAGATGGCATCACAGCAATGGGAGAAAATATGAGTACTGGAGGAGGGTTTCATTTGAAGTTGTTCTATGGAGGGGACTAGGGGAATGGGGAGATGTTACAGGCCATGCAATGACAATGATGGCCCTGTGGAGAGGCTGGACCCTTGCTGACTGCAGAGGAGGTGCAAACAGATCTTATTCCCAAAAGACATGACAGCAGCATGCCAAGGTGCCTTTTCCCACCAGGGAACAAGCAAAGGGAATGCAGTGACACCAGAGTCCCCAAGTGCTGCCAGCCATGTGCCCTGCCCTCCTCATGCTATGTATGGTCTGGGGCTCCTCTGTCCCCAGGTTTTGCTGCTGGACATCCCCATCCCAAGACCCCGAGGTGACAGAAAACCATGTTGCACTTGCCAGTCACTGCTGCCACCCCTGATGGGGGCACTTTGCAACTGTCACCATAGGTGATATCAAGGCATCGTGACACCATTTGCTGGCATTGTTAATGGGCACTTTGTCCCATGGATTCATTTAACAACATGGCACAAATCCTGACAGGAGCTGAGGACCCGCCGTGGCTGGAACAGTGTTTATTAAGCAGCAAGAAGGGCCTGCTGGGAAAACTCCAGGATGAGGAATTTTCCAGGTGAAAGAGAGGGCAAAACCCCCATTTTCCACTCCATAGCTCCTCTGCTGAAGAATCTTTTGCCGTTCTGAGATCTCCATAGCCTTCAACAGCCCTGCAAGATACGGGGCCAATTTCAGTCCTGTGCTGAAGGACGTGGAGATTGCTGAAACATTTAGTCACTCAGAGAACATCACAGCACAGGGCTGCCCTGAGGTCACTTCTCCGTGTGCATGTGACATTGGTGGCTGCAGGACTTCCCTTTCCTGGGTGGTCAGTGCCAGGGGCTGGGACATGCCACCTCCAGGGACATCCAGGGGCACTGAGGTTTTGCGTCCCGGTTCTTCTGCCTCCCTGTCTCCTGCAAGTTTGGGCAGCCAGGATTATCTCTGCAGTGCGTACCTAAAGCACAGGATGGCACTGCAGGAGCGCAAAACTGCTTCTGTCTCCTTTGCAACTCAAGTGGATTTTTAACCCCTCTGCAGAAGCAAAACCGCTACAGGTACAGAAGCTTGTCCAGGGACAAGTTGTCGAGAGAAGTTTGGGGTAAGGCGATGCCCAGCACTCTGCTGTCTCCAGCTAGGGTAGAGCCTTGGGTCCAAGCTGTCGGCTGTCCCTGAAGGATTGCCCCATTTCCTTGGGGTCAGAGGAGACACAAGTACATATTGCGCTGCAGCGTGGGCCTGAGCATGTGTGTGAGCTGGCATCTTCCACAATGCAGGGCGGATGTTTTTGCAGTGGCTCCTCCGCTGTGCATGGCAGAGTCCCTGGTCATGACATCCCTGAAGCCATTCCCATCAACATGGGCCCAAGTAATCCTTCCCCAAATAGTGTAGCTGCGCTCAGCCAGGCAGCAAGACAGGCAGGCTTAGGCTGATTTGGGCAGTAGCACCTGTAAGCCAGTGTGCCCCAAACAGTTTTGCCTGTGTGCACTGAGGAGAGCTGCCCGTGCCCCGGCCCCGCTCAGATCCCTTGCTGCCACGTCGTCTGGCTTCACCTCCTGAACTCACACCGGCAGGGAGAGGGTCTTCAATTAAACACCAGTTGGAATCAAGCCCTGGTCCGGGTCTTGCATGGTAACATCCTGCTGGCTGGCAGCTGTGTTTTGGAAGAGAGTGAGCAAATCTGTTAGTTTGCTGGTTCCTGAAGGTACTGATCCTCTAGCCGAAAACTGAGGAAAGATGTGAAGAGAAAGGCTACAACAGCATTTCTATAGAGCACATGCTTTTTCCTGAAATAATCCCCCCAGGAGAGAAACTGTAAAAATATCTGGAAGTGACAATCCTGGTATTTATCTGTTCCCAGCTACAAAAACCTGAAGACTTATAAAACCAGCAGGTTCTGCCCTAATTATTGCTAGAACCTGTAATTATCAAAACCAGGGTGATCCACTTCATAGAGGTTGTCTTGAAATATCTGGTGGACTCAAGGTGGATGGCTCTGCTTTTCCTCCTCCTGTTCTCCTTGTAGGAAAAAGTTCTCTCTAGCACTTATCCATAAGAAACAAGACATATTCAGGAGAGAAAGGAAAGGAGGGTAAAAAAAATACCTCTTCCAAGAGAGAAGGACAGAGGGGTCTGGTTCCTGCAGCTCTCGTCCATCTCTCTGTATGAAGCCCTCTTTGCTTTATATTTCCCTGTTGTAAACACAGCTGATTGATTTTCTTTCTATTTCTTTTTTTGCACTTGTTTATTTTAATAAAGCTAGATATTTTTTCTTGAAATCTAAAGCAAAATGTTCCAACATCTCCACCCACCCTCCTGGCACTAAGCATAGATGGTTATTTCAGTGGTTATAATTTGATTTCTGCCTCTCCTGCTGTCCTGCTGGGCTGATGTGAGAGAAACAATATTTAGAAAAGTGGATTTTTAATTCTGTTCTTTTTTTTTTTTTTGTCAAGAGCTGGGAGTGGTATGGGAAGAGAGAAAGAGAATCAGAAAGAATGCGTTCTCCTTTACTAGGCCTTTTTTTTCGAGTTTGTAATCCCTGATGGACAAAAATCACAGTATAGCTCAACTGATCAATTGCTCTCTGAAGAATGGAGAGTGCCTCATCTCTCTAGGTGCTTTTGTGTTATTCTTGGTCTGATGCAGTGAGTCGTTGTAGCTGCTCTGTGCCAGCGATTTTAGGCTTGTAGCCTGAACTGTGATAATCTCCATTTTGCAAGTAGGGAAACTGAGGAACAGAGGAGCAAATTGTCTCCTTCCCCTTCAGATTGCCCATGCAGCTAATAACAGCGTACAGCACAGGTACTAAGGGCTGATTGCCAGATCCAGGATATAGTCAGCACACACAACCCAGATTTCATCTTCAGCAGCACTTAACTCCCAATTAAAGTGAGACAAAATGAGGTTTCCATTAGTGCTTAGCAGCCAGCTCTTCTTCAGTGATAATACCAAGCAGCAGTTTTTCAGAAGAGTTCAGCTACTTGTCATCTCTTGGAGTTTCTTAGGGAAAAAGACTCCTTGGTAAGGATTGGGGTTGTTTTTGTCAAAAATCTGACCCTTCATCTCTAGGCACAGAATTGAAAACTTGTTCATCACTTTTTTATAGTTTTTAGAGGAATAGCACCTCCCTTCCCCCTTTTTTCTTTGATTTTTTTCTGCCTTCTGGAACTAGGCTAGTGATTACTACTGTGCATGTCTGAAGATAATAGTGTCACTAAATAATTTTTCCTCTTTTAAAATATACATCAAGATTGTCTGCTGCACAGTTTACATTTCCTGCTGTGGAGACAAATACTTCAATTAAAATGGAAGGGAGGAAAAAAAATCACACAGAAAAAGAAAATGCTTCTATGAAAAGAATCCTAAAAGATTTGAGAGAAGTCAAAATGGGTACATGAAGCCCTTGGCAGCCAGGATGCATTTTGCATGAACGAGTGCATATATTCATGCAGGCTTTGGGGACTATTCTGCTCAATGCAAGGAAGAAGATGCCAATGGAAGCATGAAGAAACACAGTTGCTTTTCTGTCTAGCAATGAGACATCTTTTCTCAAGCTGCTTGATCTCCACCTCCTACAGCTTCTGTTCCAGCCTGTGTGCAGGACAGATGCGGTAGCTTGGATTCAGATGATCGTGTTTTGAGAATAAATAGGAAACAGGATCTTCTACCTGCCTTGGTCCTGCCTTCTTTCTTTCAAGAGCAAAATGCTAAATTAATACTCTGTGGTTGCAGTATTTGATTATGGGACTCCTTGTACCTGCTCTCCCACCCTAAAGCCACTTTAGCTTGCCCCAGGGGAAAGCTCAGCAGCAGAAAAAAGCAAGAAACTCCTAAAAGTGCCTGGCTGATAGAAACTCCAGGGGCAGATGAGAGGGATGAGAAGTTGTAAAGAGGGCATTGATGCTCCAGCTGAGTGGTAGTGAACAAAAGCTTCTCCTTGTATGGATTTATCTCCCTTGCAAAGGTCTTATTCCACACCAGGGTATAGTGGGAAGAGGGTGTATTGGGAGCAATCACAAAACATTTTACCCTGCTGAACTGGGTTTGCATCTAGCTCATTGAGGATAATTAGAATATCACCATCAGATGGGTAAGCTGAGCTCTCACTTTCTGCACTGTCCCTTGAAGAGAGGAGCATATTATTCCTGTTTTTCACCAGCCTGAACCAGCAATCATTTCTTTGAGCCGTGATGCTGTCCCTATATAATTAAGGCTGTCAGTCAAACTCAGACACCTAAACACTACAAACTCCATGGCTTACAAGGATTGATCACAGGACTTTATTGCTTGGCAGTCAAAGCAGCAATTTGTGGTCTCTCTCTTCCCTTGTTGGAGGAACAAATTGTGGGGCTGTGAGAAGGAAATGTCCCTGGGAAAGCAGCTAGGTGCTTCCAGTACTTATTGGATGTGTTAGCAGTGACCATGGGTCCTGTGCAGGTCATAGGATGCTGGTTATTGGTTCTGATTCAGAGCCGGTTTCTGGGGTTTGGGGTATGGATTGGACCTGTCTATGCAGGCAGGGATTTAGAGTGCTTATCTACTGCCTAGACCAGCTGGAGCACCCAACAAAACAGAGAAGGGCTTGACCCAGTGCAGCTGAACTTCTTTGTGTGTTGGGGTCTTACAGATCAGCAAACAGTGCATAGGGGAGACCAACATTGTAGAGATGGAGGCACAGTATTAGGAAGTCTTAGCTTGTGGCACAGACACACAGCCTTTCTGCCTCTGCATAAGTGCCACAGAAAAGCTTCTCAGCCCTGGTTTTGACTGGTGTTTTCTTCTCCATTGTTTTGCAAGATGCAGAAAGGGACAAAATGAATGCCCATAGTGAAGAGACTCTTCTTTGACTTCTTCCAGTAGAAAAGGCTGGTGACCTGGTTCTGTGTGGGTAAGTAAACCTCTGCATGCTGAGCCCTGCTATCTCCCAGGCAGCAGTCACCACAGTGTCCCCACGCTCTAGAGTCTTGTTGGGCTGGGACTGTATGAAGGAGGGGGCCCTCCTGCCCACTGATTTATTAACAGGAGAGGACTCAAAACTGGGAAGTGACAGAAGAGGGGAGGGAGGAGATGTGTTTCTGTAGATCACACATGCAGCCCTGAATGTCTCTGCAAGCTGATATGGGGAGGATTAACACATGCTCCCAACACAAGTGCATCAGTACAGCCTTGTCACCGTGTCCCGTCTGTGTGTTGGTTGCTACAGCAGATGTGTTTCCAAATACTAAGCCCCCTTCTGCAAATGACCCTGCCATACACAGCTCTTCTGTGTATTGCCTTGCACTCGCATTTGTTACTAGCAAAGCGGAGCTTCTCCAGAAAGGCTCTAACTGCCTATTTTGGGTGTACTTTAGAAAATCAAATCATCTTGGATATCTTTGGGCGCGTGGAGAGTAGAAAAGCATCTAAAAGGTGACTTGTTTGGTGAAGTATAAAAACCTTCTTGTATTTTTGCACAACTGTAAGTGATTTTTCCCCTATACCCACCCAATATGCTGCTTTTGCAACCAAGGCAAATGAGGAATAATTGATTACAAAGGTGTTACTATTTGCAAACATCTATGCAGGGCCTGCATCCTATGTGATGTGTGTGCATGGGCTAGAGCAGGGCTAATGGGCCTTTGTGATACACAAATTAAATTCCTCTGTGTGTGTGTGTGGTCTAGAAGTCACGCTCTGATAAATGCTGTGGTGATCTTTGCAGGATTAGGGTCCAGAGGTAGGTTTTTACCTGCATTGTGTATATGTGTGTAGCAGCTCAGAAGTCATTGGCTGATGAAAGCCTTTGGTTGGTGTGTAGGAGGTCCAGGAGAGATCCTCTGATACAGTACCTGTGTAAGCCAGTGCAACTGTTTGTTATCTCCCTCCAAGAGTAAAAGAAACAGAATTCTAATTTGATACCATCATGGAAAGGCTGGTTGGTCACAGAAAAAAAATCACTACTGCTGAATAACCAAGGTGTAACCACTGTCATTTTTGTTAGATGGGTGAAAATGGTGAGGAACTTTTTCCCTTCTGCATCCGAAGTCCCAAATTTATCCATGTGGAAGGGGTCACTTGAGGCAATCTGAGTTCTTGCTCTGAATCAGCAGAGTGCCTTGGTCAAGGAGAAGAGCTGCTCAGACAAACTATAGTCCATGTTACTGAACTGCTTTGGGCTAATCTGTTCTCAGTTATGAACCTCTTGGTTTCAAGCCTGGGAAGCAGCCCTGGTCAGGGCAGGAAGAATTTTCCTGCATGCCCATTTCTTCTTATTGCTGTTTGCCTTTCCTGTTCTCAGCAAAGGCTTTGTTCTCTGGGCATGTACCCAAGCATCGTGATATGGCTTGCCATTGCATCCAACTGCCTGTTCTGTGGGATAATGGATCACTTTTTGAGACAGGGGCTGTTTGAAGGCCCCCTCAGTCCCTTGTGACATCCCAAGGAGCAGCCAGCTGCTGCCAGTGTGGGAATCTGCAGCTCACCCTAGCAGTAGGCACAGCCAGGAGGGCTGTGGGGCCAGTGAAGAGGGGCCAGGCTTTGGGGCCAGGCTAGACCCATGAAAAGCATATCAAGGATCTGAGGGCTTCATGGGTTTCAAGGAGCTCCAAGGTCATTCCCTTCCCCTCTCTCTGCACTGTCACTGTGTCATTTTATAGACTGATGTGACTGCTGGAGCACTGTGAGCCTTGAGCTTGCAAATGAGTGTCCTTAGCTGCTGGGCAAAAGGATGCTGCATTTGCTAGGGTTCGTCACCAGAAGGCCCGGTTTAATTTTGTCTAGCAAGGGGTTAACTCCAATACAGCCACTTGGAGGCTCCAGATTCTGAAACAGGGTCTGCTTGTCTGCTTGTCTGATGGCTGCAGGAGCTGGGGGGGTGCTGTCGTGGGGAAAGGTTCTGTGAGCTGTGTAGTGGGTTGGTCCTAGCTCTAGTGCTGTGGCTGCTGTGCTTGTGTCAGCCTCTCCATTGCCTTCTGCAGGTCTGTGCTTGCAAAGCCTGTACTGCTTTGTGATGAACTTGCATGAAAGTCACACGAAGTTACCTCTTCTTCTTCCCTTTTCTGGTCTTAGTGCTTTTGTGGTCTATGAAACAAGATGAAGTGTCTTTAATGAGGGAAGTTTGAAACTAGGTTATTTGTAGTGTCATATTCAATGGGTCTAATAATTATGTATCTTTCAAATATTTAATGAGCTGCATAATGCACCCAAGACCTTTGTCCCAGTCCCAGTCACACCGGGGACAGGTTTATGGGAATAAGTGGAAAAGACCAGGAGACCCTTTGTGCTTCTGAGTCCTTCTGAGAACCCAGCCAGAGCACAGCTAACACAGGAATCTTTATCATGGCACTGTCTGGTGTGCACAGGCATGCCTCGGGTATCTCTCTGCCTCTCTCCTACAGATGAAGGTGCAGTTTTGGTGCCAGATCCCTCGGGAGTGGAACTGGAACATCTCTCAGCTATGTGTTCTCAGCCCGTATGTCACCTATGAAGTGACATGCAAACTGCTAGAGCTGAACATATTATGTAGGGTATGATACTGCACTGGAGAACAGACAGATGAGCGTAAGTGTTCTGTGTCTTATCTTATACCGTTCTGCTTCAGTGCCATGCCAGGGGAAGGAAAACCTTTTAATTAGATTGGCAAGTCCCTTCTCCAGTAAATGCAGTCTTTTTGTATAGCATGGTGGTTCAGATTTGGAGCCGTGCTACTACCCAGAGAAGGAAGACTTTTCACTACATGGCACTGTGGTGTTACTCTCAGTCCCATCTGCCATCATCACTTGCCACTTTGCACTCAGATTTGTTTTTAGAGTTGTAATTCTGTCTGTAGTTCTAGGCCTCAGAAAACTTGGTTCTCCAGCGGTGAGCAGCTGTGCTGTATAAGTCCTTTCTTACATGTTCCTGTGCTTTCCCTGTCTGGAGATCATTACTGATAATTAGCTAGCATAAAAAGGGAGGAATTTTGGTTGGCACTCCTTGAAACACTCCATTCTTACAGATCTCTGGCCCGAGGCTGACTGTCATGCTCACTGCTTCTAGAGCGCAGATTTTCCCTTCACTGCACGATGGAGGATTATTTCATTAATGAATCTAATGATACTTTGTCTTTGGTCCTGACGATCTTTGTGATGGTGCTGTGCAATCTTTAATTAACTTTAAGCCTGCCAGGCACAACTAGGATGTTTATAATCTGAGACAAATGCAGGAGAAGCTTGAAAGCCTGGTGTGGTAACATAACCTTGTCCAAGGTCATGCACTGACTCCTGGCTGGGGTTGAGATTTGATGCCAAGTCTCCTGACTGCTGAAGCAATGCTGTAAAAAAAAAAAAAAATTCCCTGCTAAAATGTTTGGTAAGTGTGAAGTAGGACAATTCAGGCGAGGAGTGCAAAGTGCTCAGTTAGGCTTGGGGGAGCAGAGAGCATGTTCAGCTGCTTGCAAGCACGGTGGCCGTGCTGCTCTGTCACAAGGCTTTTAAGGCAGCGTTTGAGTTTGTACTTGGCCATGTTAGCTTTACGTGAGCAGAAGGCAGTTTTGTAGCACACAGGCCAGGGACAGGAATTTAATGCGTGGATTAAAAGTGAGGTATCACACGAGGGCTGCTAGCAGGGAATACACACACAGAGGCACATGGAAAAGAAAGACACAGAGACCTTGTATAGCCTCTGTCATGGATGTGGATTTATTAAAAAGTGTACTGATTTCTTCCAGTCAAAGCTGTTCGATTTCCATGGTTTTATCAACCCAGAGATACATTCTCAAGCTCTCATCTTCAGCAGCACCTTTTCATAACACGCTCCTTGTTGAAGTTTTGGGAGTGCTTTCCATGCACCTGTCCTCTTTTATTTACAGGTTTTTTTTCCTATATTAAGTGTGGAAGAAGCTACCTTCCCAGCTGCAAAGGTGTTGCTGGTGTCAGTGTTGTAAAAGTATGAGCTTGAAATCCTAAACAGATGTTCTCTCTTTTCCCTTCCCAGAGATGCACCACCACGGGAATCATTGCTTTGAACTTAGCCCTCCATATGTGCCAAGAGGTCCACCTTGCAGGCTTTGGTTACCCTAGCAACCATGACAATACTACTCCAATACATTATTACAATATGGGTCACTAATAAAAAAAAAAAAAAAAGAGGTAGAAAATGCCTCTTCTTTAAACTAAGATGTTCTCCACAGGGCAAGCTACCAGTCAAAGCTGGGAGTCAACCAGCTGAGGGATCTACTGGCTATAGCTGGTGTTACCCATGGAAATTCCTGCTGAGACATCCCAGGGGAATGTGCTTTACTCTCAGACAGCAGCTTGGGCACATATGCTGGCACCTTCAGAGTACCTTTCATCCATCCTAGTGTGGTGATGAGGGTTCTGTGCAGTGAAGTCCTGGAAGGGGCCACAGGCAAAATTGTGTTGGGCAGGATCCAGTGCATTTTGGACAAGATGAGGGGCATTGTAAAGAATAATCTGTAACTCTGCCTCTCTTGTCCCTGCAGCTCTTTCAGCACAATATCAGTGCTGAGAGGAACTGGGTGATGAAAATTAAGGAGCTGGTGGTGATTGCTGAGACAGCCAGCCCTTTCTTCCAGGCCTAGAACTGTTGAGAGGGGGCTGTGCTGTTTGCTGTCCTCACCAGGCACCACTCATGATCCCACCTGTGCTTTGCCCTTGTTTCAGGTTGTTCTGAACAGCTCGCAGCATGCCCTGTTGGATGTGGGCTGGGAGATGGGTCCCTGAGATTCAGAGCACTTGCCCTTCCTTCTGTTGGTCTCTGGTTTCTGCTGCTGACTCCTGTGGTGGAGGGTGGATTGTTGCACAATCCTTCTGCCTTGGGTAATTCCCTCCTGTTTTGTAAACAGCTACCCTGTGCTCATCAGTTATTTGTGAAAAGCACCAAACTGAGATGCCAAGCTGGTCCTCAGTCCCTGAGAAAGGGAGGGAGTGAGGATGTGATACCTGCCACGGGTTTTCAAACTCCTTCCTGAGCAGATTGGAGTGAGTCATACCCATCACTTTGGCAAATGGCCAGGTTGAACAAAGAGACTTCGATGTCTTGCTAATTGTTGGGAAATGTTACTGTCTGCAGGAAACAAGAAAGGTTTCTTTTATTGTTCTGTGTGAGAATAAATGCATGGAATTGAGGATTTCTTGTCAGGACAGGTGAGAGTAACCTTAGCAGCGCCTCTGAGATCTCATGGCTTTATGACCCCATGTAATCCTCTTTTTTTACTTTTTTTTCTTTTCCCCTCAGCATGCTGTCAGGAGCTTTCCATGTCTTTTCCAGCTTGTTCTAAGCATGGAGCCACCCTGCCAAGTCTACTTTGTATGCTGAAGATCTTCCACATTTAAGAAGCCACCTTAAATACTCACTTATCTGTGGCTGGCTCATGTCCACATTCCACTTCTGGGACTACATCTTCTCGTTCTCTACTGCCTCCTTCCACAATGCCATATTCCCCCTTCTTTGCTTCTCTCGTAGCTACCTTCTTCCTGGCCTGTTATTATCACATGTTCCCTTCAGCTGCTGCCTCACCAAAAATGCTGCCTTTAGCACAAGAAAGAACCTACAGTGACAAACCCACAAGATGATGGCTATGTCGGGATGACCACTTTGCTGCAGCCTCTTTAGCTTGGTGCTCACTGGGAAGGTGGCTCCTCCTTCATAGCTACTTGAGGGCAAACTCTAAAAGTGGGGTAGTTTAACTTACATCAGGCTGTGTGTGTAGTACAGCAGCAGCATTTGGGGTGTGGGAGCATTAGTACAGTACTTTTATAACTGCGAAATACTTCAATGGGAGATGAAACTTCTGCTTTCCCTCCTATTTCCTTCCTCCCTCCCTTTCACTGTGGTCAGGCTTTCAGGGCATATGCTGTGTTGTTTGTGTTTCTCCTTTTCCTGGGTAACTTCTCTTCTAGTCTTTCAGCTCTGCTCCCTAAAAACTTTCTGTAATCTCCTGTCTCTTATGATCTGGAAAGTGTTAATATCCTTCCTGTTGCTCCCACTGATATTCCCTTTTGGCCTTCATGGTTCCTCCTCTGTTAGAACTGAGATGGCTTTGTGGTGGTTAGTGCATGCAATCCATGGCCACAGAAATACTAAGAAAACTCCCCCAGAACTGCCTTGGCCTGGGAGACTGGTGAAAGAACTGGAGGCCCTGGTCAAGCTCAGACTGAGAAAGGTTGCCTGAAGGCTGAAAGGGCATGACCTAATCTTGCACAGGCAGACAGAACTGAACTGACCTTGGGAGGAAAAGGATATTTTAACAAATTCCTCTTTATCAGCTGAGCACCGGCTTTGAGTTTTGCTCTGTACATAAGTAAGTCTTCACTCTCGAAATAACACATAATAGTCACACAGGTTCTGAAGATTCCAAAGATACAGTGTTCCAAATGCACACAAATACATATTTGGATCTGGCTCAACTACTCTTTTGGAATTAATTGCTTTGTAAGTAATGGAAGAGGGAATTGACTATGTGGACAATTAGTATTATGTGTTCTTCAGGTGGAGTAAAATGGTATAAAAATCATCATGTCTAAAAACTGGTGTGTAAAGCGTGCTATGAACTAAACCCAGGGGATGGTTTATGTTTTCTCTCTGAGTAATGCACATCCAGGAACTTTGCAGCACGCTGCAGGAGCTGTGTTTGCACTTTCCACTACAGTTCTTGCCACATTTTTCCATCATATAGTGTGGAGTCACAGTAGTGAAACCATAAACATGAGGCTCAAGAGGCTTAGCACTGGTCACTGCTTGTAGCAGTGTTCTCGGTACTTGCACTAAGTAAGTCTACTGCACAGCACTTTGCTCTTATATTTAGGAGCTGGCTCTCTTTCCCTCAAAACAGGGTACTGTAATTTCTCCAGGGAAGGAGGACTCATCAGAGATGCCTTGTTTCAAACTTTCCCAGAGTGTTGGAGCAATGCAGTAGGGGCTGAGTATTTAACCATGCTTTGGTGGTGGCACTGAATCCCCAAATCAACCTTTCTTGTGTCCAGTTTAAGAAGTCTGAGATCTGCAGTCCTCCATGCCCTACGCACCCTTCATGTTTGATAGTCTGAATAAATCCTTGCCCTACAGCTGACTCATTATTACCAAGAGAACTGGGGGAAAGGAAGGGGAGTAAGTAGGATATGGCAAAGCCATAGTAAAAAAACGTATGTAACTTAGACTAAGAGATACCATAACAAGGATGTAATGGAAAGGGAAAGAAAAAGAAAGTTAGTCCTATTGTTGCTACAGTAGTAAAAGTCAGCATTGGTCTGAGGTGGTAAATCCACCTTTCTCAGGAATGCAGAAAGGCAATCATACTCCTAAGCACAGTATGTTTCCTACTGGGGCACTGCAAACATCCTCACATCAATGGGGACAGTGGCCCAGCTCTGTGGCCAGCTGAGAGGCTACCATGGTGTATCCAAGGAAGACGGGTTGGGAGCTGCAGGAGTTGTTTGGTGCCAGCTTGCCTCTCACCATGGGTCAAGGCAGCTCCACTGTCCCTCACTGCCTGCTCATGAATACTTGGCAAGAGAGTCTGGATGCCTCCACCATCTGTGTGAAATCCTTCCAACCATTTAGATTGAACATTGCCTTCAGCACAATGCAGGGCTCCTAACTGACCTGACATAGTCCATATGGAGTAGCTGCCACAGATAGTCACTATCTTGACACTGATTAATCGCTTCTTCTAGTTGTGTATTTGTCCCTGGTTACGTGACACAGTTCTTCCCTAATAGCTTTTGAATAGTTCTGGGGTATTCATATGACCTTGGCTTTGGGGAATAACCCATCTGATGACACACATTACCTGCTTCAGTGCAGGCTTGGCTGCTTTTCATCAACTAACTTGGACAATATCTTTTGTGGGTTTTAATTTACCCTATGTACACCAGTATCTGTCCTTTTCTGCAATGGGAAAGACGTTAGCTATGCTGGATTCCGTTTGGTTTAGGGGGCACCATTTGCAATGGGCTGGGGCTTGGTCTGTCCTACATAGCACATCGACACTGTCTTGATTCCATCCCATGTCCTTACCTGTCACTTACAGTCACAGCCATGACAAGCAACCTGCATTGCTGGTGCTCCTTTCTTTGAAACTAGCAGTTAAATGATCTGTAACTAGAGTCATCCATTGCTCTGACCGACAGCAGCAAAGTTGTTGAACATCCCAGACTAAATGCAAAGTTTCACTCTCAATTTGAACGTTGTTCTCTTCTTCAAAGTTATGGAAGCAAAAGAAATAGATCTTCCAGCCTGATCTTCCATCCAGTGAGCGATTATTACACAGACTTCCTCATATAGGGAAGAATCACAAGTGAGACCTGCAGGCATCAAGACACTCTAGGAAGAACCTGTTCTGATGATACTGAGCTCCTTCACCAGCCTTGGTGCAGGATGTATGGGGATCAGCACAGTCCCTATCCAGTGTCTACCAGGTCAGCCTGGTGTTGCTGTGAGGCAGTGACTCACTAGTTCCAGGAGTAATGTATTTGTGGAATTTGCAGGAAAAGGATCTTAAAGCCATTTTCAGATTAATTTTTTTCCCTACTTTTCTTATGATTTCTATAAATAGTTATTTTCCAGCAGAATGGCTGGGAAAATTCGGCATGCTGGTAAAGTTTTGAGTCATTTCCGTTTGATTTTTTCTATCCATTCAGACAACCTTTCAGACTTGGGTAGATGACTGACTTGCTGAATATAAGGAGTGGTGATGTGTTGGCTGAACTTCGAGGAGTCATAACTGCCTACATACCCTCTCACAGACCTCAGCTGTAACATGACATGATTTAAGCTTGATTCACCATGGATGAGTGTTAAGCTGTGTTGTTTTAGCTGATACTGTGCTATTTAGGAAGGCATATATGGCCAGTGCTGCAACCCACCCGAGAGGAATACTGGGTCCGCTGGTGAACCCTACACCATATGCCTGAGCTTCTTGAGTCCTTTTAGAAGTTCTTGTGGTGCTCCCCATCTCTAGCTCCACCAATACTGTGCTGTGTAAGTGCAGTTTCTCAGAGATGCTCTCTCCCATCTAATCCATGACTCCCAACAAAATAGTTGTTGCAGATGGTCCATTCACTTAAAATAAGACCTGACTTGGTTAATCTTGAAGTAGTTCTTGCCATGTTCCTCAGCCTCCATTTGCAGATAGCCTTGGGGAGCTGCTTAGGATGACTACTAGGGAAAATACAGCCTATTGTTTGGGTAATAGCTGTTGCTCTGCCTGTGACAGTGCTTTAGCCATGACCTTGAAACCACCATACAGACAGCCCTATCTGCTTTCATGGCTGCCATCGGTTGTCTTGTCCAAGGGTTTAGCTAACTTTTCTTTTTGGCTGGAGTTCACAAATTATTTTCTTTTAATGTAAGCAAGTACAAGATGTTTTTTCAGTCCAGCTACATTATGGGCATCTTGTGCTGTGTAATACCTTGCCTGAGATCACAGACATTGAGCACATACTGTCTGCTGTTGTGTTACTTCTATTATAGTAATGTTCAGGAGAACAAAGATTACTTGGGCATGTGTTTTTAGAAACACAGATTTTCTGTAATGCCTCATTTCTAAGAGATCTTTGATGATCCCACCAGCACATTGCCAGCACAGTGAATCATGTTTCATTTTAGATGTTATTCTTGTCACTTTAAAGGATTCCAAATAATACTTTTGTTTCTTGTGAACCAAAAGAGGCAATTACATAGATGTTATGGTTCTCTACAGACAGTGCACGTTGCTGTATGCAAGCCGAAGAGTATGAAGTTAACCAACATTGACTTTCTAAACTAGTGGCTGGGTTTGATTTGATGCCTTGCAACTTTTCTGCTTGTGCCCCTTCCCTTGCAGTTTCTGTATGATTTGTCCTTGAACAAATGACAACGTGTATTGCGAAACTGTCCCTTCTGAGAGAAGCAGCACATTCTTTGAACACCCTTCAAGCTATACTTTCCACTTGATCCGTAAGCATTGCTGTTGGATGGATTTTGTGATGCTCTCAAACTCTCCAGCATCTTCAGTGAGTCTCCATTGAAATGGTAATTTCTAGAGCATACTTCAGGCTCATTTCAGCTACAGAAAAAAAATTAAATGTGGATTGCTTCATTCTGCATATTGAATACTAAAAGATGCACTCATTTGTCCTCTCTGCAGACACACAATGCTCTGCCAGTTTCCTTAATCCAGGCACAGAAGCAGTCAGCGATTGTTTCCAATCACTTCTGATTCCATCTGTAAAAGGCAATACCTGCAATCACAAGAGGTTTTTTAGAACAGGGAGTTTGTAGAACTTGCTCAATTTCAACAAACTTTTTGACTGCGGGTTTAATGGGCACTCTCAGGTTGCACATCAGGGTGCAGGTTTTAGTGCCCATTGTGCTGCCATGTGTTTTTCATTGCAGAGATCATCTGTTATTTTAGGATTTCCCTTTCTGTCAGCACTCCTCAACTGACCTGCCAAAGAAGTCCAATTTCCCACCCTCGCACACCTTAAAATTTTCTTTATCAGTAGATTGCTCGCTGGCCTGACATTACAGCTTGTATTTAATAACAATTTTCACAGACTTTCACGAGTAGTCACTCCATGTTCCAACTGCTGCTAGACTGGTATCCCATCCTCATCTCGTATTTTTGCAGCTTTCTAATCTATGTGGTGTTAATAATACCCAGCAATCCTATGGCTGGATCCCCAGTAACACTTTTTAGTTATCTACAGAGAGACAGGAGTAGATACATGAATGCACTACCATTTATCAGAGTAAATGAAGGCAGGGAGCTTTATTAGAAGCCTCACAGCTGATTTAAATTAATATTGCTAACTGTGAGGTTTTACAAAGCCTCTTCCAGAAACAATAGCCGTGTCTGCACTGTAAATTAAGGACGCTATTGAGATGTACTCACTTTTGTAGCAAGGCATCAAACACAGATTCAGGCGTGACCAAAGCAGATAGCAGCTATGAGCCCAGCTGGGGTGTTTGTGCCTCTCCTAGCTTGCTGCCTCCAGCACCCTACCCATCCAAGAGAAGGGCGTAAGGTCCTGGGCTTTGACTGCTTTGTGAATCTCCAGCATTTACTCCTTGTGTCTAGCTATGTGCAGCTTGTTCGTGCAATAACTGCAATACTGAGGGCCAGCCAGGTGGATAAATCTTAGAATCATAGAATGATTTGGGTTGGAAGAAACCTTATAAATTAATCCAGCTCCACCCCCACTGCCACGGTCAGGGACACCTCCCACTACATCAGATTGCTCAAGTCCCATCCAACCTGGTCTTGAACACCTCCAGGGATGGAGCAGCCACCACTGCTCTGGACAACCTGTGCCAGAGCCTCACCACTCTCATAGATGCTTATTCATAAAAGCTCAGCCACAGATAAACTTGTAGTTATCCAGCTCAAGAAAACATCTGCCACAGTGGAGCGCTTCACCTCTTGCTGCTGGGGTGTAGCTGGGAGCGTGGCAGAGGTACGGAAGCAGAGTGTCACTCACTGTCCAGTGCATTTGAATTACGGGATGTGACGCATGGCCTTCCAGAAACTGGTCTTAGGATTTCAAGAAGTTTCCCCCTTTTTGCATGTTGGACTTGAGCTAATTTGACACACTCAAGTGACACACTGATACAGCTCATATTCCTCTTTAATTTCTAGTCCAAACAATTCCTTTTATTACTTCCTTTTTTTCTTGGAATTTTTTTTGTTTGTTTTCTTTAAACAATTTTTTAAAAACAAGTGCAAGAAGAGCAATTCACTCAGAGCATGTCTCAAAACCAGGCAGCTACCAGTTTCACTTCCCTCCTGTGTTGTCTGCAACTCTCAGTGACGTGCAGTGAGAAGCAGGAGTGGTGAAACACAACACTTGGCATTTCAGCTTTCTTGCTCAGGGTCCTTGAGTGATGCCCATGCTGCTTTCTTCTGCACATCTGGCCTCCTGAAGATGCCCAGGAGAGGACTACTACCTCCGTGGACACTCATGGTACTTCTGCAGCTGGCACTTGTCCCATCACAGCTGGTAGACTGTCTCCTCAATTCTTGTTTGGAGGTATGTGATCTGTAAGTGAGCAAAAAATTCTCTGTTTCTCTGGTTCAGCTTTTCCCTCTGCCTGGAAGAGTTGTGCATCAAGTCTGTTGTGTGCTAGAGGTCTTATGAAAGCCCATCTTTTTTTCCAGGGCTGTTACCAAGGCAGTTGAATTATTTAAATGAAACGCTGGTCTCAAAAACATCTGAGAACTACAGCTAGCAGCATGAACCATTTCTTCTCTTTGGCTTTCAGTACCTCTGAGGTTACTGCAGTACAGTTAATCTAATTGATTATGTTTCCCTACAGGAAGGCAAGTCTAACAGTGCTTGTCTATATTTTCTGCAAAATATAGTATTTTTGCCTGATTTTACTGTAGAGTGATTTCACCAGTATGGCAAATACCTGACACTGATCAACTGCCTCTTACAAACTTTCACCAGCAATTGTTACTTACAGAATAACTTTGGTTAGAGCTACCTGCTTATCTGCAGTGTAACAAAGCTGAGAGGTGATCCTGAACACACAATGCATCTTGAGTGCTTGTTTTGCCACCTTTCTTAAAGGTTGCTGAGGGTTCACTCATAACCTCAAGGATCACTATACTGTGGTTTTGCACTTGCTTTAATCAGCATGAAATGTAGCTCTTCCTGGGGAAAAGGACTGGTTCTTTCTTACTTAGAAGTGAGAAAGATGTTTAGGACATATAAGATTATTTCCCCAAACTCAGACCGGCTCACTTAGAACTTAACTACAAGATTAGTCATTCTGCTCCTGCCTTTCTGACAGTGGAATTTTTTGGCACTTCATGAAGAGCAGGTGTTGACCGTGATTGGATCTTCCACTGTTACAGGTCATCCCTAACAAAGCTTTCAGATGCACAGGACTGAATGTCTCTGGAGTTCCTGCTGAAGTCCCAAATACTACCCAGAGCTTGGATCTCAGTTTCAACAATCTGAAATCACTGGGGTCAAATTATTTTTCGTCAGTCCCTGAACTGCAGCTTTTAGACCTTACAAGGTAATGAACTCTCTTATGTAGATACTAGCTAATCTTGCTTCACCAACTGGGCCACCACGGTTGCTTATGTTGGGCTCTGTTGGTCTTGGCTGTTCATTTATTTTTTCGCTTGTGACTTTATCCCTGTGTTTGTCTCTGTGCATGTGTCCATGGCTAAGTGATGTGCAGCTTTTCGTCCAGTTACTGAGTGCACACCCTCTGCACAGGGTGGGTCTGTCTGATCTTGTATGTTGGGATGTGAGAAGGAGGAGGAAGATGTTTTACTTCTCTCTGAAAAAAAAAATTTCAGATTTTTCACTGTTATAGAAACTCTGAAGTGGAACATCTTGAGTGAGCGGTTTCTCTAATCACAGTTTTAAAAAAATTAAAATGAAAGTACATCCATTTTCTAAAAGGCTGTTTAAAATATCAACATGTTCTCGTTTCCCTTCTCTTCACGTATCTGGGGGAGGAGATGGGGGAGGCTTATTAGCAAATTTGAATTGATGTATAATTTCCACTGACTTGAGACAACAGTTTCTCTGGGTAAATTGTTTCACTGAGAAACGTCACTCAGTTCCATCATAGTTACAGCTCCAGAGTGTCTGAGTGGCAGAACAAGTTTGCCATTAAGGCACCAGCTGGATTAGAAAAATGATTTTTCTTGACTTCATCACAGAATGGATTTGTGTCTCAAATTCTGGATCTTACCATATGAAACCATTGTTTAGTGGCCACCCTCTTTTTCTTCTCTTCCTTTTCTCCTTTAGAGCCACCATGGCGTGGAGTCTGATCACACTCAGATGTCACCAGAAAAACTGCTGAGAGAGTTGTGAGCTTCGCCACTGTTGCATCATGCTGGTGCCAGTGGGACTGCCCAGATGTGGCTGGGGTGACAGGCTGAAGGCTTTGAGGGTTCATGGTGTAAAGGGGTGCTGTGCCTGGTTGGCTTTGCCATGAATGATGGTCATGATGTTACTTTGGACTAAACAGAAAGCTAAAACGCTTCTGTCCTGCTATCTGCATGAATTTTCTATGTCCACCGTAGCTCAAAATCTCTTGCTTTGTAGTTGAACTTCAGATTTTGAGAGGGAAGAATAGCATTAGTGAATGTATAATGAAAGGGACAGTGTTTCATTTATGCCCTTTTCCTGCCCAACAGGTGCCATCTCCATAAAATAGAAGATAACTCTTTTACGGATCTTCATAAACTTTCCACCTTAATTTTAACTGCCAATTCCATCCAGTACATGGGGACAGCAGCCTTTTGTGGCTTAACATCTCTGAAAAAACTAGTATTGGTAGAAACCAGCATAGCCTCTCTGACTGATCTACCCATTGGACACTTGCACACCCTGCAGGAGTTAAATTTGGGCCACAACAACATTGATTCCCTGAAGCTTCCCAAGTATTTCGCCAATATGACCTCCCTCAGGCACCTGAGCTTTCTCTCTAACAAGATCACATATATCTCCAAAGGAGACCTTGATGCCCTGAGGGAAGCAAACAGGCTCAACCTCACACTGGTGCTTTCCTTCAATAGTATAAAATACATACAGCCAGGGTCTTTTCTGAAGATTCACCTTGGTGAGCTCATTTTAAGGTCCTCTTTTGAGAACTTCCATATGATGCATACTTCTCTTCAAGGCCTGGCTGGTTTACAGGTCAACAGACTAATAGTTGGAGAATTCAGCGATGGTCAGAGATTGGTAAACTTTCAGAATGGACTCTTGAGTGGTCTGTGTCAGGTACAGATGCAAGAGTTTGTCTTAATCTGTTTCAGGGAATTTGAGAATAACACAGACACTCTTTTTAACTGCATAGGCAATGTCTCCAGTATTCGGTTGGTGGACATTCACCTTGAAGAGGTGTCAGAGGTTCCTATGTTCTCTCAAGTGAAACAGCTGGAATGCAAGAAATGCAAGTTTAGGGAAGTGCCTGCCGTGAAACTGTCTCTTTTCAAGGAACTGAGAGTGCTTCGTATTATCAAAAGCAAATACCTCAACAGCTTCCGACAGAAGTTTGAGAGTCTAACGAACTTGGAAGTTGTAGATTTGAGTCAGAATCGCCTTTCCTTCACTCGCTGCTGTTCCCCTTGGTTTCTCAAGTGTCCAAATGTGAAACACTTGAACCTAAGCTTCAATTCTGAGATCAGCATGACTGGAGATTTCACTAATATAAGGAATTTGTTATATTTGGACCTTCAGCACACAAACTTATTTGGCCCTGGTTCCTACCCTGTCTTTCTAGCTCTTCAGAAACTAATTTATCTTGATATTTCCTATACCGGTACTCATGTTAAATCCCAGTGTACGTTTTGTGGCTTGAACTCTTTGCGAGTGCTCAAGATGGCAGGCAACTCCTTTGAGAACAATAAACTGGCCAACAACTTCAAAAACCTAAGTCACCTCCACACCTTGGATATTTCAAGCTGCAAACTGGTACAGGTGGATCAAAATACATTTGATGCCCTCTCTGAACTAAAAGAACTAAATATCAGCAACAATAAGCTACTGATCTTTGACCCTGTAGTCTACAAGCCACTCCAAGCCCTCACAGCCCTGGATTTCAGCAATAACCAGCTGAGTGTTCTGCTGGACTCAGCCATGGAAGTCCTGCCTGATAGTCTGGTCATGTTAGATATCTCTCAGAACCTGTTTGAATGCTCTTGTGTACACCTGAACTTTCTGAAATGGGTCAAAGAAAATCAGGAGCTACTGCAGAACAGGGAGTTGATGAAATGCCACACGCCTGCATACATGAAGAACACGAGCCTGTCAGTTCTCTATCCATCCTTCTGTCAACTCAATCCAAGCACAGTGGCATGCTCAGTGATTGTGTTGCTCGCTGCAGTACTGTTCCTTTTCCTGATTTACAAGTACTACTTCCAGCTATACTATTCATTGGTGCTGCTCAGTGGATGTAAACACTCTGCAGAAAGGGGTGAGACCTATGATGCATTTGTCATTCACTCTAGCAAAGACCAAGAATGGGTGATAAAAGAGCTGGTGGAACCCTTAGAAGGAGGAACACCTCCCTTCCACCTTTGTCTTTACTACAGGGATTTCCTACCAGGGGTACCCATTGTCACTAATATAATCCAAGAAGGTTTTCTGAGTAGCCGAAATGTCATTGCGGTCATCTCTACTGACTTTTTGGAGAGCAAGTGGTGTAGCTTTGAGTTTGACATTGCCCAGTCCTGGCAGCTTGTTGAGGGAAAGGCTGGAATCATCATGATTGTACTAGAAGAAGTGAATAAGGCCTTGCTGAGGCAGAAGCTTGGTCTATCTCGATACCTGAGGAGGAACACCTATTTGGAGTGGAAAAACAAAGAAATAAGCAGACATATCTTTTGGAGGCAGCTGACAGGAGTCCTGCTAGAAGGCAAAAAATGGAGTCATGAGGAGGTGAAGCTTATGTGAAGAGAGAGATCACTTCTCTCCTGACTGGAAGCACCGTAAAAGCACTACAGAAATACCTGCCCTGCTGGTCAACCCTTCTCAAGGGAACTTGTAAGCTAAGGAGTAACAATAGCTAGAAAAGCTGCACATGCCTAAGGTCTGTGTTTGTCAACTGAAGCTGTCAGCTGAAGCTGGTCCAGAATTCACACAGGACTGGTGGATTGGTGAATAGATGGACTACTCTTACCATCATTTATCTGCCTCTGAAACTGGATTTGGGTCCTAGAGCCATTTACCTAGTGGAATGTCATGGTCTGTTTCTTTAAGTGGACCCCAGGAGCTCCAGGGGAGAGAAAAGGTACAGAAATCTTGGCTTTAAAAGTGATAGGAAACCGAAACAAGATTTAGATCCTAAATGTCTTGGATCCTCTTCCATAGGCACCCTGACTCAGGGGAAAACCCTGCATAAGGAGATGGGTTACCCTACAGCCACAGACTGGCAGCTACACAGTGAGGCTGAATGGTTCTGGCATCAGCGTGGGAAGAGTTTGTTCTTGGTGCAAAATTTCCCCTACTTGTTTCTTTCAGTTTTCTTTAGACCAAGGCCAAATATTGAACCCCTCAAATATTTCCATAAGCTGGAACTCTTATTTATATCCAAATTATGTGGCATTTGAGAGAGTGGTTTGAGGTTTTCTGATGGGATCAAAAAATCAGTGGGACTAGAAGAAGCTATAAAAACACTTAACACCTCTAAAATCAAGATATTTCTTTGCTCCAACTGCTCTTTGTTATCCAGTGTTTCTGAATGGGCTGTGTGGGAGTGCCCTATATGAGCAAGACTGAGCCTGAGCAAAGTATTTTGATGTTTACGGCCAGCCAGTCATAGAATAAACTTTGCCACTGTCTGGACCAGCTTTAGTTCAGTGTTCAAAGGTGCTGTAGGAGCCTCCTTCTCATGGGTTGAAATGGACCTCAGATATGTTTGGACCTAGCAATGAGGCCAAATTCCTCTACCTTCCTCCCATCACACTGTAGCAGCCTCTAGTCCTGGTGGGCATCTCAACATGTGTGGTCAGCCCGGCCCAGGGTTCAGCTGCTACCTTGAACAGGACAGTGACTGGATAGGAGAGTTTTGCCTTTGTTTCACTGAGAACGTGCCTGACATTTAGGAGGGAGAAGACATAGAGGAGAAAAGTCTGGGTTAGCTAAATTAAATGTATCCCAGCACTGCCCCAAATAAAGGGAAGGGAAGTCTAAATGCCATTGACTCATATTAGAGAGCACTCCATCGATGTGTAGAATATTGAACACTGCTGGAGTATCGCTCTCTATTTACGGAAAGCTTTGGTTGGGATTAATCACTGAATTAGTCCAGTTTTAAACTTGCAAATCCTTTTATAATCAATGACATTCTACAGAGATGAAACAGAAGCAATTGAGTGGTGAATCAGATCTGATATTTATTCAGAAGAAAGGGCCTGATCCATCTCACTTTTCTAAGCACCAGGCAGCGAAATCTCCGTGGAAGCCAATGATAAGCGACATCAATATCAGAAACTGTTTGAGAAAGAGGAAGAACTAGTTCTGGGGCTTGTGCTGGCAAAAGCTGAATCACAGTTCCCTCTCTATGTGCTGTGTCAGTAGTACACTGGGATAACACTACCACCCCTGCCCCTCCCAGCCCTCTCTTAAGACTTTTTGTGACCCATGAGATGAAACTTTAATAAAACGAAGCTCAGTGCTGCGTTCACTTGCCTAGAGAATTTGTATTGCAACTGTTCAGTACCATTGCAGCAGTTTCCAAAGTGTGGTGCTCCTTATCTCAGCTGTGATTGACTTGTCCTGAGCACTGCATCTTGCTAGCAGACTTTTCTTCTCACCCAGAGGCAGGGGCTGCTAGAGCTGGTGAGGACACAGTAAACCAAGGCACAGCTCGAGGTTCTCTGGATTGAGGCCAAAGGAAAGTATGGAGGACAAAGGAAATAGTAACCTGGATTTCAGAAGCTACAAGTTAAGCTGGAAAACAAAAGAGGAAAAATTAAATGGGGTGGGACTTCCTGCTCCTGAATTGAGAAGCACTGAAGCAGCATATCTCTGTCACTCTTTCACCGTGGCTCCTTTACAAACAATTCAGTGTACATATATTTCTGGCACAAAGCAATATGTCCCATGAATCTTGATTGTGATGATAATAATGAGTTTTAGAAAGCCACCAAGTGGTTCTAGGCATTGTAATAAGGGATTAGGACAGTATTGTTTAAAAAGTGAGTGTTGAATATCAAAGCAATTTTAGGAGGAGAGCTGGGGTGATGCTGAAAGGAGGTTCCCACTTGTACAATTTGAAAAGAAATCAGTCACTTGTTCTTCTCTTCTTATTCAGAGTCTTCACAGCAGAGATGAGTCGCCCCAGGTTTTCTTACTGCCTGAAAGAAAGCACAAAACCCACCATAGCTTCTGGAAGTGAGGGTGGGATGGTGCAATGAGACAGAGACTGGAGGCTGCCGTGTTCAGAGAGAAAGGGAATTCGGAAGAGGTTCATCCTCTCCAAGCGCCACAGTCACTATCCCTTCTGCTTCCCTCCATAAATTTCAAGATTTCATTTGCTCTCACCTGCTGTTGATGCTTTGAAGACAGAAGTCGATTTCTTTTAAGGCCAAGCCCTTAAGCAACAGAACAGCGACGAGTTGTTTGCTGCTGTGTGGCACGATGAGGCTCACGAGGACAGTGTGGCTGGTGACACGAACATCCCTTGATGGAACTTGAAATGCCAGGTATGGCCACATTGTGTAAATGTCCACACACACAACCACAGGCTCTGCTGGGTGAGAAGCTCCCAGCTCTCTCCTCTGCACAGCCCAAGGGCTCAATAACCTGCCCTGGAAATACCCATCTTGCATACTTTATGGTTTATGAGTCTAGGAGGGAAAAGTCTGTGTAAACTATTATGATTTCATCACTTCCTCAGCAGAAAAAAAAAAGTAGATTTGTTTCTGAAAGACTCAAAACAAATTTCCCAAATACTCTAAATGGGGAAAATATTGTTCAAATAGCAACAAGCACTTCTATTTTCCTTTGTTATAGGAAGTAAATTTGCAAAGGAAAACTCTGAATGTTCTCATCTCTCCAAACATGTTGGCGTTCATTGTTGTTTGAAAGTGCTTGTTGTGCAGCAGGTAGCTGTTATATTATTTACTCATTTGGGTGAACAAATGAGCAGCCAACCAAACATCCATAGAGGTCTGCACTCAGCTCTCCTGTAAATCACTGAAAGTGTTCCAGTTATTAAAGCATCTACTTTGCCCAGGTCATAAAAACAGATGGATATGAAGCTCCAAAGGGCTGTTGCATCCAAGCTATTTCATTTCATTTGTAATAGGGATGTGCCCTGATTTCATTCCATACTTAATTTTACCCATGCAAAATGCCAGGACAGATGAATCTCTGGTTTTACTTGTGTTGCAGAGGGTGATGTCTCAAGGCAGGCTATCATGATGTGCCGGCATCATTGCCAAGATGTGGTTTGCAGTGAAGGCTCTGAACGGAGCAAGCCCTCATTAGCATGATTGCATTTGTGATCTCCACACTGTAGCAGAGCCATTACATACAAGCTGAAAACCAGAGCTATTTGCATTGATGCCTGTCTGGATCTTGCTGGCTGCAGTAATGGCACCACGTGAGTGCTCCCTTGGCCTCTCCAAGTATTCACACAGACTTCCAGTATCAGTTAAAAATCAACAAAACAAGAAAAAGCAGCTGGTTTCTCTGTACCAACTGATACTTGACAGGAGCAAGTTGAAACTTTTCTGGAAGAGTGTTTGTCCTTTGGGAAATGCTATTTTGTAGGTGGTTTATGTGATTTAATGAGGTAGCGTAGTGAATCTATGGAACAGAAATTGTCATAGCAGGGTTTCTGGTTTAGTATTCCATGGGGGTTGTAATCTCGGAACAGACGCTTTGCATGGAAATAGTGATTTTTTTGCAGTGTTTTGGAGGGTTTGGAAAAAAAAAGAATTTCAAGTAAAAGCTAAAGTTGTCCACAACATCATCTGAAAGACCTGTTGATTTAGGTTTATGCTGTTGTTTCATGGGATACCTTTTTATATGAGATCAGGCTGAGAGAGTTGTGCTTGTTCAGCCTGGAGAAGAGAAGGCTCTGAGATCTTGTAGTGACCTTCCAGTACCTTAAAGGGGGCTATAAGAAAGCTGAGGAGGGACTGTTCACCAAGGCTTGTAGTGATAGGACTAGGGGAAATGGGTATAAACTGGAGAGGGGCAGACTTGGACTAGACATAAGGAAGAATTTCTTCACCATGAGAGTGGTGAGGCAGTGGAATGTGTTGCCTGGGGAAGTTGTGGCTGCCCCATCCCTGGAGGTGTTCAAGGCCAGGTTGGATGGAGCTTGGGTAACCTGATCCAGTGGGAGGTGTCCCTGCCCATGGCAGGGTGGTTATAACTGGATGGGCTTTAAGGCCCCTTGCAACTCAAACTATTCTATGATTCAATTATTCTGGTTTGAAATTTCCTTCTCTTTATATAATCTGACTGGCATCCCAAAACAAAACCAAAATGTAAAAATGTTTCCACCCACCCAAGTTAAAACCAACATATTTCATTTGGTGGGAAAATTAATGATTTTTCAATTTTGTACCATGCTGAAAAGCAGAACTTTTGACAAAATGGAAAATCCATTTCCTTGAAAGCTCTTACCTTGACCCTCTGAAAATTAAAACCCTCACCTGGCTGCAGCACACGTGCAGTTACACGCAGGAAAACACGCTGAATACCCCCAGAGTAGTTTTCACTGAGTGCCTTTTGCAAAACATGGTGAGTATGTGCAGTCAATCAACACAAACTGCCTAGACTGAGAGCAACTGGACATAGTAGGAAAGGAAGGAATTCCTTAACAAGTTGTTCTTTGCCATTGCAGCTCATGCTGAGAACTGGGACAAGTGACACCAAAACATGATTTGCAGATGAAAAGCCCATCTGGCAGCAGCACAAACCTTTCCCAGCTTCAAGGTCACGCAGAGGGCAAAGTCGATAATCTGCCAACCTGGATCTCCCTGTGCTGTTAGGAGGACAGAGAGAGGAGCATTGCATAATTGAGAACAGCTCTGTGTAAAGCCTTGGAAATCAAGAAAAAGGGAATAAAAAAAGTAGGGAAGTGATTGGTGCAGGGTCTCAGGGGAAGTGGCCACAATTTAGCAGCTGGGTGAATCTCATCTGCTGGAGGTGTCTTGGTCCCAGTGTATCAAAGAATCACAGAATCATGGAATGGTTTGTGTTGGAAGGGACCTTACAGCTCACCCAGTTCCAACCACATTTCTATAGGCAGGAACACCTCCTACTAGATCAGGTTGCTCAAAGCCCCATTGAACATCCCTTGAACACCTCCAGGGATGGGGCAATCATGACTTCTTTGGGCAGCCTGGGCCAGGGACTCCCTACCCTCACAGCAAATTATTTCTTCCTATTACCTAATCTAAATCTCTCCTCTTTAAGCTTAAAACAATTCCTATCCTGGCACTCCCCGATCAAGAGCCCCTCCCCAGCTTTCCTGGAGTCCCTTTCAGTACTGGAAGGCTTCTCTAAGGTCTTCTGAGAGCCTTCTTTTCCTTAGGCTGAGAACTAGCAGCCCAAAGCAGCTACAAGGCAGAAGTTCTGTGGTGAGTCTATAAGTGTTACCTTTTTGCATAATGGTGATAAGGAAACGTTTTGAAATCAGTACCTCTGAGAAGTTGCTTTAAATCAGGTTTTTGCATATTCGTGCCGATTCATACAGCAACCAAGGCAGCACTGGGGTGTTTTCCATTGCTTCTCAGAAGAGGTAGGTAATTCTGCTCTGTTCAGCAAGTCCTGCTTGTGAAAGCCCAGATTTGGGACCTGTGAGGTTCTCACCCTGGTGCTTCCTTGCTGGGAGAGCCTGGGTTTGACCTCTCGAGACATCATTCTGAAGCATCCTGAATGAAAACAGTGCTTTGCGTGTTCCTCTCCACATCTTCCCAGGATGGGTGGTTCCCAGAGGCCAGCTCAGACTAGGCTAGCTCATTCACCACTGGTATTAGTCATGTTCCTACCCATGTGGAAGACAGGGACTGTGTCACCATTTAAATATATTTAAATACAGATGAAACTCTGGCCTTGAAGTCTGTTATGCGTGTGTCTTGATGTGAACATTAAGGGAGCCTTAAAGCAGTTCTGCAATGCTTTCTATGAACTCAGTCTGCAACAATTGTAATTTTAGCTATTACTGTCACTGGATGCTCTATCAGAGAAGCATGATAGCACTTCCCTTAACATTCCTTTGCATTACTTTGCCCCACAGCCTCCTCCTTTAGCAAATGAAACATCTGCACCTGAAAACACTATTTCCCAGCTACCCACATTATATCTTTGGGCCACATTAGCTATGGTATTAATATGTCTTCTGTCCTTGCAGTACCCCCAAGCGGGTATTGGTTTAAGACTTGGGACTGTGTGGGAGGGTTGAGAATGAGCATCATGTGGGTACCAGCCTTGTTCTGCAGGTGACACAGAGCCTGGCAGTCCTTGAGGAGCTGACAGGGGCAGGTGGTGGAATGAAAGCCCAGACCTTTTTTTTTATATCTGGCTGGCTGCCCAGTATATAGTGGGATTGAACCAGCACATACTAAAAATCCTCCAGGTCATAATTTGTTGTTCTTCATTCTGCTTATAGTGATTCTCAATTACAGGACACAAGTTATAGAAGGAGAGACAGTCCAAAGGGAACAGACATCTGCTTGCTATATCTAACCAATGTATCTAAGTCCTCCCAGCAACAGTGTGTACCCCCCATCCTCCTGGCCTGGCTGAGACCCCTCTCTCAGCCAGGGTCTCTCTGCTGTGAATTGATGGGCAAAGTGGGGGTTCTGGCTTTAGTCACCCCACAGCACTCTGCTGTGCCCCTTCTTCTCTTCAACAGCATCCTTCGCTGAGCTACAGGTGAGATGGTACACGAAGAAGAGGGTTGAAAGCCTACAAATCAGATGTGTAGCAAGGAGGGGATATATGACAACCACACTATCAAAATCCTCCCACCAGAACTGCTCAAAAATCATTCATTACTGGTGGTGGGCCAGAGATGAAGGATCACCCTTTCCTCTATGGCTCAGGCCCATATCCCTCCAGCTAGAGGATTTCGAACACTGCCAGCAGCTTGGTGATAAGAGAACTGCAGCCTCTGCTGCCTGCAATTCCTTCCTCCCTTATCACCACATCTTGAGTACTATGCAAATAACAATGGGATATTATTAAGCAAAAGAGATTTAATTGCAGCCTACACTCCCAGAGAGGGTAAAATAGGCTTTTCTCCATATGTAATCTCCAGTCTTTATCATTTTCTTCTCCCTCTGTCTTATCTTTTCCCTCTCCTAAAGTTTCTCTTCACTTTCAGCCCTCAGCCAGCAGCCAGTGACCAACCCAAAACATATGAAAGAACGGAGTCTGGTAAAGGTGTCCTTTATTTAACTTTTTTTAAACAGTCTTTAAATCCTTTGGAGTGTTCAGGCCCACAAGAAGGATTAGCAGTAATTCCCCTGCCATAGCTCACTTCCAACACTCTGACAATTCATTCTCCTGAGATCCCCTAAACTCACTGATGAATACATTAGCCAGAGGACATGGAGCAGGCTTGAGGACACTGTTATCCCATATCCCTGCTCCCTACAGCCTGGCCATCAAGTTTAATGTACCTACCAGAGCACTTCTACGGGCTGAGCGCTTCACTCAGTAACCCAAAACAAACACAAACTTGCCTGATGTGGCAGCGCTGGGATGCTCTGCCATTGTTCAGCTCCCATGGTGTGGGATTCAGGAAGATGTCTGAAAGTTGCTCTCCATTCCTCTCTCACAGGCTCTGTCTCAGTGATAGTTCTGGTGGGAGGTAGTGTCCCCTTTCCTGTTCTGGGGATGCAGTCCTTCTGTTTCTTTTCCAAGGAGTGTATTCTGCTGGGAAGGACACACTATTGTCTCTGCCTGGCTTTGGATGTTACCTTTTAGATGAGAAGTGCTGCCTGCTGTCTTTGTCCTGCCTTGTTTACTTTGTCTGTAAAACAGGAATCACAACCTGCGCACTGGGATTTTCTGGAGTGAATCACTAAGAAGTATGTGGAGTCTGGATCAGAGCCCATGAAAACTTGACTGTTCCTCAACTCCATTCGCTCCATCCTGGGGGCCTGAAATCCTTCTCCCCATCTCTCTCCTCAGGCCAGCAAAAGTGTGCATGAAGCCAGATCCTTCCAATCCCTTCCCTATAGCCAATCATTCTCATGACCATTGAAGTTTTGCTTTCTTTAAGGGAAATAAGTGCACTGACAGTAGCACAAGAAAAAGCAGCATTTAGTGTCCAGGACCCTCTGCAATTCTGACTTGCCAGTAAAGCCCTTCCTGCCAAGGTATTTCTTTCTGCCATCCTTTCGCTCACACTGCAAATATTAAAATAAGCTGATAATAAGAAAACCCATAGTCTTCCCCCTCTCTGCTCCTCCTGAGACTGCAGCTCACATCTTTCTTGCTGCACAGACTCAGCAAGTTTCAGTTCCCTGCCCTTGGCCCCTCTAGCAGCCTTTTCCTTGCCTGGTGCTGAGCTGGGCCAGCCCCACTCTATGCTCCACTGGTTTTTCCCCCACCTCTCACTGTCAACAGCAGCTGAGGGCAGGTAGGTTACAGAAATCAACCCTCAGCCTCAGACAGAAATTTCCTGAACTGTGTTACTCAGAGCCCTGATGGAAATAAAAGGATGCCTGTCTGCTAAAAGGTTCTCTGGCTGGAAAACAGCTCCCTGCCCTGACCAAAGAGTTGCCTACAGAGTTTTCCTGTGTTCTGGGGATGTGTTTGTGTTGGGGAGGTGCCTGCCTGGTATCCCTGGGTCTGGGAGGGAGAGCAGAGGACCACAAGACACTAGGATTGAAGCTTCAGACAAATCTGAGGAGTTGCTTGCCCTCCTTCATAGCTGTTCCTTTTGAAAAAAAGGGGAGTGTTTTGCAAAAGCCTCATGAAAGCAAAGAATATCATGATTTCAGTGTGAGCAGACAGCAAGCAAGATAGGAGCATCCCCTTAGATTTGCCTGCTAGAGGTTATTTACCTCAGGAAGCTGCTGAATAAAAGATACAAAAATACAGGAGAAAGTAGTGTTATTCACTTCTTTCAAAGCATGACGAGAGGCAGAAAAACATTATAAGGGGTATCTTTGAGTCTTGCCAGCCTGGATTTGTCAGGGCAGAGTTTTCATGGAACCCTCCTTAGGTGACCCAGTTTCCAAGACACAGACACACACACACACACGTTCACGCACACACACACCGAGCCACAATCCACAACTTTAATAACTGTGTGACATACAAAGGAGATTTTGATGCAAAGTAGAGCTGACAGAGAAGTGGAAGGAAGTATCTGTGGTTTTCCTTTTTTTTATCCATCCAGTGCCACACCAGGATTACAGTCAAGGTGGTTTCAACCTTCAGCAAGGACTGATGTTACTGTGGGTTCTGCTTGTAATGGCATTTAACAAGAAGAGGTAGCTCAGGGGGAAGGGAAACAAGTTTTGTTTTTTTTTTCTTTTCAGGAAGAATTTAACAGGGCTGTCACAATTAAGTGCATGAAGTGAATGCATATAGGGCTGCAAGGGGGGCTTAATCGCTTTGCAGCCGATAACCACACAACAGCTCTGAAACAGGGTTTGCCAGCCCTGTCATGCATTTGGGGAAACATCTGTGCATGTGGAGGTGCATATTTGAGGCTATGTCACAACAACGTGGTCACGCTGGCGTGACTTCGCTGTCATCTCTGGTTTTCTGGCTGTTAGTAAGGTGTAAGTCACATGAAGGTGTAATTATATAGCAGTATTCGTTTTTTCTGAAAACTTCCTCTCAAGGATGATGTGGTGGCTGCTGCAGTCTAGGTGACAAATAGCACCTCTGTCACCAAATTTTCACTTGAGTTTTCTAAGGGATCCTGAACCTATTAGCCTGGACAGATTTGCCAGGACCCAGGGCAGGTGCTGACTGGAGAGATGCTCCAGAGTGGGTACCCCTACAACCAGCACAGGATTGACCTGCAACAGGTCCAAGCTCCCCAAAAAGTTCACATCTATTCTAAGTTATGCTAGGTTGTTGGACTGAATGCACTCAGACTGACTCCGTGTTCTTGAACCAAAACATATAGACTAATTACTTTAATACTACAGCAAAAGGCTAAAAGTGAAACGTCCTCATAGAATCCGGGGCATAGGAAGAAACTTTATATTGGAGGGGAAGGAACAACAGTCAAAAGAACCAAAGGAGATGAACACTGGGCCAAAGCGCATCCCTTCTTGAGCTTTCCCAAGATTTTTTCATGGCAGTGAAAGTCCTTGAAGCACTGTTTTAGCTTGGATCTCCATTAAGAGAACATTAAGAGAACATGTGGAAGTGTCAATCTGCTGGAGGGTCGGGAGGCTCTGCAAAGGGACCTGAACAGGCTGGACTGCTGGGCAGAGACCAACGGCATGAGGTTTAACAAGGCCAAATGCCGGGTCCTGCACTTGGGGCACAACAACCCTAAGCAGAGGTACAAACTAGGAGAAACCTGGCTGGAAAGCTGCCAGGAGGAGAAGGACCTGGGGGTGCTGGTTGACAACTGACTGAACATGAGCCAGCAGTGGCCCAGGTGGCCAAGAAGGCCAATGGCATCCTGGCTTGTATCAGAAACGGCGTGACCAGCAGGTCCAGGGAGATTATTCTCCCTCTGTACTCGGCACTGGTGAGACCGCACCTCGAGTACTGTGTTCAGTTCTGGGCCCCTCACCACAAGAGGGATGTTGAGGCTCTGGAGCGAGTCCAGAGAAGAGCAACAAATCTGGTGAAGGGGCTGGAGAACAGGCCTTATGAGGAGCAGCTGAGAGAGCTGGGGTTGTTCAGCCTGGAGAAGAGGAGGCTGAGGGGAGACCTTATTACTCTCTACAACTACCTGAAGGGAGGTTGTGGAGAGGAGGGAGCTGGCCTCTTCTTCCAAGTGACAGGGGACAGGACGAGAGGGAATGGCCTCAAGCTCCACCAGGGGAGATTTAGGCTTGAGATTAGGAAGAAATTCTTCACGGAGAGGGTGGTTAGGCATTGGAACAGGCTGCCCAGGGAGGTGGTTGAGTCACCGTCCCTGGAGGTGTTTAAGGTTAGGGTAGATGAGGTGCTTAGGAGCATGATTTAGGGAATGGTGGGAATGGTTGGACTCGACGATCCAGTGGGTCTCTTCCAACCTGGTCATTCTGTGAAAAACATCAAATTCTTATAATAAGCTGGTGATTCCTTATGCACCTCCAGACACAGTAATTGGCTAGACTTAAACTGCTGAAAACACAGCAATGGAGAAGAGGGGAAGACAGCAGTGTCACGGAGTTGTTGCAGCCCTAATTGCATGAGCTGGCATAAGCCAGTGGGCAGAGCTCAGTAGAGATGGTGCCAAATAAAGAGGAAAATAAGAAGACAAGGAGCTATTGTCTGTGCTGTGTGGTGATGATGCAGTTCCCATATGTATTTCAGTCAGGTGAACTCCAGCAGATGGTGGATGTGTTTGCTGGGCCAGGTTGGGAGACCTTGTCAGAAATCCTCCTTCCATATCTTGAGGCTTACAGGCTGCTGCATTGAAGACATCCAGATGCTGAGGCTCTGGCAGGGACCTGTTCCTCCTGGGGACTGGCAGCTCTTTTGTGAAGGGACCTGGCAGAAGGTGCACAGCCCACTCAGCAGGGACGTCTGCTGGCAACCCAGTGAGATAGCCAGCTGGAGAAAATGAGCACTCGCATGCCAAGCAGGTCATACACCTTGAGCAAGATGGTGGTAAATTGCTGTAAGAGAAATTTAGTGCGTTTGACTAATTTTGGGGAAAGCCATTTGCCTTGTGGTGTGGGGGATTTTTAATGAGACATCATGGGGATGTGGTGAGGAAGAGACAGTGCTCAGCAGTGAGCTCGGAGCCACATCAGTGCGCATATGACGCATGATGGGATGTTGGGTATATGCAGCCTAGAGCTCCCATTTCTCTGACAGCCCTTGTTTGGATGGGGAATGCTCTCCCTCCCCATTCCTTTAGAAGGACCTTCTCCCCCTTGAGGTGAGCTGGCCAAGAGCTCCGTGGTTGTTGTCAGAGCTGAGTTTGGGGCAGATGCACCAGGCCAGCGAACAGGCTGCTCTCCTCGGCCTTAGTGAGATGGAGTGGTGATAGCTGCGTGCTTCGCTGCTGCTCTTCGCATCTGATATCCAAACACTGTGCAGGGAAATGACAGCAATATGTGTCCCCCTGACACCCAGCGAATATAACGATATTGCTGTGAAAATGAGGCTGCTGCCACACAGCTACACTCTGAACCCTTCCCTCTGCGAAGGAGCTATGATTAGAATTTCATCTCGCTCTTTATTGCACAGCACCTCCTGAAGAAAATCCCACCCAGCAGCATGTAACTATTTTTAAAAGCCTTTTTCTAACAGGGTTGTGAGATGGGGCTGGTAAGGATCCTGCTGGTGCTGTGTATTTCTTCCAAAGCCCTTGCAGAAAAGGATGAAGCCAGACTTGAGGAAAAAGGAAGTGGCAGAGTTATTTTGCCAAGTCTGAAGCTTGTGCCAGCTCTTCACATTAGAAAGCTGATTTCAGCATCTTCTGTGTCTGTTAATATTTTTTTAGGCTTGCTGTACCTAAGTCAGTGAGATGCCTCCAGCTGTTGGAAACTTGCTGTGTGAGACTTGTGTGCTTTCAATATATGTCCAGACACATGAGAGGAGCACATTGGTCCATCTTATGGGAAATGAGGGTAGGAGCATGTCCCAGTGATGCTCTGCGCTCCCATTCAGGGCTGCATGTTGGGCTCTTTGCCTACAGCTTCTGGGTGCTGCAGAGTGAGATGTGTGGAAAGCCACTATAAGTGGACAGAGAAGACCAAGGAGCTAAAACAGTTGTACTCTTGGGATGTGGGACACAATGAGCTGTAGGTGAATAAATCTATCAACAAGCCCCAGTAGCGTCTGGCAATGGAGAGGGAACATAAATGCAGATGGTTTGAAGCAAAGCCCCACTTCCCACTTGATATGCTGCTCACGGATGGAGTTTTACACTGTTCAAACATAATCCACTCTCCCTCTCTGAACAGAACCAGAGAAGTGTATTACATTTAACTTAATAAAGCAAGTCACTTTGCAAGTGGTAGAACATATGAAGCCTAGTTTCCTCGGGTCATCCCCCATCGTGGATTCTCTGGTGTCTCATAGAGTGGCTTGAGCTCATATCACATCCTGGGAGTGGGATGAAAAGTGGAAAGGCCTTGGGAAGAAGTGCTAATTTGAGTATATCCTCCCTTATAAAGCTTGTTAGAACTTAACTCCTTTGATATGCCTCTTCTTCCATTAAATCTGATTGCAGGCCAGCAGGTTTAGTAAGCTATTATGCAGTGTCCGTGAGCCATCTAGTCCAGTTAGATAAACCTTGTTTCATTGGGAAAATGTTAAAAAACCAAACAGACCCGACCTGAAATCCCTACAAATTATTTGTCGTTATATCCCACGGAGTTTGACCCATATACCTGTGCTTTTCATGGCAGACATTTCATGGCAGGACTCTGTAGCGGTGATGGAGATTAGCATTAACCTGAGAAAAAGGTCCTACTTAGTCTGAGCCATTGAGCATACAGTTTGCAGATTGAGCATGCAGCATTAAATAGATGTATGCAGCCACAAAACCACTTCCCATTTTGTATAACACAGGCCAACAGAGATTTGAAAAATGTTCCATTTCTGTATAGAAAGACTATTTTTAAAATTGGAACAGTAACTTAGTCCTCTATTGACTTTCAATTTCTATCCTCTTACATTTCCATAGCAACTCTGGCCATTTATGCTTTTATCTTTGTATTTAACTTTCATATCATTTCAAGTGGACTCGAGTGCTGTTAAAGGGTTAAAATAGTCTTTCAAACGTCTCCCTGGTTTTAAGCAATGACTTCAAAATACAGATAGATATTTTAGGCTAAATTGACAAGTTTGTCATTTAATGAAAACTGTCTCAAGAGTGTTTGCCCTGAAAAACCCTTCAGGGCGATAACAAGAACAAGTCACAACCACTCTGCTCTCCTCTCACCTTGCCTTCTATTATTATTGTGTTCAAAATTCTCATACAGAATCTAAACTTGCAGCTGTGATAGCTGTGACAGTATTGGGTAGGCTTACACTTTGGCATTCTTGTTCCCTTCCCTTCCCTTCCCTTCCCTTCCCTTCCCTTCCCTTCCCTTCCCTTCCCTTCCCTTCCCTTCCCTTCCCTTCCCTTCCCTTCCCTTCCCTTCCCTTCCCTTCCCTTCCCTTCCCTTCCCTTCCCTTCCCTTCCCTTCCCTTCCCTTCCCTTCCCTTCCCTTCCCTTCCCTTCCCTTCCCTTCCCTTCCCTTCCCTTCCCTTCCCTTCCCTTCCCTTCCCTTCCCTTCCCTTCCCTTCCCTTCCCTTCCCTTCCCTTCCCTTCCCTTCCCTTCCCTTCCCTTCCCTTCCCTTCCCTTCCCTTCCCTTCCCTTCCCTTCCCTTCCCTTCCCTTCCCTTCCCTTCCCTTCCCTTCCCTTCCCTTCCCTTCCCTTCCCTTCCCTTCCCTTCCCTTCCCTTCCCTTCCCTTCTTTAATGCCTTCCCAACCCTTCCTCCACCCAGCTGATTATTCCTGCCATGGACTGGGGAAGGATGTCCCTTATGCCCAGTAAAACAATGAGAGACTTAATTGACTTCTAGTGGAAGGTGTCCCTGCCCATGGCTAGGGGCTTGGAACTGGATGATCTTTAAGGTCCCTTGCAATCCGAACCATTCTATGAGGCTATGAATTACAGCACAGAGAAATATGGGACATGATTCCCTGGAGACCTGGTGACACACTCCAGTGGAGCGCAAGGGAGAACATGCTGCTTTGAGTAGGCTTTTTCACTGTGACTGGGTTCACCTTGGGTTTTGGTAACCCACAGTCTCTGCAGCAAAGACCTACTGGACTGACCAAGGTGCTTCGGTGCCAAAGGCATTTTTAAATTTTTATTTTAATGGGCCTGGGCATCTAAATCTCATTGACTTTCAAATCAACTGTGTAGATCAATGCACAATGACCTGACAAGGCAAGATGTTTTCTTACAGAACATCCTCCTGCACATCAGCCAGTCCACTTCTACACTGCTCCATCAGCTTGGGATTCTAATCTCCTGCTGGGGGATTTCTGATGAGTCCTAGAGCCAGACCTTACGGTTGTTTTGTACAAAGGTGGAAGTAAGCAACTGGTGGAACTGATGAAACTATTTAAGCTCCTAATGCCCATTGAAACCTAGCCTGCTTAGATGCATCTGAAAATCCTATTAAAGCACTTCCCTGCACCTTTAAGTACCTAAAACCTTTGAAAATGTGTACTTTGATCACTCAGGGATGGAAGGCCAGGGTGTTTCCAGAAGGTTTGTGCTCCTAACTGACTTCCTGCGCCCTAAAGCAATCCCTTGTTTGCCTGCACAGTGCAAACGTCCCATGTCACCTTCCCCCTTCATTCCATCACTTGTGTTGTTCCACAGTGAAGGACTCTAAATCATTCCTCCCCCTTCCTTAATGTTGACACCTTCCTGAGTATTTGCTGGCCGTTATTAAATCACCTCTTTACTCATCCTTTATCTGAGCTGTACATAATTAGTTCCTTTAATCTTTCCTCATAGGTCAATCCTTCTAAACCCTTAATCATCTTTATCTCCTTTTCCTGGAGCCCCTCCAATTTGCTGACACTTTTTTTTTTTTTTGGTTCATTTTATTTTCCATGAAGAAACAGCAAAACCCATGAGTTCTGAGTGCTTTTCAGGCTGAATGAAGGCACTGGGTGGCTGGGGGTTTCTGTGTGGGATTGTCCCTGGTTGCTGCTGGCACAGCCTAGTGAACAAAGCTGGTGTTGGAAGGGAGCAAACCATTTCTTGATAAGAGTGATTTGGCTCTGCTAGCAAGGGCTGTCTCTTCCCACCCTGTTCTTTGCTGTCACAAAATCTGCATCCCTTGGTGACAGAAAGGAGTAAGGCCTCCAAAAGTCTCTGTCTAATTACAGAACTTGAGCTGCTTCATGGCACAATTGGTCTTGGACACATCCAGCTCCTCCCTCTAAGGATGCTCAGGGCTGGCAGGTAGGTGCTCTCCAAGAGGAGCAAGGAACCCGTGTCTTGGCAGCTCTGGAACAGACTGGAAGTGCTGAACTGTGGGAATGGGGGAAAGCAAGAACCAGCACCGGCAGCTGGAGAGAGAAAGTCTCTTTTATTGCCTACACCAGTGCCAGACACAAAGGAGAGATGATGTGTCATGCATTTCAGGAAAAGAAGCTCTTTTTCGCCAGCTTTTGTGTCCCTGTTAGGTGAGGTTATCAGCATTATCTTGGCAGCCCTTTGCAATGCAGATGAGCTGTAAGAGTCTAGCACTTCTGTCCACATGGGCCTGTTTTCCTTGCTGTTAGTCCCACGCTCCTGCCACTTTCCACCTGCAGGAGCTCTGATCTACCTGATCTTGCCAGAGGAGGAAGCTGCTGGGTTCCCACCCCTGGTACTGCATCCCAAACCAGCTCTGTGTTCCTGCCCAGAATAGCATGACCTCTTTTGCTTTGCTCATACTATTTCTATGCTTTTAATTTATTTTCTTTTTACATTATATTTGTCCTCAGTCGTGAGGGTCTGAGAACCCTTCCTAGCTGATATTGAGTTCATCTTCACAATATCCTCAGCCAGTAACAACAGAACGGAAAAACTGAAGCACCACAGAAGGGATGGAATGCAGAGTCCTGGCTCTCAACCTGTGTCAGGGATCCTAGGTCCTCTGCTGTCTAAAAGCATAAGGCAAGAGCTCCAGAAAGAGCAGGCTTTCTGGGGACACATGGTGCAGTAGTGACCACTTGGAGTGTGTGCTTTGCTTGGCTGACTTATCCTAAATGAACACTTGCAATTTTCTCCCTGGGAAGCACAGCTTCTTTCTGCTAAGCAGTCACACCAGGGTGCTCCCTATCACATACTTTGCTGAGAAGAAAAGGCCACCTTCATCTCCTTTCCTTTTATTAATCATAATTTGCCTCTGGATTGGACTGATTGCAAAATAAAATAAAACCATGAGAGGGTGGTAGAATTTTTCAGCTCAAACCTGTCTCATGGTTCTCCTAAAACTTTGAAAGCCTAAGCCTGTTATGCACAACTGGGAGCTCTGATTGATCTCAACCAGCCCTGAGGAACAGTCCCAATTTACAAGTTGGTGTGTGTTTTTTTGTGTAAGAGAGGCTTGACAAAGTCACCACCATCTTAACTTTGTTGGTTCTCTGCACAGTTGCGAGGACGAGACACTCTCCAACAGAGATGATAAAACCTGTGTCTTAAGATACCTGTCATTCTCCAAAGATTTCACTTTCCCTTTTCCACCCATGCCAGCAAATTCTTGCAAATAGTGCACAATAATCATCCTGACTTCTCAGAGAATGACGGGTCCGGCATTGTGCTGTGGGATGCAGATGTGGTTTCCAGTGACCATTACCTGCTCCTGTTAGGGTGCAGCGAGCGAAGGATTGAACTGTGGCTCTAGTTGATGTGGGATGATGGAGTTAATAGTTAAGACTCTTTCTTAAATGTGCCCAGAGGTATCCACTTGTGCCTAATAAGATGTAAAGCTGCATGTTTATGCAAGTACTCCTGGAGATCATGGGGAGCCTGCTGACACAGAAGTTTTCACTTGACAGGGATGTGAAATACTTGATCAATTTAGCCAAGGTCACTCTCAGCCTAAGTAATGTCTGTGAGCAACCTTACCTTAGAGTGGAGACTAGCAAAATTGTGGAAGTGTTGCCATCTCATTCCTGTGCCCCTCCCAAAGCAAAATCCTAAGCCTTCAGGGAGCCCAGAGCAGCATCTGGGTGCCGACCCCCTACTGTTCCCTGGCACCAACAGCAAGCAGAGAAGTTCTGTGATGCCTGTAGTGCGCTTCTTTGCACCTCTAACACTGAACACACCTGGTAAAAAGACCTCCATATAATTTCCAGTGTAGGAGTCCTAGAGGGACTAAGGAAGACCAGATGCAGCTGCTCTGCCTGGGGTGTTCTGCATACACATTTGTTCAGAGGAGGTGCACACTAACTCTGCTCCGCAGGCACAGTGCAAAAATTCCGTGCCTGCATGCTCCTCCAGGAGCCACACTGTGTCCTCCCCTGTTTCTGATGCAAGGAGAGGTGAGGACTGTGTCATACCCTTGCAGTGGCTTTTATGAAACTCCATACATCCATCTCCTGCTGCTTGGAATTGCCACAACCGCTTCCAGCTCCCTCTGTGCTCTAATGTTTCCAGATGGAACTATTAGACTCTCTAGGACTGGAACTGTAAATATCTACAGAAATGCCACCAGAGCACTGCAGTATGGGAATATCAGTAACTCCAGAGCTGCTTTGCTTCTGAGCAGTTTTCTTTATTCGTGAAAGGGTCTGAGAATCTCCAAGGGCTCAAAATCAGCTGTGTTTTGCAGGAGGTCTATTATCAAGGCTCATGCTCTATAGCAAGAAAACGAAGACTTTGGATGCAATTAGTACAGGAGTGCAGTGGGGCAGAGCCATCCTATCTCTGCCACTGATGTGTGAAGTAGTCACAGTCACCTTACTGGACCCAGTTTTTCTGCAGCTGCATGCAGATGACTCCTGGAGGTTGGGAATGGCTCCTCTGCTGCAAACAACATTCACCACAGGAACTACTCTAATTTTCAGTGGAACCTTCACCATAACTTGACACTTATCAGTGTTTAATTTCTTTCAGTAGATGTAGAATCATTGTGCCCCTTCTGAGATGCTTTTTCTGCGCATTTATTTTGGAAGAGAAACATAGTTGTGCTGCTGCCTCCACTTAGAAAGGATTCTGGTGGCACTGCCAGAGCTGGGTTTCTGGAGGCAGCTCACTGAAGGTGAATCCCCCTTTTAACCAGCAAAACCAGCCGTACCATTAACTGACCTCCTGCACCACTGTGCAAGTGTGCTCTGTGGTTTCCGTTCTCCCTCATGCTCCCCTCACTGCTGCAATGGTTGGCTATTGCAAATCGTTTCTCAGAAAGGGTGAAAGCGCAGACTGAATTCAACGTGGTTGCAAAACTCCCAGTGATTTCAAATCCGAATGCTGTGTAGCCAGCATTTTAAGGAACTCAGCAGGGAGAGTCAGAAGCATATGCCTCACCCTGGGAGCCATTTATTTGGAAGCATCCAAATGATCTTGTTATGTTTCAGTTGTGGTGCTATTTCACAGATCTTCTCCAACACAGCAAGCAGACCACAACACCCTCCCCTTTCCTCTGTGCATCATGGCTCAAACTGGAGTGACTATGACCTTCTCTTGCCATGCACGAGGGCTTCTCTGGGACTGGTAATGCAGTATCCCTGTAGTAAATGTTACTTTCCAGCTTGTTCCCAAATCACTGCTACCTAAAATGACTTTAAATGCCTCCAGGGAAGGAATCCTAGACATAGCTGTTACTGAGATGTTAGCCCATGTATGACTAGGGAAAGACTGTCTTATCTACCAGAACCTGCAAGAGATCAGGGAACATGCTACAGGATCAGGCTGATCCTTCAGAGATGCACTTATTCTGAAATAAAGGTAGAATTTTCTAGCCTGGCTGCTGACTAATGTCTTGGTTTTGTTGATGATTTTCAGGGGGTTTTTTTTGTTTATTTTTTTCTGGGTTTGGCAGGTACCACTGTGGAGGCAAAGGGCATGAGTAAAGAAATCTCTCTGGGGAAGCTGTAACTGACCCCACCTTGGGGCAAGGAGGTAGCAAAGAACAATGTGAAAGGTCAGCTTCTTCCAGGTGCACTGATTCACTCACCCACAAGAAATTTAGAGACTCAGATGGGAACTCCTCATGCAACGCTTCTCAAAAGAGCCTTTTTCCAATCCACACAACAGCAGCTTCTCTAAAGCTCCCAGTTCTATCACAGTAGTCTAGACAGAAGTAAAAAAATATCATCAGCAGCTCTGGCTTTATAAAAGCAAAAGTCACCAGTGAGTTCCTCAAATCCCTGTTCCCCTCTGTGAGGGACAGCAGTGATGACCCTGGGATCTACCCAGCTCCTTGGAATAACTCCCCCTCCGGAATACTTTCAAATAAATAGCTAAGTAGCAAGAAACTCAAAGCCTGGGAGATCTGATAAGCAAGCATTTGTCCCCTCCTTCTGGGTATTGATGTGCAAATAGCGTCTGAGATTTCCAGCCGGCTCAGAGTTGGGCTGTTTTCCCTCAGACTCTCACACAATCGTAATAAGAGGAGCTGAAGGGATCTCTGCGGGGAGCACCGCATTTACACGAACCCGTGTGAACTGCCCCGTATTAGCAAGCGACATTTGAGATGGGCTTAAAAGCCACCCGGCCCTTTCAAAATGCGGCTTTGAAAACTCAGACTCCCTTGACTCTGTGGGCAGAAGTGAGACACTGTCACGCCTTTGAGAAAATGGTTTATAATACATATACGAGAGAAAAAGAAAGGATAAAGACTATTCTCTTGTCTGTCCTTTCTTGTCTTGTTTTATTTTTTTTTTTTTCCCATTCCCCCTTCTCTCTATTTACCAAAAGCACCTCCAAGGCTAATGGCATTTTCTTTGGCCGCTGGGAGCAGAGAGAGATTGAAGTCTGAAATATGAAAGCTTTTCTTTTCGTTTTTAACAACTTTGGATCACTCTAGTTAACTCTCAGTCTCAGTTCAAAGAAGAACTAGGAACTGAAAGGCTGGTCTTGGGATTTTTATTTTATTTTATTTTATTTTATTTTATTTTATTTTATTTTATTAGAAACGAGCAACGAATGATTTCTCATCCCAGAAAGAAACAGAGAGGCTTAAAATTCCTTGTCCTGGATGAAAAGTCAAAATCGCTAAGACTTTCGTGAGCTGACAAAAAATAAAAAAAATTGCCTGCAATACTGCATTTTGATGATATCAAAGTGTTTCATGTGTGACCTCTTTTTCATTTAAAAAAAAGTTTTTGTTATAATCAGCTTAAATTTCAAAACAAAGTGACTTTGAATAATAAGTTAAAACAGGTTGTCTCAGTCTCAATTTTTTTCCCGACAGAAGAAATTCATCAAACTGGCTCTTTTTCTGTGAAGCATTTCAATTGAGATGAATCAGCCTTTTTCAAACTATAATAGATGTCTTAACAAGATCTTCCTACCCGGCTTTTGCTGTTCCAGAAATAGTGAGTTTCTTGGGACAGGCATGCGTGATGCTGGGCAGTGCAGAGGAGAGAAGTTTGGGGGCAATATTAGTCTGGGGTTCAAAAAGGAGAATATAAACCTTAAAGAGTTATATCTAAGGGTAACAAGGATTTCAGCCTTTTCCAATTGGGTGCCACAGTATAAAAAGGTTATGAAGCTACTGGAGAGGGTCCAGGGGAGGGCATGAATTTGGTGAAGGATTTAGAGGAGAAGCCATGAGGAGCGCCTGAAGTCACTTGGTCTGTTTAGCTTGGAAAAGAGGAGACTGAGGAAACATCCTTGCAGTTTACTGCATCCTCATAAGGGAAGGAGGAGGAGCAGATGCTGACCTCTTCTATCTCAAACGATAGGACCAAGGCAATGGCAGGAAGATGCCAGTGGAGGGTTAGGTTGGATATTAGGAAAAGGTTCTTTACCCAGAGGGTGTTGGAGCACTGGAACAGCTCCCAGGGAAACAGTCACAGCATCAAGCCTGACAGTTTTCCAGAACTATTTGGACAACACCCTCAGACACAGGGTGTGAATGTTGGGGTTGCCCCGTGCAGAGATGGGAGTTGGAGTCAATGGTCCTTGTGAGTCCCTTCCAACTCAGGACATTCTATGATTCTGTTTCTATCAGCTTTGATGACCTGGAGATCCTAATCAATCCTAAGACTTAGACTCTGTCAGTGCTGCTGATCATACAAAAGCTCTGGGATTCCTAGCTGCCTGCTCCAGTGCAAGCAGGAAATTTGTTGTGAATGGCATGTTATTTTGGTGTTCCCTCTCAGGATATAAAAACCCAGAAACAGCAATATTGGGCAAACTAATCAAATTCCTTTTAGCCTCTGAAAAACACAGGTATTTCTATCTGAGCTGTCTGGATTTCTCCCTTGTTTTTAAAAAGCTAGTTTGCTTGGCTCAGGCAGCAGAACCTGAAGAGAAATTCTAGTATTTGAAAGAAGGAAGAAACAGTTTGCTAAATCGTGGTGCTTCTGTCAGGAGACATTCTGCTCTTGCACCTTACTCACCTTTTCATCAACAGAGGGTAATAGGGATATATAGGTAAAATCATACGTTCAGTGTTAGGAAGATCATAGAAATTGTCTTCCCCACCAGCTGATTGTATCATCACTTTATTTTTAAAAGTCTTAAGCACAGAGTGGCCTGGCTAGGAGCCACTCTGAGGATTCAGTGCTAGACACAGAAATGACTTGATGCTCTAATCTTTGCTCTTCTTCTGACCTTAATTTGCTCTGTGATCATGAGCTGTTCATGTAATCTCCCTTGGGCATAGGTTCGCCAGGAATGGGATGAACATTTAGTTGCAGAGGAGAGCTGGAAGAAATATCACTGAAGTTAACCTGTCCAGTCAAATGGTGGCCATAGATGAATGAAATTTATCACTTTTAAATCAAGAGTCCTTTGGATGTATAGCTTTGAACTGCTAGTAGGAACTGATGAATCTCTGTATTATTCTCTTCGTCCAGGTTTTGGATGTCCCAGGATCTCCTAGATCTGGTGGATCAGCTTTAGCATTTACGAGTTTGAGCCCTGCCAAAGTGCGCAGGGTGATCTTCTTCACAGTATCTGCAAGGTGGAGCTGTATCTGGAGTCAATACATTCATTTTTAGTTCTGGTTGAATTTGTGGATGATCCAGGCAAAGTAATTTAAAAAAAAAAAAAAGGGGGATGAAAGAACCCCGAAAGATTTGACCAGGAATTAGTTTCCACTCAAGAGAAGAGCTATGCTTGATGTAGTTTGGTCTCTAGGGAGGTGAGAAAATATAAAGGAGAGAAAAAAGTAGGATCCTAAGGAGATGAGACCTTAGCCTAAGCTATGGAAAAGGCTTATTTCCCAGTATAGATGGATGATACAAGGGATGAGGATCCAGGGAGCAAGGCAGCCAGGACTGGAGAGATTCAGCCTGGCAGGCCAACACTAGCGAAGAGATCGCAAATATTCCCACTTTGCTCCTCGTCTCCTCCTTTCCCAAAGTCTGAAGTTTACCTGTTAATTCCCTTATCAGAACTTTGTGCGGAGAACTGTTATCTGGATTTTACAGGCAGCTCCTGGCACCAGGCCAAAATCAGAGGGAAGCATTTCATTCTTCTCCAGTTGTTAAATGAAAGCAACATTACAAGCCAACAATATTATTCTCATTAATGGGAAGAGACTGTTAATGATGGGAACACATGTGTTTGGTTTTCAAATGAGACTTGCTGTCTATCCCTGCTTCTGACCTGGTGCAGCTTAGCAAGGCTAAATCGCTTTTTAAAGCTGAACAGAATGAACCTTAATTGAGACATTAAAAACATATTCATTTGATCTTCCTGGGACCTGCAGCCCTACTGTTGCTGCCGGCTGCCTTGGGCTGTCCCGGGCAGGGGAGAGGAGCAAGACAAGTGCAATGCCAGAGGACGTCAGGTTTGTCTCTGTTTTTATGTTGTTCCCCCTAGCTCTCTCAATTCTTCTCTTTTAAATGTAATTGAAAGTCATTCTTTTAACTTTATTTATTTATCGGCTTGATACATTTGAAATTGCAGGCGCCTTCATTTCCTTGCCCTTTAATGTGGACCTGACTCAATTCACCACTTTCTTCAAAGCTGTTTATTAGTTCTGTGGCATTTCCCCCCTCCCCTTGTCTTTCCCTAATTTCTCCTTCATCTTCAGCCTCAGTGAGACAAGTAATCCAGCCCCTCAGGGCCAGGGTTGGCTGAAGATCCCCAGCCGTACTGCTTGGGTGTGAAGGTGGTGGCACTACCCTGAGGCTGTCACGATGTAGCTGAGGGCAAACACAGCCCCCAAACCAGCTCTCCCCAGGTTCTGTTGTTGATGAAATCACCTCTACGGTGCATGATGGAGGAGCCCAGTGTTCTCCTTCTTTCACAAAGTTTGGGGATCTCTCTCCTCCCAGGTTAGGGGACAGCTGGGCCCCTCTTCCCCTCCCATCAGTTGTAACGTACCTTCTTCCAAAATGAGTCAATTTTGTGACCTTATTTTCTCTTTGTTAGCAACCCTTCAGCACCAGAACCCACAAGGCTTCTGCCACAAAGGGCAGGCAATTCAGCAGAGGAGCAGACTGCAGAGAACAATGCAAAACAAACCCCAAATGGCTCTTTACCTCCAACTTCCTCTGCACAGGTAGAACATTAATTCTCTCCTCTCCTCTCCTCTCCTCTCCTCTCCTCTCCTCTCCTCTCCTCTCCTCTCCTCTCCTCTCCTCTCCTCTCCTCTCCTCTCCTCTCCTCTCCTCTCCTCTCCTCTCCTCTCCTCTCCTCTCCTCTCCTCTCCTCTCCTCTCCTCTCCTCTCCTCTCCTCTCCTCTCCTCTCCTCTCCTCTCCTCTCCTCTCCTCTCCTCTCCTCTCCTCTCCTCTCCTCTCCTCTCCTCTCCTCTCCTCTCCTCTCCTCTCCTCTCCTCTCCTCTCCTCTCCTCTCCTCTCCTCTCCTCTCCTCTCCTCTCCTCTCCTCTCCTCTCCTCTCCTCTCCTCTCCAGCTGGGTCTTGGAGCAAGGGGGTGATGTGCTTGGTGTGGTCAGGATTATACCCCATGCATATTTTCTATTAAACACCTCTGGCTCCACAGCAAGACCTGAGGTCCAGCTACAGAACATCAAGAAGTTATTGCTGCAAAGTTCCAAGATCTGACCCTGCTTGGCTCTTCCCAGGCACAGATTTGAAGCTGCCTGCAGAGAAAATAAACAACTTGCTTTGAATTTGTCTTGCTGGGAGTTGACTTTCTGACTTTCTTTTTTGCCTTGTCACTGAGATGTGGCGATTAAAGAGATCAGCTTTGGGGCTCGGGCACAGTGAGGGGAAACAGACACTGTGAGCTGCCATCTCACACTGTTGGGGTAAGTCTGGTGCAGAGGAGAGTTGTGATAAGGCAGAACCGTGATGGGACATTGTGCCAAAGGCACTACGAAAGAGCCTACGAACCCCTTCTTACTGATGAAAATAGACCTTTTATTTTGTTTTGTTTTGGTTTATTTTATTTCATTTCATTCCATTTAATTTAATTTCTTTTCTTTTTTTTTTTTTATCCTCCCCTCAAGCCTCTTTTCATCCCCTTATCTTCACCGGTAGTTAATAGATTAATGCACGTCTTGAGAAGATAAATGCACTTTCAGATCTTCAAAAGGCAAGGCAGCCTCTGAAACCAGTGTTTACAACCTCTTTGGCTAGTGACAAGGCAGGCAGGCAGTGTGACATGACCTTCTTCTCAGCCTCCAATGTCAAGCTGAGATGCAAATCCTAGTCCCAAGGAATGAAGTGGGTACCAGAGTTCTGAGTAGCCTGGCTGGACCAGGTTTGGTTTTACCTCTATTCTTAGCTAAGGTGAACTCCCTCACCACCATCTACCATTTTCTTCAGGCACTGAACAACAGTTTTGGGGTGGGGAGGAAAGAGAGAGATGACGGAGTCAGGGGGACAGAAAGTCAGAGTTTTCCAGGATTCAGGACTATACAGATATTGATTCTCAGCCCTACATCCTGGATCTGGACTCAGCAGTTAGAAGATGTCCAGCTCCCACTGTGCAGTGCCACTGCTGTTCTCCAGTGACTGCCAGATCACACCCATTATTGCCCCCCTTGAAGATCTAAAATCCAACATAGGTCTGCTTTGGTCATCCCTCCTGTAATTCATTAGCATAGACACCCAAGGGTCCATGAATCTTACTCTAGCCTGAGTTTTCCAGGGATGCTTTAGCTATGAGGCTAAACCAGATTCAAAATACAGAATTTTATAGATTACTTGAGTCCCACGGTGGCTTTACAATATCTGTACCTCGGTTCACACTTCACTCCAGCTCCTTCCCTAGCCATCAGGAGTCACAGTTTGGCATCCCTGTCTTCTGGCTTGCCTGATGCTGTCAAGAGGAGGAGAACAGGGGCTGGCAGGTTTTTCAGGGTCAGGAGGAGCAGGGCTGGTGTCTACAGAGCTTAAGTAGTGGCTCCAGGGTGGGAGAAAATGTAATTCTGTTTGTGAAGTGAGCAGGCATTTCACAATGTGTTCCTGTGAATTAGGGGCCGAGTGAAGTCATTAAACCCTAATCAAAAGCAGCTAATCAGGAATCTGTAGGAGATCTTCCAATTAATCGTGGCTGGAGCTAGTGGAGCTGCACTGCTGGCTGCTGTGGAAGGAGAATGGCAGTAAGGAATTAACAGCAGTGCAACACCTTTTGACACTGAGACATCCTAAGGGGTCTATGCCAGTGCAGAGGGGCACACGATAAGTCAGGGGACCTCAAAAGTGCTTTGAGGACATGGGAATATATCTTGCTACTTAGAAGTTTCCTGTAATCTCCAAAATTTACTTTGATCCAGCTGTGGCTTTGTGGATATTCTGCTGACCCACTGTGATGGAGGTCTTACAAGGTTTCTCTGCCTTTCAGAGGGGGACAGCAGCTCTCACGTACAGTTGTTAGCAGAGATACATTACTGCACATATCTTTACATCTGAGAGTCTCCAAGTGCTTTACGGATTTCATAGGTAAATATCAGCATCTTGACGCTACAGGAATCTGAGTGACATCGAGAAGGGCCTTGACATTCCAGACTTTGCACAGGCTTTGTCTGCAGCCAAGCAAAAATTTAACTCCAGTTAAAATAACAATTTACGCACTGGATGCAAAAGTCATTCTTGGCTGTGTGCTATTGCCTAGCGAAATAGAACATGCTCAGCTGACATTTTTCTCATCTGCTAACTCATGTTAATAGCTGAGATGACAACCAATCTCTGCAATCAGTCACTGTCAGACAGCTGATAACTCACCCTAGGCTCTAATATTCTGATGAGACCATTAACAGGAGCAGCAACATTTGCATGGTGTGGTATCCTAAACCCAGACATGGTCATGGTTTCCCACCATACCCTTCCAGACCTAAAGTCTTCTCATCAGCCCTGAAGTTAGCAGGAAGTTTTATCCCATGAAAGCAGACGATGTGTGGGGAATTTGGGTGTATGAAAGTGCCCGCACCACTGGCCACCTCCTGTGCCATTGAGTCACTGGAACACAATGCCAACTTTGTGCTCCTTTCTATTTTATGATAAAAAACCAACCAAATAAACAAACCTCCAAGGATATGGTAGACTCCTTTCATTGTGAAAAGCAGAGGGGGAAGAGCAGAGGTATTCTGCTGCTTTTGGAAGTTCCCTTGCTTCCTGCTCCAAAGAAACATCTCTCTCTATAAATCTTATTGTACCTATAACCCCCCTTCTTGTTCTCTAGCTTCTGCTGGACACCCTCTAACATGACTGTTACCCTGTTGCATTCAGGCTGCACTATAAAAAAATAAAGTGCGTTGTGTCGGATTGAGCAGGGCTGTAAATCCTTGCCAGGTTGATGTTGACACAAATTGAATTCTATCATGGCTTTTCTTTGGAGGGTTTGCAGACAGGACTCTCTTCTAAATTTGCAATTTGGTTTATGTAACTAAAGTGAAAAGGTGCACAACGTTGTTGTAGGATATTAGCTGCTGAGATTCAGGTCTGTAGGGGGGAAGAGGCACATCTCTGTCCAAAAAGACACCGCTAAAATGCAGATGAATGCAATCAACACGTCTGAGTTCACATTTGCAGGTAAGATCTTAATACTTAAACCCCAAGAGTCAGATTTTCTGGAAAACCCACCTCCTCACTAGACAGCAAAGCGACAGCAAAGTGTGATACTATTCCCTGGTGTCTGAAATATTGCTGCTTATTTGCTCCCACCTTTTCTAGTGGGTTGTAGGGGGGAGCAGTGTTGATGAAAGTTTTTTATCTAGGTTGAGATAAAGATTCTTAATCCAGGTCATGATCTAAACCCAGTTGTCATTTTATTCCATATCCCCAGAAGTGAACACACTGGCATAATCAAGGAAGGAGATAAAGAGGGATGAGGAGTGTCTGAGGTTCTCTCGTACTGGCCTCACGACCAGCAGACTTTGCTGTGCAGCTGCTGTGTGAGAAGCCTCCAGAGGCTGGGCCTGGATTGACATCTTCCTGGCAAATCTCTGATGTCGGGCTTTTTGTGACTCACAAATGCCCCCACAAAGCAGGCCTGTCCTCCTCCAAGCTCAAATTAGCAAATCTTCATTCCTGCTGGTGGGGCTGAGGGATTTCCAGGGCTCTGCGGACTTCTCAAATGGCATCACTTGCCCTGTGCCCCTGAGGCAGAGCTCTCAAAACTAGCCCAGCAAGCAGCAGGAGCGAGGATGTCAGGGTTCACCAGGGCACCCAGATTCTCCCAGGGTTTTTCTGTCTGATTCAGGTATGTCTTTCCTTCTCCGTGTGTTGGTTTCCAGTAGCCAGAGGATGGTTTGCCACCCCCTGCATTGTGCACAGAAATCTTCAGGTTCAAAACCGTCCAGGTATCGCCACAAGGATGGCATTCCTTGTGACATTTGATGCCCTGGAAGCTTGTTTCCGTACAAGGTTTTCTTTCCTGATCTATCATTCTGTCCATCTGCCACTTTCCTCATTGTCTCTGTGACTCTGCTGAGCTATCGATTTCTGCCTTTCTCATTTTGTAGATTTGGGAAAGGGGGAGGAACGCCCCAAGGGAAGGTCAGGATAAATTGGCAATTTGTCTCCACCTTGGCTTCTGCTTCCCCTACTAGAGGACTACATTGCATCCTTGTCCCTGTTGCAATTTTTCTGCCAAATACCATTTTTACCCTCCTCACAAGTCCCAGGAGAGCTGTTATTTATAGCTGGTGGAACAAAACCAAACAACACAAGCCGATTCCCAGGCAGCAGGAGGATATCCATCAGTGAGGACTTTAGAGAAAGCCTTTTGTTTAATTATGGGATCACTCATGTTCTCTCCACTCTCTTGCCCCTCCTGGCCTCCTCTTACAACATAGCAGTGAGAAGTCTAGAAGGTACTTCATCCTCTGCTGGCGACTGGTGGTTTACTCAAACCATTTCTAGGTGTACTCTGTTCATACTCCTACTGATGCAAACCCACTTTCATTGCTCCAAATGCTTAATATCTGGGAGGAGAGGGCAAAGAGTCGTCTGCTTCACAGTCTGTTTGGGAACAATAAATATTATTCTATGAATATTTTTGCAAAAGGACACACAGTGTCTCTGATTTCTATTTTCTTTCCTTCCTATGTAATCAGGATTTTCTTTTATTAAAAAGCAAAATGAAGACCCTAAAGATGTCACTGAATGAGCATGAGAACAATTTTTAGCAAATCCTTCCATATTTGCTCTATTTCTGCTATGGCAGATGCCTATGTATGTTTCTTTTTCCCCAAACCCAGACAGCATAGTCTGGAAATACATCTTCAGGTAGACTGAAAATTGTCCTTTGTGGCTCTGACCCTGATAAGTCACCTACCAGTCACGTACCAGGGATGACACAGAGGTAAAAACAGCCTTTGTGAGTTCCTGCACAGGACTGAATCCAGGACCTCTCTTTCCCTGGAAGACTCTGCTTAATAAGGACTGGTACTCATAAGGAGGAGGAGAAGATGTCTCATCTCTGGACTTCTCAGAGCCAGAAAAATGGACCATACTGGATGGAGCAAGGACATTTGGTTTCTCTGAGGCACTGGCATCTCCTAGGTGGTGACATAAGACATCAGGAAAGGAAATGCATTTCTTTAGGAGAGGAAAAAGCTTGTGAGCTCAGACTCTACAGTAATTCACCTGGCTATGTGTCTGGCCCTGAGCCTCAGAAACCCTTTCCAGCTCTGCTTTGCATTTTCTGAATTGTTTCTAGAAACGGCTGGTTTTCATGGGCATGTCGCATCATGATGAATGACTGAGGACGATCAGCGAGGATATCTGTCTCCACCGAGGCTCCGTGAGTCAGCTGCCCCATGTCTAGCTGCTACTTTTCTGCTTTAAAAGCCTCAATATTCTCCACTCAGCTCACCTTCCTGCTCTTTCCTAGTCTCCAGATCCATTAGTCTGTCTGGACTGGCACCCATTAAACTGCTGAACATGGGCTACTCCAAGCAATCTAATCAGGGCTGCAGCTATTAAAGGCAGAAATAGTAAGAAACCGAGTCACCAGTGCAGGCAGTTTGGCACTTGGATTAAGAGAGAAGTTTTGTGAGAGGTTGTCATCGTTTGTGGAGAACCGCAGAAGCTGCTGCAGACAATATTAGATTGTCATGACAGTGGTTATTAATAACAGTTTGCCAATGAGAAACAGCAGTATTTCTGGATCCAATAGTCTGAGCATTGCAAGGTTTCCAGTCCCAGTGGTCTCTGTGTCACCTTTCAAATGCAGACAGGTTTGAGCAGTGAGGGAATATTGCTTTCTCTCACCCGCGAGTGAGGAAACTGAGGCACAGGGCTTCAAACCATTGCTGTAAAGTCGCTCAGGCAGTCTGTGATCCAGGCACTGCCTTAGGCAAGCGGATCTGCAGATGCACTCGAGAGATTGGCCCTTGACTGAGATGTGTTTTATTCCAGCACATGTATTTTTCTGTTCCTTGTACAATTTACAGCAAGCATTTCCAGAGTGCTTTCCTCCTGCTGCTAATGGTACTGAAAAAAAGCCGAATCCCTAAAATCTTGGAACCACTTATTAGTGTCCTGGATGGGATGTAGAGGACGTCTGGGATTTGTTTGGGATGCAGCTGCCCACAGCCAGGTATTGGCTGGCCTGGCCACATTGGGGCACATCCCTCAGCCCAACTCTTGTTTTCAAGTGTAAATGAGACTGCAGGCAGGAACTAGATGGAGAGGACTTGAGTCCTTGTGCCTTAAACAAAAAAATCCTGCTGAGCCAACCAGGATTAGAAGCATGCTTGTACATCTCAGAACAAGCAGAGCCCTGTGAGATTTCCCAGGGTTAGGACAATAATTTCATAATTACTAGTTGTGATGGGGAGGCAAATGCAGAATCAGCTTTTTATACTGAATTTTCACTTGTTCAGAAGTTTACACTTAATGTCCAGCTGGATGGTTTTAGTCTGAAACTCCTGGGTGTTCTCTGACAACCTTATTCCCATTTGGCCACAGATTTACCTTAGATTAGATCCTAACTTTTCTAACTCTAACTTGTATTTGCTCAGATCATCTACTGCATTGGAACAGTTTGCCCAGGGAGGTGGTCGACTCGCCTTCCCTGGGGGTGTTTAAGGTGAGGGTGGATGAGGTGCTTAGGGGCAGGGTTTAGAGATTGGTGGGAATGGCTGGACTCAACGATCTGGTGGGTCTCTTCCAACCTGGTTATTCTATGATTCTATGATTCTATGATTTCAGACTGGGATAACTTTTTCTTCACATTGCACTAAAAGGAGTGTCTTAATTGATGTCTCTCTAAGGGCAAAAGAAACAGTTTTAAAGTCGTTGCTGCCCCATCCCTGGAAGTGCTCAAGGCCAGGTTGGATGGGCCTTGGGCAGCCTGATCCAGTGGGAGGTGTCCCTGCCCATGGCAGGGGGGGCGGATCTGGCTGATCTTTGAGGTCCCTTCCAACCCAAACCATTCTATGATTCTATGAATCTATGATAAAGCTCAAAGGTTTGCCCTGACAGCTCTCCTAGAAAGCAACTCTTCTATCAACTTCTGCCCCTGAAGAAAAAAAAAAAAACCACGCTTTCTCAGTTTAATTTGCTCTCAGTTCAGCAAGTAAACTGTGGATAATTGGCCAAGAGTTTTATTGCCATATTTAAGTCATAAAACTCAAAAGAATATTAAAAAAGCTATTCACCTGTTTAACTGATACAGCTCACACTGGCCAAACTGTTAAGTGTACACTTGGCCTTTATCTGGGAATGCTTTAAAAATACAATAATGGAGTGTTGAAATGAAGATGTTGGACAGTAGTAGTGCTCCTTGTTTCAAAAGCTCCCAGGTAAGAACTTGCTCACTGGTGACATCCCATCCATCAGAGACGCCGAGATTTTGTCACAGTTCCCAGGAGAACAAATCGTCACATAAATCAGAAAAAGCGGAGCCAGTCAAGACATGAGATCTGGCTGCATTTATTGTAAAACTAGGAGTCACATGCTGAAACTTTCTGGTTTCCGTGCCCTCATCATATTTTCAAAAGAAAATAAGGCAGTTAATTCTCATTTTGAATGAGGAGAAATCTGCTCAGCGGGTTGAAGTGACTGGAGATTCACTCCCCCGCTATTTGGCAAGTGCAAATGATTTAGTTTTTTCACACTTGGCCTTTGGGAATTATTGATATAAATCCCTTTGCACTGTGTGGAAATACACAACCCTTGAACCTGGAGATACATTTTGCTGGTTTCCCAGATGGTGTGTGTTACCCTGCTGGCTTCTTTCACAGCACATAGCCTCAGCCCTGAGAGACTCTCACTGGAAAGGATGCTAATTGCTGTGATTGTTTTCTTGGTTTTTAAACACAGGGTTGGTGGTGTTTTTTTGGTATTCAGTGTTTTTCTTAAACTTCTGCAAAGGGGCTGCTTACAGCTAATGGACTACTAAAAATCCTCGCCTCCAGCTAGAAAAGGAGTTTTTAAAGATGTCCTGAGGGCTGTGGGATCAGATGTGCCTGGAGAACCTGGGACTGGATTTCCAGATGTTTAAAAAAACACAATTAAAGCAAGTTCTCAGACGTGACCAGTCTGAATCCAGCATGAAAATTAGCTGCTTACTTTAGATGCCTTAATGAAGGCTGGAAACTTGCCTAAAAAGGCTACTGTTTGGTGAGTGGTCCTGGACTTTTAATTGGTGTTTATTCAAGACATTTTCACTCTTTGGGGAGTTCGCTTTGAATGCGTATGTGGCACTGAAATTTGGAACTTTCTTCTGGAACAGAAGTTGTCACATTTTCAGATTCAGAACAGCCAAGAGTTTTCATCCAGCCCATTTGTAATCCCTTCATTTAGATGGAATGAAGTGTTTCGTTCTGATAAGGTCAAAGCATGAAAATATGAATATATTAAAATACGTGTCAAAATGAAGGTAATCAAAATGGGAACTGGAGCAAACACTGTTGAAATATTTCACTCGGGTTTTTTTTTTTCCCCCACTATAAATTTCAGTGCTGTGGACATGTCCTTATGAAATGTTTTCATGGGAAAACTCTATTTGCCAGTAGATAGCTATCCTGACCAAAATAATAAGCATTTGATCAACTCTAGGAAAAATTCAGACTTCAAGTGGGCGATGCTTGAGATTCCGTAGTCAATCACATCTCTTCCTCCAGGCTCACTGGCCGAGCAAGCCCTGGCACTGCTGTTGCTGCCAGTGTGACTCAAAGCTCTCTGGTGCCCATAAAGCTTAGAGTTTGTGCTAGAGGCTGCACAGGGGCTGCTTGAAATACTGAAATTTAATCCATAACTTTCCTCTGGCATCTCCAGAAAGATCTGCTTGCACCCTTATACACTGTCCATGAAGTTGTGTTTGCTGTTCTCTCCTTGGTAGGATAAGACAGTCATTTGAGAGGAGGGAATGCAATTGCAAATGAACACCTGAAAATTGATCTAGGCTATAATCACCTTATAGTATTTTAATTGTGGGTCTCTCCCTCCTAATTCTGCTGCAGTTAATCATTCCCCGTCTAGTTGGCCACCTCTTCTCCTCTCTCTTAATTTAAAGTTCGATCTACATGCATTTCCTAGTGAATATGAACATCGTGTCCTCTTCCATGCATGTTCCTGACTGCTGTTTCCCAATCACCAGCAGCGTTTCTATGCTGCTGCTGTCTTCCACCGCAGAGGGGGATCTATAAAAATTGACTCGTAAAGGGAAAGAGATGGGATTTGACTCATGAACAGAAAGAGATGGTGGAAAGGTGAAAAAAGATGGATACCCCCTCCTCCACTGAAAAATAAAGAAATATGGGCAGAAAATGAAAGAGATTTAAAGCAGCTATCAATCGGTCGCTGTTCAGCTTTAAGAGCTGTTGAAACAACATAATAAAAGGTAATAAACGAGGGATTTATGACTTACCTGCTGGAAATAGCTTGCTTCATCTATTGTGTGGGGTGAACACAGTGTGCAAGGCTTGGGGGGGGGGATCAGCATCTGCCTGGCGTGTGCACGTGTGGCCGAGCCAGCAGCCTCTTCACGGGGCCAAGCACGTGCTCACGGCTCTGTCCTCTAGTTTCTCCCCTCTCTCCACCTCCTCCCTTGCCCCTCAGCCCTCTGAACCCCCATACTCATAGGTACTGGCATTTTGCGTCTTAAAGATTCGGTTTTGTTCAGTTTGACTAGTAAACCCAAGATGATTTGTTCCAATCGATGGCAGCAGGATGGAATTTTAAGGGCCAGGTATTTTACCACAGGGGCTGGACCCTCGAGCTAAATCTTGAAGGCAGGGAAGGTGAAAACACATAATACTGCCTACAGCAGCGTTGAGAAAGGCTTGTAAACCGCTGGCACATATTTAAATTGCAGGAAAATCACCAGGGGGGGAATAAATCTACAAAAACAAAACCAAATCGAGAAGAAGGAAATGAATGACTAAACATGGAGATTTCTAATGCCCTCTTAAAGGCTGAAACTGTCGTTTTAAAGAAAAAACAACCTTCTCCTCTACTCATGATCCACAGAGGGTTGAAGCTGCAGGCATTAGTACAAAACCAGAGTCAGGCAGCTTGAGCCTGGTGCAAGATTTGGGCTATTGCACCAAGGGTAGCCTGGTGTGGTTTAAGGACCACTGACACAGGAGAGGTACAACTCTGGAGATCTGAGGAGGCTGAATAGCTGGAAGATGGTCCCCTGTGCATGGGAAATCTACGTCAACCCTAGAAAAACACTTGCAGGAGAAAGCATCCCACCTTTCCCAGTTCAGGATGTGAGAGTAAGGAATCCTGGGTGTTGATGTGCTTCATTTCGAATCCCTGGCACAAAGTCATCCCTTGCCACTAATTTCCCCCTTTTTCTTGTTCAGAAAGAATTTTAACCTGCTTGTCACTCTTGCTTTCTGGCCACAAGTTACACGCTTTTGTTTAGCAAAGTGCAGTTAAATCTTAATGGTGACATGAGAAGCTCTGGCATATCCGATGCTGTTTGTTCTTTTGGAGGAAGGTGGGGAGAAAAGCGAGTGGGCTGGGAGGGGTAAATCAATCCACTTTATAAAAAGAGAGATGCAGCATGGCACAATGCCTTAATCCAGTGGAGCCAGTGCACACTGGAGAGACAGAACTGGGACGGAATGAGGAGGGGTGGTGGGGCTGCAGTAATCTTGTGTCCCTCTTAAATCTCCAGCATGGAACAAAGCCCTTGTTAGCAAATAAGGATGGGGGAGTGATAGCAACAAGCTAAATAAATGTCCTTAAATTCAGCTGTAATAAAAAAGCTGGGAATCTGCTCTGGAGCCCTTTCATAAACACTTGGGGACAAGATTGTTCTAATTATAAAAGTCCAATCAGAGAGAGCAGCAGGCTTGAAACTATGGATTAATTCAGCTGCCTGAATGCCAGTCTGTGGCAAAGAGGCAGCAACTGCCGCCTTCCTCACCCTGCCTTGAAAAGGTTCTGATGCTCCATTTTTTAGTCACGTTTTGGAAATGACCAAAAAGCGGAAAGGAGCACGAAGATGAAGAGAAGACATGAGAAAAGGCTTCAGTGTGTTCACCCAATGAAGAGCATGCCTACCTGGCCCTGATAGTCCCAGGGTTTTCCCCCCATGCTAAGAAGCCTCTTCTTGGTGGTTCAGGCTGTGGGGATGTGCAGGAGCTTGTCTGCACTTGATCCTTTCCCATGTCTGTGTGTGCATGTAAAACAGCTCTTGGGCACCTCAGCAGGGTTATGGACTACGCAGATCTGTTCTCCTCCCTTTCACATCCTTGCCCCTCAAAATCCTGTCTCTACAAATGCAGTGAAAGGAAAAGAAAAGTTACATTTTTGAGAGCTACAGACTCAAAACCTGTCAGAAAAGGATCCAGACATCTCAAAAGGAAAACCAGCAATTTTCCTTCATCGTAAATTCAAGGGTTGGATCCTCCCTAAGCCATGTCTTTGTTGGAAAATATTTAAGATTGATTAAATAATAAACCATGGCCTCTCTCAGACTGCTGTAATTTTAGGGTTTGCTTTCTAAAATATCTGTTGGAGACTCCAAAGGTTTAAAATTTCCTTTTTCATAAGAACCATAAAGAAACAGCGTGGTGTGAGCAGTTAGAAACTGCTAGAAAATCCTCCTTCTCTTCCTTAATCACAAGACTATCAAAGAGCTCATTGAGTTGGCCACAGTCTTTGAAGAGATGTTTTACAGTTTTGAGTGGGGAGGTGTTTCAGACATGTGGACACCTTAGCTTGGAGAAAGCCCTGCTGAAGACCATGGAAAAAGGGTCTTCATTGAATCTCTGAGATTCAATGAAGACCCTTTTTCCATGGTCTTCAGCAGGGCTTTCTCCAGGCTAAGGCGTCTTGGAGGAGATTCAATATTTCTGCCTCCAGTTTTCCCCAGGGGTTGCTCTTTTGCTGCCACCTGTGGGGATTTCCTTCATTAGGATTTTTCACCTTGTGCAAAACCCGAAAGCAATCCAAAAACCTACTCCTGTCTCAACCATCGCTCTCAGTCCACCTGCAGCAGTGCAATTTTGAGGCAAGAAGCATGGAGTTAATGGAAACTCCTTGAATTTACAAACAAGCATTCAGAGGGGTGAATGTGCCTATTTATCTCCTAATACAGTGGTTAAAAAAAGTCTTTCTTTAATTGCATTTGGAATCTATTCTAACGATTTACCCGGGAGAGTGTTAAGATGTCAAGACTTTTTCATTAGTAATATATTCCCAAACAAATTCTTCGTTAAGATAGGTTAAGGCAGTAAATAGACCATTAATTTACAGCAATATAATTAGTACCTTGCAGTTATTCATGAAAACAGTAGGATTTCTTTTGTTGTTATTCAATGCAAGTTTTAAAACAAATAAAGCATCAGCCGGTCAAAAAACCCACCGGCCAAAAAGCATCAAAGGTATTGACTGAAGTTTCAACAACAACCTTAACTCTGCCCCAGAACCCAAAGCACCATAATTTATGCAAACAAAATAAATTCTCCAAGAGGTAAACACAGAGAACAGCATCTAGAGTTGTGAGCAAATATCAGTATATAGCTGAAAAATAGCTTGTTTTAAGGACTAGAGACCATATCACACGTATAAAATCGGATACAATCTTTGAGGCATTTCTTTTCCAAAAAGATTATTGATAATATTCAGATTTCCAATGGAAGTATTTTATTTATTACTCTTTTTTTATTGACACTATTGTCTTTGATATAATTTTGTTTAGAAGAACTAAATTAAAAATTATTCGTAGCATCATGGTTCTCTATGTTAAATTATCAGAATTGAAAAGAAACTTTTACAGTTGCAAATAGTTTTCAAGTCAAAGTTATTTTTGATTATTCTTAATTTTAGATTACTAACATGAAGAAAATTTCAGCTGACTTCAGACTGACTGAAAAATTGATTTTATGAAGGTTTTTTCTATATCTCCTTATTCGCAAGCTTGGTTTCACATGGTCCAGAAATCAAGTGAGCTAATTTTAGCTTTTTCCTGTGTGTTACTGCAACTTGCTAAGCAAAAATAGGGGTTTTGGGGTTCAGGAGCTGTACTCACAGGACAGCAAGGGATAAATTATGGGCACAGCTAAACAGGTCAAAATCAAAATATATTAGACAGAAGTCAACGTTGAAGTTATAAAAATAGTGAATTATCAAACAGAAAAATAAAGCAGTAATAAGGCTATTGTATGCCAGATCAAGAAGTTAAAAGTTCAGATGCATCATGATGTGAACATATTATTGCTTCCCAGATTAAATTGTTTTGTAGCTGCTAACGGAACAACCAATATCTCACTGAAAAAAAGACAACAAGAGCCATTCTTGTTTCTTTAACTTCCCTTACCTGTTTGTTACTGCTAATAACGTCAAGGGGCTGTACAGGTGGGTAGGAAAAGGGCTTGGGAAACTGAAGATTCAAAGAAACAGGAGGTGGGGAAACTGAGGCAGGGGGTGATTTCTTGCCAACTGAAGGCTGCAGAGGGAGGCAGCACTGTCACCCCTGGGCACCCAATCCCAGGCCAGGTCCCTGATGGCATCAGTGGTGTCATTTGCCAGTGGTTCCCTTTCACCACTGTGGGACCAGCCAGGTACCAGCTTGGAGACTCCCCAACAGTATCGGCCAGTGGAGATGTTGGGATGCAAATTCTGACTCTGCCTTTCCTGCCTTTGTTACCTCTAATCCAGACATGTTGACAGCAGGACAGGCTCCTACTGGGACAGTGCTACAGCTTGACCCTGCAGATGGTAAGGATCTCGCAAAGTCTCCGTGTCATAAAGCTCTGCTGCAGGGTGGAGAATTTTAATAAGGACAGGAAAAAATAGTGAGAGACAGGGAGAAAGGGATGCACTGCAAAGAACCTGACCTTATTTCCTCAGAGTCTATGACTAAATCGAACAGCTAAAAATAGGTAAGTGATTTGCTTTGATGCTGTAGGATTTTGCTGATACCACTTTTGTTACACATATAAATATAGAGATTTAATATAATATTTCCCTTACTGCAGTGTCTTCTATTAAGACAGTGCTAAAGTCTCAAGAGCTGCTGTCTCTGTCTGCTGCTTTGAACTGTGAGCTACAAGCAGAGACTTCTGGGTTCTGCAACTAATATGCTGCTGGTGTTTGGGAAAATGCACGAGAATCTTCTTCCAGGAGGGATGTTTAGTGTCAAGCACTGTCCATCCCTGGATTTCTGAGACAGTGACTCCAAGACTGGTGGGAACTTACCCTGATTATTTGTTCTGAGCAACTGCTTTGGAAAGTCTTGGCTCCAGTTTCCCCCATCTTTATAACAGGGAGGATAAATCCAATCTGTCCTGGAAGGTCTCAAGCAAATTGGCCAGGTGATCATAGAATCATAGAATAACCAGGTTGGAAGAGACCAACCGGATCGTCGAGTCCAACCATTCCCATCAATCCCTAAATCATGCCCCTAAGAACCTCATCCACCCTCACCTTAAACACCTCCAGGGAAGGCGAGTCATCCACCTCCCTGGGCAGACTGTTCCAAGCTTGAGGCCATTCCCTCTCGTCCTGTCCCCTGTCACTTGGGAGAAGAGGCCAGCATCCTTCTCTCCACAACCTCCCTTCAGGTAGTTGTTGAGAGTAATGAGGTCTCCTCTCAGCCTCCTCTTCTCCAGGCTAAACAGCCCCAGCTCTCTCAGCCGCTCCTCATACGACTTGTTCTCCAGCCCCTTCACCAGCTTTGTCGCTCTTCTCTGGACTCTGATGCGTGGGGATGGCTGTGAGAAGCTATGGGGGGGGCTCTGTGAACCCACAGAGGTGACGGAGGGGAGGCCAGTCGATGGTCCTGCACCCCAGAGGTCGATACTGGGGTAAGCACTGCTTCACATCTTCATTAATGACCAGGACGATGGCACAGAGGGCACCTCAGCAAGGTTGCAAACAACACAAAACTGTAAGGAGTCATTGGTAAGCCAGGCGGTTGTAGCACCATTTAGAGGGACCTTGATGGGTTGAAAAAATGGACCAGCAGGAATCCAATGACGTTAAATGGGGAAGGAATAGCTCCTTACCTGGGGAGGAATGAGCCCAGGCATCAGCACGTGCTGCAGAGCAGCTTTGCAAAGAAGAACATAGGAAGTCCTGATGAGCACCAATGTACCCTTGTAACAAATCATAGAATCATAGAATCACCAGGTTGGAAGAGACCCACCGGATCATCGAGTCCAACCATTCCTATCAAACACTAAACCATATCCCTCAGCACCTTGTCCACCCATCCCTTAAACCCCTCCAGGGAAGGTGACTCAACCCCCTCCCTGGGCAGCCTGTTCTGGTGCCCAATGACCCTTTCTGTGAAAAACAAAGCCATCCAACAGACTCCTGAGGACACTGGCAGAGCGTGGCCAGCAGGCAGAGGGAGGAGATGCTGTCCCTCTGCCCAGCTCTGGTGAGACACAGCTGGGTGGTGGATCCACAGCCTCCTCCAGCAGCGGCTGGACAAGGCAAGTGCAGAGCCTCCTGCCAGCCTCAGCAGTTTGCTGAAGTTGTTACGTGGGAATTGGAGAGAAAGCAAAGCCCTGGCCTCTACTGTGACCTCTTCCACAGGGCTTTAGCTCAGCTCTCTCTGTAACTGAATGCCTTTTTCCTTTTCTGACTGAGCTGAGAGTGTCAGCTCTGCCAGGCGTCTGCTGCTTGAAGTGTACAAATGGGGAGAATTATTTAATACTAAACAATTATTCTGTTGCATAAAACTCTTGTATTTGTTTACCGAGGAGCCTATGCTGAACGCAAACCTCCAGACAGAACTGTCAGGGAGCAGAAGAGAGATGGGAATTTATTTAAATTCAGAGTGGATTGTCTCACCAGTGCCCATTTTTTCTTTTTTATTTCCCTCTTGTGTTTTCCTTTTCCCTCATTCCCCTCCACTTTTCCATTTCTTCTGTGAATTCCCTATTTCCATGCAGAGGTACCAGACTCTTCTCTTTCTGGATGGAGTCCAAGGTTTAACTGTAGATGGGGAAACTGAGGAAACAGCCACGCTCTGATGGCTTTGGTTTTCCAGGAGTGTCTGTTCTCCCTTGGCTCCCTGGGAAAGTCTGAGGATGCTGCTGCTCTCCCACATCTCTTACTGCCTCTGGGAAGGTGCAACACATGCTCCGATGAATGGTGCTCCTTGCAGAGAGCTGTGTAAATAAAGGCTCCAGCTGGGGGATGCCAAGAGCTGGCACGGCAGGGACTGCCACTCTGTCAACATAACCCTGCCCCTGACAGGCCCCGTTTTGTTGAAACAATTCCTTGCAATGGACCCAGTTTATCTCTAAGTGACTGGATTTACACCAGAGATCTAAGCAGCCTGGTAAATCTGCCTCTGAAGCACTGGGAGAGCATTTATCTGAGTGTCCCTTTGCACGGCTGGGGATTCTCCGTGCACAACTCAGCCTGGACGTGACTCTCTGCCCGTGCAGCAGGCAGTCTATTTGGCTCAGGGCGACTCTTAGCAACCATAAAATGTGCAATTAACCCCCCCTTCCTACTTCTAACTGTCTCATCAGGCTCCCAAGCTAGGCAAACGTTACAGCTGTGAAGAGATAGCATGCTGTTTTCAGCCTGCAGCTGCAAGCCAGCTATCCGAGGAAAACCAGTGTTTAAAAATCAGAGCTCTTCCCTCCTCGCTGCGGTCAGCCTGTGCCTGCTGGCCACCGTGTGCCATCTGATAAGCTGCCTGTTGCATCCCCTTGCCCCCATCAGCCTCCTCGTACCCATTCTGGGGGGACAGAGCATCCCGCTGCCGCCCTAGTGCTGAGCAGATACAAAAAGCACTAAATTAATTTTCAGAAAGACTTTCGGTCAAGCAGCTCAAAGCCTTTTAGAGACTTTAATTGAGCCTTGGCATTAATCAAGCCTCACTAATATGCCTGCTGGATAAAGGAGTGTTTATTATCCCCTGTTTTACAGAGGTTGTGCAGAGAGCTGGGCAGGTTGCTGTGTGGGTTGGGTTAGGGTTATTTTCACCTTCACAACTAATCATGAAGCACAAAATGACTTGTCTTAGTAAAAGAAATCTTTTGAGAGAAAGTTTTTTTGAATACAGGGTTTCCCTCCACTCTGGTTTCCTAAATAAATTGCAAACAAAATCTGGGTTTGAAATGAATCTTTTGCCTCTGCAGAATTTTTTCATGCAGTTTATCCCAGCTCCTCTACCTCCCCCAGAGGAGAGGTCCTCTGCATTCAGAGGGTCTTGACCAGCCCCTCAGAGCTGTCAAATCAACGCTGCATCAAATATAAGAACTAAATGACTTCTAAAACCCATGAAGTGAACTGATGGACCCGCTGTCCCCCAGCCAGTCCCTACATCTCAGAGTTGACCTCCAGCACAGCCAGGGTGTCCAGGGACCATGTGTGTAAGGGTTAGGGGTCCTGCAAATTGTGTCACACTGATAGTGGTGAAGATCCTTCCATCTCTGACCACCTACATGCAATTTTTTTGGTACCTATGGCCAGGACCGTGCTGTAACTTTAATCTAGCACAAACTCTGGCCAAATGCAAACTTTCTACGTGTTGCTGCTTCCTGACAGCCCTTGCTGGAGTGAGAGGCACCGCCGAGCAGCAAGCCTTCCCCAAGCAGCACTGCTGCTCAAACACGCTGACCTCAAACCATTTCAATCAGCGCCTTTCAAAAGGGCCCTTGTTCTTTGCGGGGAAAGCCTGTTTAAAACTTGCCCTTTCTGTGTTTTTAACTCCTGCTGCTGCAGCCTGACCCCACACATGGTGCTGAGCAGCTTACTGTATCCTCCTGACTCTATCCCTGGTTCTTCCCATGACTTTGTTTAAATATTTCTTCACAGTCTTGCTGCCCACATCTAGCGTGTGTGAGGTACAGGCAACTCAGGCTGCTCAACATTTTTCAGGTGGGAGCCCATGGTAGCCCATACTGCACCAATAAAATGGATGAAGTGGGTTAGACGTGTATCCTGCTTCTCTTTTTTTCCCTGCCTGATTTGAAAAATGACCCTTGCCAGGCTTCCAGTGGCTCATTTTTTCAGCATGGGCATGAGTAGAAAACATCACAGAGATGCTATAGGCTGTCACAGCATCATTAAGGTTGGAAAAGACCTATAAGCTCATCCAGTCCAACTGTCAGCCCAACACCACTGTGCCTACTGTGTCCCAAAGTGGCACAGCTACAGTTTTTTTGAACAAGGCTTTGAAGAGACCTTAGAGCGACCTTCCAGTATGTGATGGAGCCTCCAAGAAAGCTGGGGAGGGACTGTTTGCAAAGGCTTATAATGATAGGACGAGGTGCAATGGGTATAAACTGGAGAGGGGCAGATTTAGACTAGACATAAGGAAGAATTTCTTCACTATGAGAGTGGGGAGGTGCTGGAACAGGCTACCCAGGGAGCTGGGGTGGAGGTTTGGATGCTGCTGGCCAAAGCCGGGTGCCCTTTGGAGCCAGTTTTCCAGGGAGCCCCGTGCGCGGCAGGGGGCGTCCCAGCTCCACGGGAGCGGCGAAGGGATGCTCGGTGCAGGGATGCTTGATGCAAGGATGCTCAGTGCAGGGATGCTCAGTGCAGGGATGCTTGATGCAAGGATGCTCAGTGCAGGGATGCTCGGTGCAGGGATGCTCAGTGCAGGGATGCTCGGTGCAGGGATGCTCAGTGCAGGGATGCTCAGTGCAGGGATGCTCAGTGCAGGGATGCTCGGTGCAGGGATGCTCAGTGCAGGGATGCTCGGTGCAGGGATGCTTGATGCAAGGATGCTTGGTGCAGGGATGCTCGGTGCAGGGATGCTTGATGCAAGGATGCTCGGTGCAGGGATGCTTTATGCAAGGATGCTCAGTGCAGGGATGCTCGGTGCAGGGATGCTCGGTGCAGGGATGCTCAGTGCAGGGATGCTCGGTGCAGGGATGCTTGATGCAAGGATGCTCAGTGCAGGGATGCTCGGTGCAGGGATGCTCGGTGCAGGGATGCTCAGTGCAGGGATGCTCGGTGCAGGGATACTTGATGCAAGGATGCTCAGTGCAGGGATGCTCGGTGCAGGGATGCTCGGTGCAGGGATGCTCGTTGCAGGGACGCTTGGTGCAGGGATGCTCTGAGCTGCACCCTGGGCTCAGCTCCTCCAACACTTGGGATTTTTTGCACTGCCCTCGCTGGAAGCCCTAGACATGCGGTCCTTCCCCCCTTTGCAGTCCTCCACTCAGCTAGACAAAGCTGTTTGGGATTATTTCAGCTAAATCGATCTGTATTCTGGAAAATCATCACAAGCTGACTGAAAAGGCATCCTGCTTCTAAAATATAAAAGCCTCCTGCAATGAGCATTAAGTTCTCAAAGAGTTTCCCCCCGTTTCACCCCCACACCTTACCTCGGTCCCTGGTTTTGTGCAGCATTCACACAGAGAGGGCCTGGGGCATTGTACCAATGTGCTTTATGTATCTTTTTTCTTCTTTCTGGTGCTTTTAAAACACTGTTTAATTTTCAACTTCAGGAAAGCTGAGGGGACTTTGCCAGAACCACTGCAATAAGAATTGCACTACAACTAAATATAGAAATGAAATTTTGGATGAAATACAGGCTTGGGTGCATTTTGGCAGAAACCTCAGTGTTTTCCTCACAGCACTGGCTCTGCATGGAGTTGAATGTTCCCAGGAATAGATGTGGATGGCACTTGGGGCTGGTGTTTTGCAATGTGTAGGGTAAGTTTGAATCAGGAGTTAGCAAGTAGGAAAGAACTGAACTCAGATTTTTGTCTTGTGAAATTCCCAGAGCTTATTTTATTCTGAAGTAGTAAAAAACTTTTTTTTATATTATTATTTTTCCTGTGTTAGAATAATCTGGAGAGAAATATTTGCATTTAGAATGATTATTGTCAGCACTGAACTCTTTAGGCTTTGGTCGTTGATAAGCTCGCTCTAACACTTCCACCTTGACTTTTAGAGTCTTTTACAAGTGATAATGTGGCGAGAGTCCAAAAAGGGAAGCCAAAATAAAGGGCAAAGTAGAATTGTATCAAAGTAATAAGATATAAGTGGAATTGTCATATTCCTGTAAGCCACTTTGCATTCATTGAATAGCATCCACTGCCGGAAAAATCTTTTCTGGAATAACTTTTGACCCCGCTGTGCTTAGATTTTCATTTGCAATGGGAATAGCAGCAGGCATATGTAAATTTCAGGCCAGAATGAATTGTAATTTATAGTATTACTTATAAATTGAGGTATATTTATATGTAAATATTTGCATGTAAACATGCATGTATTTATAGATTGATTTATAGCTTAATTATTTCAGCTGCCCGCTTACGATTTAACAGATATTAACGTCTGTGGAATACCCTGCTGGTCAATTGTTTTGTGGGTTCATTTATCCCTTCCTTCCCCTAGAAGACGTCAACACTGGATGGAGTGGAGATGTGGGAGGCAGAAAGGGATGCAAGAGGCTGCAGGGATGCTCTCAGTCTGTAATGTAAAGCAGGAAGGAAGGGGAGCCCTTGATCAGCCCTGGTTGCTTCGTTTAGGTACATGGCATGGTCTCATGGTTAATACAGCGATGTCATTAGGAAAATATGTTGGTCTGAGACACGCTGATAAGATTGGTTAAGGAGCTGCCTGAGCCTTCCCAAAGAACAGTTCTTTGAAGGAGTTTTGCAGCACTGGTGCTGCTGGCAAAAGATAATGAACCAAACGAAGGCTTGTCCCCTATCATCCATCAGCTTAATTTAATCAAGAAAGTTGCTCTGCCGCACCGGCCACCTCCAGCTCTGCTGGCCATCTCACCCTTCCCTTCCCAGGACTCCCTGACACCAGAAAGCCACACAATGTGCCCCAACTCTCTCCATCGGGGTGTGCTTCTGAAGCAAGACTGACTGAGAGTGTACATGCAAACGTGCCTGTTAAAGCGTGCTCCTACTTGTGCAGCCCTTTTGGGAGTTGGTTTTGCACATCCATGGCACCTCGATGGGGATGCATCCTTCCTCATCATGTAGATTTGGTGCATCCTTAGTCGCACGAAGTTTGTGCAGGCTCAGAGTGCTTCTTTGTTTATCCATTTTAAACCCTAGCTCCCTGGCCAGGTGGGTGTGCTGAGCAGTCGGTGAAGCTGCCAAGTGGAGCTTTATCATGTGTATGTGATTCAGGGCATATCCTTGTGACTGCTGTGAGATGTTTTTCACCATACAATGCCATTAATTCACAGGGATGCTGTTGCTGCTGGCTGATTCCTTAGGGAAGGCTGATAAGGGCCTCAGTGGCACCACCAGCAGCAACCCCACTTCCCTGGGACTGCAACTCCCTCATCTCTCTGTGTTTCTCTGCTCTCTCCCCTGTATTTCTCATGCTCAAAAGGATTGTGACCCAGCTGAACTCACCAGGGCTTTGATACTGAGAAACCTGGAATTCAACACCTCACCTTGTTGAATTCCTTGTGCTTCCAGCGAGTGGGGAAAATTAACTCAAATTGAATAAAACTGCCAGGGATTCATATGTTGCAAGCTACAGTTGAGGAGGCAGGATGAGAAGGGAGGAGATAGAAACTGGGATGAGAAGCTGGGGTTTGCTGAGCTTCTGTGGCACAAAGACATCCTGCAGTGACTCAGCCTGCTGCTAACTTTTTAGCTTTCATGCCTTGATTTCATAGCGTTGTTTTCCTTCTCAGCCAACAGGACCAGTGATATTTGAGGTTTCTGCTGGTTTTAGGCTGAATTAATTGAGCACTTGTGGAACAAGCTACTATCTTGTAGTGTTTTTCCAGCTCCTTCAGGATAAGTAACTTGGAGCCTGGTAAGGAGGAATGACTGGGAAAAGGCTCAGTGTTCCTGTGCTGGTGTGAAATGCAGGCTCCAAGGTCCAAACCTCATGGGGGATTGCCTGATTTGATGACTTTTTATTGGAAAAGGTTTCTTATGTCTAGGGTCAAATTCATTTTAAAGGAGAAGAGAGAAAGAGGGAGCAGAATAGCTGAGAAGCTCTGGAGGGAGATGTTGACCTGGTGCTTAAGAGAACAGTCTTCAGATTCTTGGTCTTAATTAGAAAAGGAGTGGAAATGAGTCTGAATCTTTCACAACTCAGCCCATCCCTCTTTATCAGCAGTACACTGGGTCAGTAGTGGAGAAAACTCCCCCTTAAGTGTTATGAGAAAATTAAAAAGGTCTCATTAAATTCCACGCTGGAAACAAATAAATATTATTATTATTAATATTATTACTTCATGCTTCTCACAAGAGAAATGATTCACTTCCAACTATAGTCCAAGGCTCCTTTTGCTAGAATAAGAGTGGGAATCTCAGGGTCATGCCAGCCTCAGCTCATGATGCTTTGCTGTTCCCCAGAGCCCCTCGCAGCCTCTGCTTGGTGCTATGTCCTTCGTCTCAGCCTGTGCTGGAGGGACAAGCGGCTCTGAGCTGCTCGCACATTGCCTTTGCTTCTGTGGGAGGTAGAAACAGCCCCTAACTGTCCTTGACTGACCTCAAGAGAGGGGTTATAAAGCATAATTAATTTCAGTTTCAGAGGAGCTTTGAAGAAAAACGCTCAAGAAGTGCAAATCACGATTAATCATTATTATTATTTCTATAAATTCCCACTTCGGCTTGGTTGAAAAACAGAGGGTGTTTAGTGATGCCTATGAAGGTAGAAAGGATAGAGCAGCCTGACTCTCCCCTTAGCCCATGGGACTGCAGTCACGTCTGTGGAGTTGCACCCGATAAGCATCAATGCAAGTGGGAAAAGAATCAGACCCCGTAGTCGCTTTTTTTTCTGCGCTAATGAGTAGTGCGAGATTATTCCTAGTCTTTCTCCCTAAAGCATGCGGGAGACAGTTCAGTACTCACTGTTCCTCTCTTTCTCCCTCGTGGAGAGGTTGGAAGGTTTAATTCAATCATATTTCTAAATGGAATATAAAAGTGCAATGAAAAGAAAATACACAGTTGTCTATGAAAAGAATTTTGTTTTCACCTAGTTTTGATCTGGATCCTAAAAGAGGAAGACAAAACCCTATGATTGACACCCTTGTTCTGCACAAGGTGCCTTGGAGGAAGCTTTTAGAGCAAAAGGTTTCCTTTGCTGGAGGGGGAGTGGAGGAAGTCCAGATTTCATAGCCTTTTGGTTTTCTTTGGGTTTTTCTTCCCCTATCTGCTGTGTAAAGATGTGAGAACCTCTGAAATGGTATTTTCCCAGGAGAAACAAGCCCACCTCAGCAAAAGAACAGGGATTTACAAGCCAATACTGTTTACCCTCTTGACCATTGATTCACGTCTTGAAAAGATGCTCCCTGGAGGAGCCTCTTCCTTAAGTGAACCTAAAGCAATTGAACCCCTCCCAGCCTCCTTTGGGGTGTCTGAGCCTGAAAAATGATGGCAGGATGAGCCCAAGTGCCCCCTCAATGTCTGCCAGGAACCTGTCATTTGTGTCTCCTGGGATGCTCTTCCAAGCATCGGCCTTGTGCAAATGCTGGGAGACTTTCATTTGTCTGTGAATGAGTCGAGTCTGCCTGAAATTGCAGACAATTGCTATAAATCAAAGATGTCTCATTTTGGTGATGACGGCATTTCCCTGCTGGGCACATCGCACTTGGCTCGGGCTGCCCTGGGTGCCAGGTCAGCAGCAGTGCCCTTTGCAAAATGCTCTGTCTCTGGCCTGAGTTTTCACTTTGAATTGGTTTTACTCAGTCCCATTCTCTGGCATGGTGGTAACACTGGAAAGCCCATAGTCTTCCCTTTTCCTTGCCACCAAGCACTGGCTCTGAGGGGGAGATGGGAGGGAAGCTTTGCTGAGAGCTCACTCTGTTCATATATCACTGAGAAAACTCTACCGATAAACAGCAAGATTCATTTTGGTGCGAGTCGACCATAGGTTTATTTGCTTGTTAATGTAGCTCACCCTAGTTCATGCTTTCCCTAACTAGGAGCATCAAAATGTCAACCTGTCCTCAGGGGTAGATCAGCCTCCTGAACTGAAGTCAGCAATGAAATTAGAGTCCATGCTGTTCAGAAGTGCCATCGCTCCTGTATTTGCTCTCTCAGTCACTTGCATTCATTTTTTTATTATCTGTTTTTTTTCCTCCCACTGAAGCATTTTTTCCCTTCCTCCCAATTCCTGTCTTCCTCAGTTCTCAATGAAGCAAATGTGAGCTGACACATACACACACAGCGTCACCTCCCCTGTCCCTGTTTGTCATCTCTCCCCAGCTTCTTCTGCAGGCTGGTCAGCTAGACAGCATCAGCTGGGGGACAGGGACGGCTCCCACTCGGGTCATGACACCTACGGAAAAGCTCTGACTTTCCTCTGCTGAACCCTTTCCATATGAATATGAAATAAGATAAAGAGCTGCTCGAAATGGAATAAATAGGTAAAGACGTGGTAACTGGGAGCAGGACAGGTTTGCATCTAGAGGGAGAGGAGGGAGAAGAGGACAACCCCAGCCAGCTGGATACAGGCTGTGAGGCGTGAGGATCTTGAGTACTGGAAGGAGGTCTTCTGGGTGGAAGGAGATGACCATGGTAAAGCAGGGAAACATAAAACAGGCCTCTGGACACTGGAAACACCTGCGAAACAGGAAAAGGAAACCTCCATTCTGGAGAGTTATCTCCTTTTGATGCAAAGAGGTTTGAGACAGAAGTGAAAGGTGCCCGGGATATGGTGACAGCCCCATCCAGTTTGGTGGGAGGGGATGGCAGGTCAGGCGCTTTGGTGGTCAGAAGGGGCACATCTTTTGAGGAATAAAGCTCCCTACTCTGCCTCAACAAAACTGCTCAGCTCCTGCTGCCATGGAGGAGAGGGAGCATTTGCTTCTCATCACACATCACTTTTAGGTTTGTTTTCCAGTCCCTTTTTATTAACCTGTAGTCACCCGCTGTAGCAGTGAGCTGTGTGTGTGATTAATGGCCCCTGAAATATTATCGAGTTTGAAAGGCTGCTTGTTTGAAATTTGCACTGAATGTAGTTAGATGGATTTTGTTTCCAGCTCAACAGCCATTTCATACCACAGTTGCCATAAACAGATAAAAAGGGTGCAGCTGGAGGTGAGTGGCATGGGAGCAGGATTCCTACACCAAGGACAAGAGCTTGTGACTATCATAGAATCATAGGCTGTCCTGAGTGGGAAGGGACCCACAACAATCATCAAGCCCAGCTCCTGTCCCTGCACAGGACAACCCCAACATTCACACCCTGTGTCTGAGGGTGTTGTCCAAATGGTTCTGGAATATTGCCCGGCTTGATGCTGTGACTGCTTCCCTGAGAGCTGTTCCAGTGCTCCACCACCATCTGACTGGAGACAGACTCTAGCCTTTGAACAAGGGACTCAGAGGGGCAGGAGAAGAGCATGGCTAAAAAGTTATTAAACTTTCCCTGAAGTGGAAACATAAAAACACTCTTTTTCTAAGAATTTATTCTCCCGACTTTTTAATAAAATATTTGACCTTCCAGGATGAAGGAATAATTTTTTTTCCCCTTAAAAATTTAAAAATAACTTGACATTATTAGTGGAAGAAGGTGTCTTCCACCTAGATCTCATTGGTCTTATACTTGCAAAGCACACTCATACTGCTAATTCTTCGCTTTTCTGTGCATGAAATTCACCCATGAAATGGGGGAATTATGAAATTAACTGTCTTGAGAACTCGGCTTGACTTGGTTCAGTCTAATAAGATGAAGGTACACGGTAGGCACCTATATGTACATTTTAAAACTATCTATGTGGTGCAGCTGGACTCAAGCCTGGACAACTCTTACGTTGCATCTCTTACTTCTCTAACTCCTCCCTCAGCAACAGTTCTGATTGAAGAAGACATGTATCCCAATAACTCCTTTTTTTTTTGTCAACCCAAATCTCTGGCTTGAAAAGCAGCACAGCTCAGGAGTCAGTGCATGAGAGCAGGATTCGTCTTTCCCCACTGACTGTGCTCAGAAGATTGATTTTTGGTGTCTGGTCCCCAGGCAATACATGGCTGTTACAGCTCCTCCTTCCATATCCCATGGAAGCAGCAGTTGTTGCTACATTAGGATTTCTAGGACACTTTTCAAGCTCTGCCAGTGATGTGCATTGTCCTGGACCAGCCTTTAGTGTTTCCTTTGCTTCCTCTTGCTCCTCTCTGCCTGTTTAAACTGTAATCTCCTCCAGACAGATGTGATCTCTGCCCAATGCTTGGCAAAAATTGTCCCTTAACTCCTAATCCTGTCCTGTCAGGGCACAGGTTTTTTCCTCCCTCCTGCATCTTTGGAAGATCCCAACCCCACTGGCTCCCAGAGGGGTCCCCTATCCCAGCCTTTGGCCACCACATACCATCCCCTTCCTAATCCTGCCCTAGATTTAACAACCCTAAAGGCAGCGTACCATGAAGAGATGACTTTACAATAGCCTTGGCAATGAGGGTCCCTTGAGTTGATTGGTGATTTTGGCTCACACCATGACCTTAGGAGCATCATCTGCCTTTCTTCTAGCTCATAACTAGAAAATGAGTAAGAAAATGAGTAAGAAACTAGAAAAGCCTTCTGCACTGGGATTTGGAGAAAGGAGGAAAAAGAAAACAGATGCTGCATCTAAGCTGGGATTTCCCTGAGTAAATAAATTATAAAATTATGTTAAAGCATCTTTTTAGTTGCGTATAAAAGCTAGGAAATGAATATCTCCCCCATAATTGCTGCAAAGGGCCTAAACCAGCCATTTCTATTTGCAGTTTCATATTTCAATAAACTTTTATTTATTTCCATTTGAGTGAATGTTCCTGTTCATGAATATTTTGAGGGATTCAGAGCATCGTCCAAAACTAATGCTGATTTTCACTAGAGTAAATCCACATTCCCCCTCCATCTATACTGATATTCCTTTCTCTGTGCCCGTGGGAAAGCAGCAAGATAACTATAAAAAAAGGTCTTCAGATACAATTGCTTTAGCTCAAACAGAAAATTAACTTTTTTTCATAGGTTTTAAGAGAAAAAGTAAGCAAGAAAACAAAATCTCCTGCTCTTTCCTTAGGACATTATTTCATCTGCACATTTTACCCTTTTTTTCTAGGGAAATCATGTCATTTGTGCTTGTAGACGTACATTCTGTGTTTAAACTGAACCCAAGTTTCACAACTTACTTAACTAAATTAGGAAATGGAGGAAATCACTTGCACACCTTGTTCTGTAAGCTCAAAGCCAGGAAATGAGGATGCTACACAGCTCCTTTTTTTTTTTTTTTTTTTATCCAGAGCTGAAATAAGAACTTGTTCAGAGGGAAAGAGTGCGGTCTAGCAAGAAATCGGCTCAGCTGGGGGTGAGAAAGACCCAGTTTTAGATTCTTGCTGTGAATCATGCAGCGGATATTACCTAGATTCCCTCATCCTGTAAGGTTTCTCGTTGTCCTTCTGAGTTTGCAGCTCTGGTTCCACCTTGAGAATATTGTCTCTTGAACCTGAAACCTGTCTGCAGAAAGATCTCAGTTTAATAAATTCCTCAGTAAATATAAGTAATTACAGACTGGCCGAGTTGATGGTTCAGGGCCTACAGTTGGGGAGGGGCTCTTGATCAGGGAGTTCAGGGGTAGGATGAGGGATAATGGTTTTAAGCTGCAAGAGGGGAGATCAAGATGAGATCTTAGGAAGAAATGTTTTCCTGTGAAGGTGAGGAGGTCCTGGCCCAGGTTGCCCAGGGCAGTAGTGGCTGCCCCATCCCTGGAGGGGTTCAAGGCCAGGTTGGATGGGGCTTGGAGCCCCTGATCCAGTGGGAGGTGTCCCTGCCCATGGCAGGGGATGGAACTGGATGGACTTTGAGGTCTCTTCCAACCCAAACCATTCTATGATTCTTTGATTCAGGCTGTGCTGTGAAATGTTGGACCTATGAACTTAGTGTTTCCCTACCAGCTTGTCATGCAAAACCACCATTGAATGCATTTCACATGCAAAAATCTCCCCCCAGCCACACTTTCAGAGACAGCCTCTTTTCCCCTTTCTTTTTTTTAATTGCTACTTATGGGGTTGTCCTGAATTAGATCTACAGGACTCTAAATATCCCTCAGAGCCCCAGTGCTGATACTGAACTATGAAGCCTCTATTTTGCCAAACAGCCCCATCCCACAAGAGGCACTTTTGTACTGAGAGGTATAAATACATTCCCATCAGCAAGCCAGGCTGTAGTAACTGACACTGTGCCTGGTATCAGCCCGCTGCTGCTATACAGCAGCTCTTGTTAGCTCAAACCACCTTCTCAGAGCTTTGCCTGGCTTTCCTTGTCAATTAAGCTAATGCATTTCACTTTGCAAGGGAACAGGATTACCAGCAAGCGACTGTCTTGTGAAAGCTTGGTAACTTGACTGCTTCAGAGAGTATGTACCACGTCGCTGACTTTTGATTGAGGCTGATTTTTTCTTTTCTCATGAGATAGAGACCTGATTTGGGTCAATCTGGAGCGCAGCTGGCTCAAGGAGCAATAGGGAGGGATGGTGCTGAGGGATGGGGTTCTGAGGGGAGCTAGTCTGTGTACTGTTTTTTTATTTTGAGGAGATGGTGCACAACTTCACGATGTTCGTTCCTGCTTTTGCTCCAACCTGGCTGTGGCAAAGCTGAGGCTCATTGCCTGCTGCCGGGGAGTGGAGGGGTGCAGGGGGGAGCGGGGGCTGCTGGAGTGAGCTCGGTCCATATGTCCGCAGGCATCCTGGAGACTGGTGCAATATGGAGCGGTTCAGTGTTTGATGAATGTTGTCATTAGTGTTCATGGCACTTATGGGCTTCCATTTATCCTGAGCAACAGTGATTTATGTCTGGGGCATATATCCAAGTAAAAAGTATTTTAAAAAATAGGGAAGGGGCTCTCAAAGAGCTTTAGCTTCTTCCACTCCTTTCTTTCGTCATAAACTAATCATAGTTTAAAATATGCAAGGGTGACAGAGTGGGAGGGAGCCTTCCCTCCTCTCCACATCTGTCCTGACTGCCCCAGTGCTAGAACAGCCAGATCCTTCATTTGAGAAACCCCTTAATCCCTAAAAAAAAATGACTTCTAAAGGTTTCTGACACCACTTCTTTTCCTCAGCCTGCTTCTCCATCTTCCAACCCTGCCTTGAATGCAGCTGAAGGTGCATCTTTCAAAGCTGCCTGCTCATGTCAGGGTGATGGTGCAGGGCTGTGTTTGCAAAGGGATGCAGCCTGGCTGGTGTGGAAATGAGCTTGGGAACAGAACCTCACCAACAGAGGCTGACAGTAGAAAATGCAGGAGGAAAAAGAGGTGAGGGGAAAGTCTGATTGTTCAGTAAAAAACAGATTTCTGTCCTCCATAGCCCCAATTAGGTTTTAGTTAGGCAAAAAGAAAACTCAAAGCCAATAGTTTCATTATGACACCACGAAAACTCAGCTTACCTAGTTTTATTATATAGGAATAACAGTTTGAAAAGTCAAACTGATAAATGCCAGATATTCAAAAACAAAGTTTTTATTGAACCCAAGTGGCTTTTTTTTCACCTCTTTCTGTTCCATTTTAAGAAAAAAAGACCATTTTTGTCCTGATTTGGATGGGGAAGCTGATCTCAATCTTTCACAGAATAGGAACTCAGCTTCCTGATGAGCTCTGTCTGTGTATGGACTCCCCAGTCAGCAGTTTAATGCCATTCCATTCATTTACACCAGTGTAAATCAGGAGTAATTGTCCTGAAATCAATGTCACCCTGATTGACCAGATTTTCAGAAAAGCTCAGCTCCCAGCTAAACCCCTGTGATACATGGCCAGATGTATTTATTTATTTCATTTAAAGAGCTCTGTGGATACCTATCCCCTATGAAATTGGGCACTGAGCGACAATATTGAATGCTGATTGCAGCTTGTCAGAAAATGAGGGAGGGGAGAAAAAGCAATATTTGCAAAATGCTTTGAAAAAAGTGTTGTGTTTTTTTTTCTCTTTTCCTTTCCGAAGAGGGTTCTGTTTTTCTCAGTTAACTTCCATCTTCCTCCCCCTTCCAAGAACGTGTGCGCACTTCCTGCTTTCTATTCCTGATTCTCTCTCCCTGCCTCTGACGCTGAGATTGCATCTCAGCACAAAATATACACGAGACACCCCATAAACAGAAGAGACTGCAGGATAGGAAGAACATTCCCAAACTACTACTAAGGTAATGGTTCACCTCTGTGGGTGCAAGCCTTCCTCACTAGCTCAAGGTTGAAGCATGTCTTGAGACACGCTACCTTTAAAGGTTTTGTTATCCTCAAACCAGCCCTTCTGGGATGGTTCTATGCCAGAGGTGAAGGTTTGGGATGGACAATAGTAATGACAGCGTCATGTGCTTTGTCCAGATATAACATGGTTGGATTCCCCTTTGCAACTCTGCTGTCATCTCCAGATGTTGCCCTTGAAGCCCATTCCACAACACAGTGGGAAGAGGACCCAAAACCCAAGATGAGCGCATGGGGGCAGCCACCAAAGGGAGATGTGTGACCCCTTTTGGGGCCCTGAGAGGAACCTGTGGTGTACAGGATGGATCCTGAAGGCAGGACCCATCAGTCTGACCTCTTCTGCAGATGGTGCTCTTTTCTGCAAGGTGGCTTTGCTGCCACCTCACTTAACATGTGTGGTGTTCACGTGCTTGTTACATGAAGTAGCATCTTGCTAATAGCCTTGTGTGTGCAGAAGCGCTGGTTGCAGGACTGAGGGTCCACCCTCAGAAAGAAATATGTTAATTGCTTCTTTACTAACCTAATTCCTATTTTTCCACTTTCTGTTTTCCCTTGACTTGTGAATGAATGGTAAACACCTCCTCGATTCAGGCTTTCTGGTTGAGGACGTGCTGGGAGCAGGTAAGGGAATGGGGTGGAGGGCAGTATCCTCAGGGAAGGAGGATGGTGTGTGTGTGTTGAACCACATGTTCTCATTTTGATTCGCATTGACTATGAAAGGCAAGCAGAAACCCAATTAGCAACCTCTGAACTAGCCCCGTGTTATCTCTGGAAACACATGCCATCTGCCAGCTCCTCTGCCACCCAACAGCCCCCTCCCTCTTTCCAGCTAAATAAATCATGTGGCGGAGCCAGTTTCTGGGCTGGAGACACCACACAGGAACCAATTCTGAATAAAACAAAACACAGTCACCTCCCACCTACCCCAAATCAGCCCCCACACTTTGCTCTCTCATCCTACAGACCAGCTCAGCTCAGACGCTCTTTCAGTTTTGCTGTCCTTGGAAGGGTTGAGAGTAACTCAGAGCAACAATAAGGAGTTATTTTGACTGCTGATGGCTGGGCTGGCAGGGCTCAGTTCATGCCACGAGCTGCTGTCAGCACTTTGCTGTTTGCTGTGGTCAGAGAAAGTTGCTCCCAGCCACGAATAGGGAGATTTTCAGCAAGAACACAGCAAAAAAAACTTTGCAGTTCTGGCATCTAAGCTTGTAGGATCTGGGCATAGCTTTGATGAAACCCAGAGGCAAGGAACAGGCGGAGTTGGTCACAAATGCTGACGTGAACTGGCAAGAGAGAGCTGTTTCTCCAATGCTGACCTTGCTTTTGGGATGGATGCTGTCACTGGGATGTCTGGATGGCTGATATTTCATATAGCATGGATCTGGGTAGGGATCATAATTGGCTATGCCTCGGCTGCCCTCCCTGGTGTTGCACGGCAGAAAAGGAGACTGTGGAAAAACATCATGACTTGCCTGCAGTCACCTGGGGGCTGAAAATGGCTGGAGTTCCACAAGAGCCTCCAGTTGAGCTCCGGGTTTGCATGCTGCTCTTGGATGCCCAGGGGATGGATGGAGTGATATCAACAGCTCATCTCTTACTGGGAGGAGACAACCAGTACTGCAGTGCTGAAAATGCGAGGCACGGCTCCCTCCACCAAGCTGCCTGGTGGGACAGTAAGAGGGCCACACATCCCAGCTCAGTCCTTTCCACGAATGGTTTGGCTGTGCTGCTCTTCTTCCCCAGCAGCCTGGATAATTGTGTGTTTACAGTAAAATTGACAGATGGGAGTTTCAGCATTTCACGGAGGCAGATGGTATCAGAGGAGGGTGAGAAAAGTCTGGCAAGGAAATGCCAACCGGCTCTCCTTGTGCCAAAGCTGCAACATATGCCTGCCTTATGCAAAGCAGCGCCGTTTTCCTCTAGAAAAGTTCAGGGAAGTAGAGCTGTGAATCAATAACCTGGGTCTCCTGTCAAATGCTGCATGTGCCGGTGGCCTCTGTCTTTCCCAGCTAGAGAGGAGCCTCCATGTGAACATATGAAGGTGAAAGTCATTTAAAATCCAGGCTCTGGCTCCAGCTGTGCTTGTGGCCCAGATGGAGTTGGAATGCTGTTGACCCCTTGGTAGATTTGGGACAGTTAATGACAATCCTTGAAGCCTTTTTTACCTCCTCCTCCCTTTTGCTTATGACTCCAGCTATGGAACAAGGACCCTAATTGCCCTGAGGTGTGTTTTTGTTCCTGGGCATGAGAATTCGTGGAGAGAAGAGAGGAAATTCTGCCTCTGTACAGCATCAGCTTCTGAGTACTGAGGTTTAACTGCTTAAATGAGTGGCAAAAGTAGGTTTGCTTTGGATGTGGTTTGGCATCACACTTGCTTACCAATATCCCACTCCCATACACTCACACTCATGCTGCAGGGGTTGGGCTGTGTCAAGGAGGCTGTGACCATGGCACATTTGTAGACCTGTAGATTTTCTCCCTCACTCCCCCAGTGGCCACTACCATCATCTCTCCTTCCCCCCTCTTGTAGCTGTAAAGGGAATACCTCTTAGTCCTCTGTTACACACACAGGGATAGTTTTCTCTTTCACATTATGCACTAGCTCATGCAAGGGATATCACTTGAAGTACCAGCCTGGCTACTTCTAGGTTACAGTGGGGTTTAAGCATCAGCCAAAGGATATCTTGTGCAAAGCATCCTTCAAATTCAAATTTCTGAGCCCTTCTTGTCACCAAAAAGGTAGTAAAGAGAACAAGAAACTTTACTGGGGCACAGATATCAGCATCAGCTTCTTAAAAACTGCAAAGGGAGATTTATTAGCCGTGAATGGCCAGGACTGGGTTTTAAACCTCCTCTGAAAGCAGTTTTCTCCACTGTGGCTGCTGGCACAGTATTTGGCTTGCTGTGAGACTCCAGGTTTTCAAGAACATTCCAGATTTTCAATATCTTCTTCAGAGCCTCTGATATTAAGTTGTCAACAAGGAGGCTGGTAAGTGAGGAGGACTCTACATTTATTCGGAAGAATAGTAGATTTGGGAATTACCAGGCTACTCAAACAGGAGATAAATAATAGAAAGAGGTGTGTATTTCTCTATTAGGGACAGACCACGCTCCCCAACAGCAGAAGTTACACACAGGTAGAATGATGGGCATAATGAATCAGGGCTTACATGCTGGAGAATCAGCGTGAGGTGCTGGGGTCTCTCAGCTCTGGCCACGTCCAAGGGAGGGACGGTGTCTCTATGTGTAGTGGTGAAGGTTTTCAGGCTAGTCATAAATAGTTTAAGCTCACTGCAGAATTCTTCATCAGGGAATTCAAGGCAGCCTGTTGCAGAAGGAGAATTAGGGTGAATTAATTGATAGGTGCTGAGGAAGAAGAGCCAGCGGTCAGGGTAACTGAGGATTTAAGTCCTTGACTCCTCCATGGGACAATTCCCTACAGGCACTTCGCTGTGCCTAGAGACTGGGGTTTATTATGCAGCTTGCAGGGTGCAGCTGAGTTTCTGCATCCCATCCAGGTGTCAGGCATTCGAAACAGAGAGATAAATGGCCAACTTGAACATGCCCCTTTCTCTCACAAATGAACGGTAGTTAAACTGGCTGCCTGTGCTGATGCATCACACGGTGAAGAGGCTGGGAGCCACAGATCTGGGCCACTTCTCATGCAAGGCGAACAGAGGTCCTGATTCGTTCCATGCACTGGCAGGTCAGGGAAGGTTTGGAGGTAGGAGGTGAGGAGAGAGAGGATGATGTTGCAATTTTCCTTTTCCTTTCTTCCTCACTTGTGTATTTTTATTCAGAGGAGTTCACGCTGGGGCTCTGGCCCTCAAGCAGGTAGGCTGCTGGGATGCAGCGTGCTTGGATGCTGCAAGCAGTACAGTGCACCCTGGGGAGCAGATGAGAGTCCTTGTCCTTTCTTCACATGGAGAGATGGGTCTTGCGAAGGAATGACAGGCTGTCACCCCTTTTCTAAGCCTGTAGTCATAGTTATGGGATTTTAACAAAGTAAAAGTATCAAGATGCCCTCTACAGAGGAAAGTTCAGCTTGTTCCTGCAGAGACCTCCTTGGTGCAGGAAGGGATGGAGGGGGTGGTGCGTCATCACAGACAGCCCAGGGACCAGAAAGTGATGTATCAAAAGTGCTGTGATAGATTTCCAAAGAGCATCTCAAACAAACATATGCAGGCCTCTCAGAGGGGCAGCAATCCTGTAGCATTACCCACTGCCCGCGTTCCTGCTGTACAGCAAATTCCCTCAGGCACTTTGGCTGCCTTTAGGCACTAATCACAGCTTCTGAGACTCAGAGCTGTTTTGTAGTGCCTGGAATTGCAGACTAGCAACATTTATTGTACATAGAACAAGCTGAGGCTGTGGAGAGCAAAGGAATGGGTGGGAGTAGATGGGGGATTGGAAGAGAGCAGTAAACTCTTTAGATCACACTTGACTTTTAAGGCCAGAGTCATCCTTGATGAAACTCTGCTGCAGTCAGTGCAGAACAATGCCCTCGACTGATGGCTGCTTCTCTGTGGCGAGGAGATGGATATCTCCCAGCCAAACAGCTACAGGTACTTGTGTCTCCCTGGCTGCTTTTGGCAGTCACTGCTTACTGTGGTTTTGATGTGGTCATCATGCTGGGTCTATTGGGGAGGGGGATTACTTAGAAAAAGTGATGCTCGTCCACATTACTTATAAGGACAGCAGCAATCCTGAGTTTACTGAGGGTATCATATGCATCCCATGCTGGAGCAGCAAGGGTGGGAGGCACAGAAGCACAAGTTGTGAGCTGTGGAGGTCAGGGCATGTCCCTGAAGGGTAGCAGGTTCTTCCCCATAGCTCCCAGGTCCAAAGCCCTGCTTCCCCACAGCATCAGTGGTGGATCTGTCAGTCTGATCTGCTATCTGTTCTGCTGTTTGTCCTTTCACCTCTTTTTCACCTCTGTTACCTTCCTCCCCCTTTATTCTCCTCTTATTGTTCTTATCTAGTAAGGCCCTATTAACTGCTTTTTATCTGGAAAAGCGTCTAATCTCTGACAGCACCTGGTGCTTGGCTGGACGTGGACAGAACACATCAGCTCTATTTTTCATATTTATTTTTTTTTATGTGAGAATTTGAACTGCCTTTTGGCTCTTGGGATCCCACTCACTCCTTGTTTTGACTTTGCAGAGATGCTTTTGCAGCTCCCCTCTTGCAGGAAGAGAATCGTGCATGGAGGGTGAAGGAACAGGTTGTATATGTGTTGGTCAGTCTCTGTTTGTCTGAATTAGCTAACCAAGGGGCTCAGGAGGTTGGCTAAGAACTTTACCTCTGAAGAGAGGAGGTGGAAAGGAACAATGGGTGAATCTTTACCCTGTGCTGTCTGAAACCGTGATGCCGGTCCCTGGTACTCAGTGACCTTGGAGAAGGTGATTGCATTTTTCCTTTAGGCTGTCACTGCTTTGGGAACAAGAACAGCCTCTCTTTACATACGTGCATATAAATATATCATTTAGCACAGTGGTGGGCGTCTTTACTGCTGTTATAGTAACAACCTGTCTCCCCCTCTCCCACCTCCATCTGAGAAGAAAGAAGTGCTTCTCTCTCTTGGGGTATGAATAGCAGGATGGCATTGGCTTCTGGAGTTCGCTTGGAGGAAGGACTCAGACTTCTCCTTTTTTTTCTTTAAAACTGAGTTTGGCACTGGTTGCCAACAGCAGGCTGAACCCTGGCATAGTGGTTGTTCTCTGTTCAAACGGCAGACGCCCATCAGACATAAGCAGCCCAGACCATCATTGTGAACTGCCTGATGACCGTGTCTCAGCCTTTCTCCCCCTTTAGCAAAGACATCTCTGGTATATCAGCCTTGAGAAATGGACCTCTGGCTCATTTCTTGTGCCCACATGTCTGGGTCCTTCCACCATGCAGTTCCTCAGTTTCCCTGTGTATGAAATTATTGGTCTATCCTGAAGGCTGCCTAGGAGTGAGCTTGCTGTTCTTAGACTGACTGGTCTTCAGAGATGCATTGTAGGACCTGAACAACTATCCTCTCTGTTTCTGATCACACTGGGAAAGCAGCACAGTGGGAGCGGGACCAAAAGTCTCTGGAGACTCTCTTTAGGGTTGCAGCTGCCAGGAAGCCAGGCAGGAGTAAATCTGCCACAGGCAGAGGTGAAAGGTGCACAAGAGAAGGGACACTATTATTTCAGCCCCAGAAGGGGAGGAAACATGGAAGAGGTCAAAAGTGGGGTTCCCTACAGCATATAACATGGGAGCAGTAAAAGAGAGTGGAGCAAAAAGGAGACAAAAAGGGCCTGAAATCTGTGGAGTGACTGAGTTTGTGAATTGACTGACCAGGAAACCTTTCCCTGGACCGAATCGAACTGCTCCAGCAAGGCAGAAATTCTGCTGTGATGCATACAGGACCGAGAGGTCCTTGTGTCAGGAGTGCTGTGAACACCAAAAATGCAGGAAGGGTGATCAAAAGAGGGAGGAAAGGAGAAATACATGAGGTAAGCATCTGGGCAGGCAGGCCCTGCTGTGGAGGAAGGTTAAAGTCATATTGATCTGTACAAGGAAAACATATTCTCGCAGCTTCTCATCCTCCTTTCAGATGATTCTGCATCAAATAAAAAGAAGGGCTGTTTTCCAAGCCTGGCTTTAGAGATCTTTCCAATGATACAGCAGATAAACAGCCGCTTGCTGACAGTGAAGGTGCCAAAGTGATTTTTTGATCATATAAACTGGGCTAGGGGGGAGGAGGGAGAGGAGAGGCTGCTGAACATGATAAAATGCAGAGGAAGATGATGGGCAGGCCTGGATTCAAGGACACTAGGTTAATGGGAGATGTGGCAGCTCGCTGCAAAGAGTGCATTGAGGGGCTGATAGGGAATGGTCAATGCCAGGAACTAGGTCTGGATTAAATAGCAGATGGGAACCCTGGCTGCTGTGCCTCTGAAAGGTTAGTTATTTAGGATCTTGCTGAGTAGTCATCAGGCACCCTTTTAAATAACCAGGACCCCAGTGCAGTGCTGTCGGCCTGCTCCCCGTCACATTTTGGAAGAAGATGTTATTTGGCGAGAAGTTCATGGCTGAGGAGGCAAATGCTCGTTGTTATTCATGGCTTTCCTGTTTATTAGACACTTGTCATCTAGGCAAAAGTGGGAACCAAAGTAGAAGGTGCAACAGCAGTTGCTCACATCAATGAAGGAAAGTACCAGTAGTGCCCACACCCCATGGGGACTGGAGTAGGTGCTCCTTTGAAGACAAGGAATAGCTTTAACGTTACTCAGTCCCAGACTTTGGGAACAGAAGATGCTTCTGGTGGGGCCTGAATATGTACGGCAGCATCTGTATCTATGGCCACAGCAGGTTGAGTGGTGGAAGGTAGTGGCTTTAAACATTGTGTCTCAACATCAAATTGTGCAGTCCATCAGAAATCCAGCTGCATGATGTCCCCAGGAGATGGCTGTCGTTCATGTAATCATTTTCTAGTTCCAAATAAACAAGGAAAAACACCAGAGGTAGGAATAACTTTCTGCAGAAAGGTGGAAGAACGTAGAATGATTCCCAAGGGAAGTGCAAGACCTCAGGCAGGAACAAATAAAGTGTAAAGCACATTTGTTGCCCTAGATTTAGGGTCATTGCTGGAGAATTAAAAGTATACATGGAAACATAAATGTACATCTGGCTAGTTCTCTAAGGAAATCCCGGTCCTATAGAGACCACAGCAGTATTCAGAGCTCTGTCCTGTAGAGAAAAGAGGCTCTTTACTCAGCTCTCATCCAGGCCAAGATCCTCATCAGAGCACAAACACCTTCAGTTGAGGAACAGACAAATATCATGTTACAAACATTCTACCACTTGCAGTTTTGGAGTGATTTATTCATTGCATAGTACACTTGGGTGTAGATAGACACAGAACTGAGTCCCCAAATCATAATCGGAGCACAAGTCTCTATCTCCCCTCTGTTGTGTGGCTGGTTCCCAAGAGTGGTGTGGCAGAAAATAAACTTGTGAGAAGCCCATTACGAGCAAAGGAGGGGGTTTCTGTGGAATCCTAGACTCCTTCACAAACTCTACATTTCCCTAATTCATTTGGGCAATTCTCTTCCATATCCCTTGCCTCAGCACTCCCAGCTGTTTGATGGAGCTGAGTGTTTCTCTCCATACAGCACTCTGAGATATTCCCATGAAAGGCTGTGTATAACTGTGAAGTATTATTATTGCACACCTTTTGGAAAGTGCCTTGAGACGTCTTGGAATGATAAGGTGCTATAAGGCAGAGAAGTTGTGCAGAGATAAATTCACTGTGAAATGCGTTTTGCTAGAGACATTTATGTAGCATATCATCTTATCAAGGAACTTTGCCCAAGAAACAAATTCTCATGCTTGTATAAAGAGACTATAATTGAACTGTTGACTCACAGTTTTGGGAAAAGACAGAGTGGGGGAGAATTTCCAGGGTCTCTAGGACCCCAAGGAGAAATATAATTAAGAAAGACATAATTGGAAACCTAAAGCAACCCCGTTCACTCAGAATGAGTGCTGAAACAGCAAGGCAGAATAGCTGGGCTGAGGCTGAATTGCAAAGCAGATGGCTGAGGATTTGTAGGTCAGCAGCTCTTGGATCTGCTGGGCCAAGACAGGGTCAGGGTACCATATGGATGAAGGGCAAAAAAGACAGCATATCCAAGCAAGCCATGCACTCTGCTTACCCAGAAAAGCTTTGATGACTCAGAAACAGGACAAATTCTCACGCAATTTTTCACATATACTCAATGAGACAGTGAGTTCCAGGCTTCTTCAGTGACACGGGGGCCAGCATGAGATTCTGTTATTTGAGATCACAGCCAAGAAGGAAACAGAGTCCACGAGCAATACTTAATGGGCTTTAACTCTGATCCTGCCCCTGCTTTGGGATAGCCCATGCTTGGCCCTGCCAGCTTTTGCAATAAAACTGGTTTATAAACGTTTTTTCCTCATTGATGAGAATCTTTATGATCATTCATTCTTTTTTTCCCTCCACCATTTGTCATTGGGATGAACAAAACTTGGAGGAAATGGTTGGGAAGCAGAAGGGAATTCCTTCTCTTTAACTCCTGATTTACGGCTCACTGGATAAGGCATCGCCTTAGGTTAGGGGAAGTGCCATGATGAGGACCATACTGTGGATTTTCCAGACCAGGTTTTCTGTTGTTGGTATCCCAGCTCACCAGACTGTCCAGAGCATCAGCAAACACTTGTGATCAATGGTACCTCTCTACCCTAAGCCAGAAAAGGTGGCAGAGCAGCTTTTGCTCAGAAGCTGAGCCCATGATCCCATGTTACTGCAGCTGATCTCTATTTTCCTTAAACTCTACAGACAGCGTCTTCAGAACTTAATTTGGTTTTGATTGATTTTTTGAAACTTGAAACACTTCTAAACTAATTTTCAGTATATTACTCTTGTCAACTCTTAAAGATTTTGTCAGTAAGAATTTGCTGAACAGACACAGTAATTTTGTTTCTCATTTTGGCAGATCACCCCTAAAGAGGAAAGTGGGGAGGAGGGGGTGTTATTATAGCTGCAGTTATTAGAATATACATTGCAATTACTCTGCTCCTATTTATGGGACATTTCAGAGCAATTTCTGAGAGCAGCCTTTAAGAGCTCAAGGTGTACGTGTGTAAAGCTAACTATATAAAGCCTCACAATCTTCTTTAGTACTGTGCTCAACTCTGGAGTACTCAAAATAGGAAGGACATGAATGTGTTTGAGCAAGTCCAGAGGAGGCCATGGAAATAATCAGAGGGCTTGGAGCACGTCCCATATGAAGACAGGCTGAGAGAGTTGGTCTTGTTCAGCCTAGAGAAGAGGAGGCTCTGAAGAGATGTTAGAGCAGCCTTCCAGCAGTGAAAGGGGCTCCCAGAAAGCTGGGAGGTGGGGGGGTTCTTGATGGTGGAGAGCAGGACTAGGACAAGGTGGAGTGATTCAAAGTTGAAAGGAGATTTAGAAGATTTAGATGAGACATTAAGAAGAAAATTTTTCCTGTGAGGGTGGGCCCAGAAAAGTGCTGGCTGCCCCATCCTTGGAGGTGTTCAAGGCCAGTCTGGATGGGTCTTTGAGTAACCTGATCCAATGGCAGGTGTCCCTGCCCATGGCATGGAGGTTAGAACTGGATGGCCTTTAAGGTCCTTTCCAACCCAAACCATTCTATGATTCTATAGCTAACTCACCCTTAGAGTGATTTTTAGCTTTTGAGTGGGATCTACATTAGAGGTGAGATTCTGAAATCTTTCAGACCCGAAGTCCACATTTTGCAGTCTGTACCATCAGGCTGTAGGAGTTCAGGCCTCTCTAGGACTAAGCCCTGCACAAGACCTAAGGAAGAGAGCTAGTAACGCTGTCTGTTACACCACTATCTATCTGGGGACTCCTGCAAATGTCATCCTCACTGCTGTAAATCAAGTGTGAAATACTATCAAGTGACTCAGTTGTTTTCTCCAGTGTGGATGACAACACAGAAAAGTAGCCAAGGTGAAATGGGACACAGGGTCTACAGGGAGCAAGAGAAGGGAGGAGGAGGTCATTGCACTAGGAAAAAAAATAACTATAAAAACTGAGTGTTATCATGTAAATCAACACAATTTTGAGGGGCTGGATTAGTCTTGTGCTGGGTTAGTAAATTGAGCTGGCTCATTGAAGAGTCTATTGGAGTCATTGGAGCAGGCTTCAGAACAGTCTTTGGAGTCACTGAGCTCTGAATCTAAGCGAAGACATGTGCATAGCGAGGTCAGAGGCAAGTTGTCCAGGACAGCGTGAGAGTGGATTTAAAACCATCTGTTTTTCACATCTATGAGTTACTAGTGCAGCTCAACTTTCTCGATTAAGCCTGTCCCAAGAAGAAGCAGAGACATCACCACATGGAAAGGCGACTGCTTCTGGGTAGAACCTGACAGCTCTCTATCTGTGGATCATTTGTACAAGCAGGAGATGTAAAGCATCTCACTGCTGTCCCTGACAAGATAATTAGGTTTTCTTTGATTTCTATTTTCCCTCTTTTGTCCTTTTATATATGGATGCTCTCCCTTGTTTATGAGTTTAATTGCACAGCAGCAGCAGCCATGAGAAACCTGATACATCCAGTGACCTCCATGGCATGGTCCACATTAGTATGCATGTGTTTTACTCTGTTGTGGTTGCTGGTAGCTCACAACTCTGTGCCTAGTGCACCGTGGGAGCTGTAGCTCTTAGGATGATGATATTAAAAGTCCATCACTGAGCAGCTAGAGAAGAACAGTGTTAGAGGTATAAAACAACATGTCCATTGCTGGCTGGGGTATTAAATATTGCTCTAAATAACCATTAACCTCCCCAAAATGTGGGTCACACTATTGAAGTGACAGATCTTTCTCTCCATCATTCCTGCATCCTGTTCTATGCTCACGCTTGTTATGACCACAAGTCCTTGTGAGTGTGCATTGCTGTTGGGCAAACAAGTTTGTCAGGAGAGAGGAGATGTTTTGTGGACCACAGTGAAAAAACCAAGCTGATTGCAGCCATCAGAAAATCTCCAGGTTTTCCCTGGTGCTCTTCAGAGATGCCTATTCCTCCTGGACATCTGAGTGCAACCTTTGCTTCCTCTAGCCTGTTGCTTTTATAGCGGGGGAGTTTAGCTCTTAACCCATTAACTCTTGTGTTTTGCAGATTACCATCACCAGCAGGGAGTCTAGGGGAGAGATTTGTCTTTAAAAAGTGGACAAAATCCCTCCAAGCCTTAAGCCTAGGTGTTCAGGGTTTTTTTTTACCATCAATGTTGTGTTCATCCCACCTTGTTCCCTCCTGATCTTTGTTTTTTTTGCTTTATTCTCTCTCAGGGAAAGGCTTTTTGACTCAATCATCCAAATATGCTGATTGGCTCAGACCATTCATGCAAACTGAAATCTTGAAAGCTGCAGTGCCCTTTTCCTTAAAAAAACTCACCCAAAAACAGAAAAGAAAAGGAAATAAAAGTGGTTTTTTTGTTTTTTCTTTTTTTTTTTTTTTTCCCCTTTATAAATACCAAATGGGATAGGGATGAGGCACAGCAAGGGGCTTCCTGCCATCTGGGCTGGAAGATCTGCTCAGTGCTGCTCTCTTCACTCTTCCATCACTTGCATCTCTCATCAATTATCATCACGGTGCTGGTCGATATTGAAATGAAACTGCCGGGGACTGAGAGCAGAATCGCTGAAGAGCATTCTGCGTGAATGACATTTTCCTCATTTTGCAGGCAGGGAGGATGAGTTGGGGTGGGGGGCAAGGAGAGATGGAGGCTGGGAAGAGATGCTTGCTAAGATATTTGCCTTATCAGAGTTCTCTACAAAATGTCCAAAGTTAACAAGCTATCCATATGTATCACTAATCAGAGGACATTTTTTTGCTGCTAATGGAGTATTTCCCTGTCAGATTGCAAGCCCTCTAGGTAGGCTTCATACTTTCTCTATTTCTTAAAGGCTGTCACAACCATTCAGAGCAGAGGTAGGTTGGGCATCTCTGAGTTGAGTTAGTAAATACAGGTGTTTAAGGTGCATCTGTACAGATTAATTTTAGTCTTATCCCATAAAGGCTGAAGACATCATGCCTTCTGCGTTAATGGTTTTCACATCTTGCAGTTTGACTCCCTAAATTTTTCCCTGATGGAGGCACAGACCCTGCACAGCAGATGTGACACAGACACAGACACAGATCTCTGTCACAACAGACCTGATCTCTGTAGTTACCACTCATGAATCTGTTAGCAAAATAATGAAGGGCCTCCAAGGATTCACAACCTCCAGACTGAAAAACCATCGGACCACAGATTTATAGGCACATCCCTTTCCTGTGGCAATCTCTTCACAGAGAGGTGAGAGGGAGAATTTCTGGGGCTGAGAGTTTCTCCCAAGCAGTGAAGTCCTGCCTTGCATGGGCTTGCCCAGGTGGACTTTATGGTGATGGTATCACAGCTCAGTGTGATTTGGATCCGAAAGCTATAGAACACCAGCAGCCTGATCTAGTGGGACGTGTCTCTGCTCATTGTAGAGGGGTTGGAACTAGATGATCTTTAAGGCCTCTTCCAGCCCAAACTATTCTATGATTCTATGATCTAGTTGTTTCTTTTATTTTGCTTCCATCTACCAAAAGAAACTGAAACATTCAGTGGAACATTCTCAGGACAGTAGCTGGAATTTTTTTTCTCTAAAAACACACATCTTTATGCAGCAAGACAAAGATATTCTCTTTAAAAAAAAAAAAAAGCAAACATTTAAAATATTTTTAAAATTAAAAATAAATGCAAATGTACAGGGCTGTCAGAAACAAAGGCACCAAAGCATTTGTTGGGCTTTTCCAAAGAGTAACACAAAACTGACAACAACTGGAATGCTGGCCTGATTTAGCCTTGCTTTCCAAACTGAGTGCATTGCCAGCACAGTCTAAGCATTATACTGTTTCTGACTCAGCTGTTTTCAACTCTCTTTTAGGGCATTGGCTCATAACTTTTAATCTATTTCATTGAGAAATTACTACTTAAGTACAGTTATGTTGATCCCTAGAAACCAAGCAGCAGACCCCCTGTGCTCAGTGCTGAATGAACTGAGACTAGACCTCTGTCCTCAGTTACACAATTAAATGCAACTTCTCAACTACCCAAGTGTCTTTGCAGAGCTGAGCTGCCTCACTGCTCATAGCAGGGACACTGAGTGACACACACCTAGCTCGTCCGTACTTTATGACAGCTTGTGACCCAAATATCCGTTATAATATTAGACCCTTGCCTGCTGCTTATTACCAGGTGCTATTGGCAATGGAAGGAAGGGATTTTGTTTTAAGCGCGAGGATATTTTTATCTCTGGCATCATTATGCTGACCTCACCGGAGCTGGAGCAGCCCTGAACTTGGCTTGTGCCACTTTGAAGGTTCCCTGGCCTCCCTCCTGCCTGCTCATCCTGTGTCCCCAGTGAGGGCTCCTCCAGCATATGCTACTTCCCAGCGTGACGCTTGCACAATGTAATTATTTGAAGCTGTCCACTCCAGTGTCTAGTTTTCCATTGTTCTGTCTTTATTTTGCTTCCAAGGGCCTACTTCTTCCCTTTTTTGTTTTGTTTTGTTTTCTCTTCTCAAGAAATCGGGTGTATACAATTATTCGATCTCCTCCCTAGGCTGCATTTGAAGGATATTGTCTGTTTTCAGAATCCTCAGATGTGTTTATGCTGCAGGCTCCAAACCTCTCTCTCTCTCTTTGAAGAGGGAGAAAATCCTCCTTTTGCCTCCTGTCCCGCAGAGCCCCTGGCACAGGGATGCATTCTTCTAAAGAACCATTAACCTCACCAAAATGTGGGTCACTTTCTATTGCAGTGACGGATCTCTCTCTCCATCTTTTCTGCACCCTCTTCTGTGCTTATGTGAGTTACAAATGTGCCTGTACACAAGACCTTGTGAGTATGCAGTGCTGTCAGGCAAACGAGGTCACCAGGAATGAGAAGGTGCTTTGTAGACTACAGAAAACAAAACCAAGGTGATTGTGGCCACCAGAAAAGCCTCCAGGTTGCTCCTGGTCAAAATCCTTGTCAGCTGCATTGCAACAGGAGAGGATGGAGTTCTGTAACCTCTCCTGGCAGACCTCATTCAGATAAAGATCTGTAGTTTGTAACTCTGTGACTCAAAGAGTGAGATAAATTGTTTAAGGACATCTAATGCTGGGTTGTTTTTTTTTTTTTTCAAGGATGAAGATGTGTGGAAAAGTCCCTGCTATTGGATAATCAGCAGCTCCTGCACACAAAGCCAGTTCTTGTTACTCAGATGTGGGTAGTTTAGTTGTGTTGTCCTTCCCTAGAGAAACATGCTTTGTCCCTGCCCATACAGAGAGTATTTAGAGGTCCCATTGGGTTCAGCTTCTCGATTTGCCAGAGGATACTTAAGGATGGTTTCCAGTGGACCTGGGAGTGCCTTGTCCCCCAGTTCACTAGTTGAATGGAGATCTAGGACATTGCTGTTGTTTTCCACAAGACTCCCATTTGCATCAGTTCACAGTAAATCCTTCAGAATCACACTAGAGCAAGGAGACCCTGTGCCAACTACTTGTTTGTTTGAGGTTAAACCAACCCTTGGTCATCTGCACTGGTGGATTGTGGATCAGACAGTAACTGATACCATGGAAGGTCATTAGGAGCTAAGTGACCTCCTCTGCTCCCTGGGATACCTGCATGCTCTGGAGGAAACCCATCCTGTGTTCATTTGCACCCTGGATCTCACTGCTCCCTAAGGATGACAGGCAGCTATCGCAGTACTTGAAGCTAACACCAGCCCCTCACATTAATTCGCTCTCACATCTCGAGAGCAGTATGACAGCAGCAAACCCTCTGAGCGAATCCTAGCCCTGTATTAATTCGCTCCCAGGTCCAGCTCTCTGATCTGCTGTCATCTGAAAGTGATACTAATGCCAGGTTTCCATATCCAGTATCCTGCTGTGCCTCCCGCTGCAGTCAGAGTCATGCTGGGAGAGATCAGCTCCGTTTGAGAAGGGTAAACCAAGTGCTTGATTTCAAACAGCATCAAATAAATCAAGAGAGAATATGTGATGGGGGAAGAGGGAGGGAGTGAAAGAATGAATGGCTGGCAACACATTCCCTTCAAAGGGGTGAGTGGAGAAGAGCACAGATGGGCTTTTTTTTCTCCAATCTTTTCTGCCCACCCTCCACCTTTATTCCTCTGGTTGTCCCAGTTCTCTCTTGCAAGACCAATTTCCTTGCCCCACTTGAACCTAACTAGGCTCTTTGTGCTGCAAAGGCAGTCTAATAACCACAATGTACATGACTGCTCCAGTTCTGAGGAATTAGGATGAGGCTGCTTGCTGCAAAGCTTAACGTGCTATCTACTGCTGAGCCAGTTTTGTGCTCAACTGCCCACAACGCTGCAAGGCACAGGACTTGCCAGGTAGATGTAAAGTACAGTTCACGATCAAAGTAATGGGCAGTGGACAGGTTGAGGTGGGCTGTCCAGGTCTCTCGCTGGTTGACAGTTTCTAACAGCCAAATCCTCTTCCTCTCCATCACGTACTGCTCAGCCAGGCAAGAGGGAGGAAGGTGAACGCTGATTTAATTTGACACTCCAAGAAAAGAATAAAGATACCTCAATATAGATATCATCTCTCCTTCACAAAGTTCCCTGAATATTTTACTGGCCAGCAATGCTGTAATAGTTTTGTGAAGGTCAGTAAAAATTAAGAAAGCAAGAGAAAAACGTCCATAACAAGGAACAGTCACTTTTAAAAAGAGCAGGGAGGAGCTTTCAGTAGATCTGAAGTGATTTGTAGTAATGCCTGCTTTGGGCTGTTCTGTTCCCCATGCGGTTCACTTATTCTGTACCTGAGATACCTTCAGAAATATAATTTCCAAAGAGATGTTTCCAGCACTTTTGGAGAACCAAAGCCTTGAAGAGCTTTCAAACTGGGAAATCATAGAATAATAGCCTCTAAAACCTCTTTTCATTTCTACTAGTGCTGGCCGCAGACATCCAACACAACTCACCGCAAAGGTGAAGGACTGAGTCAGGAATAGGACTTGCATTCCCAAAGGGTCTGTCAAACAGGGACTGAAGATCCCCTCCAGGTAGACCTGGAGTGCCTCCCTCCCCTTGAAATATCTTGGCAATTACTACCATGACCGAGTGGGAAATGTGGTTGTGTGTGAGCCCTCCTCATCTCCTTCAGTGAGAAGCCTGAGGGATCAATTTAAACTGTCAGAAGAAGGGTAGGTGTGTGGGGTCTGAGCAGGGAGAGGAACTGAGGTCGCGTCTACAGATCCTCATGAAAGTGATCATTGCACGTATAATCCCCCATCTTTGTGGGGACAATGGGAATCTGCAGGACAGAAGAAATAAAAAAAAAACCAGTGGGGAGATAATATCTTACGTCTCCAGAGTTGCTTCTGATGTCTACCTTGCCTAAGACATCAAGTTTGGGCTTGGGTCTGCCAGCTTCCACTCTAAACAGACCCTCACTCCTGGAGAGAATTTCCTGCAGCAAGGCAGCAGTGTGTCCCCACTCAGTTTGATGTTTATGGCAGTATGGCTCTTTCCACTGGCTGCTACCTTACGCTGTACCACTTCATTTGCCCTGATTTTTTTTTTTTCTAAATGGTAGGAAATCAGTACGTACCAAGTGCTGGCCCAGAATTTATTTGACTTTAATTTCCCTTTATGACCCCGTCTGCTAATCTCTATTGCACAGATAAAGAAAGGTAACCCAGGCGCCATTACCCGTGATGTGGAGAATTTCCTGCAGTTCAATTATAATCTCTTTTTTTTCCCCTCCCGAGCAATAAAATCTCACCATCTCTCTCTCCTTCTCTTCCTGTAAACTTGTTCTCATAATTCTCCCTCTCTTGCTTTCAAGATGAGGTTAGGTACTTTTGTGATGTCTTCTTGGCCGGTGTGTTTGTGGAACCAAAGTAGTTAGTGTCAGAGCAGAAGGTTCAGCAATGTGCACGTCTTGTTTAATGTGTTGCCGGGAAATGTGCAGAGGCGCGGTGCAGGTGAGACACAAGAAGTGAATGGAATAGATTAGCACATGGAAAGGACTCCAAGTTCTGCATAGGCATCTCTTTCTGCATTGTTTTCAACCTTTCTTTCTCTAGAAATGCCAGTGTGGTGAGTAGCAAAAATGCTGCTGAATTGATGATTTAATTTGATTTCATTTTCTTGTGGCCTCTAGAAGCATTTTTAGGAAGGAATGTGTTTGAATCATCCTCCCCTTCAAAAGGCCGTACTCATTTTTCTGCAACTTCTTTGAAAGGCGAGTAATTCTCAATGCATTTTTCCTGGGCACCACTTACCCTAAGCAAGGAGATCTTTCATGTAGGCTCCTGACCTTTAGGATGGCAGGGCTGTCAATATATCTTTAGTGCATGTGCTGTCTTTGTCATGTGGTGATTATTTGCACGGGTGAAACAGCTTTGCTTTCAAAGTTGGGCCCCAAGAAAAAGATTTTCTCTATTTCTCCTCTGATTTTTTTTCTTTGAATATTTTTTGTTTCTCTTTTTTTTTTTCATTTTTTGGTATAAGTTGACATAAATATAAAACAAATAGGGTAGAAGAAAAAAGGGAGATCTCTGAGTAATAGTGAAGCTGGCCTTCAAAATGGCATTAAAATTACATAGTCCCAACTTGTGGATTTTACTAATAGCAACAATCACCGTTAGAACAGATAATCATTAGTTACAGATGATAACTAGTCTTCCTTCAAGCAGAATTCCCAGGTCTGTATTTTTAACGAAAAGATGCTCAGCCCATTAGCAAAGATTGGTTGCACCTGAAGTCAATTAAGCAGTTAATACCTGATTGGAGATGGGGCTAAACCCACCTCCCCAGACTCAAACTCAGCCTCTCAGAGGTTAGTCTGAGTGGTTGCTGCTTGTCTTAGTTGGATGTTACAGGTTTGAATGAAGTGGCAGTATCTACATGACTCCAGGCTTATAGAAATGCAGTTTGAATCTAAAAGGTCCTGTTGCATATGTAGGTGGTGGGTGAGCTTGTCTTCTTATGGTAAGATGATATGATTTATTTCTAAGCTACCTGTAATGAAAAAACATGTGAGGGCAGTTTGAAATGCAGGCACTCTGCGAGTGACCACTTGGAGAGGCTAGGTTGGTTTTATTTTCCCACTGTTATGGCTAAGAATAATATGTGTGTGTATTTCTGTGATTGTCCAACAAGCCTGCCTTATAAAACTGCAACTTTTTAGTGTAGGCAGCATGAGACACCTGCATAGTGATCCCTCTCCTCAGGCATTTCATCCAATTTCATTGTAGGATTAACTTCTTTGCCATAAGATTGCCCTATAGTATTTATTTCTTCACTCCTACAGGGAGTTTTTTTCTCAGCAAAAGCAACAAAACAATGACTTGCTGTGTATTCTCAGGGTATTTTAGTGATCCCATCTCCATATCTGTTAAAATTTACAATACAGCAGAGCTCTGACTGGCATATGGTTGTCAGGTGAGAGAAAACCGTGCGACTGGGAAGCAGATCAATGTTGACATTGTGGGTGCACCTCTGGAAAGAATTAATCGAGTCTGATCTTTGCATACTCTCTCAGTATGGATTTTCATTAGATGTGGTGCAGCTCCCACACAGAGAGGGTCCAAGGTGCTCTCCTCAAGGTCAGCCCACTGATGTTGATGAACGCTATATAGACTGCAGGCTTCTTTGGGCAGGACCCTTGGTTATCTCAGTGTTGCAGAAGCGTATTCTAGTGGAGCTGCGGCATCTGAGCAGGGCCATGTAGTACCTAGCCCAGGTATGAAAGTTTAAAAGAGCTTTTGAATGCATGGGAGATGCCTGTGTGGAGGGAGAAGGGCTGAGATTTGAACTTGCGAATGAATTCCTAAGAAAAATCAATTCCATTTTTAATCAAGGGGAAAAAGGGAAGTCCTAGTTCAGCATTAATTCAGGCCCACTAGGTGAACTTGAACTCCACTAGGTCATTTGAACTAAGATCTAGATTGCTTTCACCTTATCGATTGGCTAACTCAGGCTAGCCACACTGTATTGTAGAATAGTTTGGGTTGGAAGTGACCTTAAATATCATCCAGTTCCAGTGGTTTAGTGTTTGATAGGAATGGTTGGACTCGATGATCCAATGGGTCTTTTCCAACCTGGTGATTCTATGATTCAAACCCCCTGCCATGAGCACAGATGCCTTCCACTGGATCAGGGTGATCAAAGCCTCATCCAACCTGGCCTTGAACGCTTTACACAGATTCACAGAATAACCAGGTTGGAAGAGACCCACTGGATCGTCGAGTCCAACCATTCCCACCAATCTCTAAATCATGCTCCTAAGTACCTCATCCACCCTCACCTTAAACACCTCCAGGGACAGTGACTTAACCACCTCCCTGGGCAGACCGTTCCAATGCCTAACCACCCTCTCCGTGAAGAATTTTTTCCTAATCTCAAGCCTAAATCTCCCCTGGTGGAGCTTGAGGCCATTCCCTCTCGTCCTGTCCCCTGTCACTTGGGAGAAGACCAGTCACTATTTATTTATGACTAGTCACTATTTATTTTGGCTGGTAGCACAGATATATGTAGAGGCACAGCTTGTCTACAGCTCCATTGCTCCTAAAGGTAAAATTAAGCCCTTCATTAGTGTTTGTTATTAGTAGCTGTTAGTTGTAATCGGGCCTAATGATATGTCCACAGTGAAGCACAGAACAGTCATATTCTTAGGTAGAACTTAAAACACTCTAATAGGAGAATGCAGGATGCTTTTCTATTTCACATATGTTGTGTTTCAGTACAATCCCAGAACAGGCATCATGAGTTTGAGATCTAAGAGTTAATCTTATTAATTAACAAAACTAAAGCTATCTAGTAAACAGACTCTGAATTTGTAATAAATAATTACTCATCACAACAATTTCTTAATGGTCTATTAAGTGACTTTGGGTGGAATACTCAGCAGCTGACTTGTAAGTATATAAAGCAAAAAATTGTCTTTCCCAAATAAATAATAGTCTAATTAATATCGAAAAGAACAGCCTGCTTTTGCTATTTCTTTAAGAAGCAGAACAGACTTATAAAGTAGAAACCTATCCGGAATATGTGGATTGCTGCCAGAAACCAATTTTTCAAGAACTGTCATTGAGAGTCATTAATTATCTGCAGGTCTCATTTGCTCTGAATCAGTGGCAAACTTTGTGAGGTTTTGGATGGTTTTAATTAATGCATGAATATGAGATGTAATATGCTTCTTGTTTGAATGATTACTGTCCTAGCACAACCCTTGAATTAAAGGATTGTGGGAAAAAAATAAGAGTAAACGGGATGCTACAGACCTCTGAGCAGAGTCCACTTGGAGGGAACATGTGAGTTGATGTCAGCTCGCATGATTCTGCCCTGATCCTGTAGCCTGGGAAAGCTGCTGTGACTGCACACGCCTCTTCATGATGCAAAAGCCTACTGAGGAAACATTGCAGTTGTATAAGGACAATAGATCATTTTTCTGTTAGGCAAGTTGATACTGAGATGCAATGAACATTTTTTTAAACTAATGAGACAAGTAGCTTATGCCTCCATTTCAAATCTAATCAAGATGCTTGGAGGATTCCCCCCTCCCCCCTTTAATTCAACACAAACTGCTTATTTTCTCTTTTTTCTTATTTTTTTTTTTAATGCTTCACTGTCATAACTGAAACCCAAATGCATTGGACTAGTGAGTAGGACAACCAGAAAATCTAAGTACCGTTGATCAGGTTAGTTTCACCATACGGGCTGAATAAAATGTCCAAGTCCATATGCCTGTGAACAGATCTCTCAGTGGCGATTTTGCATTTACAGCTCTGTCCTAATCCAGCTACCTGGCCTCCAGATGGGAGATATCTTATTTCTGGCCAGCTCAAGCAGACATAAAGGAATTAATGTCTTCCATATCACTGGTTTTAATAGGTGGAGTTTCTTATCTCCCTCAAACAAGGCATATACTGCTGCTCCAAGCAGAATTTGTTCTGTATTTAATAGGCACAAGCTGTGCAGTAGAACAGACAGCAAATACGGAGCAGCGCTTAGCATTTAGAGAGACAGATCAGGAGGATGCTGAGTCTATCAGAGTTGTGCTTTCACATTGGCATGGCTATGTTGGTCAGGGAAGCAGCTGGGTTTTAATTCACATAGTGCCTTTGCCTTCACAGAGGTGTGAAAAAAATGGGTTTGGGTGTTTGTCTTTGATTTCACAAGGACCACACATTTACTCATAATTTCACTGAAAAGAGTAGTATTATTCTGCTCCAGTTGGATGCTGGATCCTATTTAACTTTCAAACCTTGTCTTAAGCTGCTGCATTTTCATGAATATAGTGGTGCCATCTGAATGATCACGAATAAGGGATAACATGATAGGCATAGCAGACGAGTCAAAAACCTAGAGCTTTTGCTTATCATAATTTTTTTGTTATTATATTTGCACCCTGCCAGCTGTTGATCTTGCTAATGTGCTGCTTAGCAGCCGAGATTTGTTCCCTCTGGGTTAATGAACTATACAAGAAATTATGGGCCAGTGGCTGTTTTTAAAGCTAACAGTGATGGTTCATAAAGAAGAACTGCCACAGACCACTAGATCTGGAGGTGTAATAGTGCTGTTGTTGAAGTTGGTCGAGAGAAAAAGGTAATAGAATAGTCTTGTTTCACCTTTTATATACTCTCGCCTCTTGGATATGTGCAGAAGATAAATCTTAAGAGTTATTGCACATGCTGTGGGACTGACAATGATTTGTGGCCTGGTAGAATATTTCACTCTTCACCCAGAAAACCTTGTATCCCATTAGAGGTCACCTATTTCATAAGACAGAGCATAGCCATAGGCATGTGGAGGCGCTCTCCATTCCCTCCTGGAGATGATCCTTAAACTGTGGAGTCTGGAAAGGTTTAGGAACCACCTATCTTACTGTTGTTCTGGAAAACTCACGCCTGCATGCAGGTGTGTCCATGAAAAGACTTAATAGCAGTCAAAGTGAGATCATATCTATCCTTCACTGCAGGGAGTGCTCGGTGAAATGGAGTGGCTGGGCATGCACTGGGTGTGTCTTTTCCTTTGGTAGAGAGGTACAGCTTTGCAGCAGTTTGCTGCCAGCAGACTACCTCATTCTCATTCAAGAGCTGGAACCAAGGATGCTGCCAGCTCACTCCTATTACAGGGGCTCCAGGAAGAGATGCCGTTTCCCCTGAAACTCATTCTCAAACACGTTAGCCCTCTGCTTTGTGAAGCCAGCCCTCTCTATCCTCTGCCTCTTGCTTCTGTTTTTGTTGGCTTTGGGATTTCTTGTGGACCCTCTGCTCCCCCTTCCAAGCACCTCATGGTTATTAAAATGCAGCTCAGGATAGTTCACTTTGCTTGGTACATTATAATTCCTCGTTAGAGACCCCTCCAGGGCCTGTGATATGCCTGCACTGACTTTATAATTACAAAGTCAATTTCTAAACAGACATTTGCAAATAAGTCAATTTAAATACCGAGATTTGCAAACAATAATTAAGCAGTAGCTTCTTTTTTAATATCTATATATATAATTAATGCCCATGGGCTTTACATTTTACCTTGCGACTGTGTAGCTTGCAATTGTTTGTTGAGCTAAACCATTCTCAGAAATCAAATCACTGATGGGTTTTAAAGCTGTTTAAGGAAGTGCCCTACCTCATTCCACCACAGCTCCATGAGCTGTTTCTTATGCAGTCCCCTGCCAACCTGGCTCAGCTGCCTGTAGCATCAGGTGCCTCATGTGAGAGCAGCTGAGCCAGAGAGCTTTCTCCTTCAGCATAAGGATGGTGACCTGATCTGCCAAACGTTACCCAAAACCACAACAAACTGGGGAAAGGTGGCATTAAAGAAGCTGAGCAGTAAAAGTAGTCTGCAAGCACAAGGGTACAATCACTGTGGAGAAGGAGATGAATATAGTCTACCAGATGTTTCCTCTGAGGGTGTGCAGTGAGAGGGCTCATGCTGCGAGCAGAGTGTTGAGAGAGGAATGAATGGGAGTCATCATAGACTAGGTCGAGGAGAAGGAGGGATCTCTCTCCTTTATTTTGAGACAGGTCCTCACATTATCCCATGTTACCACACTAGAGTCTCTATCGATGGTCCTGCCACAGCTCTCCTTCCCTGTCTCCTCTTCTCTCCCTAGAGAGACAAGAGGGCAGGGCAGGAATCTCACACCCCACCAGCACTAACAGCATCATAGGAGCCAGCCTTTGAGACCATGGGAAGATGAGGCACGAATAGCTGAATCTAGGCGTAAAGGGGTGAAATTAGGTTGAATTTCCTGTTAGGATGCTCCTTGATTTCTAACCTGATTGTTCTGCCTTCTCCAGATGCTCTCTGTACTTGTTGCAGCACTGTCCCTTGTGTAAGCCTTGCTATCTCCCCAAGGCTATTCCCTGCTCTCCAGAGAAATCTTACTCATTCTCCTGGCTCCCTCTTGTCTCCAAATCTACTGTGTCTCCACACACTTTTTAATTTGTCCAATGACCTCGATAAGATCTTAACTCCTATCTGGCCACCACTGATTTCTAGTTTTCCTTTTTGTATGTGATGGTGTTGCTTCCCTCAGCTTTGGATTTTTCACAGCTTAGACCATGCTGGCCACTCTTCTAAGCCTCTGTCCCCTCATACCACCTGACCCATGTTGCTTTCAGCTTTCTTTTGCCTCAGATTGTTTCTCATGCCCTGGCTTTCCTGCATTTTTTTTGTAGTCTTCACAACAGGAAATTTAGTTTGCTTGGTCTTTTCTCCAGTGCACTTGACCCTGTGCTGTAGCTTCCTTCCTGGCTCAGGAATCACAGAATCACAGAATAACCAGGTTGGAAGAGACCCACTGGATCGTCGAGTCCAACCATTCCCACCAATCCCTAAATCATGCCCCTAAGTACCTCATCCACCCTCACCTTAAACACCTCCAGGGACGGCGACTCAACCACCTCCCTTGGCAGACCGTTCCAATGCCTAACCACCCTCTCCGTGAAGAATTTTTTCCTAATCTCAAGCCTAAATGCCCCCTGGCGGAGCTTGAGGCCATTCCCTCTCGTCCTGTCCCCTGTCACTTGGCAGAAGAGGCCAGCTCCCTCCTCTCCACAACCTCCCTTCAGGTAGTTGTGGAGAGTAATAAGGTCTCCCCTCAACCTCTTCTTCTCAAGGCTAAACAACCCCAGCTCTCTCAATTGCTCCTCATAAGATTTGTTCTCCAGCCCCTTCACCAGCTTTGTTGCCCTTCTCTGGACTCGCTCCAGAGCCACAACATCCTTCTTGTGGTGAGGGGCCCAGAACTGAACACAGGACTCGAGGTGCGGTCTCACCAGTGCCGAGTACAGGGGGAGAAGAACCTCCCTGGACCTGCTGGTCACACCGTTTCTGATACAAGCCAAGATGCCATTGGCCTTCTTGGCCACCTGGGCACACTGCTGGCTCATGTTCAGTCACTGTCAACCAACACCCCCAGGTCATTCTCCTCCTGGCAGCTTTCCAGCCAGGCCTCTCCTAGTCTGTACCTCTGCTTAGGGTTGTTGGGCCCCAAGTGCAGGACCCGGCATTTGACCTTGTTAAACCTCATGCCGTTGGTCTCAGCCCAGCAGTCCAGCCTGTTCAGATCCCTTTGGAGCCTCCCGACCCTCCAGCAGATCCACACTTCCACACAGCTTGGTGTCATCTGCAAACCTGCTAAGGGAGCATTCAATGCCTTCGTCCAGGTCGTTGATAAAGACATTAAACTGGACTGGACCCAGCACTGAGCCCTGGGGAACCCCACTTGTCACTGGCCTCCAGCTGGATTTAACTCCATTTCCCACCACCCTCTGGGCCCGGTCATTCAATCAGTTTTTCACCCAGGAGAGTGTGCACACGTCCAGGCCAGAGGCCGACAGTTTCCGAAGCAGAATGCTGTGAGAAACTGTATCAGGTGTGACTTAAACCCCTGTACCTCTTCCCAGCAGGTGGAGCCCTGACTTGGTAGCATGTGCTGTGCTCAGGTTTTCTTGTCTTATAAAATCTCTTGCTTAGCAGAGCAACTGTCTGTGTAGCAAGACTCCACATGGTACTTGATAAGCGTGCCTGACCTGCATCACGCTTCGGCAGTGATTTAGCTTAGATCTTAGGAAGAAATGTTTTACTGCAAGTGTGGTGAGGCACTGGTACAGGTTGCATAGAGAAGATGCCCCATCCCTGGAGGTGTTCGAGGCCAGGCTGGATGAGGTTTTAAGCAGCCTGATCCAGTGGGAGGTGGCCCTGCCCATGTCATGGGGTTGGAACTGCATGAGCTTCAAGGTTCCTTCCAACCCAAACCATTCCATGATTCTATAAGTTTTTGATCTAGATTTACATCATCCACAGAGTCTGTATGGAGGGACTATAGCCTGGTGATTTCTTGCCCTGTCCTCTCTTAGTTGTTCCAACAGATATTAGGTGTGTGGTCAGAGTACTATGCCTCTCTGAGGGGGTTTTAGAGAAGAATAAATCTCCTTGGGACCTTCTGTAAAAAACAGTAAGGAAAGACTGAGTGGAAACTCTTTGCATGTGTGTCATGGTGCATTAAAGCTGAATTGTTTCCTGGTTTGCTCTTCTGCTCAGTAATTTCAAAGGGCTTACTCATTATTTTTGCGTTGGTTTCACATTTTTGAGCATGCTCACATCTTGGCTCATCAAACTTCAGCCAGCTGGGGCCAAAAATATCCCTGGCATAATCAGTTTGTTCATCCAAGCCCAAAACTTTCATTTCCCAATTCAAATAGACGTTCATGATCAGCGTGTATGAAGGGAATGTGGTCCTCAGTATCATCTTGGGTGACGCTGCTGAAAGCAGACTTTTTTGCACCCTGGCACTATGCATCCAATCGCTATAAATATGAGCAACAATTATATATTCCTTCTTTTCTCTTTTTATGGATGTGCAAGGACAATAACTTAAAAGTGCTTGCTGCTATTCAGCGCAAAAACAAATAACTGAACAACTCTGGCTGTTATGCGTTTCAATGGCATAACTTAGACCTGCCACTGTTATATTAAGTTATAAATATCTATCACTTGACAATGCCAGTGCTTTTCAACAGGGAAAGGAGTATTAAAAAAAAAAAAAAAAAAAAAGAGAAAAAGCGCCCAAACCCTGCATCGTGGTTGCTATAGCAATTAACAATGGGCGTCCTTCTGCAGGAGCCAGAGATGCTGATGCAGCTGAAACAAATGTTTGTGTATGGCCATGGCAGGGATGGTGACGGATTAGGGAGTGCTGGCCTTGAGCCTCAGTGTAATCTAGTTCTAAATAAATCATAAATCTAAGTGTAGACTGGCAAGCTGGAGGGAATACCAATGTGAGGAGGGTGGCAGCAGGGTAGTTTCAATTTTTGTTAGGGGCATAGTTGAGGAGGGACTAATAGTGAGATGGGTGTGATAGGGATGGGCTTGTGATCTGGATTTTTTGGCAAAGGACACAGCTAGACTACAGCCACAATCTCTCACTTGTCCCCCATGGGATTCCCTCCTGTAGGACCCTTTGTATCCACTAAGTACCACGATCCTCTTCATTTCAGGGTTGAATATAAACATTAAAGCTGAAGGAAGGTGAAGAGGTGTGTTAAGGAAGTAGACAGCTTCCCTTCCACGACTGGACGTGGCCTATGTAATCCATCACCTTCCACCTTAGCCAAGTCAACCCTGTTACTAGAAGATTTGTGAGTCCTCTGGGTCCAGGCCCTGATGACATCATGCTGAGATCCCCATGAGATCTCTTGTCATAAATGCAGGGCAGGATCACACACTCTGTAGTTACTGTTAGGTTAAAGAAAAACCTCTGCCCTGTGACAAATAAAACAAACTGAAGACTAGCTGTGATCTGGTGTCTTCTCGCCTCCCTGACATATGGATTCAGCCTTGATATGGAGTGAAAAATGAAAACGAGGACAGCTCAGTCAACAGCATGTCTCAGAAATTAATGAGCCCCTTTGCCTCCAACACCTGATAATTACATCTTTCAATTAAATGAACTCTCTTCCTGTCCAGCTTCTTATAAATTAACTCACAGCGATGCATCTTCATGGGCTGCCAAATCTTCCTTTTGCCAAAATCTGTACACACTTCTAGCCCCTTGTAATGACAGAGAGTCAGAGGCCCGGGTATTACTAAAGGATTAAGTCCTAGTGTCGTGGCAGCCCAGCTCCCAGGTTACTTGGTTGGGCAGAGTCCACGGCCCTGAGTTCAGCATGTCACCTCCCTGTGAAACGAGGGAGAATGAAAGACCTTAGAAGATGGCAAGCAGTCAGATGCCATTATGGGAATGACATGTAGGGATGATTCTTAAGTTCTGCTTTTCACTTGGGCTTCTCACTGCAAAGCGTGAGAATCCCTTGAGTCAAGTCACAGCTTTTGTGTGACTGCTTAGCGATGAGAGCCTTCAGCAAGGTGGTGGAGTGATGGACTCTGCTTTCTGAGGGCATTCACACCATTATAGACAGTTGGTTATAGTAAAAGACGCTGGCTAGGGAGAAGAGTCACTATGCTGAGGCCTATTACCATATTTTGCAATTGCAGTTTGGGTACAGAGGTGCACTGAGTTATGTGTTCAATTTCTTGATGAGATCACATGTGCTTAGAGGCATGGAAGACAGATGAGTTTCTGTCTCCTCCTCCACTCAAATGTATCTTCTGATATTTCTAAGGCTCTTAGTGCTGCCTTGTTTCATTGCTTTCAGCCTGGAGAAAATCCACACATAAAATGGGGGTGTAGTGGTCTAAACCAATTTACTGTGCATACAACCCTTAGTCCGCTAGAGAAGACTTGCTGAGTGAAGGGAGAAGGTGTTCAGACTGACATCCCACCATTCTCTCTCTCTTTTTCTGCTCCATTCTCTTTCCATTCCCCCCTTTCCTTAAGTAACCAAGTGAAACCAATGCAGCCTAAAGCTGGGTTTTTATAAGCTTGCAATAAATCCATCCAGCTTTTCTAAAGCACAGCAGGCAGCTGATGCAATCACATAATTCAGCCCAAATTCATCGGACAATGGCTAGGAATGCTGAGGATATATTTTCCTCTTAAACCCACACAGGCATATATTCCCACTTGTGCAGATGCATGCCATTTCAATTAAGGCAATTAGCAGTGACCAAGGGCAACTGCAAAGCTCCAATTAAACCAGCACAAATGCTAACATGATCTACAGTGTCATGGAGCAGGTTGGAACATGTATTCCCGACAGCCACTATCTGCCAGATTAAAGGGTTTATGCACTCTCTGTTGTCCCCTCCCAGACCTCCTACAATCTCTTCTCCTTCAATGAGCCCAAACTCTAATCTCCATTCTTTGTATCTCCTCATTAATTTACCCCTTGTCACGGGCCTCAGGGGAAGATGCTAGCTTTTCTCCTTCCTTTCTGTCCCATTTAAACTGTAGCCTGCAGCCATAGTGCTCTGCTCCCCTTCATCTCCTTAGAAATAGCCCGAGAGTGTGATTTAGGTTTCAGTGACCTTTTCCTGGCTGTGACTGGTGCTTGACTGTGATTTTGCTGTTTGTACTGGTGGGCTGTGATAGAAAGGAGTGGAAACAGACTGCAGAAGAGCAGCAAGGGAGGGAACTGGTTTCCTTGCAGGCATAGTGATTTCATGCTGGGATGACTTGGGAAGTGTGTGTAGAAAGGGCTGCCTCAAGTTCTACTGCAGAGAGCCACAACCATCTGTGAAATCAGCTCTAGATTTATATACCTGTGAAGAGTGGGGAGCTCCCTTGCCTGGAGACAGACCTGAGATTGTGGTTGCTTTCAGCTGATGATTTAGACTCTTAAATAATACTGAAGAACATGGTCTGTATGTTGAGCTGGACTATTTTCAATTAAGAGAGAGACTGGAGTTAGGTTTTGTGCAGTGATATCTGAGCTCTGCCCTTGACTAACATCTTATTCCATTGTTGTAGACTGACTAGACACAGGCAAGTCCTTTCCAGAAACTTCTCAGTGGCTTGACCCGTGTGTTTGTACTCCATGCCATCCATTCTTAGTAGCTGGCACCTCTGAAACACTCCAGACAAGACACCAGTTGCAGCCTACAAATCACTTTTATCGGGATGCATCATAAAGAGGACATTGCATCAAAGCAAGGGTAAAGATTGGTACAGATTGCCTCTTTCAGATGGAGGATGGAGTGAGACTGTGGAAGAAGGGACAGCTAATGATGGGGAGAAGACTGTCATGGGGACAGGACTGCACCTGTAAGTCACAGCCAGTGGTTCAGATCTAGCAGAGATTGGTAAGGGTTGCAGTGATTAGCCTCTTCCAGGCTGTTGGGTGGCTGAGCTAAATGGCCAGGTCAGATCCTGAGACAGTCTCCCTTTGGTTCCTAGTGGATCCCTACTTATATAGCAAAACCCACTAGTACATTTAGTGCTAGTTGGTGTCCTCATTAGCAGTTGAATAGGCCCAAAGATTGAACTCTTTTCCTTAAAGGTGAGGCTCCAATTAAGGGTTGACAGACAGCTGGGGGAAAATGTTTGCTACCTGCTTGGAGGATATGGAGGAACTTCAAGGTTAGAGCCCAGAAACCTTCCACATACATAGTCTCTTAAAAAGAACATCCTTTAGCTTGGGTATGATTGTGAAGGAAAATCAGAGGATATATTTGATACAGAAAAATATCTTTAATACATCTTCCTGTGGCACTTGCACCTTTTGGCTCTGCTTAGTTTTTCCTTGCTGGTTTAGGGCTTTTTTGTGTGTATGTTAGCTCTGAGGATAAAACCCATGAAATCTCTTTTTTAATTTTTTCACTTTGTCCCAAGTAACAGAGACAAAGGGGCTGTCAAGAGCTGCTAGAATGGAAATTAATTTTAAAAGCATCATCATTTATCACTTTTCTAGCAAAAAAATGAGAAACTACTGAGATTAGAGCAATTGTGGCAGAAACTTCCTGCACAAGAATTATCAGTACTTGCAAAAGGGTAATGACATCAAAGTGCTCAAAGAAATTCCAGACAAAAATACCCAGGGTCCTACTGTAGAAACTGGAGTTTTTACTTTTGGTGTGGGATTTGCCTCTTATAGTTTTAACCACCAGAAAATCAGGCACTGAGAGTGTGATGATTATCTGACCTCCATTTGTAGTCAACTGAGACAGGTATGTTGAGAGGGCAACTCTGTATCAGCATGTGGTGTCTGAGATAGATGGGATGGGTAGTTCCTCTCGTGAGAGCTGGAAGGACTATTCCTTTAGAAATACATTGACTCACAGCAGCATTAATAATGGTAGTAATAACATTTTTTTGAGAAATGGAGCTATCTCTGATTCAAGTGGGGATCAACACAGGAGCAATGTGCGTCCAACCTAACAAATGTTGCAAAGCCATCCCAAGGGCTCCAGTTTGAATGGAGAACAGCTTCAATGGGAACAGTTTGAAAGGCAAAGCCATGAAATGGGAGGGCAAACACCCACCAACATAGGTGCAACATCTACAGGGATCAGGAGCAGCCCATGGGTCACTTTGTTCTGCAACAAGTGGCCACCCGTGGAGATGATGCTGTGAGTTGAGGATGGTTTATCTCCGATTGAGCCAGGAGCCTCATTTCACACATCTGATCTAGACTGCCACTCCAGAGGAACTCGTTAAATTGAGCATAACAGATCTTCTTCCTTTACTTACTTGCTTACTTTTTCCCCCCCTGTGTGGAATGAGTTAAAGGTCCCTCATTCCTCATCCAATCTTTCTATTAGAATCTTATCTCATTCCAGTCCTCCCCCTCCTCTCACACACTCTTCTTTCCTCACTCACATCTACTTGCTCCCTCCAGGAAGCCAGCTAATTATTTCCTGAATGCCCCCAGTGTTATTTTGCCTTGAGAACCTCTCCTGCTGGGACTTCTCACACGCTTATGATTCTCTATGTGACAAAAGGTTTCTCAGTTTAGCTTTGAATGGGTATTTCTTTAATTTCTACATTTAGTCCTTTTGCCTCATCATCTGCACTTGGGCTGAGAATAGAAACTTCACTTGACATTATCTAAACCATTATCAATTAAATCCCTTCTTAACTGCCTTTTTTTTTTCCCCTGAGCTATGTAAGTTTTTGGGTTTTCCTCTCTTCATTCCTGCATACCTTTCATCTGTAGATAAAGCCCTTTGCCCTTTTGCATTAACTTTCCAAACATAACATTTTTCTTGCTGTTGGATTTTTTGTTTAATACCACTGCAGTGGTAAGGGAGGAACGCAGAATTCCAGTTTATTTCACATTTGAAAGTCAGTGCACCCTCTTTTAATTTATGCAGATATCGGTATAGTTGCTGTGTGTAATAAAGATTCTCCAGCTGGGTATGGAAACTGTTGCTGAGTCAGCAGCAGAGGAGTATTGGCCAACAGATGAGTCTGGATCTCATGGCTTTAAGTGACCTACAGGCACACTGACTATATAGTCTGGAAAGAGGCAACCAAAACCAGCCTTTCTCCTTTGTAAAGAGAAATTAGAGCAAGGACTTCTCCAGGACCATTGTGCTTGAGCAGTTTTGAACATAGACTCATGACTTTACTGAACTGTTTTCAGGCAGTGTTTCACATGCTGCATCTAGAAGATGTGTGAAGATGACAAAGAAAAGCAAAGGTATCTTCAGTGTGCTTCCATTCTCTACTCTGAGGAACTAGTCGAAGGACCGGTTGTCAGGCATACGTGCATGGGCCAGCCAGTCATGGCAGCTGTAGCTCCATCACAACGTTTCCCAGCTCACAGTAAAAGGATCCAGCTCACAGTAAGGACCTGGTACATGTGGGGTGATGTCAGAGGTGATTCAGAATGGGTAATCAAGATCATAAATGCCTCTAGCAAGGTGTCTTTAAAGGGGAAATATAAAGGGTGAAACAGTGATACAAATACAGGGAAACAGGGATTTATAAATTTTTGGGGAACAACTTGTCTCTTTTTTTACTTTCTGAGGACGTTTCTGCCCTACTGAAGTAGAACTCATGCAGAATTATAGTCCTATGAGTAAAAGACGTACAGGTCATATCCTTCTGACCTACATATACTTGTCACAACTGGAGGTGTGCCAAGTTGAAAGCATAAGCTACTGAGACAGAACTTAATCATAATAAATCTGCAAGAGTTCATAAACTATCAAGCAAACACAGATGGGTTAAAAAGTACCAGCAATTTATGACTTTGCGGAACCAAAGGACTGGAGAAAATGCAGCTAAGCAGTTGAAATCCAAACCTGCAGCTCTCTGAAAGTTTGTCTTTTGGAGATGGCCCAGGAAAAAAAAACCAACGCTAATTGGTTGCTGTTTCACCTCTTTTCTTTGTTGCATCAGCTGTTAATTCAAGGCCTGTGGCCATGTCATAACCACTTCTAGTGAGTCGTTTCAAAACCAAGTCCCAGTGAACCATTCTGTCACTCAGGCAATGAAGGAGACTGCCTCCCAGCTCTGCGACTGCTGCTCCACCAAGCCTCCGAGCACCCTGAAATCTATCAGTGCTAATTAAGGCCTACTTAAAGGCTCCCAGGCTGCCATAGCTAGTTTGAAATGCAGAGTGTCGTGTAAAAGCCCTTACGCTTGGCTCCTGACAGGAGCAAAAGGAAACAACAGGCCCTGCTGTGACCCCCATTTCCGAGACTCATTTACTGCACTGAAGGCATCAACTTCTTGGAATTCAAATGGACAAATTAGTTTTGAACCCCTGCTGGTTAAGATGGACTTCTCACAGGGACACAGCTCCTGCCTGTCTGGCTAACTGCTTCCTTAATCTTTGGGTCTGTGTTGTTCCTTGAGGGAGGTTGGATAGATGAGTTTGCTCCCAGAAAGAGATCTGGGTACACCACAGGTAGCTCTCCAGCTGCTCCTGGTCTCTGACACCAGGTGGGTACCAGCTGTCATGTAAATAAACCCGGCATCACTATTTTTAACTAGTATTAACCTTTTCCTTGAAGTAAAAGCAGGGTCCTGTGCTTTGACCCATTATTGCACTGCCTTTTCCACCACAACATGACAACTCTGTCCAGTGAAGCTTTAAAAGATGTATTCCATGTCTCTTCCCATGATTCATGCTCATCTCATTAACCCAGATTTGTCACTGTCTTTGGCAGAAGAGGTCTCTAACTCATCCATGTTCTTGGCTCCACTGGACTCCAAGATCATCTGTCTATTTTCAGTCAAGTCTACCCAAATTCCCTGCCCAGTGCCATGAAGCCACTCTAGGATCCTTTCCTCCCAAAGTCCACCCCAGTCATAATTGCTTCCCATGTAGGCCAGCTATTGGAAAATGTGAGTAGAGAATTGGGAGCCTTAGCAAACAAAAGTGACAGCATCTTGCCCAGGAATAGTAACATGTTTAATTTGTCACTCGCGGGATCTTTTAGTCCTTATGGCAGAAATACCAGAGAAATACTGCCTTTTCCCCATCTGCCCCATTTCATCCGTTCTTTCCTCTGCATTTCTCTCTTAATCTTCCTAAGACTCAAGTGCCTATCTCATTAGGAGATATTTATATTTTCCATTCTGCTGGCATATGGTTTTGCGAGCCTTCTCAAGTCTTTCAAGGGGAATCTGAATTTATTAAAAGAGCTTCTTCTCCTTTTGCTGTTGTCTGAGTTCCAGTACTGGAGGCTAGGAGGTACTACCTGCCTCTGGAACTTCTGTCACTTGGGGCAGTGGCAGTGGGGAGAAGCAGTGAAGGTGTTAAATCATTTAGTGTAGCTTCACCTTCCTTACTTACCAGGAAACTTGGACAACCTCCTGCCTGCTTGAGAAAGAAGAAAGCATTTAATGTTAGTAAAGGTAGGTAAATATAGCCTTACCTGACCTGGGAGGGAATATGGGAAGGAGGCATGTCAACAAGAGTCTAAAACTAAAGGAAAGATTTTCCTCATTCATACCTCAGTGTGAAAATCTGAGATATTACTTGTCTTTAGTTCCCACAATATCTATTAAACAACACAGCAGTGCTATGTTCAGACAGACTCTTAGGCTGTGCAGCAACGTCACTCTCAGTTTGTGGCTGAGAGGTGAGGGAACCTCACTGAGACTTTGGTGTAAGAGCATGTTATACACAAAATCTGTTAGAAAACCAGACAAATTTGTTGCCTTTTGGTGTGCAAAACTGCAAGCAGACCTGCAGACTAACAGAGCTGGGGTCTGGCTGTTCAGATCATGGCCTTCTGGCTCACTCTTGTATGATGGAGCAGCCCTTGCTTTGCCTGCAAGCTGTGAGACTCTTGAGCTCTCTCTGTCCTCCCAGGATTTGACACGGATTGTGGCAGTGACCTCGTGTGGTCATGGTCACAACAAGGACTCCCTGCATCAGATCAGGATCCTGCTGTGTAAGACATTATACAAAGAATGAAAAAAAAAAAAAAAAAACCCTACTAAAAAAATTATGAAGGCTCATTAAGAATAGCTCTTTATGTTCATTATTTCCTCTAATTTCTCTGTTTTGGAGGGATATGAAATCCTCATGTGCTGATATGCATAAGGAAGGGTTAGGTAAGTACCACTTCAGTTTGTTTATTGTTTGTGTTTATATTAATTTAGTGAGTGAAAAAGTAGACTTACTACATTTCTTTTATATGTTAAAACTGTCTACTGCTCAAATGGGAGTGGGTCACATAATTGCAGGTAGAGCCCAGCCCCTGAATGTGTTACTGAGTAGATGAGAATGATTCATGATGGCATCTTGCAAGCACAGAACAGAGGGGCTGAGGAATGAAACCCACATCCGCGCATGCACTTGCAGTCCTCTACAGGTCCCTGTGATGTTCTGCAGGACCTACATACCTCAATAAAAATCAGACCCTTTGTGGATCTGGGTGAAAACAAGAAGGGGAAGATACGGCAGGGATAGGAAACCATGGTATATGGTGACCATGAACAGCTGCCATAACTACCCAAAGGTTCTTCCTCTGGTTCATAGTGTGGGAAATAGATGTCACCTGGCTACCAGAGTGACACAAAACAGGCAGCGTTACTGCAAGCAATTCTCCCAGCTGCACAGTTGGGAGAATAGTCTCAAACCTTCCTAACCTTTAAATTCATATCTCGAAATCAGAGGGACTTTCTCCTCCATGTAGAACAGCACTCTCCTGCTGAGTGCTGGCCAGAGAAGCAAGAAGCCCACGATGGACCTTTCCTTCTTGACTTGCTGGCTGGAGATACCCTGAGAAAGAACAGGGTCTGCACTAACAGGAGGTCTCATAGCTAAACCCCATCTCTGTCCTATCCAGCTGGGCACAGACGTCTGGATGACAAGGTCACAACCAGACTGAGTCTAGACCACTCTCAGAAGCACTCTGAAGTCCTATTTTTCAGCTATTTGCAGAAGGTACCTGGAAGGTGGTAATGTTATTTCTAAGGTTGTACACAGGTCAGAAAGAATTCAGGTTTTGGAGAAGACTTTTGCTACTGAGAATCACAGCAAGGAATCCGATGAGATGAATTGATTTCATATCTGTGAATAACATCTCTGCAAATACTGTCAGATGCTCTCCATAAACCCTGCTGACATGGCAGCAAGGTTAGGGGTTTGAGCTCCCCCAACCACTTCTGTTCCCAGTCTAAGGCCAGAGGCCAAACTATGAGATCTCCATGCTCTTCCAGCCCTTCTCCCATTCTGCAAGCAGGATCATTGTGGTTGCATGTGTGTGGTAGGATTCACAGCACCAAACCATGAACTCTGTTGTGTGCACACAATGAATTATGACACAGATCCCAAAGTGCCTTTCACAAGCTGTACCCTCCTACATCGAGACCTGGCCTAAGCCAGGAGGGAGCATCAGGGAAGCAGATGGCAGCCTGGCAGAGTGATTAAAGCCCTAGATATCTGTTTTAATGAATCGCCCACCCAGTAAATTAAATATTGCAATAGTTAGTCCTATTCTATGCTGTCAGTAATCTCAGCCTTATTTATGACACTGGGGAAATTCTGTGCTCTTCCCTCTGCTGCACATTGTCAGTGCGGGCTGAATTACAAGTCAAGGCAGAAAAGAGACCTGTGAATTTTGTCTGTTTCCCAGAGCAGGAGTTACTGGTTACCACAGTTTAGGGAAGCCCCCTTGCTGGAGGATTCAGTGGAAGAAATGGACAATGACTGAACTTCTGACTTATGAAGATATGTGTGTGTCCTATGCAGGTTTAGACCTGAAGAGAAGTGCAATTTTTATTGATATTTCTCTGCTCTCTCCAGTGCCACTCTTCCCTTTCTCCCCATTTCAATATCTCTAGCTCACCCTTTCTGTGTGACAGTTGATTTGAAAGTGGAAAATCAAAGCCTTTCTATGGTGTCCTGCTTCTCTCTCCCTCTTTTGTTCCTTGCTGCGATATTGGCAGAGGCGCTGATTTGGATTTGCTCTGTTAACAAGACTCCTGTCAGTATATTTTATATAGCTAAGCAGGCTTAAGAAGCACAAGAAGAGCTGTGTGAGTGCTGGTGCCAAACCCTACTACATTCATCACCCATATGGTGGAGGCTACGCTGGAGTCGCAGCACTTTCTCTGCCTCATTTTTACTTCTCTCAAGACTTCCCAGCTGCGGGGCTGGCAACCATCTTCTCCCAGTCCTTTGCAGGATGCTAGAGAGGAGATGAGTGTGTATCATCAGGAGGTGAGCAAGTTCAACCTGTGCTCTGCTTCTTTTGAGCTTGGGTTGAGGAAGGTGGTTACCAGATTCTCTCATCCCTGTAGAGGTGTTACTCAGATAAGTCTGGGTAGAGCAGGGTCCTATGCAGACCTCTTGCAGAAGAGGGGCACATTTTCCTGGCCAAGGTTCTGCTCTTTGTGGGATAAAGAATCCTGAAGAAGTAAGAACCACTGTCTCCTGGTGTCTTGGAGACTGTCTGGCTTAGGTATCTAATAAGGCATAAGCTCCAGCTGAAGGTTTTGGGACTTTTTAGCAGGGTGCTGCTGCTGAGGAATCTCTCTGAGCAAAGTTTGACACAGGTGCAATGGGCTTTGAAAGTGTCACTGAGCCTGAAATCTGGGGAGAAATGTTACCTTAGGGCATCTTGCTGTCATAACTTGGGGTCTAAAAGCAAAAGTCTCTGTGACTGGAGTGAAAAATAAAGCCAAGATTTTCATCCAGGATCTCCTAGAGAGAAATATGTGCTGTGTTCTGTGTGGTTCATAGAGAGGGAGTGTAGCCTGTCCAGAGGGCCTCGGATTTACTGCATATCCACAGGGATGAGTACATCAGCCCAGGTCTTCTTCACCAGTACTGCCCAGGAGGGTCCAATCTTCCCAACTAAATGTCTGTCAAATCTGATGCCTTCCTTCAAAAACTCCAGGTGCCAATGAAAGTACTGGGAGTTTTTGTTGGCTAGGAGCAAGCATAGAAAACTTAGATGGTTGTTTCGAGGCCAGCTGTGCTGGTTTTCTGTTCATTCACAATTGGTGCGAACAGTGAGATCAGTTCGAGAATAGAGGAGGAATCAATGCCTGAGTCTGTTCCTTGCACCTCAGCTGCATGTCTAGGGAAAGCTTGGGAAAGTTTCCATGCCATGATTATTTATATTTGCCACCCCTGGGTTCTGAACTTTTGTGTGTGTTGGTAATAATATCCCGTTACTAAACTGTAATTTATCTGTGCATAATTTGCATTATTGAACAGCTGTTAGCCTCTCTAAACTGCTTGCCTGCCATATTGCATAGATAATAATATCTAATCCATATTAATTATAAATACACAAATCGTCTCCTAAATAAGGCAAAGTTTTGTGAGCAATACAAACCAATGGGTGCCAAGAAACGTTAGCATTACGCCTGACACTTCATCCTCTGGCTGTCATGTCATGAATAAAGAAGAGCCCACAGCACAAGTTAAGCATGGCATCTGAGCTTTAATAGCCTGCAGCCACTGCCATAAACCCTCCGGCTATGATTTCGTCACATCTCACAAACTAAACTGCGCTGGGCCAATAAGAAACCTCCATGGAGAAATTGCTGCAGGAAGTGGGACTCCAATTATTATTCACTACCTGGAGTTTGTCGGCAGCAATCGACGCTGGACTAACCCCACCTTGTGGTGTTGATGGATTCTGGTTAACCTGTTTTGGAAGAAAACCCTGATTTCCACCCAAATAAAAAATTTGAAGCCCCCTAAAGGTTTGCCTGCTGGATGTGGAAGTCTAAAATAAGCCCTTTCAGTTGGCTCACTTTCCTCTGTTGGCTTTCTCAGAAGTAGCCTACGGATGTCCCTGCCTCTCTGATCCTGGCTGAAAATTTCTGGTATAAGACACAACATCCACTGTGTATCCATATGTGGTCATTCATTCTTTTACATCTCCTTACTGAGGAATAGGATATTGCTTTATTATTTTCCATCTTGACTACTTACTGGCTTCTCCCCAGTCTCCTCTTCACAGGATGGTTTTGCCTTTCCTCCTCTCTGTGTTACAGACCCATGTAATTGCTCAAAAGGTCCCATGTTTCTTCCCAGAGGTGGCTGTGTTTCCATTAAATGGATGAAAACTTTGTGGGGTAGTTTCTGCTCCTTGTGGATAATGGATGAATGGGACACTATATGAAAACCAAAATAAATCGCTAATTTCTCAGGTTATTTTTCTGCAATTACAGAGATAATGCAAGGTCTCTATACTGCTTCCCCTCCAGGAATATTAGAATAAATGCCAATGATATCTTACCTGTGGGTAAACCAGGATATTTGTGAAGTATCCAGCACAGATGGGGCTCTGACTGGAAAAACAACTTCATCACAATAATCCTTAAGCTGGGGATAGCAATTTTTGTTTTCATGATGGCTAAAAATGACCATGTTTGCCCTTCCCCCTGCAAATTATGGTGTCTTTTTCTTAACAGCATTGATTTCCTTTAACATTTCAACCAAAGAAAAGAAGAGTAATTTCTGGAGAGCCAAGCCACTGAAAGACCCTAATTGTTTGCAATACAGATGATCTCAGGACTTAGGGAACATTCTTACAGATTTCATTTTGTTATAGATGCCCACTCTTAGAGATTTCAAGAGGCAGATTATCAAGCAGAAAAAAATGGTCCAGATACTTAGAAAATGTTTAAGATCCAAGCAGTTCAGCCAAGATTAGTTACAAAGAGCCCTAAACCTGTGATTGCTCTGGAGATATAAATATTAGCAGTATATTGCAACCTTACTTTCTGAAAAAAATCATGAGGGCAGTGATAATTGCTGCAGATTGTCTCAGATCTTGATGAAGACTGTGGTAAATCTGGAGGATTAAACTGCTCTCATGAAATTTTTTAACTGATAAATTCAGACTCTTCCCTCATGCCACACACACACATGTTCAAGGTACAAGGCATAGAATTCATTTGGGAATGAGATATCACAGAGATATCTCTATGAGAGGTAGTATCTATGCCTCTAAGGCTCCATCCTGAAGTCAGATCCATGTCTGTGACTGCTCTCTGCCTCCCTCCCTCTCAAACCAAAACCACCAACATGAAAGCTCAGCAGAGCCTTCCCTGCTGTTCCCGGTCAGCTGAAATGCCTCTGCCTGTGAGCCAGAAGCTTGGATTAGGGCTTTGGAGGGGAAAACAGCAGCGATGCTGCAGGCTGATTTGAAGTAGGTCTGCAGGAAAGCTGTGGGGCAAGTTAAAGATTAATTAGTTCACAGGGAAAACTATAGCTGAGACTTTGAAAATTAGATCAGGAGGATCGCTAAGAAATATGCAGCGGGGAACAACGTTTCTTTGGAAAAAAAGAGAATCAAAAAAGAGCTAGGTATATTCTGGTGCTGGTTCCTACGTTGCATGTGCAATAATCAATCCTTTGTGAACAGGAGATGCTTTCTCTAAAAAACCCTTCAGATCGCCCCTGCTTCTCTCACAGGATCTTGCATGACTAGAGAGAAAGTGCGAAAAAAAGACAGGATGGCAGCTGTGTTTAGTGCTGTATTGTTCTTCTTAAAATTAAGCTTGACTCCTATCTGCCTTGTCTGGGGGCCAGTAGAGGGAGACAAGCCTCTGAGCTTAATTCAGGCGTGCTTTCTCCTCTCCAAGTTCTCATGTTCTTTTTTTTTTTCTCTTCTGCATTATTATTATTTGGGTTGAAGTATTGTTTTTATGAAAAATAGCTATAAATGACCCTCACCTTGCAGTTACAGAGAAGATTAGATTAAAAATGCTGCAGGGAGATTTGGGTGAGTGAACACATGGCAACAATCCTCCTGTGGCAATAATACACGGAGCAAATTGGCCCAGGTAGGGGCTCAGAATGCTGCAGAGTATGTATTTTTCTGTATAAGAAAGCCTCTCCATCACTGCTTGCATGCATGCATGGGTACAGGCTTACCTGAAGGCTGGGTTTGATAGTGGATTCTCAGGATCTGGTGATAAAACTGGAAATCGGATCCATAAACCACCAGTTTTTCCTGACTCACAGCAGCTTTAGCATAGTCAGAGCACGAATGGGGTGCTGTGAAGGGGTGCATTTCTGCAATAAAATTTTCAGGAGCTGGGCAATAACTTCAAGGCTGGGGATTGCCCTCAGGAGGGATGGGATTTACTGCCCTAGTTTCCATCCAAAAAAACCCGATATGTGTTTTTTTTCCTTACTCTTTTTTTCCCCCCTTTTCTGTGCTTGTAAAGACTTGGAGGGGGTGTGTGGGTGAAGGGTGTTTCCCTGTGTAGAAGTGAGTGACTCGTCTGCAAGGACAGACAGGCAGTGCTAAAAGTAGTGAATCCCATGCATACAGGCTGAAACTGGGACTCGCAGAAAGAAGGTGCTTTGCAGCACTTCCAAGAACTCTCTGTACGTTCAGGGGGTGCAGAGTTGGTTCCCAGGGCTTAGTGTGCCCATAAAGGACTTCTCCAAGTGTTGATCACAAGCAGCTGGAAGTCCCTGAGTGCATGAATGGGGGATGAGCATCCCCTGCATGTCCATACACACATCCTCCTCCTCTATCTTTAGATTAAACTCTTTCAGAGTATGAGATGGTGGCATCTACAAGCGGCTGTATGAGTGTGTGTGCACGCATGCATGTGAATTCCCTTTGAGCTTCTGTTCATTTGTGTGAGCTAGGGAGCAGCAGCTTTTGGATTGGGTATCACATGTGGATTTTGACTGTTTTGCCTCCAAATCCTCAGCAGAAATTTGAGCAGATAAGACTGGTTAGCAGCTGGGCGTCCAGCACAACCAGGGACAACAAAGGATGAAAGGAAGCAAGCAAATGAATCAAGCTTTTTGAAGTCCTTGCAGAAACAGCCCTTCACTATATTTAGTGAACCTCATGACTCCATCAGAACAAAACTGTCGTCACTGGAGGGAAAAGACGAGAAGTTGCCCTGAATGAAAATAATTCAGGGAATAGCGCAACAGAAAGGCAAGTGGGAATGCAGAATGGGAAGGACAACGTTTTAAATGATCTCTCATTGTCACCCACTAAAATCTCTCCAGATTTTCTCATCTCCTTTGAGGGGCTGCAGAGTGTGTGCCCCTGCGAGCTTTGGGGACCCCGGATATGTTTTGGGCTGGCTGTGCACAGAGCAGCACTTCACTGTGTCACATCCTTCTCCAGGTGACACGCTGCAGAGCCAGACTTTCCAGCAGCTCACAGAGCTTTTACACTTGCGTAGCTTTGATTTCCAAGGGTGTTGCCCTCACCCTGCCATTTCTGGAAGGAGAATGAGAGGAGAAGGGGGTGCTTGGAAGAACCTGCCAGGAATATACTTCAGGTATAGGCAGGAGGATAAATCCAGCCTTGGTTTGGCTGCTTTTAAGGGTGCAAATTTGATGAGATGAACCTGGGCAAATACCTATTTCGTCTTTATCTCTTTTTCAGGGGCTGTTTGCACAGCAGCCTTGGGGCTTCTGCTACCTTCGAACACTGTATTATCAATTACACTAATTAGAGGTTGGCACCTGCCTGACACTAAGTATTTTTCATCCGCTTTAACCCTTTTCATGCCAGTTCCTACAGCCAATACTTCCAGAACCTTTCCTCTATTGCACAGCAAAACAGGAAAGAAAAGGAAAAAGCAAGGTTAATTCCAGCTTGATTGGTGTCTGTCTGCAGAGTTGTTCTCCATCAGTGCATACACAGTGAGGACCTGTGTTTGCACGGATGATATTAAGTGCAAAGGAGGTAGGTGGTCAGGCCCTCACCTTGCAGATTTAATCACTTCTGTGCCTGAGTGCCACACAGGGCCTTGGCAGCCACATTTCCCTCCTTCCAGCACGCAGCATCCCACCCGCTTAATATCACTTTCAGCGTGATACACAAAATGAGCCAGAAGTAGCACAGATAAGCAGCTAAGCATAAGCTTAAATTTGTTTTCCATAAGCATGTAGACAGCCAGCTTCAATCACACCGCTATTTGCTGAGAGTTAAAACAAAAGGGGCAGCAACATTGTCAAAGGAAGCTCATTTCAAAATGGCTAATAATGACAGTAAGGCTTTCAACTTCTCTATAATCTTTTTGGTAGTGGTAATCGTTGTAGCATCTTGCCACCTCCCACACATTAATGGGTTTATTAGCACAAGCCCACTATGAATGGGAAGGATTATGATCCCTGCTGACAGATGGGGAGGGAAGGCTCCAGGAAGGTAGGATCAAACATTTCAACCGCAGCCAGGCAGGAAGGGAAGACCCGGGAGTCCTGACTCAACAGCATGGCTTAGGCTTTCTCAATGTTTTCCAGGTCAAAGACGGTTTATTCAAAACACAACAGTTTCACTGCCTCTCCTCAGCTGCAAGGAGGAGTAAAAAATTTACCCATGATAAGCTTATAGACATGCACAGCGAGTATGTGTTTGTGTTTAGGCGGATGTGTTTGTGAGCGTGTTTGCCTGTGTGTGTATGCATTTGGAGAGGCTGATGAAGATTACTCTGGAGCATTAGGTTGTTGTCTCTGCTCTAGTTTGTAATCATATTTTCTGCACTTTCGGAGGCCCCTGACTGTTTATCGGGACCCTCCTGGGGTTTATGACGTACCAACTGATAAAACTGATCTGTGCAGCGCTCAGGGAAGAGATGCATAGCTGTTCCTAAAGGCCAGGGCTGAGTGGGCTGCTTTAGAGTAGGAAATGGGGATCATTTTAACACTTTTTTTGAGATAAGAGAGACTTCTTACAAAGACATGTAGCAATAGGAGTGGGGGAATGGCTAGAAATTGGAAAGGGGCAGATTTAGACTAGATATAAGGAGGGATTTCTTCAGTGTGAAGGTGGTGAGGCCCTGGCCCAGGTTGCCCCATCCCTGGAGGGGTTCAAGGCCAGGTTGGATGGGCCTTGGGTAGCCTGACCTAGTGGGAGGTGTCCCAGCCCATCAAAGGGGGGCTGTAATTAGGTGATCTTTAAGATCCCTTCCAACTGAAACCAGTCTATGATTCTACGACAACTGAGGCCACAAAAGCTGCAGAGCAAAATCTAAACTTAATTCCTAACCTCTTGGGAAGCTGCTTGTATTTGCCATGCTGCTCTTGTCTTGGGTACATGTGATGCAGCCCTGAAAAGACATATAGACCTCTGAAAATATCTGTTCAGGAAGAGGTTTTCCACAGAAGCTATAAAACATTCATAACACCTCCATTGTGCTGTAAATCCTTAGCAGGAGTTGATAACAGTGCATGAATTTTTAATGTAACATTTATAAATGGTTATTAAAACTATCCTTAAAGTAAAGTGTCAGTTTATTTTTAATTAACTGTTGGCTATTTAAGCTCCTGATGGCCCTAGGGCAGATCAACAGTCTAACAAGTTAATATTCCAGATTAACCCTTCTGCTGCTGCCTCTTTGCCTGAGGAGGATGAAGAAACATACACAGGATCAACAACAAGTGGTTATTTCTCACTCACTGAAGGGAAATGTCATAATTTCATGGAATGGGCTTTCTTAGTGCTCAGTGTAAGAAGTTTTAGAGGCTCTGGAGGGATTTATTGTCTGCATATTGAACAGATACAGATAGATAGCAGAGCTAGGTGATTCTTCTTCAAAAGAAACCCCGAAGATAAATATTTGCATGGCACCGGTGAGAAGAATTTTCCATTGAGGTTAATGAGATTGGATCAAACATTTCAAATTGTACCAATTACAATTTCAGGCAACCCACATACGATAAGGAGCAACGCTGTGTGATTTGTGAATACAGGTTCAGTTGCAAATGTTGCAATTCCCTGTGCAATTTAAAATTTGGCATCGTGGAACCTATAACTGTTTATTTAACAAAATATGCTATTTGGTAGGTTCCATCCTCAGTGAGCAGTGTGGAAGGTATGAGGAGGAAAAAGATGTCAGTTTTTCATTAATTAATATTATATATATTTCTAACTGGCAATTTTTTAGGAATTCAAATTAAATTACTCTTCGACATGTCACATGCATTTTGCATTTGTTGTTGTCATTGAAATTAGACACGGGGTGACAAATTTTACAGATATTATCTTTTCTGTAATTGTTGATATTATCCATGAGACGGCTCCTGTGGTTATTCTTTGAAAATGAAGGTCGAGATAGTGCATCCCCACAAAGCAGTTTGGTTTCAGTGTCATTAACATCCTAAAAAAGGTCAATTCATAGTGGTTTTGCCACTTACATGACAATTTGTAGCCCAAATCTGCCACATAGAGATATTTGTGGTGGCAAAAAGGCCTGGCACCAGAGAAATTTAATGTTTCCTGATGGATCTGGGGTTATTGTGCTCCAGAATTGTGGAATTTCTTTGCTTCCTTCTTTGCCCGGCTCAGTTGCACCCAGAGTTCATTGGAGCAAGGAGCCAAAGTCTCTCTCTAGATGGGAGTTCATGAAGCTGAAATTTGCATTGCCAGTGTCCCTGGAGTTGACAGTGAGAGGTCAGTGTTTCCAGACAGCTCTGTAGAGCTTGTTGCTCTTGGATTTATCAAGAGCTGCACCTGGGTAACATCAGAGTTAGGTCCCAAAAGCTGGACAGCACGGATAGCCCCTGCTTTGGCTCAGCTCCCAGCACAGTGAAGCTGGGCTCTCCCTCAGCCCCCATTTCTTGTAAAGCTTAAAGGTTCAGCACCGCCTTCTGCAAGAATGGCAGAGTGAGAAAGGTTCCCAGATGCTTTTTCTTTGGGTACAGTAGATGTCTGAGGAGTGAAACGTGGGAATCCCCCTTTATGCTGGCACTGCAGTGAGTCTGGCAAGGCTGTGGGAGGCCTTGCTGGTGCATGGGTCTGGGAGAGTGGATCGGGGGCATGGTTTAGTATTTGGTAGGAATGGTTGGACTCAATGATCCAGTGGGTCTTTTCTAACCTGGTGATTCTATGTCTTTTTTCTATAGAATCATAGAATCACAGAATCATAGAATCACCAGGTTGGAAGAGACCCACCAGATCATAGAGTCCAACCATTCCCATTAAATACTAAACCATGTCCCTCAGCACCTCGTCCACCCATCCCTCAAACACCTCCAGGGAAGGTGAATCAACCACCTCCCTCAGCAGCCTCTGCCAGTGCCCAATGATCCTTTCTGTGAAAATTTTTTTCCTAATGTTCAGCCTGAACCTCCCCTGGCAGAGCTTGAGGCCACTCCCTCTCGTCCTGTCCCCTGTCACTTGGAAGAAGAGGTCATTACCCACCTCTCCACAACCTCCTTTCAGGTAGTTGTAGAGAGCAATGAGGTCTCCCCTCAGCCTCCTCTTCTCCAGGCTAAACACCCCCAGCTCTCTCAGCCGCTCCTCATAAGGCCTGTTCTCCAGCCCCTTCACCAGCTTTGTTGCTCTTCTCTGGACTCGCTCCAGAGCCTCAACATCCTTCTTGTGGTGAGGGGCCCAGAACTGAACACAGGATTCGAGGTGCGGTCTCACCAGTGCTGAGTACAGAGGGAGAATAACCTCCCTGGACCTGCTGGTCACGCCATTTCTGATACAAGCCAAGATGCCATTGGCCTTCTTGGCCACCTGGGCCACTGCTGGCTCATGTTCAGTCGCTGCCAACCAGCATATGCCCTGTCATGCCTGTTGATTGAAGGCTAAGCATCCCTGGGGAAATAATTGTTATTTAAAGTTATGTTTTATTTTCTGTTCCAGATGTCTTTTTCCCCTCCTTTTGCAGATGATCAGCCTGTGCCTTGGGAAAGCATGAACTTCAGATCTTTGGAGCATGCAAAGCAACAACGCATCAAGGCAGCAGAGTGACACAAGCAGCGATATCCTTCGGTAAATGCCGTTCAATGCAACAGAGCTTCCTAGCGATTAAAGGAGTCTTGGAAATGTCATAGCCCTGACCAAATGAGATAATTTGTATCTTCTGTCACTGGAATCAAATCCTTTTTTTTTTTTTTTGTAATTAACTTGTGACTGTGGGAAGGTAAGAGCAAGGATGGGTGTAGGGAAGGGAATTTCATGGGTAATCCAGCTGCAGTGTGGAAATGATGGTTGGGTAATTTTGCTCTCTAAATGAACTTGACTCGATGGTTGGTGTCAGGTTTTGTTAAGTGCCCTGGGCCAACAGAGACTAATTAGGAATGCATTAAATATTAAAGCTCTCTGACACTGGGGCATTGATGGTGACAGAAGAAAAGAGATCCCATAACCTAATCTGCACCCAACAGGAGTAATTTATGTTCCCTTCTTTTAACAAAGAAAAATCCAATTATTTGGCCTGCTGGAAAAATGTATTTAAAGGAAAAGTTAATTTAGAGGGGGGAAAAAGTTTATATGAAAAAATAATAGAGATGCTGTCCACACAGCCTGTGACTGTCAGCTCCCCTACTGTTCTAGTTTTGTTGATTACTTTCTTTTATGAACAGGGAGAATATTTCCCTGTTACAAGCTTGTCAGCTGGATTTGGCATCCCAGCAGTGGAGGATTGGAATGGAAGATTGTGTTTTCTTTCCCCTGTGGCTCAGGTCAGCTGGATACATCAACAGGTGGTCAGCAGGGGATGCCTGTGGCCGTGCATAAAGGATTTGGGGTGCTGGCATCCCTGCGCTGTAAGGAGAGCACTGCAGTGGGCATGCAGCAGTCTGTGTGAGCTTTTATAGGGCACTTTTGAGGTGAGGCATGTATAAAGCTTTCAAAAATACTAGCAATTAACTCCCTTCCTGTCTCTCTAACAGAAACCAACCCTAAGAGCTCCACCTCCGCCTCCACACTTTGCTGTATCTACCAGTTTCCAGGCCAATTTTGTCTGACCTTTAGTTAGATGTCCTGCTCTACCAGGCAGCTCGTTCCTGCTGGTCTGTCTGCTTATGCAATCTAATCAAATCCAGAATGGAATATAATCAGCCTCATCTTGTAACAGCAACCTGAACAAATATCCGTCTCACTGTCTGCCGTCCTGTCTATGCATCCATCTAATCTCATCTGTCGGCCTGATCCTGTAACTGGGATTTTAGCAGTTGCCTGTCATTGCTGTGGTGAGGTTTGGTAGAAATTACTGGTCAGGTATCCAAATGCCTGGATCCTGGGGGAGTGATGGGGTGGAAAGGGAAAGACAGTCTTAGGTGTGCAAGTCCATGTTGTCTGACCTGAGGATGCAGCCAAGCATCCCTCTCTGAGGTGTGCATGGGTGGTACCTGTCCACACTCGCAGGGACACGTGCATACACAAACACACCTGGAGCTTCTCTCTGTTTTCTTGTCCTCTTTCTTTTATTTTTCTGAAAACAAACAAACAAAAAGAAAAACCATGTTCATTTATGAAATTACTGGAAGACCATTTTCTAAAGGAACTTGGTTGCCATGGGTTACCAGATGCTTATCTGCCACTGGTGTTATTTTACTAACTGCAGCCATTACAGGGAGAGGCTAAAGAAGGAAAGCTGGGCTAGCTGTGAACATCAACTCACCACCTGCCTGGGCAACCCTTACTGCCATTCATGGAAGAGCAGAGAGTTTGTTCCCCAGGGGGAGCTGGTAATCAGCTTTTCCAGTGCTTGGGTTTTCTTGTGCCATCGGGTTTCAGAGTCTATCAACAGCACGACTCTGCAGCAGCCAGGCTTGCAGCAGGCTGGCACTGAATGTAGACTTGGTTCAGAACTTCTTTTGCATAGGGAACAGGGAGCCTGGGCTGGGGAGGAGAAGGCAGGTGGAGTGTCCGAGGTGCCCAGAGAAAGAAGCCTGGGGTGTCTGTTCAGACAGCAGGGTCGCTCTGAGGTGGTCAGGGCCAAGGGGAACCAAAATCAGCTTTATAGAACTATGCTGTTTTGTGACTGTGCTGAAGTTCGCGTTCATGTGGTGCTTCCAAGCAATGCTGGTAAAGAGAAGAGAACTTCGCCAAGGAATATTCTGGGAAGAGGAAGAGTAAGACAAGCACTATGGAGACCCAGCTTTGAAGGCTTGTGGGAGGAGGCAGAGAGGTCAGAACAGGAGCACCCAGGCCTTTCTTACAGGCAAATGCCTGATGCACTGGCATACTTCATTTGAATATCTTTTCATGGTTTCTTATCTGTGCATCCCTTGTGTCCTTAGGGGATCCCCAACACTGAGCCCTTGCCCCTGCTGCCCTATACACCCACACCAGCTCATTAGCTTCAAAGAACTATTGCTTATTCCTGTTTCCCCTCATTCCTGTCACAAATCTACTCCTTTGCCCTATGTCTTCAATATTGTGGGTCCCCAAATTCTTCTTTCTCTATGTTCTATCCGAGTCATGTGAATTTCTGAGCCCGCTTGGCCCTGCAGCCCTCCTTACTAGCTGTAACATCTGCCTTTCCATCAGCACCAGGAGAGTACTTTGCTACTACAATAATGAGAGAAAAAGAAGCTAAAAACAGTACTTTACATTTCAAATAACTCCTGACACATCCCTTGTCTTTTCCTAACAGAATGACAAGTGACTTTATCTTGAAAGAGAAGGCAGCCTCCTAGAGCTGTCTTCATTGTCAGAAAAAATAATTTGTAAATTCTCTGATTACCTCTGTCACTGCTCGATTTTTCCATCCTTTTTCATTTCTCCCTCCTGCTAAAGTCCCTTTATGTGCTATTTCCCAAAGTGCTGCACTTACTTTGAATGTTTTCAGCTGAAAGAAACCTCCCTCTCATCTAAAGGTAGGAAGAAAAATATATCCCTGCCCTGAATGAATTAACACAGCTCTATTTCTCTCTCTCTGTGGTCCCTGCATCTGGATCTTGTATAGGATGTGAATTTTAAAAATAGCTTGGTCCTTATGACTTGTTAAACCGAAAAAAAAAAGAATGTTAATGAGAGAGAAAGACACACAGAGGCCCTGGAAGGAGGATTTGTTCAATGCAAGAATAACTAAAATATTTACTAATGAGAGAGAGAAGAGAAAGTAATTTAAAAGATTTAAAACAGTTGTGTGGGCTTTTTTTTTTATCCATGCCTCTTTTCATTTTCATTACGTATTTCAATATTTGCCTACCTTTCCAGCAAAAGATTTACCTCAAGTGCGTACAAATTATCTGGCATTTGGTTAGGAACAATATGTCTAATTATGGCTCTAAAGACCTGAAATATTTTCGACTTAAGCTAAAAGTCAAACTCAAAAAAAAAAGTAAAATTAATAATCCGTTTAAAATTCATTCCCATGATCAGTGTTGTACAGAACACCTCAATGTGAAAGATTAAAACAAGGGGAATGTGAAAACAGGGGGGAAAAAAAAAGGCAGAGAAAAATGGAATTTCCTACATTATCCTTACTGAAGACACGAGAAAAATCTTGTTTAATTGTCTGGATTTGTGTTACGTCCATCCTATACCCTTTTGATGTGAGATCATAGAATGGTTTGGATTGGAAAGGACCCTAAAGCTCACCCTGTTCCAACCCCTTCCTTTGGGCAGGGTCACCTCCCACTGCATCAAGTTGCTCCAAGCCCCATCCAACCAGGCCTGGAACACCTACAGGGATAGGCAGCCACTGCTTCTCCAGGCAGTCTCCGCCAAGGCCTCCCCATCCTCGCAGGAAAACCTTTCATCCTGATATCTAATCTGCATCTCCCTTCTTTCAGCTTAAAACCATCCCTAGTTGCCCCATCCCTGCACTCCCTGATAAAGAGCCTCTCCTCAGCTTCCCTGTAGCCCCCCTTTAAGTATAAGAAGGCTGCTCTAAGGTCTCCCTGGTGTCTTCTCTTCTCCAGGTTGAACAACCCCAGCTCTCTCATTCTGGCTGAAAGACCCTTGTGGAGGGAAGTGCTGCGGGAATGGTGAGGGGCTCAGGATTGGGGTAACCTCACCCCACCATGCTTGACCCCTTGGGCTTCCCATCAGTCTGCTACTCATTGCATGCTTGTACATGTCCTGTGGCTTGTTCAAATGCCCTGTGAGGCTTCTCCTCTGCCAGTAAAGATGCAGCATGTGGAGCCAAACCCTCCCCCCTGCACACCAATAATGAGGTTCAAACTGTGGTGATAAGTAACTATTTACTACTGTAACTCCTAGTCACTGATTTTGCTCAACCTGAATACCTAACAAAATGCAATTGAGCATATTAATTATATTCCCCAGGGGTGAGGAGAAGGAGGATAAGCAGCATCATCTCCAGAGGGTTGCCTGCACTCCAGCAATCTGTCTGTGGTTTAGAGGGTGGAGTGACCCATCCTTGGGAAGATGCATAGGTTGCAGGTGTGCTAATTTCATGAAGAAGAAAGGCATTGCCAAATTAAGAACAGATGGCTCCAGTCACTGGTTATTTATTTCTACAATTAGCCACAAGCTGTGATCTCAGACCTTAAAGAAATTGTCAGTTTCTATGAAATTCCTTCTTACATGAGGCAGGGCAGCGGTGAGCACCACATAGTCTGGGCTACTGCCATGGCAGCTTGTGGGCTAGGATGTTCCCAGCTGCAGTGCACACTGCTTTTTGTCTCCTTAAAGAACTGCAGTAAGTTAAAAAAAGTTTCAGACTCTTCTGTTTACCTGGTAGAGCCCATGTGAACATCAGGGACAGTTTAGTCATATTACATAGTAAAGCATTCAAGTCTGAGTTAAATTCAGCTCTGTGATCACCTTGTGTTGCTCTTTCTCCATTACTTTATTTCTCCTCTGGTTATTTCCCCAACTCATCCTCTTCTGATCTCAGTATTTCTTCTTTCTTCTTATTTCTTTGGCTTCCCTTTTCTTGCGTTATGTCTTGTCAGGCTCTCACTTGGACTCCTTTTAAGCTGGGGTAAGGTGATCAAGAGCAGTGAGGATTCACTCTGGCGTAGAGGCAGGAGGAGTCAGACCACGCGTGTTTAATGAAGGGTGGTTGCAGGCTATTGCTCTGACAACATGCCGTGAGATGTTACAGCACGCGTTATCTGCCTTCACAGAACCTGGCTTTGCTAACTCCCAGTCATATCTTTAAGCCTATCTCAAAGGTAGGATCAACAGAGCAAGGGGAATATTTGATATCCTGCTGGAAACATCAGGCGGGATAGGTGTTTGCCAGCCCATCTAGGCTAGCTAGCCTATTATTTTTTTTTAAAAGATAGCTGCTAATCTGGAATTGTTAGCAAATACAGGCCTGCAAGCATCTAGGTGGTAAATAATTTGCTAGTTCTGTTACAAAGATGCCAAAACGTTTTCCCTGACAATAACTTCTAATGACCCAGGACAGCCAATAAATAGCAAGAGTAAAGGGAAAGAATAATAGAACAGCTTCATCGATGTAAACTTGTGCTTTTGACTTTACAAAAGGATCTTTATTTTGGTTTGAATAGCTCCATACAGACAAATACAAGAATGCATTTTTCAGCTATTTAACAACAGCAACAAAACTACTCCAAACCTCAGACTAAACTACTCCAAACCTCAGACAAAACCAGAAATGTTCAAACTTAAACCTGAAGAAAATTATCTGCCTCTGTGGGAAAGAATCTAATGAAATCCAATCAAATCTCAGCTGGAAGAACACGGAATGGTGGCTTTGGGCATAAATCAGACATGGAATTAATTTTGTGCTTTATTGCATGCCTTAAAAATAAAAAGGGGGCACCCTACACCTGGGAGTGCTGAACAGATTAAAATTATGTCCACAGACTGCCAGCTCTGGAGTTCAGGCAAACAAGACTGGTTCAAAATCAATATGTATCCTACTGGTGATAAAATTGCCCGCAAAAGCACTGATGATAGTGAAGTCTTTTGTCTTTATTGTAGTTTCCAGAGTGGGGAAATGGATCTGTGCCATGGGTAATACATAAGGGAGCAGACGACAAGATCTATGGGGATGGGGGCATCTGGGTTTTCCTCGGAGTCACTGAGTGCTATGGAGAAGATGAGAAGTGTTTTGCTCTGCGCATCTCAAAAATACAGCGGTTCTATAGCTCATAGGAAGCACTGGAGTGAGTCAGACTTTTTATCCAACCACCATGGACCTCTGATGCCAAAACCTCTGTAAAGACAAGGGTGGAAACCAGGCACAGTTAATATGTCATGCTGGTGTTCATTAGGTAGAACTATGTGCTTCTTCTGTTCTCAGATTAAACAGTGATGTTCCCTTCTTTGTACCTGCCCCAAGCTGCTCTAAACATCACTAGTATCATAAAATCATAGAACGGTTTGAGTTGGAAGGGACCTTGAGGATCAACTAGTTCCAACCACTCTGTGGTGGGCAGGGACACCTCCTATTAGATCAGGCTGCCATCCAACCTGGCCTTGAACACCTCCAGGGATGGGGCAGCCACAACTTTTCTGGGCAACCTGTTCCAGTGCCTCCCCTCCCTCATTCCTCCTTATGTCTAGTCTAAATCTGCCCTTCTAATTTATAGCCATATAGTGGATCACAACAAAACTACTCCACAACATTCACTGTATGAGCCCACTGTGATCAGTTTGTGGGAAAAGAGTCTCAAGCTAACTCCTGGGTGTGCTGGCTCTTCGTTTTCTATCATCGTAAAAGGTAGCACAGAGTTAAATCTGGAATTTCTACCCCATTTTTTTAATCCTAGCTTGCAATGAAAACTTTAATCAGTCACTTATTATGGATAAGCAAACCTAAAATCAATAGCTTCAAAGTTAAAAACCACTTTAGTTTGGATACTTCCATCACTATTAGCTTCAGTTTATAATAATAATGATGATGATGATGGTAGTAGTAATAATAATAAGAATAATAATCAACAGAATATTTTTGTTTGGTTTACTGAATTTCCCTCAAATTTTTCAGAGCAGTTCAGTATTAAGCACCTATTTAGTGATGCATTCCTTTCTTGTAGATGTGCTGGTTTGCTGCCAAAATAGGGATAACAGCATTCCAAAAAGAGTATACAAAAATATCCTGGAATCTAGTAGTGAACATGGTACATCAAAAGTTCAAGAGGAATTCTCCTAGCTGTTACAGCAGAAAAGGTGTCCAGCTTACAATATTTAGGAGTCAGTATTTATTGTGTCATAAGTAAAATGTGTTTAGTATTTTGTCACATTGTTTTCAAGTAAAACATTTAGAACGTTGAAATATTTGAGGCATGTTTCTGCTTTTAATCCATCCAATTTTGGCCAAAATTATACATTGCATGTTGATTTTTAAAATAAACAAACAAACTTCAGCAAATATAACTTTTTTTTTTTTTTTAATTTGAGAAACTGCATTTTCCACTGTGTATTTTGAATTCATCCCAACGGAAAGTGTCTGAATAACTCAATAACACATAAAGAACTGAAGGTAAAGGAAATGAAGTGAAGCATGAATGCTATTTGGCCAAAGCCCAGAATTAGGCTAGGATTATAAAGATGAGCCTGGAGTGTTGCAAACCCTCTTAAGTGAGGCCTAATGATTCACAAATGACATGGAATGCATAGGTTGAGTCATTTGTATCCTATGTTCAGACAGTAAAGGATTTGAAAACTGTAGGAAAAAGAGTTATTGGCCTAATAAGAAAAAGGGCCAAAACCTGTTCTGTTTTACTTAGAATAAATCTGGGGGAACTGTGCAGAAAACACATCAGAAAAAAAAATTTCACAGAAAGGGTCATTGGGCACTGGAACAAGCTGCCCAGGGAAGTGGTTGAGTCACCACCCCTGGAGGTGTTTAAAAGACGAGTGGATGAGATGCTGAAGGGCATGGTTTAGTGGTTGATAAGAATGGTTGGACTTGATGATCCTGGAGGTCTTTTCTAACCTAGTGATTCTGTGATTTTGTGCAGGAGCTGGGCAAAGATCTCAGCGCTGGAAGTTCTCTGGAGTGGAGGCAGCTGAGTGTAGCCCCCGTGGGGGTGGTTGGACGCTCATGGGGTGTAGGAGGTGTTCTTGTGCACGTTGAGATGGAGACTGTTGGGTACCTTCCTGGGAAGGGACCACTGACTCAGTACAGAAAGAGATTTAAAGGTAAAATCTCTTCTGAGACTGCCATCAACTTTGGGAGCTTTAATCTGGGCTTTAAGGCATAAATGCAGACATTTTGGTTCTGGAAATAGAGCTGTACCGTATCTCCTTTGCAATGCAGAGGTATGAGGGACAGAGAGTGAAGACCATGCATAGCCATGGCTTTCTCTCTATTTCTCCTTCTTTCCTCCCAAAATTGAATTGAATTCTTCACATTTTTTATTTTAAATTAATTTTCTGAGACAAGAAGAAAATGCTGCCTTATCTTTGTCCTTGTAAATAGTAGATCTTTTCTTGATTGAAGAAACATTTTTATGGCCTAAATGTGCAGGTTAAAGTGCTTTTTTTGACAAGTAAAGTACTTAGCAGTGGCCTGCAGTCAATCTCTCCCCTCTTCATTCCATCCTCTGATTGTGCCCTCCTGATATCTCTGTATTTTCACCTCACCAGGAGGTCAGAGCTGCTCTGTAAGCAGCTCACTTGCTAGAAGCCAGTACTCTCAGCTCTGCAGCTGATCATAAGTAATGAAACCAGGAGCAGGTAGAGGAGGACTTGAGGGAATTTCTTCAAAGCAGCCCCATGAGAGACAGCAATGCCAGACGTAAGGCACTGGCAGCTCCTGGACACTTTCTCCTGCCAATGGTCTCAAGAGCAATCTCTGCAAAACACAAAAACAAAACTGGAAAAGGAAACAGTTGTGAACTCTTCACTTGTACACAAGGCATAAAAGCACAAAGAGACTATTTAATGCCAATAAAACCCTGGTCATTGACTAATACTTGACAAGTGAGAGGCACTGTTGTTTGAAGTGGCTTGTCCTGCACTGCAGAGGGAATCTGCTCTTGTGGGATGAAATGCAAAGGACAAGACCCACATGTCACCAGTATAACAGAACTGCCATGAAATTGGAGCCCTCCAAATTACTTGAGGCAAGATCTGAAGATGTGACATCAGCCTTGCCACCTGCTTAGTCTGAGACCAAGCAGGTGGAGGTAAGACCAAGGTCATCATTTATCTTACCAAAGAAATGCTAACCTGAGCTACACAAACATCTAACTCGCCTCTATCTTTCTGCCAGCCTTTGATAGGCCAGTTTACCAGCACTAATGCTGACGTATCTGTGGCTGGAAGAACACTTATCTTCTTATCAGGAGATAAGATGACAATCACAAACACCTTGTCCTGAAAGACTCCTCTGCACTCACCAGGGCTGAACACCAGGATGCTTCACAAATAATCTAATTTAGGTGAATAATTCAAAGTGGGAGATAAAACTCAGAGCTCTGCTTAGTTAGGAACAGGGTAGAAATTTCTTACATGAGTGCAACAGCATTACAGCAAAAACATGTACACTTTTTCTCTCTACTAGTATATCTGGTGTGATAGAGACAAGATGTGAACAGGACAACAAGCAAGTTCCTATCCAATAAATACAGTAATCATAAGTGGGACATTAGTATTTAAAGTCCCCAAATCTTCCCCTAACATGCAAAATAATCCCTCCTGCCACGGTCGGTTTGTTTCACTGAATAATCCACTCATCCTCTGCTCTAATCACAACAGATGTAACTTCCACAGGGACTTTTCAGTGTCAACATATTTTCTACTGTGATGTCTTTGAGACAAAAATTTTCTTTTTTTTCCTGTGTTTGCGTATCTCCAGGTAAGCTGGGAGAAAGGGGGAGGATTCAGAAATACCATGTAATGAGTAGCTGCACTCAGTCATTTCTCCATCCTTCTCTCCCCAGAGTATTCAATGTCCTTGTGCCTCTCCCAGACACATTTAAAAGAACAACTTTTCTTGTGACAAGTAAGGCAAGAAGTGTGAGTTTGTGTCTGACAGGTTCGGAGAGAAGCTCTCAATGAGGCAATTAGACAAGGAAAGTGCTGATTAGAAGCACCGTCACCCATAGCAAGGAATGAAACAAATTTCAAGTAGTAGGAGGAAAAGGGAGGGGGGATGAAAAATAGATAAAATGAAGAATTTGATGAAGCAGAAGGTTGTAATAAAAAGTTTTGTGACTGACAAGATCTGATAGCAGGCTTTAGGGTTGCTCAGACCTTCTCTGGAGGTCGATGGGCCTGGTTACCTCTCTAGTCAGGAGGCTGCCCTTGATAGGTTCCTCTAGCTTAACAGCTTTTCAATTCCATGCTGTGGTTGCCAGTCAGCAATTCCTTGGAGACCTCCCCTCTGCAATCCAGACCAGAAATAGTTCTGTAGATCTGTCCATCCCCTCCCGCTGGCAGGAGCAACATAACTTCTCTGCCTGCCAGATGCCTGTGGTCTGAGTAAGCCAACAATGCCCAGTCTTCTCACAGTGGAGGTGCTCTTTGGAGGATAGTCAAAAAGTCAAGGAAGAAAGACACTTTATGCAAATCTGTTCCGTGTCTACTTGACTGTCTTGAGTTGAGCAAAAGGAAATCTGTGGCCCTCCTGTCACTTTGACTATGAGCTGCGCTGCAAGAGGTCGTCAAAGAGCAGAGGTGAGTTACTGAGCAAAGGCAGACTTCAGGGCGTGAGACAGGGCTGCTCCAGACTTGCTTATTTCAAGGAGGGATTTTGAAAAGTGTTCTTGCACACCCTGTAATTCAGCCCAAGCAGATGAGCCAGAGAAGGAGGGATGCAATAGCATAGCCCAAACCTTCACTGAATCACTGTTTTTAAACTAAATATTCTTCATTTTTTTCTTGCTGGTAATTTTATGCAGCATCCAATATCTGTAACATGAGCCTGGTGTAACCATTCCAGGGAAAGTACAAAACACTACAGACCACACAGATCAGATATACATACAGTGGGATCTGCCTCACAGAGTGGTGACAACAAGCAGTAAAATATTAACACCACCACAATAATAACAACATTATAAAAAGCATTAATCTCTAGGGCTGTTACTACACTGGAGAGCCTGGCTGCAGCAGATTTCAGCAAATGCTTGCTCCAGATGCAAGGTTCCTCCGATCTCCATGTCACGTAGGTGGATACAGCGTGGTCCTCCTGACCCATGACAGGGCACTAGGTAAAAGCCACTGGCTCTGTGTGCCATCTATAAAGCAATACAGTATCTAACTTACCATTCATTGCACAACTTTTCATCCTCTTGCTGTGAACTATTCTCAGCCTTTGCTAACTACTTCTGAAAAGCTGAATGCTCGCTACCTGGAAGTTGACCGTTGAGTGGGAATCAAGTGCTTACGACAACACAGAGGCAGCAAATAGCAACACACAGCAGCTATTTAAGGACATGAAGTGAAAGTGCTCTGCCTCTTATGGAATTTAGGTGAATGGACTGTAATTACCCAAATATTTATGGGTTCTCTTTATTGTATGAGTCACTGAGGGCTTGTGAGGGGGCAGACAATTTCCATTTTGTTTAGGGCAGAAATATCCCTGGAGACCAGGCTGATCTATGGAGCTGCCATATCAAACCCTCCTAGGAAAGGGAAAAAAAAGATAATGCATTTATTAGTCAGCTCACATTGGACTGTTCTGTGTAGAAAAGGAGAGAACTCAACTGAAAAATGCTTTCAAAACCACAATTCCATAAGCATCTGTCTCATTTCAAGTACGGCTGGGGCCGTTCTGTCTCCTGAAAGGGAAAGAGAGGGTGAATTCAAATGATCTGTAGCTCTGGAGTGCTGAAGGGGAAAAGAAGTCATTTACAGATAACATAGCATCCCTGAAGACAGTGACCAGGCACAGACAACCTCCTCCAGGAAACCATTCTTTCCCTCAATGCTCAAGCCTTTCCCCACATGCCTTGCTCTGGCTTCCCTCTCTTCTTCCTGAGGCTGAGGTCAAACCTTTAAGAAGTAACCAGGAAAGAAACAAACTTTTTTGGACATCAGGCAGGTGGAGAAAGAAGCAGGAAGGAGAAGATATGTAAGTCCCCATCACTCTCCTGTTAGTTTCTTTTTAGCTATTAGTCACATTCCCTATAACTGCCACAGTTTCTGCAGGTTTGGAGAGCTGTGGTGGATCCCAGGACTGACAGGCAATAAGACACAGGGTGAGGAACGACTCCTTCCCACCCTGCTGTCTGCAGCCCCTGGTGTGATGGGCACTGAGAGGTGCAGCCCTCCTATGCACACTGGCTCTGTGTCCACTCTGGACTTTAAAGATCCCACATCTATAAATCTTTGTTCTGTAAATGAAGAAGATAAAGTAGGAAAAAAGGCACCACAGAGAAGGAAGGAGCAAAATCTGCCCCAGAAGTTCTTTTCTGTCTCTTGTATAACCACAGCAACCCAGAGGCTTTCATAGAGAAGCTCTTGGTGCATTGCTGAGCTTGTCCTTAAGTGAGTTTGGCTGGAAAGCAGGAGTGATCTAACCATGGGTGGTGAGCAAGGCTTTCTACAAGCTCTTTTGTCTGCCCAGTAGCATCCCCAGGCCAAAGCTTTTATCACTTGCTGCTGCAGCCCCCACCTCATCCAGCGCTGGGCAGGGGTGGAAGAAGAGGTAATAGGGTCTGTCATGGTGACGGCAGGTCCCTGCGTGAATGAGGCATGAGGCACTATGGGTCTGGCGTTGTTGAATCTGAGGATCAACATGAGAGAGAAATGGAGAATAAAGAGCAGTAAATGAGCTGGATTAGAAGAGCTGTTTTACATGGCCCTTCATTTAATCCTTTGCTTTCCTTTCATTGTTTAATTGGTTTAGCTCTTGTACTTTTAATACTGCAGGCAGAGAGCGCCAACCTCCTCCTTTCCTTCCCTTTTCCTGCCTTTCTTTTCCTTTCCTCTCTTTGCATCTCACTATCTAATCCCATTTCTCTCTTTCTCTCTCCATTTCTATCCCTATCCCTTGTTTTCATTCTCTCCTCCAGTTTCTCTCTCTCTCTCCAGGCCCCGTATTACTCAAGCAGCTTTTGTTAGCGCTGTCAACTGCATCAGCGTGTAAGTGAAATTGTACTGTAAGTGAAGTTAAAAGTATTTCTATGGTGGGATATTTAATCATTTGAATCCTTGATAGGAGCAGCTCTTTTTATTTTCACTAGCTATAAATCCAGGCTCTATCTAATCTCTGATCTCGACGAGGAGAGAATTAACCAACTGAGTGTGTGACTAGAAAGGAGAAGGCTGCAGAGAAGGGACCACTTTATCTGAGTGTGGAGTGGAGCAGCATAGGAATAAGGCAAGGAGCTGTTTCCAGCTCCCTGCCATTATTCTCATTGCCTTTCCCCAAGCCTAGCTTTGTTCCCCCTCCCCAGACATTCTAGCAGATTGAAAATGCCATTTTCCATTTGCAGTTCTTTCTTTTCCCCTTTCAGTGATTAACCCAGCTTGTGATGGCGTGGAGAAGGTGTGTTTCAGTCCAAAGAGCCCTGAGGTGCTGAGCTGCATCAAACTGACTCCAGGTGTAGGTGGGAGCTGTGGGCTGAACATTACCTCAAGGGAATCTGTGTCGGGTTTGGGATCTCTAGGTGACCCTTCCTCCAGTCTGCTATAGGAGCGGGCTATACAGACGTAGCCAGTAATTAGTCCTCTTCTCCTTGGTCTACCTAGAGCAGACAACAGACAGTGTCATCTCCCCAAATCACAGTGCCAAGGGCCTTTTTTCAGACACTTTGTCAGGATCCCTCTTCTCTGGGCAAAGGAGCCACTCATCCTACTGCTATAATTTAAATATTTTTTTCTTTTTCATGTAAAGTGCTAGATGAAGGTAGCAGAGCTATATCTAAGCATCTTGTTAAACCTCCAGGTATGTGGAATGTAGGCAACCCAGCAGCTTATTTGCTTCTCCATAATGCTGTCATTTGTACCCAGCACATCTCCATCAACTAAGGGAGTATCACAGAGAGCCAATCAGAAATGTTCTGACTGATTTGGGACTCTCATACTTTTCCTCTCAGAATATGCTGATGTGGTGAAAGTGAAGCATTCTGCTGAGCTGTGTTGATTGCGATGAAGTGTCTGACAGATCATAGTCATCTCTGGAAACTTTCCTGCTGGGTTACATGGATACAGGTTATGAAGGAAATGGGAAGATGCCTGAGTATGGGAGTCTGCCTAGAAGGAGTGAAGGTCAGAGAAGGGCCCAGAAGGTGATTTGAGGGCTGGAATATCTCCCATATGAGGACAGAAAGAGAAAGTTGGGGTTGTTCAGCCGGATGAACTGAAGGCTCTGAGGAAACCTTAGAGCAGCTTCCAGTACTGAAAGGGGCTACAGGAAAGCTGAGGAGGGGCTTTTGATCAGGGAGTGCAGGGACAGCATGAGGGGAATGGTTTTAAGTTGAAAGAGGGGAGATTAAGATTGAATATTAAGACGAAACATTTTGCTGTGAGGATGGGGAGGCACTGGCCCAGGTTGCCCTAGAAGTGGTGGCTGCCTGGAGGTGTTCAAGGCCAGGTTGGATGGGTCTTGGAACAACTTGATGCAGTGGGAGGTGTCCTTGCCCATGGCAGCTGGGTGGAACTGGGTGGTCTTTAATGTCCCTTCCAACCCAAACCATGTGATGATTCCATGAAGTTCTGGTGGAAGAACAAAACATTTCCTTCTGTCTAGGGCTGAGATTGAGCCACCAAGTAAAGGTAGTGGGCAACAGTGTAGATCAAGGTGGAGATGAAACAGTGGAGAAAATGCTAGGGAGCCTGCATTAGGTGTCCATATATTACTTATGTCTTGCCAATATTTTAAGCTGTTCTTAAACCCACAGTCCAAGAGCTTTATGCAAGGAACTGCAGTCTTGATTACACAGAACATATTGGCATCAATATTTACCTTAAGCATTTGTCTGAAGGATGGAAAGTATTACAGGCACTCAACAGCTCGAATGCAGTTCTTTGCAAGGAACAGCCAAGCTACACCTTTTCCTCCCTCCCCTCTCTTCCAATTCATCAGTGCTTCTCTTTTATTTCTGTGGCCTGCTTGTTTGCAAAGTCATCACAGGAAAATGAGACTCACCGAAGAAATACAGCAACTTGCATGACTTGAGGGTTAGCTACCCTCCACACTTTCAAGAGGTGCTGGGAGTCATGCACGCTGCTGGGCAGTACTCTGCAAAAGTGGACAATCAGTCACTGTCACCAAGTGGTGGGGGAGGAAGCAAGGGGGATGCCGAGTTTGCACAGAGTACTCATTGCACAGTGAGATTCACACAGCTGTTCTGCTCCCAATGTAAATATGGACAGCCCCATTCATCACTGGCCTTCCTTCCTCAGCACATGTCCAGGGGAGAGGGATGATTTAGTGCCTGCAGCTGGAACAAGCACTATGTTTCTCTAAAACAGCAGCATTTAAAGATTGGAACTGGGTTTTTTCATGTATGTGATTCTGGGGAGAAGGGAGGAGGCAATGTCTGAAGCTGTGAGCTGCAGAAGAGATGAGGCCTTACAGGGAATCATCCTTCTGTGTTTTGCTCCTCTTGCACCCTCCGTTCACAACGTTCTGCATGACAGGAGCAGTGGGGTTCTTTAGTCACAGAGCAGGGCAGCCCTGGGCTGCTTGCAATCTAGAAGACAGATGAGAGGTAACAGGAGAACCTAATAGATGGCGTGGAAGGAAGAATGGGAACCAACATGGATGGAGTTGATCAAGCATGGAAACATCCATTGAGACTGAGGAGTGAGAGACAATCGTCTCATGAAATGAGCTGTGTGAGCAGTGGTGGACACGTTCACAGGGATCCTTGCAGACTCTCAGGCAATGGAGTTTCCCTTTGCTAGTGAAACACTGTTAGAGTCCACCTCAGTCTTCCTGCCAAGAGGGTTTGTTTTCATGAGAGCAAAGATGTCATCATCTTGAGAGAAGGGGATATGGAACTTTGGTTACAGGGGGAAGAAGGTGTCTGGAGTGCTGGCTGCAGAGGTGTTGGGAGCTGCAGAGGTGGCAGGGAGTATGGTGGCTTTTTCCTGTGATGGAGAGAGGGTATTTGAGGATCTGTCACCATGCTGATTAAATGAGGAAGGAAGGTTGTGTCCTCTGAGCAGCAAGAAACTGGAAATGCTGGAGGTCGAGTCTGCTGAGCGCAATGTATAGGAACTGAGGAACATTTTCCTCCTTCACCAAGCTGCTACTACACCTTGTCATCTCCCTACAGAGTCAATCTGCTCTTCTTGGTGGAGCCTCCCATCCACACCCTGCAGCTGCAGAGAGCAGATGACCAAGGGGCAGCCCTTATCTTTCCCTCCAGCAGCTCAGATTTGCCCTACTTGTTCGGCTGTGCCACAGCTCCCCATCCCTGTTGATGCCTGCCTTTCACTTTTGTCCATCTTGCAGGCACGCTTCCACTCCGTGTGTGTGGTTTGCTCAGTGTCTGCTAATTATGCCCTTGACATATGCAGCAGAACTGCTTGTGTCTATAACAGCACGGAGGTGAAGGAGGTTAATTAACTCAGAGGAAGGAATCTGCATGTCCCTACATAACACCCCCTTCCTTATGTATTAGTTTTGAAGCCCGAACATGCTGTTTAACCAAACACAGCCCACAACTTTCTCTTGTTTCCTGCCCTTCTTCCCTATATTATTAATGCTGCCTAGGTTGGACAGCATTGAAGCTGATGAACACCTCACAGAAAAAAATGGCCTCTGCAGAGAAGATAGAGTTTCATTTACAAGGCGATCAGCCTTTTCCCACAGAGTACAGGCAGGATGCTCCAGTGAACAAGGCATTGGCTTCCTTTCCTGGCAGCTCTGGCTGAGAGTGATCCTCACTGCACCCACTGTGATGGGATTTGCTGTACAAGGTGCCCGTCTGTTACCCTCAGCTTACAGGGTTCCTCCTCTCCAGTGCTCCTAGACTACATTATCATCCTCTAGTGTTGTCCTTCATTTGCACGAGCCACAGATGCGGCCATTCTGAATTTGCCGTTGACTTGATGGCCAGGGGTAAAGAACAACATTGTGTGCAATCACAGTGTGGAGCAGCTGCCCCTCTCCAGCCCTGGTGCACTGCAGGGAGATCTGCTTTGGAACTGAACTGGATGTGCCCAAGTTTTCAGTAGCAAAGTCCTTTCTAAATATGCATTGCTAAGGGGATTGCTACAGTCAAATGGGACCTGATAGGAGACCAAAAATCTCACCTGCAGCTAAGAGACTTCACTTCTGCCCCACAGTGTGATAACATGCACAAATATAACATGGGTGTGGGTCAAGCCACATGTGTTTTCATGGAATCATAGAACCATTTGGGTTGTAAGGGACCTTCAAGACCATTCAGTTCCAACCCCACTGCCATGGGCCGGGACATCTGCCACTGGATCAGGTTGTACAAGGCACCGTCCAGCTTGGCCTTGAACATCTCCAGGGATGGGGCAGCCACAACTTCTCTGGGCAGCCTGGGCCTGGACCTCCCCACTCTCACAGGAAAATATTTCTTCCTAAAATCTTATCTCAATATCTCAATCTCCCCTCTTCCAGATTTCTTGGAGACTAGATTTGAAAGACAGTATGGCCTGGCAGAGAGTGACAGCTACTTGGCAACCAGCCCCCTAACTTCTGCTTTCTGTTAACACACAACCTTGAAAGACTCTGTCCTTCCTTCCCCCCACCCCTTTTCACAGTCATCTCTCTTCCCCCCCCGGCACATTTTATCTATTACAGTTGTAAATCCTTTGTGGCAAGCCTGCTCTCTCTCTGTTTGCACAGCACCTTGTGCAGTGGGTCTTACAGGTGCTGCTGGAATATAAACAGTGATACAGCTTTAATTATAAACCCAGCCAGGAGATGGACAGTCCAAGCCTACAGGTTTGTGTCTCAATCAAGAGACTCCACGGGGGCCACCTTGTTGGTGCAGCCCCATTTAGTGTCTGATGGGTGGCTGGTAAGAGACTCTAGTTATGCTTTTTTCTTTCCACTCTCAATAATTATAAGTCTCCCAGGAAAACTGGCCTTACAGTGGAAATTTTATAAATGTTTTAAAAGATTTTATTAAAAAGGATTTGGTTCCTGTGCAATTATTAGTTTAACAAGGCACTTTCTTCACCCCCTGCACTAGAGCTGTTATTGATCACGCTACAAAACGAAGACCTAACAAGAATTTATATAGAGAGCAGCATACTCTCTCTATATTTGTATATAATAGTTAAACGATCATATATTTACATGCAGTCGCTAAAAAGGTCCTGGATGTGTGCACAGATGTTTCTTCCTCTACATATGCATATGTACACACAACCCATGGGTAGAAAAAGTTAATAGGTATTGATTTATATAGGCGTGTGTGTCCTGTCAGAGCGTATGTGCCTTACTCAGCTAGGGTAATTGAGTTACATGGTCTGAGAGTTTGGGGATCAAGTGTACCTGCAGACACCAGACAGGTCCTGCATCAAACAACAGATAGCAGCTGCTTTCTGTCCTGTTTACAGTCTGGGCATTTCTGCTCCAGAAAAGCTCAAGTGACGCAGTTTGTGGTTCAATCTGGAGTCCTAGAGATAAAAAAGGCTCAAGTTTGTGGCCAGAAGCTGAGTTATTATCTCAAAAGGAGGGGGAAGCAGAGCTGTAAAGATTCAGAGGGTGAGGTGCTTGAACTGTCACATACAGAAATTAATGTCATTTCTTTTTATTTAAAAATTCGCTGCTTCTCCTGGTCTGGGATTTGATCAGGAAGGATTCTGGAGCAAGGGTTTGGTTCGTGCCATTAGGATCTTGAAAATGACATTAGACATCTGATCCCTTTCAACCCCCTTCCTTGCCCTAGATGTGAAGTCCTGTTCTGATTTCCTGATCAGAGTTATTCCTTTTGTGTGTCTTCCCCTTCCAGTAAGTGCCTGGTGCTCCCAGCACCGTATCTTTCCCCTCTGGATGGCAGCCTGGTACAAGGAGCCCATCGCAAAGGCTCTGACTCATGGCTGCACTGAGCACCTGCATGGTAAAGGCAGGAGGGAAAAAAGCAACTAAGGAAGGAAGAGATAGAATTTCAGCTGCTTGCTGATGCCAAACCAGTTCCATTTGCAAACCAGCAGGACTGGTCCAGGTAGGCTACATGAACACTGTGACACTTCTCATGCAAAACGAGTAATGGAAAGCTGGAAGGGGCAAAAATACATTTTTTCACCAAACCCACACTGTCCCCTGTGCACCATAGGGATGTGCTCTTGAAAAACAGGGAAGGGAAGGCTGCAGCCCCTTCTCTCTCTACGTTAATCATCCTTTCCATATATCCGCAGAAGCTGTTTCACTTCCAGCTCAGGAGGCACAAGTAGGTTTGATTTTGTACCTCCCCAGCCCTGCTGCAGTCTAAAGACTGGGCTAACAAATACGAAATGCAGAATGATTTCAGCAAATACAGAGAAAAATGCAGGGGAGTACAGCAAGCTAAAGTCACTGGTGCCCTGATACACAGACAAATCCTTCAGATACGCTTAACTTAAAGATTTGTTGCCTTGAACACATGCTGATAGGATTGCCTGAATCCAGAGGCTTCCCCATGCCAGAATCACAAACTGAATTCCCCTGGACTGTCCCTGCTTGTGTTGAATCAGAGACAGTTCCTGCTTCTTGTGAAGTTTGTAGCTTGGAGGCTTCAGGATGTTCACATAGCTCACTGAGCCTATGGGGAACCCACTACACCCCAATAACCACAATGTGTGTCAACAGGGAACAGGTTCAGTTTCAACCAGCAGGGCATGAATGGATAGGAAAGCTTTTTTCATTCACATTTTTACCAATATAAGATTTCCTCTTGGGTGTCTCGTAGTCTCTGTTTTGCTCTATGGTAGGTACAGACACCCTTCATAGTTTTATTTTTTTAGCAGTGCTGGAGACTTTTTCAATTCATGACATTGTTGGGCTGAAAACTGCAGCTAGACTTGGCTGTACAGACCCATCATGAGCAATGGGGATGAAGGTAACACTTTGCACATCAAATCATTTCCATCCGTTTGCATGGCAGTGGGATTTTTGCTTTTCACCTATGTGTCTTTTCCTCCCTGTGCTCACACACCTCTCCTGCAGCAAATGACTCAGTCTGTTTACAGAGAAGGAAAGCTAATAGAAACCAGGCAGAATTCGAGCCTCTCTGGGACTGTTTTACACACTGACAAAATCATTCTTTCCTCCTCACGTTAAATATTCATGACGCTCAGATTTTTAGATACAAAGGTACATTTTGTTTCTAAACGTGTTGATCTAGAATAGGTTTCACGGCACCGGAGTTTTCTTTTCCACCCACTTTCAAAGGTAAAAGAAAAAAGAAGGAGGACGTGTGCCCCGAAAATAATGCAGTCTGACTTCATTCTCATCCTGTCTCTTTGGGGGGTTGTTTTGTTCTGGGAGCAATTTTGCCATGATATTTATGGCCTGAACTGCTATTTGTACAATGTTGGGCTTTTGTGTACACGTGAGTGTGTGTCCCTTGTACAAATAACACATCAACATCTCCATGCTTTCCAGCCTGTATTTAAGCCCATAAAACAAGACGCTTTAATAAAACCCCCCATATATTCCTGCCATCCTGAATATTTGTAATTTTGAGACAATATTTACATAGACCGTTAAGGTTAAGCTCCTGGGCCCACTGACAGATCACAGGCAGCTGAAAGCACAGTGTCTGTGCTTCAGTTTAGTACGAAGCAGGGGAAGGGGGAAAAAAGCCAAAAATACAAGCAAGATAAAAAAGAACAGGCTTATGTATTAACAGACACATAAAGCAAACAGCAGGGAGAGAGAATCAAGTGGAAAATCGCATTGTACAAAGCAATGTTGGAAGAGAGCTGGATTTGGACTGGAGTTCCCTGAGAGATGTTTGGAAGTGGGGCATTGTCTGTGCCCATCTCTCCACCTTTATATTGCAAGCTAAAAGCTTGTTTTTTCACAAATGTCATCTCCAGAGTTGAGATATGATCAATTCTTCCCTTATGAAAATACCGGTTAAAGTGTAAAAACCCCCAGAAATTTGGTTTTCTGCTAAGATTTTTTGTTGATTTTGTTCTTGTTGTTTAAAAGCACAGCGATGTTACAAGTTCACATCGGTTTCATTCTGTGGAATTGATCTATGTGCACATAGGGGACAAATTGAGATATTGCAAAAACCTGGAAAAATGTCCATAGTTCCCCTTCTCTTTTTAAAGAAGAAAACGTCGTGATAATGTAGCTGTGGATTACAAAAGCTGGTTGTATCGCTTGGTGTACATGCCACGTGCCACACTGTCTATGCTCTCCTCACCAGTGGCAGTATTTCTGTAGTATCTGATACCTAGAGTGCAAATTTTGTATATGAAACCTGGAACTAGGATGTGGGTTTGGGGTCTGGAAACAGAAACAGTGCAGGAATGGGTGTTAACCTGAACAATTTCAAAACCAGGCTAACCAGGAGGTGGGTCTGAATAAAACATTGGAATAGGGGTAACGTGGTGGTGACAGTGTCTTGAATTATCTACTATCCATTGGGAAAGATCCACCAAATTGCAGTGCCAGATTAGCTGGGTAAAAAGGTCGTCGTGACCCACACCACAGAAACCACAATCAAATTAGCACTAATTGATAATTGCAGCTGAGAGACCAAAGACTGAATGGGCCATGAAGACTGAACACCACGTTCTCCTCGGGGTTCTCAAATCAGCACTAAAATCACTTGCATTAAAAAGAAAATAACTCTTCTCTCCTAGTTCTTACATATTTTAAAATCTGTGATTCAGTCACATCACACTCCCATGCAGGAACAGTGTTTCATCAATATTATACATTTGCAGTGTGGTAGAAAGCCCAAGTCTGAAGTCTTATTGAAGAAGATGCTGTACAGTCATGATTTCTCTCAAAATAAGCCCATAACCCACCTGTACCACACATATGCAATGGCTTTTTTTATGGTTTCCATCAAATGTGGTTTAAAGCAAAATGTCCCCAATGTGCAAGGCTACAAAAAGAATTCTTCAGCTTCCAGTACATGTCTGACCTCTTCTTCATAGTCCCCAAGCTTATAAAAGGAGGGTATGACCCCTATTAAAGAGAGACCATTCCAGAGATAAAAGACTTGTGAGGACATAGCTATTTGATTTAAGCTGACTTTCTGCTCAATACAGTCTACACCATTTTACTGGGTTATTTATTGGCAGTAAACCATCACCCAGTGTTTGAGGATACCTTTCACAAGGCTTTGAGATCGTAGTGTGATTTCCACCTATGCACATCCTTGTTCAAAGCCTCATTGAGTATTTTCTTCCACTGGGCTGCCATCACTCACAGAAAAAGTGGATCTTGTTTCTGCTCTGACTTTCTCTGACTTTTTCTTCTAACTCTTCATTCCTTGTATTCCTTTTTCTGAGACACCACAGAGGTTGGCCATTTACCAGATTTGCACCCTATGACTGTGCTTACAAACCAAAATTTCACTTTCTTCATGTTTCAGATCTGTCCTGTAGGAGATTATATCCCTTGCAATGTGCACAACTTCCATAATCTTCATCCCAGACCGTCTTGTCAACCTTTTCCCTAATGCGAACTCATCTCAAACCTTGGGAGAGGTCTCCAGTTCTGTTTTCTTTCTTCGCTGCCTTGATAAAGGGTTGGTTCTGAAACAGCACCACCCTCATGCTTCCTCTGGATACTCTGCTGATATTCTCATGTCCTGAGACCTGCCTTTATATACTAATGTCAGAGCTGCTAAGCTGCAAGTTACTCCCATGAATGTCATTGATGGGTCCATTTCCAGTGGGAAAAGCAGTAGATCTATTCTAACTTACAGAGATAGCAATGAAACTGGCTTCTGGATGAGGAAAGTCTCACTGTAAGAGGGAGCAGAGACAAAGTGGACTCGTTACTGCTTTCACCCAGTGCCAGATATTGAAAGAATTTAACTGTTTTAGTGCGATTGGCCTTTTTCGTTATGTACACGGGCTTCATGATGGACGAGTCGTTAAAAAATAAATACAGAAGTAATGATGGTAGCAATCACAGAAAGCAATTTTCAGATATAATAAAGTGTCTCCTGGATGTGTACAGCCTGTGCTACACTATTGATTTCTTCCTTTCTTTATTGCACTTCACTCCTCAGTTCACCAAAGCCCCAACCCTAGTGCTGCCTAGCCTGCCAGCCAACAGCTCTGACGAGCAGCCATGAATTATTAACATGCAGGAGTCCTTTAATTGGATGAACTGCAATTAATAATTCATCGGAGGTGCTTGCAGAGAGGAGGAGGGAAAGAAAGCAGGGCAGATGCTGCTGCTGAGAATTGGGCCCACAGCATGGGAGCACGTAGGAACCTGTGATGCTCCAGCTGGAGCCCTCCAAATGATTGCTACAACGCTTGGCTGCATGAAGAATGAGCTGCAGCCAGTAGAGACCTGCCCAGGAGAGTGAAAGAAGCATTTAGAAGTGTGACCCACTGCTTGTGGGTAGCGTTCCCAGCATGTCAAATACCTGGCACCACGTCCAGAACCTGTAACACAAAGAGCCCACGGTAGAGCTCGGAGCTCAGCAAGGAGCCTGTCTCCCACCTGTGTCCCCAGTGCCTTTGAAAGAGCCTTGGCTTCTCATCCCAGTTGTGTTTTCCCTCCTTGGGAATGATCCAGAAGCAGAGGGGGATGGACATGTGGGAGCAAAACTGCTGTGTTCACTGTATCACGAGACTCACTGCTTTAAGGGCTCCAGCAACAAATTAATAATACTCTGCTGTGCACACTCTTTCTGGCTTCCAGCTGAGAGGCAAGGCCACAGGCCATTAATGTTAATTAATATTTACATTACAGTTGTGCCTGGAGGGCTCAATTCAGGTGTCTATTGTGTGACGCATCCTACAAACACATTGAGGATCAGGTCCCCTCTTGTGCTAGTCAGCCCAAAAACATATCCAAAGACACGTTTCTCTGCCTAGAAATAGCCTTTTTCTTTTGTTTTTCATAACTTGTATTTTTTATGACTTCAGTAAAAAAGCCTGGATGGCTATTAAAAAAAAATGAAGAAAAGAAAATAGGTAAAACAAAACAAGATTTAGTGCTTGTAGAAGTTGCAGGAACAACAATTCCATACCAATTTCTTTGCTTTGCCCCTACCGTGTGGATAAAAGAGGCGTCACAGTCCTGGCATACCAAAGACCACTAATATATTTGAGACATGGACAAGTTATTGGGTCATTTAAGACTGACTCCTTCCATACTAGATCTTGCTGAATTTCCAGTGGTTCTCCCTGTTCTGACCCTAGAAACAGAAGGTACATGGACTGAAGTCTCTCTTCCAGAAACACATCCCACGTCCTCATGACTTCAATATGTCAAAAGACCAGAAAACCTGCTACATCATTTGTGGAGAAGGAGATCCTGCCTTCTAGGATTGTGCCAAGTGGATAGAGAGACATAACTTTTGGGAAAACACACACAGAAATTTGTCCAAATTTTCCAATTTTACTGAAGTTTTGGGGATAATCAGCATCCACAGTGAGCACTCTGCTACTGCACCAGCTCTGCGCAGTGCTTTGACTCCGTATTTTTCCTCTCTGAAAAGAGAGCAAAGCTGGTTTGTGGTGTCGATTTTCTCTTCAGGAATCGACTTAGGACTGACTTTCCTCAGGCTTTGCAACACCACTGTTGCTCCATCCAGTCTGTGCATCTTCCCCAAACTCTCTTGTGTCTTTAATTAACCTATATCGTACCTCCAAGCACAGGCTTGAGGCCAGAGTAATAAGTAATTTGCATAGTCTTGTGAGTATAGATATGCTCTAAATCTCAAACCTCCTCCTACTCTTGGCTTCCTCTGTGCAACAGAGGTAAGCATGGCAACATCTGTATTCTGGCTCAGCTGCTCCATTAGCAAGTTGGGCAGGTGGGGCCAGGCTTTCACCTCTCCCATCTGCTACAGGGACATAACAAGGCTTTGATTCACTGAAGGGCTTGTTCTTCAATGAAAAATACCTGAAAGTTTGTGCATCTACTAGGAGCCTTAAAGATAAATAGGGCCTTAAATCATCTTCTGATCTAGAATGTAAACAAATGCATGGCTCTGCCAGACTCTGAGCATCAGATCTGGCAGAGAGGTTCAAGCAAGATTAGTTCTTATCTGTCCCAAAAGGGTTAAGTAATAATACAGTTCTTATTTTATAAGCTGGTCCCAAGGGCAGGGCAACCTCTGTATATGTGACTATGACACACGCGAAACACTTTGCTTTTTCATTGCCTCTGATTTTCTCATTCCTCCAAATATCACTGCATCGAAAGACATTCTCAATGTAATTGTTCTAGAATTAGTGACCACATAAATTAACAATTTAGTCAGGAGAGGTCCAAGATCTTCCATTTTTCCAGTGCCAAGATATTTAATTCCATAAACTCTACCATGCAGAAAACTGCTTGAAGATTGGTATGAGATGCTGAGAATAAGGAATTTGAGACTGTTTGGGTTTTTTTATTATTATTGAAAGAGTTTAATCCCTTTATATCTCAGTTTCTCCAGCTGTAAGAAAGTCAGCTCCCAACTTCACAGTGGGAGTTTGAGTCTTAATGAAGAGGTTCCACGCACTGCAAAAGAGAGCTGCTATATGGCCACTCAGAGCATTAATGTTATTACAGGAGTACCACGGGGACCCATTCAGGATGGAGTATCATCTTTAAGAGAGAGATGTGGAGTCTCTTTGCTTTGGCAGGTTAACAGCTGACCTTTTAATGCTACATCTGCACAGTATGATACAGGGCAAATGTGTTGATCATTTAATATGGTAAACATAGAAATAGTTTGGTAGAAAATTATGTTCTTTTAGCTGTGACCCAGTGTTTATTTCCCCTGTTTCACTAACTCCTTTTCTTTTTTGTGGTAAGCAGGCTCAGTCTATGCAAGGCTGGGTTAAGGTATCCTTGAGCTAAAACTGTGGCCGCACAAACACTTTTTCCAGTGTTAAAGCTAATTAAAAAATTCTTGCCTCTGGCTGCCCTTGTGTTGCAGCACATCACCCCCCCCGACTTGTGCATTTATCTGGAGGTTATGCTGCAAACCACATCGCAGATATGATCTATGTTTAAAAAACACCAAACACCTGCCACTCATACCCTGCTTGATCGTTTTAGAAAAGTCCCCTTTTTAAGAAAGATGCTGCCAATGCACAGCATGAATCTAAACACCACCACACTCCGCACTTGTCTGAAGTCCTGCTCGTCCCTTCTTCTGCTCGCGGTAGGGAAATTTGCTCAGACAAAGCAGATCTTCTTGATACGTTTGCATGCAGGAAAGAAGTGTGCCTCCAAAAGCAAATTACAGGCAGCTTATGGAAAAAAATGGTCCTGAGGGCATCTGCAAATGGACAGCAGGAGGTGAGCGCCCCAGGAGCACCTCTGCTCTGTGGGGTGACGTGTTGTCTGTTACACAGACATGTAATGGACATCTTCCCTATCCATATACTCTGTTGATGTTACTCAGTTGCTTACGGCTTTGAGGGATGCATTGGGAGATAAAAGGCAGGTTTTTCCTCTGTGTGACAGCATTCCTGCTATCATAAGATATGAGCTATAATGAATGGGTCTAGCATGGCTTATCCATCACTGGACAGAGCGTGACACTAGCTCTGGGCAGCAGTCAGTCTAACACAGGTGGGTTTGAGTGGCTCTACGAGCTGTTGCTGCCCTTTAGGACAGATCTCATCGGTTATGTTTAGCTTATGAATGGGGCTCCCTGTGCTGTCTAAAGAAGATAAAGCAAGTTGTTCTTGAGCTGCAGTCCCTGAGTTGCAAGTTCAAGGAGACAGATCTGAAAGAACAGACTTGAGTAAGACCGCTCTTCTTGCAAGCAGACCAACTCTGAGCTCAGCCTGCCCTTAAATCACATCGGTCCTCACAGCAGATGATTCTAGGAATCTACTGGGTTCTGTTCTCTATGGAGCACCAGTTCCTGGAACCAGAAGGTACCAAGATGGATGGAAGATCAACTTGTCCTCAAAGTCACTTATACACAAATAAGCCCATGAACTCAAGATCACCCAAATCACTTGGTATCAAAGAGAATGGTGCACCCTACCACAAACCTCCTCTCATTTGTCATGCCCATAGTACGTCTGTGCTCTGTTGCAACTAGAACTATCAAAACAGGGCATGAAGAAAGCTGCAGCACTTAGGAGGCAGAGAGAGAATGAGTCAAAGAAAAGGGCACACCCTTCCAGATGGATCTACATCATCTACATGTCGACATCAGTAGAGAAATGGGACCGTGGGAGAGTTCTTCCACTCCATTGTAAAGGATGGCAGAAAACAGGGTCTACTTATTACACAGTGGTCCCCTAAGATTTAACTGAGCTAAGTGGAACAAATGCCTTCAGGAAAACCATTTGCCGCAGCTCAGATCTAGATGTCCCACTGTCTAAGGTCCAACTAGCTCAATTCTCATCCCAGGAGACCACTTTCAAAGGGAAGTGCAGTGTTCCCAAAACACTCCCTGGAAATGGGGTGGGAATTCTATACACGCATGCATATGAGGAAGAAGTTTCATCATCTCATCATAATTCTGAATATGGAAACAAAAAGAAAAAAGAAAAATAATTTTATCCATTGAAGCCTGTGTAGCAGACAAAGAGTTCATTTCTCTTCAGCTCTGGGGAGTGAAATGTATTCAGTTCACACAGACCACTTCAGCATCTTTTTTTGTTTTTTATCTTTCCGACGTAGGAGAACAAATTTAACAATGAGATTCTGTTTCTGTTTCCTACATGTGGAATAATTAAATTTGCATCTCACTCTGTAGTTGTATCTGCTGTTTGAAGAGGAGTGTATCAATTGGACATGAGCCCAATGCATTCTGCTCTGCAAATAAGGCAGTTTGCAAAAAAACAAAGCATAATCTCTCACCCAGGCAATAATCACAGCAAAATCATCCCTCACTGACAGTTCTCTTCAGGACTTGATTCATATTCTTGCTGGTGAAAGAGCATGAGGGAGGGGGTGTAATTGGAGCAGATTTTTGGCATCTCCTTGTTGCAACCTTCCTCAGAAAAGATGCCGGTTCTGGATATGGGACCGAATGTCATTACTGCAGTCATCGATAGCAGAGATCTCTGATTTTCTGCAGGCAGATTCCACAATGAAGAAATTGTACACGTGCTGACTTAAGACCTTTCCAAAGCCCACTGCAACCATGAGACACATTCCCAATGACTTCGATCAGCTTTGTGTGAGCCCAAAGGAGAAGGATTTTCAGTGAAACTAGAGGTCTCATTTTCAGGGAGTCTGTTACCTGCAACAGGACTAGATGCTCAGCACTCCCTATGGTAAATCATTCAGAAAAAATCCATCCCTTCCTGCCTCATATGGTGGCTGCATGTCTCTCACTTCCCTGATCATCAAGCCTGTTCAAATAGCTTTCAAGGAAGGGCCTCCCTGCCACTGCCTTCCTTGCCCATAAGTAATGCAATTTCTCTTCCCTCTCCACATCCTGAATCTTAACTCTGGTATGCCCTACCTGTGACATTTACTTCAACCATTTACAGAAAATGATACCCTTTTTGAATCCATTATTATGTCCAGAAGGATGGAAAGAAAACATGCCAGGCAGAGGAACAAAAGGTGGAAACAGCTGAAAAATGTTTGGATCTGGCATGGCTGGAAATGAATAGAAGTTTAATCTAATCAATCGGAAAGTCAAACTGCACCTGCCCCAGTTCACCTAAAACTCTTGAGATTAAATAAGTTATTCTAAGTGGAAATTAATTGAGTTTTTAGAATGGTTCCTGCTGCATTAAACACTCTCTAGGTCAAAAAAGAGCAGAAAGACAATAACAATTTTTAATAATTGAAAGGCTTTTAGTGGAGCTGGCTGAAGCTTTTGATTTTTTCTCTCTGTAATGCCCCTCCCATAGAAGCCTCCTTTGATAAACATCTATCTCACTGGAGAAAGGTTTGGTTTGACTGTCCCTGGGGGACTAAGATGCGCAGCCACAGTGGTCTCCTGGTCTCATGACCATCTCAGCTTACTCCCTTTCTCACCTGTCAAGTAACAGTCTCTGTCTAAAGGGTAGAAATATGTGTTTCTGAAGAGCTGAGTCAAAGGAAGGGATAATTCTCTTTCAACTCACCCTATATTACTGGTCATGGACCCCGTGGGAGGTCCCTGAAACCAGAGAACTCAGCTGCTTATGGGAGTGTCTCTATGTCTTTAGTTTAGCAAGAATCTTCGCTTTAATTCTTCAATTAAGTCAGCTCATCTGCCAAGTAACTGGGTCCAGCCTACTCCATTTGGGAAACAGTAGCAGGCAACTGGGGTAATAACACTTCCCATTGCACAGGTAGAGCCCTAAAATACCATGTCAGCGTGCTTGGATGGAATTACATGTGAATGAAGAGCTGACATGGTGGGTACCTTTCTAGTTTGATGGGAAAGGAGAGAGGGGCTGGGGCAAAAATGGGTAGGGTATGGAAAAGGAATCTTCTCTGTTATTAATCTTGCACCAGATTTGTGCTTGACAGCTGTTGGAAGGGTCTCTAAGGAAGCCTGTGGGAATATAGCAGTAACATAAACATTGGGTGGGCTCTGAAAAGGCAAAGTAGTAAAAGACAGTAGTTGTTACTCTCAAACTGGAGTTCTCTGTCTCATGCTTCCTCCCTCACGTGCTCTAGCACACTTATTTTTCCCTCTCCCTCCCTCCTCTCTACTCTTCTCCCCCATCCCTTTGCATACCTGGGCTGAATCTAATGAAGATGCATAAAAAAATGTTTCCATTCTGTGAAATGCAATCCATCAACACACACTTCATATATATTGTGCAGAAATGAATCCATTTCAGCCAGGAAGGCTGATAAATCAATTTAAGTGGAAGATTTTTGACAGTTTAATTCAAATTAAGTCCACTTTGTTCAATTAGAGAGTAGCTGGAGGGGTGGTGGCAGGAAACAAACAGGATTACTAGAACAAAACCTGCTTTTTTTTCTTAGTCTGAAACCATCTGTGGACCATTTTTCTTAAAGGAAGGACAGTGCAATACTTTTTTTAAAGCCCAATCTTTATTTTGCACAACTTTCCTGCCCCCCCTTTGAGTGTGCTGCAGCAGTGCTAGGAATATTTTAACACGAAAGGTGAGGAGGGTATGGAAGAAGTGGCCAGGTCTTTCTGCATTTAAGGGTGGTGGTTGCTGCAATGCCCCTGAAGTTCTGCTGTGGGTGTCTAGTACCTTAGAACAATGACAGTAAAATGAACTTTGAAAAAACCTCCTCCCCAGTGTTAGACCACACCATGTGTCTAAGAGACACATTCCTGTGGGTCAAACTTATAGGCAGCTTTTGTTTGCCTCACAGGCAGAGTTGGTATAGACAACTACTGGTGAGTGCCAATTCTTTAATTACCCATACAGTTCCCCCCTTACAGTGTCATAGACAAGCGTGCAAACACAGTTTGTTTGGATATTCAGCCTGTTCTATGCTACATTCCTGCAAAACATCGACTTTCTCTGTGAACACAAAATAGATGCTTGCAGACAGTTCAGTTCTAGGAGTTAAAGCTGGGGAAATGTGGACATTCAGCTAATGGGATTAAATTCAGCCTAGTTACTTGTTCTATTCTGTGAAACTTGGTGAGTCAATTCAGAATTCCCAGTGATCTAGGTTAAGAGAGACGTCGAATCCCAGATGTTTTAATACCTGAGAAAGCTATATTTTAGTGATTATTGGGCAATACATTTAAAATCTGAATGACAGACCTGGAAAGCAGCATCTGCTTTTCTACTTTCTAACATATTTTCTCAGCCAAACTGAGGTTTTCAAGTTCACAGTGCAAAATATAACTGAATTTCATCCATGTTTGCAGACTCACTAATGCTTGCCACGTTCGGATTGGCAAAAACCTCCCAATTCTTTTTTTTTTTTTTGCAACAGTTTTGCAAAACTGAGTCCTTGTCACTGACAGATGGAAAACAAAGACTTCTGCTGTTAGAAGGATAAAGTAATTCATGGGATTTTAGTTAGTTTTTCTTCTACTTTCTCATCTAAAGATGGTGAGCAGCACGGGAAATGTGCTTTTTCTTTTCCTTCTGACATACAGATCTCTTCAAAAAAAAGAGAATCCTTTATGCAAGTAGTGAAGTTGACAGAAAGAACATCTAGTACTGGACAAAAATTACCAGATTGTATTACTAAGCAACTGAGTAGATGCATCAGCTTTCACAGAAAGGATTGAACTTCACTTCCCTTGTTACTGGCTGACTGGTTCTCGACTAATCCAGACCTCAAAAAAGCAAAGCTTTTCACCAAGTCTTGTATAAGAGCAAAGTAAGATGTTGGTGGAGGCAAAGATTTTAGTTCTAAATAACTACAGCAGATAGATGTTTTCCCTGGACAGTGTCTGCCCTGTGACACTCAAGTTTAACAAGTCCCTTTGGTCTCTCTGAGTGTTGAATGTACTGATGGATGAAAAGCTGGACATGAGCTGACAAGGTGTGCTCCCAGCCCACAAGGCCAACTGTATCCTGGGCTGCATCAAAAGAAGTGCGACCAGCAGGTCATGGGAGTTTGATTCCACTCTACTTGGCACTGGTGAGACCTCACCTGGAGTCTTGCATCCAGGTCTGGAGTCCTCAGCACAGGAAGGATCTGGTCCTGTTGGAACAGGTCCAGAGGAGGCCACTAGAGTGATCTGAAGGTCAGAGCATCTTCCATACAAGGACAAGCTGAGAGAGTTAGGGTTTTCCAGTCTAAGGAGAGACCTTAGAGCAGCTTTCAGTACTGAAAGGGGCTCCAGGAAAGCTGGGGACAGGCTTTTTAGCAAGGCCTGTTGTGACAGGACAAGGAGGAATGGCTTTAAACCTAAGAAGGGGAGATTTAGACTGGCTATAAGGAAGAAAGTTTTTACAATGAGAGTGGAGATGACTGGAACAGGTTGCCCAGGAAAAGAGTGGAGGCTCCATCCCTGGAAACTTTCAAGGTCAGGTTGGACGGGGCTCTGAGCAAACTGATCAAGTCAGCTGGTGAGGGGCTGGAGAACAGGCCTTATGAGCAGCGGCTGAGAGAGCTGGGGGTGTTTAGCCTGGAGAAGAGGAGGCTGAGGGGAGACCTCATTGCTCTCTATAACTACCTGAAAGGAGGTTGTGGAGAGGTGGGTAATGATCTCTTCTTCCAAGTGACAGGGGACAGGACGAGAGGGAATGGCCTCAAGCTCCGCCAGGGGAGGTTTATGCTGAACATTAGGAAAAAAAATTTCACAGAAAGGATCATTGGGCACTGGCAGAGGCTGCCCAGGAGGGGGTCGAGTCACCTTCCCTGGAGGTGTTTAAGGCACGGGTGGATGAGGCACTGAGGGACATGGTTTAGTGTTTGATAGGAATGGTTGGACTTGATGATCCAGTGGGTCTCTTCCAACTGGTTATTCTATGATGCTATGATTCTAAGTCAAAGATGTCCCTGCTTGTGAAAGGGGGTTGGACTAGATGACTTGTAAAGACCCCTCCAACTGATAGCATTCAATCCCTTTCTGATCCTGTGAATGGCAATTTTATAAGATCTGCTTCTACCAGTGGCCAGAGGAACAAAAGCAGGTGAAAACAAGAAGATATCCAAAATGTTGGTGATGAAGCATTTCCCCTCACTATTTCTTTTCCTCCAAAAACTAGGTTGTTTGCAACATAGACCCTGTTTTCACTGGAACTGTTCTTATTTTTGTTGCCTGTGTATTTGCAAAGGGGAAATAGGTGATCAAAGCATGATAATTTAAATGATTTCCCAGAAGGGAAAACAAACAAACAAATACTTAAGTTAATACTTGGGAAAGAAGTGCTTTAAGAAAATAAAATGTATTGTCAGATGGAAAGCTGGCTTGGTGGACTGACAATCAAAGAAGATGGTTGAGAGAGTGGGTAAGAGAGAAATATGAAAATGAACAGAGACTTCTGGCATATGGGCAAAGTCTTTATTTCCCTGTACACGTGTCTTTCCTCCCCTTTTAGCCTTTTTTTTTGGCAGCCCAGGGTGGATGGAAAGGTGCTGAGTGCCTGCCTCAGAGCGGCTGCACTACAGGTTACAAATCTCTGGTTGCCATTAAGAGGTCAGAGGGCTTCACGTCTCGGCCCCTTGGAGAGGAGTCAGTCTTTACAGCTTCGGCTTCATTTCCAAACCTCTGCACTATGTCCCTCGCCTCGATTTGCTACACTTCTTTCAAATGAATTTATAGCCCTATAAATGGTGAATCATTGTGTATAATAAAGAGCAGAACAGATTTGAATGGTATCCAATTTAATAATTACTTGAGTAACTCAATCATTTTCAGATATGTGGCTTCAGTGTCTGCAGACCTTGAAGACCTGCTTGGAGCATGTGACAGACACGATAGCACTTTTTACTGCTCTGTTACTAAACCAGTCCTTCACAGACTCTGCACACACTTGCCCTACATCTTAAAACTTCAGAAAAATTGTATTCATCTTTGGAATGTTTATCTGGACTTGGGGAAGGATGTGCAGAGGCCTTGTACTTGCATTTTCTCATATTTGAGGCCCTCTTCTTGGGCCAATTATGAGAAATGTCTGCCTCTGTGCTCTGATAAATGATGCATTTAAAGCTCCAGTTGGCAATGTTTAAAATGCAACATCCTAGCTCCCAGACTTTTTAAGGCCCACAGTGTTTCTTAATGGGCACTGAAAATAGCTCTCCTCTAGTTTGCATTCTTACGTTCGATTTTAACAAGGCTCTGCTGAGCTATGGATCCACAGCACTTGCAGAATCTTGCAAAGCAAAATTCAAAAGTTATTTAGCCCTATGTCCAGGATTAACAGTCGGATCCCACTGGGATGTCCTCACTGGTGCAGGTGGGTCCTTTCACTAATTGGCAAAATTTTAATGCTGCAACAAAACTGACCTCAGGCTGACCAAGTAAAGAAGGTGATTAAATCCTAAACATAGTCTTTTCAGAAGTTTTCCTGCTTTGGAATAAAATACAGCCTCTTAAGGACTCTGTAATTCAAATAGTTTCAATGGATCCAAGGGAGCATATTACCCAGGATGCTGGGCATTATGGAACACAACTGTTACATTCTCTACCCCAAGAACAGCTAAAGCTGCTGAGAAGTCACTGTGAAAGCCTGGGAGAAGTGACAGCTACCACGTGAGATGGTCCTAGCACCTGTGTGAGAGCAACCCTCACACCTGCACCAGAATTTGTAGTGCAAATTCCACTTTCTCATCATGGGACTGCCAAAATTTGCTCTGCCTTGAAATTCATCATGCAAGATATTAGCCTCAGGATGAGTTTGGGGACTTGGTTATTCACAGTCGTTTTCAGCCTGCCCAGGGGCATCGCCTGAGAAGGGCAATTTCCCAGTCGAAGATTCACTTTGTTGGTGCAGAATGCACACCTGCACTGGGGCCTCTGCAGCTGAATAACAGCTATTTAAATACTAATATTTTTTTCTAATAATTTGGCAGAGGTTAAAAAATGAGTCACTGAAAACAAATGAGCCGCTATTCTTTTCTATCATCCTGTTAAACCACAGGTTTTAGTGGAATAAATCCCAATTTTCAGTGGTCTAAAAGGCCAGGGGTCCCTGGGTTGATTTGACACACAGAGATTTCTGTGACTCAAAGAAGCAAATATCAGCCTTCTCAAAATTTAGCCTTAGGTATCAAAACCTTTGACTCCTAGTGTTCCCTCCTATGAAAAGGGAATGCTCCCAGTAGTTCTACAACGCACCCCATTCATTTTTTAATGTGCATACATTATCACTCTTTTTTATATAATGCACATTAATATTTTAAGTGAATAAATTTCTGAAAAGAAAAGTTTTTTCTTCTGGAAAATTCTGTTTCTTATATTTATCTATGTGGTCTGCTGAGGGCCAGTGTGTAATAGATGACCAAGTGGTTCATATCTGTGCATGGATCTTTCTTTTGGAAAATGAACTGTGTGATAGTAGTATATAGTATCTGCTGTGATTGCAAGCAGAGAATGCTTTTTTATACCCTTGTACTAAATCTCGGCTGTTTAGTAACTATAAATTTTAATAAAAATAAAATCAGAAGGGAAAGAACTATGGCCTGCAACTAGTACGTGATTTGTTTCAGCATTAGGAAGATATTTTTTTTAGCACATAGACTTAAATTCTCTGCTAGATCTGGGAAAAGCACATGCATAACTTAAAACATTAGAGTAATCACATTGCAGCCAGACTTGCAAGTCATTGCAAAAAAAAAGAAATGAAGTCCTTCTGCTATGAACTCCTATGAAGCCCAAGGATATTGGGAGTTGCCCACCTATGTGTGCATAATCACACCAAATTCAGAGCAGATTACGTGCCCACAAGGACAGGTTTAGCAAACAAACTGTGGTGTTAGCACTGAAGAGAACTTTGGATGATCTGAGCTTCTGTGGACATTAATTGATGTTTCTGGTGTTCTGGGGCAGTTGAGGATGCATCTCAAGGCTTCCAGACAGTTTTATATGGGGGTCTGCCTGGTAAGAAAGTATTTTATTCAGCTTTGCATCAAGTGAGAGTTCCATTGGTTTTCGAAGTGACACCACAGGAGTGTGCGGTATAAATCAAGGTAGGCAAGTGGGTTATCAGTACATGCACTGAGCTACTTCACCTTGTCAAAGATACATTGGACACCTGTAGGGCAAGGCTTGGTGGGCGGCAGTGATGGTGGAGGTGGGGAGAGGGCTTTCCATAGGGAATATTTTTCACAGTGTAAGGACTTTTGAGAAAATTAATGTGAAACATTAAAAATGTACCTTTTAAAAAGGGAATTCATTTTTTAAGCACAATGAGACACTTCAGGTGGTGTAGCAGTGTTGAGTAATGCACATTGGAGTTATTTAACTTCATCTCATGCCTCACTATTCCCCAGGGGCACCCATTAATCAGTGTTACTAGGCAGTTTGTCATGTCCTTTTGCTTAAATAATATCCATACCAAAATACAAGTAATGCATGCACCTGGAAATCAGTGGGAGATCTGCCTGTGTTAGGACAGAATGATCTGTGCTGGAGGACACAGAAAAGTTGAAGGACTCCTGTTGTCTTCCACGGACTTTGTGTGGTACCGTAGCAGATTGCTTGAGTTAGCATGTATACTACAATGGGAAAATCTGCCAGCCACCACAGTTAAACTAGATCATTCTGAACAATAAAGCTATAAATAAGTTTGCAGGAAGATGTGACCTCAGCCTCAAGATATCACATTGCCTTGGAGTGCAAGCCTCAGCCTTCCTGCCAGATGAACAGGGCTTTTGGGTATGTGTGAATGTGTATTTGCAGCTCATGTGGGACAACAACACCACACCTTCCGCACCTGCATGTTTGGCCAAACCAGTTCTGACAACACTAGTTCTTGGGTAGATGATTTATTTTTGCTTTTTGCTCTCATGGCTGAGACCTGCTGACAAGGGTGTGGACTGACTCTATAGTGCACTGAGGAGATGTCAAGGACTGTGTTTCAAACTAGACAAACTGTTCTTTTTGTGGGACAGTTAAGGAGGAATTTCTTCACTCTAAGAGTGGTGAGGATTGGAAAAGTTTACCCAGGGAAGATGTGGCTGCCCCATCCCTGGAGGGGTTCAAGGCCAGGTTGGATGAGGCTTGGAGCCCCTGATCTAGTGGGAGGTGTCCCTGCCCATGGCAGGGGGATTGGAACTGGATGGACTTTAAGGTCTCTTCCAACCCAGACTATTCTATGATTTTATGATTCTGTGATTCTGTGACTTTATGACATAACATGTGCCTGCTGAAAGCCTGAGCAGTCGCATGACCCACCAGAAACTGAAAAGGCATATTTAATTTTATGAACAAACTCATGTACTGCAAAAACTAATGCATTTCAGCAGGGAAACAAAATGAGACGTTCTGCTAATAATAACTGCCTGCCATTGCCTCTGATAGGTGGCATCAGTAATTTCCCATATCTCAGGATCTGTGGGAGCATCACTTTCATCTGTCTATCCACACCCACAGCTACCCCAGAGATCCCCTCTTGCCAAATGAAAAACTTAGCAGATCTTTACGTAGTTTCCTTTCTCATTTGTCAGCTTTATGTTTAGACTGGATATCTGAAGGTTAGATCACTGCAGGCCCTCATCAGACCAGGAAATCACCTAATTCCCTCCTCCCCCAGCCAAAAGTTTTCTCTAAGTTGTTAAGCAAAATACAGACAGCATGGCCTGCCATTCCTGCAGAACTCGCTGGCCTTCCAACTCCTGAAATAACTGGCAGACCTGTCAAAAATGACCTTCTTTCAACAACATCTCTCTCTTTTTTTATTACCCCCTCCAGGTAGGGGGTGGGGGAGGTTGGAAAACTGTAAAGATCAAGTCACAGCTGCATGTGGTACCTAATTAAACAAGTGTAAGAAAGCAGAGAAAGGTCAGGTTGTCAAAAATCATTGCTGTATCTTTACTGGATTGTATTTAGAGACTGATAGAAGCAAAGAAAATAACTCAATAAAGGGAATGAGTTCAGAATAACAAACTGACTCCAGGGACAGGCTAGTTTTGAAAAGCAAAAGGCTAAGGCTTCAAGATTTATGTAGATATATATGTTGTATCTGTTTGTGTGAATATACATGGAAACAAATCCAAGGGAAACAAGCCCTGGAAATGAAAGGAAAGGTGTTTGCAAAGAGTAAACAGACAACATTAAAATGGAAAGGAGATGGAACAGGAGAAGTTCAAACAGGAAAATTAGCAGAAATCAGAGGCTGAAAATATGCAGGCACAAGCAGATAAATGGAGAAGGAGCTGAGGAAATAAACTGAGGAGAGGATAGGAAGGGGAAAAGTGTAAGAAAACAGAAAATGCAATCACAAAGCAAGAGGAGGAGGCCAACATGATGATGCCAGGGAGAGGATTCAAACTAGGAGTGAAAGGGCTCTAATTACCTGCTGTAGTTGCTGTGAGGTATGATGGGGACATGCCCATTTCATCTGTGCTTTGAGAGCTCTGGGGGACTTTTGGAGACACCAGCCCATGCAGACAAGACCTTTGTGCTTCCACCTGCTTTGCCTTTCCTGCCATCATCCCACCCTCCTTTCCTTATCTCAGTACCCGGGGGGAGACGTGCAGTAGGAGGCAGGATCCTGGGGAATTCTGTGCTTGTGTCTCATTGACCGCTGAACTCTTGCCTACGTGCTGGGAGAATGGGTCACTGCTGCCCTTTTGACACTGTTCAGGGAGGAGAATGCTAGGAAGGGAAAGAGAAATAGGAAAGAAAATTGTCTCCTTGTGGAGGAGGAAAGCAAAGCAAACCAAATATCTCACACTATTGTATTACTTGATGATACAGTTTACTAGCAGTCTAAAAAAGATTACACAAGCAGAAAGGTTTTGAAGGCTTTCTGTTTTCAAACATGTCTCTTCATTTGTTCTTCCAGGGTTGGGCTCCAAAGATTTGCTTCTTATGCCATCATTTAAATCTTTTGTAAATCCTGCTACGATAGCACCTGTAGGAAGGAAGAAGCTGTTATAGGGGGTGAAAGATCTTTCTCATCGTGACAGGTCAGAATTTTTCCTCTTCTGTTCCCCCGTGAACAACCTGGCAAAAGACAAACATGGTATCTTGCATTTAACAAATTGACAATGCATTTAAATAGTGTACCGCTGCAAGTATAATTGCAATTTGTTGTAATTTCGCCTCCAAATTCCACCCTGACACAGTTGATTTATTTTGCAAATCAGTGCATCTGGAGCGTGTGCCCTGTCACATTATGGGCCTTTGATACAGATCCTTTGTCTTATAACAGGGAAAATAATTAGCTTTCGGACAAGCTTGAGCTGTGATGTCAGAAGTTATCCATGGCTGCTGAAAGAAGTTATTAGTGCTGATCTAATGAAGGTTCCCTGGCAAAGCTCTGCCTCTTTACTAATTTATCTCTCTGGGATTTTAGCAAAATTAAAAAAAAATGAGGTAGGTATAAAAAAAATTATTTATTTATACATTAAAAAGCTCTATATTTGTATGGCATAAACCTCAGTCGCATTGTTGCTAAGAACTATAGACAGCTGAGAAATAAACAAAACAGAAGGCATTACTTTGTTCCAGTATAAACAACACTTTCCTCTCAGCAGAGAAATGTTTGGGCATTTTTTTTTTAATTAACTTTTTTCCTCCCTCTTCCTACACCCCTCCTTGAAATTCGCAGCGCTCATTGACAAGTCTGGAAATTATGATTATTAGAAGTGTCCATTTTCCTCCAAGCGTCACCAGTAGAGACATCCTCCAGTGTCACATATGCTGGGGGGACAGATCCTTCCCTTGCTGTCCCTGCCCAACACTAGGAGGAATTTCACTGCAGTCGAAGCTGTTTCTCCCCTGCAAAGTGAGAATATGCCCAGGGAGAATCACAGCCCGTCGCCTCTGTCGAAACATCAAGTCCCTAAAGTGATTGTGCTGCACGATGGTAAATATTATGGGAAGATACGGAGCGGGATGGATTAAAAGCATCTGGCTGGATCTATGGAAGGTTTGATTTCACCCAGGAGGAATGAATGAATGCAGATCACTCCGAGCCTTGAACGTCCGAGGCATAATCTAATTTCTCAATGTAGTCAACCAGTGGAAATTTGCAAAATATGGACTCTATTGGGAATCTGGCGGAGCTGTGTCTGATTAGCATGTGCAACTGTTCAGCGGCAGGTTTTTGTGAGCATTTAGTCTCTGCTTTAAACAGAATCATCACCAGCTGGTTATTTTTTACTGTTATTAGGTTAGAAAATAGCACTGAGGTATACAACAGTAATCATGAAGCTGTGATGCCAGGGAAAAAATAATCACGTTAAATTGACCTTCATGAATAAAGAGTGAGGTTCCATTTCACCTCATTTCTGTTCATTTTAAAACCAGCATTAGCTTTTCTGGCACATAATTTTTCATTGTTTGCTGAGCATGGCTCGATTAGAATGATTCACTGTCTTTAATATTAGTGATTATGGTCCATTTCAATTACACAATGTGTTATAGTTTGTTGTATTACTCTCCTGCCATGTCCCTGTTCTCAGTTCCTCTGGGGGAAGCAAAAAGAGAAAGAGAATAAGATGCTGAAAGAGGGAGCTGGGGAAATGACCCTCTTTCCTAAACAGAATCCCAGTGGACAAGCCACAATATGTGCTGCTTGTGCTTACGTTTAAAGAGTTTCAAACCCAGATTAACTTGCATTCTCCAACCCACCACTTGAGACTCTGCCTGTTGGACACCTATCTGTCTGTTCCGTGTGTTTAGAGAAAGCAAGCAAGGCAATGAATGTGACGTGCTCTGAGCATGCAGTTTGGACTCAGGTAGGATTTGGGAGATTTAAACAAGTGACAGATTATGGATTGTTCCTTTTTGTTGTGGATGTCTGTGGAACCATGATGTTCACAGCAGATCACATTGTGCAGCGCTGTGTTTAGGGCATCGCAGCCCCGGCAGAGGTAGTCAGCATGCTGCCCAGCTAAAGGACTGAGGATTTGGTCTCACTGGAGAAGAGAGCTCTGCTGACTGTCACGCTTGTATGGTGAATCCTCATGGAAATTGTGTGCCTGGCTATTGGATCTATGACAGGGCTGAAAATCCAGCAGGATAGGGGTCATACAAGGGTAAAAGATTGATTAGACTTTCTGTGGTACCCTGCTGCTTCGAGGGACTGGGCTTCCATGCTGCTCCACTCCATCAGTGAACCACAAGTGACACACGGGCTGCTCCAACTCACCCCTCTCTGGCTGATCCTAGTGGTCAGACTTGGAGTGTTCCCTGAGCTTTTGCAAAATGTACCCGTGACGCAGGGAGACTAAAGCTTGGGCTTTCAAAACTCCTTTTAACTTGAGCGTCACCCTTGATCTTCCAGAAATACTGGGTGATATGTGAACTCAGGATTTGACAGAGTCATCATTCATGTGTTTTAACAGGGAGAGATGCAGTTAGTGATTGATGGGAATGGTTGGACTTGATGATCCAGTGGGTCTTTTCCAACATGGTGATTCTATGATTCTATGAATACGAAGAGCCAGATGCTGGAGAGCTTCAAGAGCTCAGAAAAGAAAGGTGAGTAACTGACCTGTATTTTCAGGTGTTCCTCCAGGCTCTAGGAGTCACTGATCACCTAAACCTTGAAGCGTGAGGTGCCTCTGTAGATGAAACTGAGAACCTTTCTCACGCAAAGATGAAACTCTATAGGAGCGATACCAAGTATAGGGAAGATTAATTGGGAATAAGATAAAGCATGAAGCTGGTACCAAGCATATCAGAATAAACATAATTAAAAGACCAGGTGCTTTGAACCAGAATCTTGAGCATGTGAGAAAGCAGGGCTGGAAAAACCTGCCTGGGAATAAGAGCGTGGGTGTGAAAGAGACAAAAGAAAATATCCTGTTTGTCTTCTTAGTTCAGGAACCAAAGGACTGTATCAATCTGCTTGAAAGAGAGAAGTCAGTGTACTTTCCTAATTTGACTTCTGTATGCCATGCTGATTAAAAGAATATAGTTAGAGAAAACTGCGAGGTCTGCATCTCCTTCATCATCACACAACTCTCCCTCTATTATTTCATCAGTCTTTACCCACAGAGGTATTTCCAGACAGAGTCAGAACTGATTCCATGAGATTAAATCAGTAATGCTCCACTGAAACCAGTAACTATGAAAGAGGGGTAAGATTTTGTTTCCTTTTTTCATGGTGGAATCTGTTGCATTGAAAACATCATTAGAGGGTACTTGTTACTCATTCAAGCATGAGAATTTGAGTGACAGGGGAAAGCATGCCCTCTTCATATAACATCCTTCTTTTCACCTTTTGATTTTGTTACACTTTCTCACTTGCCAAGGAAATTGCATATGTGTGGAGGAAAGGAAGAAGGGATTTGACACATTTAATGGACATTTATAAGGGCTGCAAAGCATTTATTATAGTAGTAAATGAATTAACTAATTATAGGTGACCATTAAATTGTGGCTGCACTCAGAGCAGAAACTCTGTAAAATTAGCTCAGTTTTGTTCTACTGGTCTGCTCTCTTGACCAAACCATGTTCCAAACCTCATAATGTAAATCCAGACCAATTATTCTGACTTGGTGAAGTTATTCTCAGTGTTCTTTGAGACAACTGAGAGCCTGGTCTTCACATCTCACATGCTTACTTCTGCAGTGAAAACAAATGTTTTTTTCTCTTATTACCACACAGAGGATGAAGTTGTAGGCAAAGACCTGGAGACAGCCTCTTAGTTCTTTACTGAAAGTGGTTACACCTCTTGCATTCAGGCTGGGGCTCTAAACCAACTACAGCTTAGAAAGAGAGGAGGTTTTTGGGAAGATTTGAATCTATCACAACTGATACAGTGAGTTTATTGCTGAAGCTAAAGAAAGAAATTAAGGTAATAACAGTCATAGTAAGGCTACTACCCTTGGATATGGAGGAGCTGTAGTGGGAAACAGAGACTCCTACTTCACTCTTATGGGTTGCAGATGACATAAAAGCCCATTGCTGAGTAAGAATAACATGATATGGTGTCTGGAAACAAAACAAGGAGTTTGGCATGGAGGGGAGAGGTCCTTGTAAAAAACACTTTTACTTTGAAACTTTGCTCATGTTTGCAAGCCTGGCAGAGCCTCATTCAGGGAGGGAGTCTCTAAGTGCAGTCCTCATGATATGAGTGTTTGGGCATAGCTAAACCTCTCTTTCCATTGAATATAAGCTGAAATGAGGTGCTAAAATTGTTATAGAAGCACATCCTCAAAAAATCCTGAAAATAACTAAATCTGTGAAAACAGCATGGCCAGAATGCCAATAGGAAGAACACACTCTTTGAGACAAAGATATGAGCAGCAGGGAGAAATGAAAAGAGGCAAAAAGGTTATGAATGGCAATTAATAAATGTTGGCTTCAAATGAGTTCTTCAACTAAACAGCAGAAAAGACAAACCTACATTTCTGACTAGAAACATCTTGCTATGTCCCTGTCTATGGCCAGATCCAAATAAAGCAGATGAAGTCACTTCATCAGGAATGACGCAAGTGTTATTGATGGATAGTGCTGCGTAGCATCAGGAAAAGGGCTCTGATGTCAGCAGAGCTCATCCTTAGTAGAGGGGTATGCGTCTGCCTTAACATTATGAAGCTCTTTCCTTGGAACAGAGATGTCTATCCAAAACCAAAAATAAAGAGGGGATCAGTGAGGGAAGGGAAATACCCACTGTCTCTGATTGGAATATTTTTTTGTCTTGTAAAAAATATCTTAATTTTCACTTATATTCCATGCTTGTAGCTAAGGGCCATTAAAACTAATAAAAGTAAATCATTTGTGACAGATCTTAGAAAACAGTTTCTGCAATGCACTGCACTCTCAAATGCTCATTAGAAATAGTGGTTTTCTTTTCGGAAGAATGCTTGCTGAATGCTTAAAATGTGTTGCTTCCAACTTTTGACAACTAGCACAGGCTATGAGAAGCTTTGAAGCAAATGTTTGACATAAAAAAGATGGTCTGATGCTATATCAAATAAGATTGGGGAGGAAGCATCAAAGCAGAAAGCATTAGGATGAAATGCAGTTGGAGGAAAGAAAACCAACACTCTCATTTCTGATTTTACATTTTCTAGCATCAATATAAACAAGTGATTTGCATTTGTTGAGGACGCTAGATTCAATTCTTTACAAAGTAGAATTAAACAGGGCCTCCTCCCCCAAATCTTTTCTGATAGCGTAGGGTAAGGCAAGAAAAAAATTGTTACTTACACAGTGATGGATGCCAAAAAGAAAAGTGAGTCTCTTTGACAATGGGATGACACCTGTTTTCCTCTTCCAGCCTCCATTTTGAGTGAAAACTGAAGATGTCCTTTTATAACAAAGTCTCATGGTCCATTCTGAACAAAATCCCTGCTAGAAACCAGCACAGGTTGAAAAAAAAACTCCACCACACTGTAAAATAAGAAGTATGTCAAGCATCTTGGCTTAACTCCTTAGAGGGTTAGTGAAATAAATGTTTCATTTGTTTTACATGGTATTTTTGTTAAATACACTTTGAAGTATCTTGTACATTGATCTAACTAGAGCACTGTGATCTTAACCTCCAGAACAGAGGTGAACCATTGCCAATAAATTTGGATTATCTGAAATACCCCTGATTCATGTGAGTGAGGTTTCACCTAGTACTTCTGCTAAAGGGACAGTCAACTAGTTGGAATAAAACCCACAAAAACAGGTCTTGTCGAAACATTTCTTCAGACAGGAAGGCATCAGCCCAGGACTCTCAGATGTAATGCTCAGGCAGGTATTTCCTGGAGACGTGCTCCTCAGCTACTCATTTCTGGCTCTAATTTATTCAGACACTTCAACATGTGGATATGGCTCAGGAGAAGACCTCCAGATGGTCTTTGGTTTTGCCACTGTACTATTGTTTTCAAAGAGGATTTAGAGTTGGTTCCTAAACTTGAGATCATGAGAAACAGGCAGTAGGCTTATTAATGAAAAGCTACAAGAACATACAAGAACAGCATTATATAAATGCAGGGAAGAGGCTTCTATACACTAGCCAGGTCAAACACTAAGTTTGCAGCCTTGGACAGTTGCAATACAAATGAATTTACCTCGCATTTTAATTTCTAGTTATTCCACTTTGACTATACTCTGCACAGAGCAAGTTAACACAGCCATCATGTAGTCCTGCATCTTATGTTTCCCATCCATATATTACTCCTTCTGTCTCGCCTTTGGCCCGCAGTCTCTCTCCATCGCTCGATCAGTTTTCATGGTCATTCAAGTCGTAGGGGTGATTTGTTCAGGTAAAATGGAAAATTGAAATGGAACGGGCGCTGGATACAACATCATCCGCTTTTTCTATTTTGTCAAAGTGCCGTGGCTGTTCATTTTTTCATGGTCATGAGTTGAAATAAATTAAACTTCCCAGAGGCGAAACTTCTCTAAGATCAAATTGGAATATATTGATTAGGCTCTTTGAGGGCTGATGGATTGGCCTCTTATGCTTTATAAACACATTTACCAACACGCTCTCAGAAACAGTTGCTTAGCACTGGGCAAACTGATCGTGTTTATTTAGAACCGTGACAGTGGCGTACACCTGTAGCCCTCATTCTGGCCAATAAAGTCTCACTTCCTGATTGATGGAGACAAGTTGAGCTGTCTGGTTGCCTGACTCCTAGGACTGGTCCCAAAGGTTGCTAGGCTGATGGAGTCCAGCATAATGCATCAATGTCAGTAAAACAACTTAGCATGTCATTGAGAAGATCTGATCAGCAAGCACCCCGGAGGAAGGATGAAAGCAGTAAACTGGAAGATGTTTTGAGTGCTTGTGATAGCAAAGGGGACAGCGAGTCCCAGAACAAGGGAATTTTGAAAGAGCATGTATACTAATAACTTTAGAAGCATAACGCTAGAGGTGGATGAATGCAGTTACTGGCCAAATACATGCAGACACAAGAGTCCCAGAAAGCAAAGTTTGGATGTAACTGACTCATATGAATAGCTGGGAATAGAATCATGGATTTCACACAATGAGAGAGAAACACAGAACTGAAAGTTACATCCCATCAGCCAGGTCGAAGGCACAAGCAATGAGTGGTCCAGAACGACCCCAGCCTGCCTTTTATTTTCCATTCTCAATCTGCAGCTGTGATTTAGAAATCATCTTCGGAATAAGAAATCTAAGAGAAACATAAGGAGAGGTTGGCAGTGAAGGACAAAGATAAGAGTTAAGAACTGTGAACTGGAACTTCACCAGATGGAGATGAGGATTCAGACACTGGATTTGTGGAGGCAATGTCAGGAAGTCTAATAGTCCAAGGACTAAAAATTAGGTTTCCAGTTTCTTCAGAGAAAAAAAAAATGCAGGCTTATTAACATAAAAACATGGTCTGCTGCTGTATCAAAAAGAAGCAGTAAGAAGAATCAAAGCAGAAACATTTAAATGAAAGAAGGCATCTTGCTCCTATCATTCTCTAAAGGTATCTGTAGCTTTTCCAATCTCAGTTGCTAGTCAGAATCAGAAAGAGTGGGTGGCACTTGAGCACTTTTCTCAGTCTCTCATTGAATCTGTGTGGATTAGACCATGTGGGATGCCAACCTGCTCAGATATGTCTTGGTGACATCTAACAGGCTGGTTTATGCCATAGCCCAGTGTAGCGTGGGAAAGAGCTTTAAGGGAGCGTAAGTCAAAGAGCAGAATTTTGCCTTCAGGTTCCTGCCGACAAACAACTTGACAGGGTGTTTTCTTTCCAACTGAGAGTAAGCAGCCTCTTCAGGGAGATAGTGATGTGTGTAATTTCCCCCAGTTCATCTTGCGCAACAACCAGAATTTGTGGTCTGCTCTAGCATACTTCAGCTGCCAGCCACTGTGCAGCTATACTGTGTGAGGTACACAAAGCTGTTCCCTGAATGATCGAGGCACAAAGAGTCAATGTGGAAGAGTTTCAGTAGGTCAGCATCTTCTGCACAGTCTAATGAAGCGTTCTGTACTGCATTATGGTCAGAAGCGTTACATTGCAGTCTAGCTCAAAATGACTCAAAGCCATACATTTTTCACCAACTGGTTTTATAGACTGTCTCCCTAAATCATACATTTTGCTCTTTAAAGTTTGCACCATCTTCCTTTGAGACTATTCCCCAGGCTAATCGCTTCGAAGACAACTTCTCAGCCTAACAGTCTTTGCTCTTTTATTCCTGTTAGTTGGCCTAAATTTTCCCTTTGCTTAATTCAACCCAATTATTTCCAGTGATACCCACTGGAGGACCCTTAACATTTTCTTTTTCCTTTATGGTGTTTTAGCTCTTCAAAGGCTTGCAGACATTTGTCCTAATGGAGAGCGGATAGAGAGTTATCTGACTTGTCGGGGAGGAGAGGTTGCTCTGTTCCGATTCCATTACAGCAGGAAACATGCTGGATATCAAAGAGAAATTTATGTAATGTATTCCTGCATTGTTCACAATACAACATCATGTTTTATGCAAGCAAAAGGAGCGTGAGGAGAGAGCGGAAGAAAACTCCATTTAACTGGCAGTGAAATGACAATAAAACGACAAATGGGGAAGCCAGCAGGAGATAAACCTTCGCTTTTATGGGCAGATTCCTCAGTTGCTATCATGAGTGGAAGGCCATTGAGCACATCCGAGGGTGGTGAGGAGGAAGGGAGTGGTGTGAGGAGGGAGTAAAAGCTCTAGGGTGGATTTAGGGGTTGCACACAATTTACGCTGCTGTATGGTGGGCACAAGGACAGAAGCCAGAAGAAGACCTTGCATCACAGAGCTGGCTCTCAGGCACAGCTCACGTCCTTGCACAGGTCTCAGTAAAAACCTGGGCAAAGCTCAGAACGGGCCACATGACACAGAGAAGGATATAAAAATGCTTTGTCAGGTGTGGCAGTTGGTTGTGGCCTTTTTGTCCTGACATTGCTGGTCACAGGCATCAGCAGCAAGCAGAAAAAAGTCTGTGAAAATGGGAATGCCCAAAGAGCCACCTCTGTGTCTTAATGAAGACAGAAGGGTTTACTCTCTAGAAAGTGATAGTCTTGTGAAGTTTTTACTTTGATTCAGAAGTTTAAAGAATTAAGACAAACTTCATAGGCTGAGAAGGTGACTCAGTTTAGGGAACATGCCATGAGATCTAATTCCTTTCATTATTTTTTGTTGCTGAAAGAAACACACACACTCACACACATATGAATAAGTGAACAGGCTTTCAGAGACAAAAGAACATTTCCATTTTGCAGCAATGATCACAATGTAAAAAGGCTTCATCACCATGGAAACAGCCCTAAGCCTCATCATATCTAATGGTGATTTTCCAAAGAAGTCCTTGAAACATCTTTTGTTTCTTGCTTTGAAGTCAAAAGAAATGGTTGAGTGCCAAGAAGAAGGCTATCAGCTCCAGATTTCCAATCACAGGCCCGGTCTCAGCTCTGCAGGCAACTCACCCTTCTCCATGCGCTTGAGGAAGGCTCACTCAAAATAATTGCCACACGCAAGTTAGCAGGGGGAGGAAAGTAAGAGGAAAATAAGAAAAAAAACCCCATATAGATATAAAACACAGGTGGCTTATGGAGAAAGATTTTCTCAACAAGTGGCAAACACTAGATTTCCATTCCCCAGACAGGATCCTCTGCAGAGGGCTCTTTTATTAACACATAAAGCAGCTGAGGTGTGAGCAGGTACTGGCTTTCCATGCTGAGCCTTCTTTTCCCTCATGGCAGGGACGCTTATCCACTGCCGTGGCAGCAGCTTTGGTGTGCCTGATTTAGGAATTAATGACCTAATTAGGAGTGCTGCAGAGAGGGAAAGGGAGGAGGGAAGGTAAAGGAGGCACCACAAGTACATTGAAGAGTTTTGCCACTGCTAATGGAGTTTCTCGCTGTTTGCAGAGGGACTCACTAAGGGATTTGAGTGAACGCTTCCTAGGTCATTTTAAAAGCTGATGGGGGATGCAACTGCACCATAAGGGAAAATAAGCAGCTGAAAGAGATGAAAATGGTTTTGGAAATGAATTCACCCCATCTCTTTATGGTCATTGTATTGACCATCTCCGAGCCCTCGGTAACGTCCCAGATGTCTTGTCATAGATAACAATGCCAGAATGGGGAAAGAAGAGCCATGACCAGTGGGACAACAAGACCAGGAGATGGTGGCCTGGACTCTTCAACACTGGTGGCTCTTAGACTGGAAAAAATGATTGGCAAACAAGAGGCTGAAAAGGGCAGCAGTGATCCCAGAAATATTACTTGCTCTGGAGAAGAAAGATCATAAGAGAGCAGTGCCCATCAGCAGTAGGTCACTATCCCTGAAAGTGCTTAAAAGACATGCAGAAGTGGTGTTTAGGGACATGATTTAGTGGTGGACTTGGCAGTGTTGGGTTTACAGATGGACTCAATGATCGTAAAAATCTTTCCCAACCTAAACAATTCTGTTATTCAGTGGTTCAGTGAATGACTGTCAGCCCCAGCCACGTTAAGCCTACAAATGGTGCTGGGTGTACAGATGTAACTGCAACCACTGGAAATGGAAAGAGCTCAGTTACACTGAAAATTAGACTCCATGAGCCCAACTTTACAGGGCTCTGCAGAACTGTCAGGCTACTATAAAAAAAGTGACATAGACTCTATTTTTACTTTGTATGAAAAGGACCTTCTCAAAAAGGCTGTGGGATTGAAAGCTCTGATGCCTGAAAGAGCTGAAGAGTCTCAGCAATTGGTGTCTGGGACTAGCATATCTGCCTTGACCTCCGGTTATTCAGTTAGAACTAAGCAAAGAATTTGCTTTTTGTGTGTTAGTCACTTCTCCCCAGCTAAAGCAGAATTTGTCATTGAAGGAGCTTGATGAGAAGTGGGTGCCTTTTCCAGCCAGAGTATAAGACTATCATCAACTCCCTTCACTGAGACCATCAACACATTCTTTGCCTTCAGCTGGCTTTGAACCATTGACCTGGAGGTGGAAGACTTTCTATTTCATTGTCAATCCCCTGAGACCTCCAGACAAACCTCCCATCTTCCGAGGCCATGTGTGTTGCCCCTTTTCATTGCTGAAATAGCTATCTGTCCCCTTTTTCACCTGTTCCCTTATCCAGCTTTATTTCCTTGTGGAAATTAATTTTTTCTTTATACATTCAAGAGCAAAGGATCCTGACCTGAGACGATTGTCACTAATAACTTCTTCTAAACCACCTCTTAGTAAAGTGAGAGATTATTTTATTTTATTTTATTTCTCCTCCCTCCTAACAAAATTGCTCTTTAGGGAAGAATATTGTCTACAACCACATGAAGAACAATAAGATCAGCCCATATTGATACTGTAATGTATATTTTGAAGTCATGCATCTATCAGTAGAATTGAGATTTGCATATTATTTTTTATCAGATTCTAACATCCTCAAATCCAAATATTCAATGTCCTTCTACTGCTTCGAAAAGTGCAAAAGAACCTCATCCATTAAATAAATACTAGTTGCTAACTCTTGGCTCAGATCCATAAAAGCTTTGTTGTTCATTAGAAACAAGGACTTCAAATCTCAGAGCCAGCACTTGAGTAGCAACTTTACAGAGAACAAACAATAATGATAATAATAGCAATATAGAAATAAAAGATGGCAAGGTGCAAAGCAGCAGGGGTCCTACAGACAGTTCCCAGGATGTGTTTTCTTTCGAGAAGTGAAAAGATGCAGGATGCACCCATTTGAAAGTGTACGGCAATACAACCATTATTCATTAGCTGAACATGAACATTCCTCACCTGTGATTTGAGATGCAGGGAATAGGCTTTTGCATGCTTCCATCCTTGAGATACAATCATTCATGTTCTGTTCTGAAGTCTTCAAATGCTTGGCAGGCAGTCGCAGCCCTTTCAGTTCACAGGGAGAACAGACGGTTTGCCAAGAAAAGGATTCAGAACTGGATAAACATTAAACAAATACTTCAGGGAGCTTTATTTTGTTTGTGGTACATCTTTAGATTTTGCATTTGAACTCTTTGTGGAGGATTAAACTTTTGATGTGCTTGCCCCATCTACTTCTCCCTCCTTCTCCTGCCCAGTATCTCAGGTAGTGATTGTGAGTCAGGAAGACAGGGTTAGCTTGATGGGGAGATTACAGGAGATTCCAACCCCGAAGGAATTCCCTTGGAGCAGGTCAGTTACCACAGGTGGTTGAGCGCCCTTCATTCCCAGCAGGAAGGAATTACTACTCCCACTCCTCCAGGAACAGCTCAGATCCATGGGAAATGCTGAAGCATCCCCTTGCTCTTTTTTAAAGCCAGTTCCATGTGCAAATTGCACGATGTCAAAACTCGAAACTGCCTTAAAGAAAGCAAATCACTCTGTCTACCTTATGACTGCACGCAGCATAAGCTAGCTCCTCATCTCTAGTGGTGCATGTTCCCTTTGCTCAGGTCCAAGGCTACCATGCTTCTTGATCATTCATCTAACCTTGCCTGCTCCCAAGCCTGCACAACACAAGCCAGTGGCATGGGCTCAGTCACTGCTGAAATACTTTAGGACACACAAGACATTGGTCACTGAGACACAGTACAAGGTCCTACAGATGCCCTGGTCCTCTGCGTGTGCTTTTCATTCAGGCTTTTTCTCTTTGAGAAGGGTGAAAGAGACAGGCAAACTTCCTTAAGCAACCTGAGTAGATGTCCACACAAGGATAACTACAATGGAGAGCTAAGGATTCAGGTGTGTTGCATGGGATGGTGAGAAGGAAAGACTAAGCACATTTGTTCCTTAGACTGGACCAAGCAGCATGGCTCAGCAGTGAGAGGAGGCACAGATAGTTCTTAGCCAACACCGAAATCATCCTTTAGATCGGGGAAGAAAAATCATGACTAACTTTCTGTAACAGATCTAAAACAAAGATAAAACAACAACAGTGTTGTGAGACAGAAGCAGATTAAGGCATATTCCTTAAGATTAAGTAACCAATCTAAGTTGCCTATTTCTCTGTTTCTTCATCTCAGCATCAAATTTGGATGGAAAGTCAGAGCAACCAAATGTCTATTCCCTGCAGCTGCGTAAAGCAGCAGCTGGGTAGAAGAGGGATAGCAGTTTGGTACCAGTTAGGAACCAGTAAAAACTGGGCTTGTTTATCTTGGGACTTGCCCTATCTGGTCTGATTTTCAAAGCTTCCTATGATCTTTTACTGAGAAAGAAATAGGAAGTAATTATACACCTGGTTCTGGAGTTCAGTTACTCTTGAAGACATCATCAGCCTGATATTGACATCCTTTCATCACTGAGGAAAAGAAGCTAGTGCCCTTCTGCAGGCATCTCTGACACCAACAAAGCACCAAGACACCCACTTCTGAGCAAGGGTGAATCAGTGTAAGCCTCAGAGAATTATTAGATCCTGTCTATTTACATCTGCTGCACACCTGGTTCCTCCATCTTTAGGTACTTTTCTATTCTGAGAAATAGGAAATGAATAAGCAGGGAACCATCTCAGCTCTTCATCTTCTTCCTTGTCATTGCGGTGATAAATATTTTTTTGCACCAGCCATCTTTATCTTCACAAGTGATGGAGCAATGTCACCTCTCTCCATGGGAGGCCAGTCTTTTGTTCAATCATTTTCTCTTTCCCTCCCCTCGCGTTTGTGGCTAACTGAAGCATATCCTTTCCACCTCTGCTTTGATTTCTTGCCACAGTGCACCTCCTCTTGATAATCATTACCAGCAAGGGGTCACTTTGGAGATCATGGATTTCTGTTATGTGAAAAGCCAGTCTTACAAGATCAGGCTGCTTCTAACATTTCTACATTGGTTTCTTTTCCACTGTTTGGAAATCCTTGTCTTTCCTAAAGTGAGCTGTCTTCCAGGCAACAAACATATCATGAGACCAGGAGATAACTGTACTAGTGGGCAACAGAACATCATTGGCTGCAGTTCAGAGGGAGTCACCACAAACATTCAGACCTTTAGCATCTCCTGGCACCAATTCCTCCCCTGGACATGCAGAATCATTCTAGCTGCAGCTAGAAGACCATGGTATCTTGCAATTTACATGTCTCATTTAGAAAGAAAAATAAAAATAAAATCAATGGTACACCAAGGAGAACGGTGTTAATTCCACTGTAAGTACATACCACGTCTCAGAGGGCTTTGGAGCCTGCTCAATCCCAAGGCACATAGGGTCTGTGTTAGAAGATTGGAACCTGGGACTTTGTTTTGATTGTAGCAGTGTGTTAAAGTGGCAGCAGGAATGCCTCTAATCACTCATTTGAGGTCTTTAAGACCCCTCTATAGAGATGGATTAGAAGCAGGACCCTTATAATGAACAGGAAGCTATGTCCCACTGGGGCAAATTGACACAGTTAGCATCATGTGGAGGATCACATTTCAGATACGGTAGTTTTGATCTCTGTAGGAAGTTTGTAAAATCAAACCCATAGGAATTCTGATTCATCTGCAAAGGTAAAATGAACATCCTGACATAAAATCTGAACTAACTCCCATTGGGAATCTTTCTGTTTGATGGGGTTCAGAGCAAGCTGTCATTTACAGTTGTATTAATTGTGAAATGTTGTTCTTTGAGCCCAATCCTGCCTCCTTCTCCTCTTCCTCAGAGAAGTTTGACCCTTTTGTCATCATTTCTAGAGGAAAAAGAGGTGTAGGAGAAGAAAACACTTCGACACTCTGATCGTCAAGGAGGAAAGGCACTAGATTTACAAATTTTAATTACATCAAAAAATGGCCCAGGGTTCACTTGGGTCAACAGAAAGATTTGTTTATTCCAATTGGTTATAACTAAAACTTTAAGGGTGAATTTAATCATAGTTGTCATTAGCCGTCTAAAACCTGGTCAGCTTAAATCCAGGCTGAGCATCTGGAAAAGCAGCTGCTAAATGGGCCCTTCTGGGACATTGCTTCTGATCCATCCTGAACATGTGTCATCAGGTGGAATAAGATACCTAGCCCTATCCACTGGCTACAGAAAGAGTCTGTCTTAGTACCTAACTTTTAGATGTACTAAGTCTGATTAGATCGATACCACCTAAATTGTTGCATGTGGCACTTGACAGTGCAGCAGAAAGCCCATCAAATTCCAAAGAGATCTTTGACAGAAGAACGATTGAATGCACAATTCGATCCTTTATTTCTTTTTCTTTAGAAAGACCATTGCTATTGCTGCAGCTCTAACCACAGACTTGGTTTAATAAGACATGCTAATGTCTTATGACTTCTGGGAGCTCTAGACTGAACCCATGTTGATAACAGGCTTAGTCTCAGAAATGATGAATCACAAGAGGGAGAAGAGATATGAAAATTCTATTCAGTCCTTGCAAATGAAAAGAGATGTGATTGTAGAATATGTTTGGGACGTATGAGTGGGGTCCCTGTAATCAATCATCCTAAATAAACGATTTTACTTAGCATCTGTTTGAAGGTAGACAATCAGGCTAGGTATGTTTTCGCCACATAGAACCACTTGCAGAGTCTTACATCTGAATTTCTCTATCTTAGTTATTTTACATGAACCCTCATTTTATAGCATGTGAGTCCCTGGCAGATTTCAGAGAGGCTTTAGGCATGATATTCAAACCAGAATGTAACACTAGTTACATTTTACTGACTGAGTAGTTTTATTCAAAAGCAAGCAAGACATATATGGCAGAATAACACAAATAAAACCCAGCACTCATATCCTAGCTAGCACCCGAGCCACAGGAGCAGCTTCCTTGTAGTAGCTCCCTAGATGGCTTTTCTTTTCCTCATAAACTGCACTGAGTGTCCTACTTAAGGATGTTTTTGAAAGGAAAGTCCTCAATGTGGTAAATTTCTCCTAATACTATAGGGTGATTATTGGTGTTTTACTTTGATTTAATGTCTTCTAGCAAATAATCAGCCAAGCAAAACAACTCCAATAACAACAAAATCCAATAACATTATTTCAATAGACCCAGAATCACAGGGCTGGAATGGGCTGCTGGAGTTCACCTTGGCCCTGTGATAAGGCAGAAGCAGTCACTCTGGTGTCCTTTCTGGTGTTTGAGAAACCCACTCATGGCTTTCCTGCAAGGAACATCCTGTGCCCTTCCCCAGACAGCCCATCACAGCCACTCAGTCCTTCCTGGGAGAAAGAAAAAAATCCCTCTTGGGAAGAGTGGAATTCAGCCACCCCATAAGAACATGGAGAACATTATATCCCTTCCCTTCTTGCAGCAATCTTATCTATACTCAAGAATTTCTATCATACTTCACTCCCTTTCACTTCTAGAAGACAACTAGGCACAATGTTCTCTGTTTTAGTAGACTTCTAGCCATTCTCTTTGCTCTGTTCTGCATTGTCCTCAAACTGGCTCCAGGTTTCTTGGAGCCAGACAGTCCTCCAGTTGAGGTGTCACCACAGCTAACTGCAACAGAGGGTTGTTTTGTGTCTCATCAGCCATACCCTTCCTTGTATAGCCTGGTAAAATGTTTGGAGAGTAATTATCAGCTTCTCATAGGCAGTAGCCTCAGGGCCCTGCCTGAGGAACTTCTGCTTTGTTAGTTCTCTTGCACTTGTACATTTGAGTATCACAGTGCTGTATCTTGCACTTCTTCCTATTGACCTGCAGTATATACTTCTCAGACCACATTTTCTCATGTTCAACTCATTTAAAATTCCTATTCTGTGCTTTTATGCATTGCCAGCCCTCTCAGTCTCACTTGTGTATTAAACTGCTGGACCCCATTCCCTCATCCAGATCAGTCAAGAAACTATAGAGCGGCACCTCAGCCAGGACAAATTTTTATAGAATCCATTTCCTTGAATCCTCCTGCTTCAGGACAGACAACTATCAAAAGTCAGAGAGGATACCCATTGACATTACATCTAAATTGTTTTCTTGCTTCCTAATTTTCTTCCAAGAATGCTGTGTGCAAAAAGATATCAAAAACCTTACTGTCATCAAGAGAAACCACAGCTGCTGTGTTCCACAAGGCCTGTTGTCCCAGAGTAGATGAAAATCAGATTGGCTTTCAAATGATTTGTTCATGACAAATCCATGATGGATGTTAATGACTTCCCTGTTTACTTTTAAGTGGTTTTGAATTGTTTCTTCGACTGGAGGTGTCCCTTGAATATGTGAACAGACCTGCCCATGCAAGCACAGAATCACAGAATCACAGAATAACCAGATTGGAAGAGACCCACTGGATAATCGAGTCCAAGCATTCCCACCAATCCCTAAATCATGCCCCTAAGTACCTCATCCACCCTCACCTTAAACACCTCCAGGGACGGTGACTCAACCACCTCCCTGGGCAGCCTGTTCCAATGCCTAACCACCCTCTCCATGAAGAATTGTTTCCTAATCTCAAGCCTAAATCTCCCCTGGCAGAGCTTGAGGCTATTCCCTCTCGGCCTGTCCCCCATCACTTGGGAGAAGAGCCCAGCACCCTCCTCTCCACAACCTCCTTTCAGGTAGTTGTAGAGAGCAATGAGGTCTCCCCTCAGCCTCCTCTTCTCAAGGCTAAACAGCCCCAGGTCTCCCAGTCACTCCTCATAAGATTTGTTCTCCAGCCCCTTCACCAGCTTCGTTGCTCTTCTCTGGACTCGCTCCAGAGCCTCAACATCCCTCTTGTGGTGAGGGGCCCAGAACTGAACACAGGACTCGAGGTGCGGTCTCACTAGTGCCGAGTACAGGGGGAGAATAACCTCCCTGGACCTGCTGGTTACGCCTTTCTGATCCAAGCCAAGATGCCATTGGCCTTCTTGGCCACCTGGGCACACTGCTGGCTCATGTTCAGTCGCTGTCAACCAGCACCCCCAGGTCCTTCTCCTCCTGGCAGCTTTCCAGGCAGGTTTCTCCTAGTTTGTAGCTCTGCTTAGGGTTGTTGTGCCCCAAGTGCAGGACCCGGCATTTGGCCTTGTTAACCCTCATGCCGTTGGTCTCAGCCCAGCAGTCCAGCCTGTTCAGATCCCTTTGGAGCCTCCCGACCCTCCAGCAGATCAACACTTCCACCCAGAAGCAGAGTGTGCTCAAGTTAGAATTTCTGGTGGTCCACCAAGCACATTCCCAGGGGGTAGGTCAGAAGAAGCAGCACACAGGACTCTTGTGGCAGGATTAACTAAGTGGCTTGGGCATGTAAACCCATCTCAAACTTGTACCTACCCTACTCAGGGCACTATGTAGGACACTAAGCTTGTGATTCTGCAATTAATGTAGTTACCCCCCACCTCCCTCCAATGGGTGTCAGTTTATTTCTGGTTCCAAATGGAAATACAGGCATAAATAGTGCACAAATGATCAGAATCAGGCTCCAGCTGCCATAGCTACCTTGTAGGAAGTACTGAGCACGATACCACAACATTCCTCCTTTATTGCTCTACACAACTGAATTTTTTCTTTCTCTCCTTTTCTTGTTCCTTAATGGTGCAAGTACCTGTTTTTAAGATGTATATTATATATATAAGGAATATATACAGAAGTATATTCCTCATAATTCCTGCCTTGCACAGTAATTTCATAAAGACTCACCAGAGTCATCTTTATTTTGTGCCAAGGAGTCTGTTCATCTGCAGGTATTTGCCTGGAAAGGTCTCACAGTCATTTTGTAGAGTGCCTGTGTTTTTCCTCTGCACTTTCTGTCCCTGAGGTATCATCAGTTTCTGGCAAGCTTCAGACTTCTTTATTTGCTTCTAAGGCCTCGACAGAATCTATAAGAGCCTGGAAAATTCAGTCTCACTGAAGGGATGATATAGGGTCACTCTCAACCATTTGCACTTTCTGACAATAGCGTCCCACCATCCACGGGTAAACATGAATGCAAGGGCAATGTCTCTGTATAATTTCAGTCACCCTGATGTTCACCCAGATTTTGGAGCAACTCTGTTCATTATGAAGTGTTAAATGAAGCTGTCTAGGTGCATATCTTCTTTTTTTCCCCCGTTCAAATTCATTCCCTGTCCTAGCTGCAACCTCACACCCTATAACTTCACAGTTCACAGCCCTACCCTAGGCTGTTGGATTTGTTGTGTTTGTTCACATTTAGCACAATCTTTACAGTCAGCCACATGTCGGAAGTGTGAAGACATTCAGGCAGATATTTTTATTAAAGACATCCAGGGCCTGACTCTTCCTAATCCTGAGATACACAAAGTTATCACACCAGTGGAAAGTAGAAATGAAAACCTGCCAGGAAGCTCCACAATATGTTGCTGATAAGTCCAAGTTTCACCCACACACACCTCCGAAGGAGATATTTGTACCCCACGTTTCCCTCAATATATCCTCTTTCCCAGGCCATGCGATGCTATTGTGGACAAAACACAGACCCCAGTCCCCTCATTCCTCCAGGTCGGCTGCTGCCCTGCTTGTCTCCGCTTACAAACAGCAAATCACACAGAATCACAGAATAACCAGGTTGGAAGAGACCCACTGGATCGTCGAGTCCAACCATTCCCACCAATCCCTAAATCATGCCCATAAGTACCTCATCCACCCTCACCTTAAACACCTCCAGGGACGGTGACTCAACCACCTCCCTGGGCAGACCGTTCCAATGCCTAACCACCCTCTCCATGAAGAACTTTTTCCTAATGTCCAGCCTAAATCTCCCCTGGCAGAGCTTGAGGCCATTCCCTCTCGTCCTGTCCCCTGTCACTTGGGAGAAGAGCCCAGCTCCCTCCTCTCCACAACCTCCCTTCAGGTAGTTGTAGAGAGTAATAAGGTCTCCCCTCAGCCTCCTCTTCTCCAGGCTAAACATCCCCAGCTCTCTCAGCTGCTCCTCTTGTTCTCCAGCCCCTTCACCAGCTTTGTTGCTCTTCTCTGGACTCGCTCCAGAGCCTCAACATCCTTCTTGTGGTGAGGGGCCCAGGACTGAACACAGGACTCGAGGTGCGGTCTCACCAGTGCCGAGTACAGAGGGAGAAGAGCTGTTAGAAATATCTAACTGTTACTTTGCAAATACAAGCATTTCCTTGTGTCATTGACATTTCCTAGTTGCAAAGCATATGTAAAACCAGCCCTGTGAATTACACAAGACAGACCAGAATTTGATCACAAAACCTGATTAAAGGAGTTGCATGAAAGAAGAGCATATATTGTACATAAAAAGGAAAAGCATCTTCCCGTTCATTCTTCATACTGAGGAGAGGTTATTGTCCGACATCTCTGCAGTCTCCTCCATTCTTCTGTGCAACAAAAAAGGGTAATATAAACATATGCTGAAAAATTTATTAATTTTCAAGGGAATTAAAGTTTTCTTAGGGCTTCAATTCCAACCAGAATTGTGTCCAAATTAGTAGTGAACAACAAGAGAATCATCAATGAAACAGAAAGGTGGTAAAATTAAAACTGTTATAATTTGCATTTCCAAAAAAGGTACAAGTAACTGAGCGCCTAAGATGTGAGTGAACAAGATTCAGATAAGAAATAGAGATCTGTGAGAACAGGAGGAGCTTTTCAGCTGCCAAACCCCTCCACAGTCTCTTCAAAGAGATTAATTCAAGGGCACACAACAACTTCTCTCTAACAGGGAGCTGTGAGACTCCCCACCCAGTGGTGGCTTATTCAAAAATAATGTCTGTGGGTTTGTTACCCTGGTCCTGCTGATAAGGACCTCCCTTGGGATTGTAGGAGACCCTGGTCTTGGTGTGGGGTCCAGAGGAAGGACCCTGCAATGCCCTGACACGAGCAGGGCTCTGCTTAGCCACACATACTCCACGTGCCTCTTCCTCCTAAACCCTGAGAGCTTGAAAGGGGAGTTCCCCACAGCAGAAATCCCACTGTGCGAGCTCCAAAGCCGATGGATGCTCTGATATAGAAATTAGATTTTCTTTGTCAGCAGGGCCCGGCACCTTCCTTTTTTCTAAGAAGTGAAGCTGACTCTTCCGTTGGTGGGATCATGGAAAACCACCTCTTTGCCAAGTGGAGGCTCACCCCTGCAGTAGGCAGCAGGGCTCGCATCTTTGCTGTGTTCAGTCTGGCTGGTGCTGCATAGACAGAGCTGAAAAGCACCACAGGGGGCCCAGCCACACTCCGCAAAGACTTCAGCTGCACATTTTATAGAATAAAGCTACTGCATGGAGGCAGTTCCTCCCAACAGCTTCAAATTAGGGTCAGGTTTATTTTACATCTCCTTCTCTTTCACTCATATGGTCGCTTTAGCAGAGAGACCTTTCTTGTTGCCCTCCCACTACGACATGAGGCTAAGGAGACCCCCCCCTCCCCGCCATCCCCAAGGCTGCTTCCCTTCTGCAGGCTCTGCAAACCGATTTGTGAACTGTCAGGGGAAGATGGCAATTCTGGGGATCGGAGAAAGCTGATGAGGTGGCAATTGGCACAGCTCAGGGAGACCTTCACACTGTTCTGTCTTATGCAAGATGAGATAAGACACAGGAAATCCAGGAGTAGCAAAAAGTAGGAAAAACATGGGTTACTATCCTTCCCTTACGTTGTACAGCTTATGCAAAAGTTTCCTAGACTCAGTTACAAGTTGATGTGATTGAAAGCAGCCCTGCAAAGAAGGATTTGGGGATATTTATTGTTGAGAAACTCAATATGAGCCGGCAATGTGCGCTCACAGCCCAGAAGGCCAGCCATACCCTGGGCTGCATCACAAGAAGCGTGGCCAGCAGGGTCGAGGGAGCAGATTCTGCACCTCTCTTCTTCTCTTGTGACAACTTATCTGGAGTATTGTGTCCACTTCTGGAATCTCCAACATAAGAAGGAGATGGAGCTGTTGGCACAGGTCCAGAGAAGGGCTACAAGGATGATCTGAGGGCTGGAGCATCTCCCATATGAGGTCAGGCTGAGAGAGTTGGGGTTGTTCAGCCTGGAGAAGAGAAGGCACTGAGGAGAGCCTGTACTGACCTTCCAGTACCTGAAGAAAGCTGGGGAGTGACTATTTACAAAGGCTTGTGGTGATAGGATGAGGGGCAATTGGTATAAAGTGGAGAGGGGCAGATTTAGACTAGATATAAGGAGGAATTTCTTCACTATGAGAGTGGTGAGGCTCTGGAGCAGGTGGCCCAGGGAAGCTGTGGCTGCCCCATCGCTGGAGGGGTTCAAGGCCAGATTGGATGGGACTTTGGGCAGCCTGATGCAGTGGGACTTGTCCCTGCACATTGCAGGGGGTTGAGACTGGATGATCCCTTCCAATCCAGACTATTCTATGATTCGTTGACATCCTCCATGAGGGGTAAAGCCTCAGCACCTTCTCTACCTGTGAACTTTTTTTCACATTTACGCTAATAACTTAATCTATGTGCTTTATTTACAAGGCATCCTTCCCCTCAGTATCTAAGTGCTGCTACTAAATTACACATTGTACAAGGAAAGTATGGAGACAAATTGAGTACTGAATCCTTAACAAACAGTCTACAACATGTACTGAGCTGTTTCAGGTTTTATTTCACTGTGCACATCACTGGCAAGCATTAAAGGCTGTAATAAAGTGTGAAAGCAGAGGGATCCAGGACCCAGGTTGGCAGGTTGATGGGGTGGAAGGGAGCTGCAGCCCAGTTCAATGAGCTGGCATCCCAGCTCCTCCAGCAGCCTCATCTCTGGCTCCCACCACAGCCCTCCAGCAGCCTGGCTGGGGCTACACATCTAATAAACCCCTGCGTTCACTGGATTTGGGGAGGGATAGAAAAGATTTCCCTGTTGAAAGTCATATTTTGCTTTAAAAATAATGCAAATGTCATGGTTATGTCTGTTTAAGTCTTGTGCTTCAAGCGCTATTTACAGCAGAAAGCATTTGTTTACATGTAAATGTATGTGTGCTTACATGTGAAATGATCAGCTTTGCTCTGGCAGCACTCGCTAGAGCTCGCTCAGCCCCGTTTTTCCTAATACTGAGATATCAAATATGTGGAAAATAGGAGCTAATTTCAGAACATAATGCCACATCCAGCTCCTCTGGAGGAAAACTATGCCTCCAAAACACCCTCCAGAGTTTTTTCATTAGCCCTTGTTCCACCAGAGTGTGAGTGACATAGACTCCAGCAGGGGCGAGGTTTCAGCTGAAGTGTTTTCTTTGCCTTAAATAGTCTTATCTTTCAAATGTAAGATTTTTCAAAAAGGTGACTAAGCCCAGTCCTGGGTCTGCTTCTAAGCTTTGCCTCGAGAATGTTCAGAGAGAAAGAAAAAAATCTATAGGATAGCAGAATTGCCATTAATTTGATCGGAATTTCTGGGACTAGGTCAGATCTATAGCCTTTCAGAAGGTTGATGAAGAAACTGGTATATCTGGGAGCTGTGCATCTGCAGCCAGGCCAGATCCAGTGCTCCTTCAAGGCACTGCACCTTACTCGTATTCACTGGCCACTTCTGTGAGATTTCTGGACACCACCTGCAGTTAAAATTAGGAGAAAATCAGAATTTTGATAGCCTATAATTTAAAGCATGTAGAGGTTTTGTGGGGAAGGCAAATACAACAGAGTTAAAGCAATAGACCACTGCCTTACTCATTATACCCAGCAGAACAAAGAAGGGTGGCTTGATTTTTATATTTTAAATAAATAAAACTTTCTGATCCCTCAGGCAGTATCTACCTTTCTGCAATGCCTTCCTGTGTACTGTTATTTTATTGTAAATATCTTTTGCTATATTAAATCATACATCACTACCCGGTGTAGCTAATTTTCCATTCACATTTACACTTGTGGGCAATAGCCTCATGCCCTGATGTCCCATAAAGCACCCAAGCAGCATTCCTCAGTCATGTCTCATTTGCATACTCCCAGATGCTCTGGGTGAGCATCTTAGTGAAAGAAAGCAAAATGAAATATATACTTTTTGTTTTAACATGCCAGTAGTGAAAATATATTGATGTGGGGAGGATGGAACATTAAAATCAAAATTATGTTGGGAATAAAAAGCAAGGCATAAATTAGCACTCGTGGCTTCATCTATGTTTTAAGAGAGTTAGCATTACCCCAGTGCCATATAACATGCCAAGGATATTTGGGGAAATCTACAGCACTGTATTTCAAGAAAGTGTTTGAGCCAAGATGACATTACTGAAGGCTACAGAGGAATTAATGAGTGGCCACCAAAACAACTTTGCCAAGGGCTGACTGTGAAGATACCATGTGAGGAAGTGGAGAGGAAAGGAGAAAAGGAGTTCCTGATGGTCTGCCAGGACAAAAGGATAAAGACAAGCAGTAGAGGAAACAAGATTCAAGCTTCCCTTCTGCTGACATCCTTCAGCTTCTCATTTTCTCTGTAACACGCTATCTTACTCTTTGCATTGTTTTGGGGGATACACGCCACCATCTTACAGACCTTGCACTTGGCTTGACACAAAGATGCTCAAGGCTTTGGGCTGTCTGCATCCATCCTGAATTGTAAACTGACAGGGACTTTCCACAGCCTCAGTTAATTATTCAGTCCAATTGACCAAAGCTGTAGCACGTAAGGCAGCAATAATACCAGAGAAGTTAATGACACTGTTTGTCTTCCAGATATGGTTCTTTAACCATGGTCTAAATGAGCTGCCACCAAGGGCACCATCCTTACTTAACTCTCAGAAACACCAGGACAAGAAAGGTGAAAGAAATCTCTTGTGTCATCAAATGCAGTCCTCTGCCATGTCAGGCAATTGCATTTGTAGCCCAGATATGAAACACATCAAATGCCAACATATAGACAGCTTGATATCTGTCCCCTTTCCATTATTTGAAGAGTTATTCCACTTATAATACTTCTTTTAGTGTTTGGTCCACCTGTGACATTTTATATCCAGGAACTACTACGCTACTAGCATTGCTTAACCTAAATAGCTTTTCACTCTACTATATTTTTATACCTTTTCCATTTTACTCTGAGAATGCAATTGCATTTACTTTGTGGTTCACTGAATTCCCTCAATCCTCAATCCCTAGGAGGAAACATAACAGACATAACTGAAAAAGTAATTTCTATTTTTTAAAAAAACCATACATGCCTCCATAGGGAGGACTGAAAAGTCTCCATTTCATAGGTCTGCTTGCACGAAAGTGAAGGTGATATACTGCCAGGGAGGGATAAGGATGAATACTGGAAGTCAAGCTCATACCAGGGCTTAGACAGCTACTGTAGTAGAGACCACACATAGAGTAAAATAGTGTCCTTGCCCACATCTCAACATACAATGGAAAGAAGTGGAAAAAACCAAACAAACAAACACCCAAACCCAAACAATTCATGAAGCATAAGGTGGCATGGAAATATTCTTACTTAGTATGACAGATGAACAAATCAAACCTGTTCGAAGAGCACTCGTTTCTGCAGATGCACTCTTTGAAGTTAAAGAGGGGCTGCTGAAGTTAATGGACCTACTCACACATGTAAAGACTACTGGATGAGACCATCAATTTTCTATAGGTCATTGGGACCAGACACAAATTCAGAAGGAATGAGAGAGGAAGGAAGTAGATCTATTAGCACAAAGCCTGTCACTTTTTTTATTAAAATCAGAACTCATGCCAGAGGGCTGAAAAGTGGCCAGTGCTGTATCCATCTTTAAATAAAGGTGTGAAAGGAGATGAAGGAATTACAGGCTGGCAAGCCTTACTTCAATTGAAGAAAAGATAAGAGAAAATCCATTGAAGATGGAGTTACAATGCCCCCAGATGCTTGGGACAAACCAGCATGGAGGCTGTCATGGTAAATCATTGTGCTTCTCGATCTATTTTAATGCATTTCAAAATGTTAACAAAAGTAATGTGTACCTCTGAGCGACCAGAGGTGATTTATTTAGGTTTTTCAAAAGATTTTTTGAGAAAAGCCCTCACAAGGAGTTATTAAGAAAAGCTTAGTGGGTTACCTTGAGGTAAGAGGTAAAAGTTTTTTCATGGATTGAAAACAAGCTATGACATAAAAATCAGAGAGCTGCAATAAAAAAGCCCAATTCTCAGCATGGAAAGAGGTTAATAGTGGAAGATGCTCTGGGGACTACTCTGAGGACAAGCATTGCTATAGATATGTATTAAGAGTCTGAGGATGGGGTGGTATAGTGAAAAAGGGCAATATTTGTTCAAAGAACAAAACTCCCTCCCTCTTCTCATCTTCTTCTTAGGCCACTTAGGTCTGGAGAACATGACAAGACATTAAGTCAGACCTCAGAGAAGGGTGTAAGTGGGCCATACAGTGGCAAATTGAATCCTGCTGAGGCTATGCACACATAACATGCTTTGTGAAGAAAAATTGAAATTATTCATATACAAATGATCCACAGTCTTTAGGGGGCAAAAGAAGATGTAGGCTCTTGTGGGGAGCTCAGTAGAAGATGTGTGTTCGATGCACAGTGGTCATCAAAGATCTGGATGAAATGTAAAGCTGTTTTGAGAGGTATTGTATTTCCTCGCTTGTTTTCTAACATCAGCTACATATTTTTGCCCTGGAAAACATGCCCATTTGGGAGCAGCAATTTAAGGAAGGCATTGCAGAAACAGATAAGGACCAAAGGAGGTAAGGAAAAGAGTAAGAAATTCTGTAGATAAGGAAGGCTTTCTTGTCACTCATAGGAAAAATGTCACTACCAAGATGTCACCACCTTGAAGGGGCACCTGAGTAGTAGAAGTTTTAGAAGAAAAAAGGTAAAGAACTGAACTGTGGTCTTGGGTTTTCTTTTGTTTGTTTGTTTGTTGTTTTGTTTAATGCTGAAGCAAATAGGCTGAAATCCCAGGGAAGTCAGTTGAACTGTGTGTGAGAACCTGAAGTTCAACAACCAAGAATAAAAGATATCCAGGTCTATCAGCTGTTCTGTTTGCTCTTTTCAGCATTATGTGGAGAGAAAGGTCACTTGAGCAAATTAAGAAGAAAACAGTAAATAAAAGGAAACAATTTCTCTCTTTAAACATAACTAACCTGTGCCATTTCCAGCTGCTTGTTTGCTTTGAGGCAATTAACAACAAGAGTTTCCTGAATTTCTCTGAGGAAGAAAGCATGGGCAGTAATGACAACCTCAAACCTCAGAAGAATGCTCAAAGAAAAGTCACTTCTCATTGTGCTGCCTACAGCAGTAGTTTTGTACCCACAAGGAAACAGGGCAATTCTTCACTTATAGAGGAATCAACTAAGTCTGAAGACTTGGAATAGTGGGGAAATTGGGAAAGGCATTGACCAAGTAGCTTGAAGGGAAGAAGTACCTTGAGCCCTGGACACAGTCAAAATTGTCCTGTTGCTAGCATGGTGACTGAGATTGATATAACCTCATCAGTTTCTGACTCTAATTTCCTCTATATGCTTCAGGACATTGCTTTAACATTAGATATTGCTGTGAGGGATATACATGCTTGTGAAGTGAGCTATAAAGATTAACTTATCAGCCAAGCTATTTAGAGTCTTCTTCCAAAGCCTATAGGAGACACTGGCCTGCTGGGTGCCCAATGCAGGTAGAAGTCAGATCCAGGAGGTTGTATTTTCAAAAAAAACCCTTGTTTGCTGAAAGCTTCCAAGCTTATGCTGGAGGAAGCACAAATCAATTAACCTGAATCCAGTCTCACATGGACTCAAGCAGGTATGAGAAGAGGATCACAGAAGGAAAAAAGCTGTCAGAATCAGGCCAAATATATGAAATATGCATGAGTTGCCATGGCAGACTCTCTTCTGTTTATCACACACACTGTCAGGGCATAGTATATTAATTGTAGATACTAGTGCAATATGCTTGCTAAAATTATAAACATTCAAAAGGACCTATTCATTCTTTCCAGTTTGTGGAACGGATGCAAATCCATTGGAATTTCCATGTGAACCAGCCTGATGGGATATAGCCCTCTGCTCATATAAAGGGGTCAAGTTTATGGCTCATATCCAAACCTGGACCTGAAGACTGTTACTTTACTCCTGCTCTTGCAGGGATGTATCTGTGCAATTTTAAACACTGTCAGTTGAATTCCAGGTGACAGCCTGTTCTCTCCAGCTCCAGATGCCAGAGATACTAAAAACCATAGCCAAAATTCAAGATTGCTACATGGGAGTTACAATGAAGTGGGATAATAATCCCAAAACAGCCTCTTTTCCATGAGGAGTACTAGGAGAACCCTGAACACTAACCAGGCATAGGCTGGACACAAAACCACATCAGTGGGCACCTACATTTTGATGCAGTTTGCGAGGATGTAAAAATGCCCCATAAGCACAGAATAAGGCTCTACTGGCACCTAATTTGGCACAGGTGGATTGGTTCCATGTGAAAAAACCTTGACAGGGATGCCCATGGGAATGAGATGATAATGAATACCTCAGAGCACATCACTGCCAGGGTGTTGGTCACGTTGCACAGCTCTTCTCCATCGTCTTCCTGGTTTCACCATTTCCCTGTTTCTCCTCCCCCTCCAGAGTTTCAGTCTACTGTGGGAAAAGTCTTAAGAGCTCTGTTTGGCAGGATGACCTGTGCCTGATAGCTGTTATCAGAGTCAAGCACTTCTTGTATTTTCCTGTGTGTAGGGGGAGAGGAAAGACTCATGCAGGGAAATGTCAACAGCTACTTCTAGCCTTGCTTATGTTAGCTGTTATCTCACCACGATAAGCAGGTGGTCCAGGGGGTAAAGTAAGCCTCTCATTCTCAAACTTAATGTCCTTGTCTCTTTCACACAGCATCCTCTTCTATGAGTTTATTGCTGCCAAAGTTTGACACAGTCCTTCTTGCAAGCAGCCGAGCTGGCTCTTCCCAAGGGTAGCATCTTCCTCAAGGGTACCCGCTGCGCTGCGGGCAGGGACTCCGGAGCACTCTGAAAGAGATGCTTTGAAGGGCATCCTTCCACAAAAAAAGGCAGAAATAAGGAATGCCTCAGGATATATTTGCCCAACTTGAAGTGGTGTTACATGAGATTCCAATGTGTCTTTTTCATTAGGATTCAATATTGGATATTCAGCCTGGAGAAGAGGAGGCTGAGGCTTATTACTCTCTACAACTACCTGAAGGGAGGTTGTGGAGAGGAGGGAGCTGGCCTCTTCTCCCAAGTGACAGAGGACAGGACGAGAGGGAATGGCCTCAAGCTCCCCCAGGGGAGATTTAGGCTTGAGATTAGGAAAAAGTTCTTCATGGAGAGGGTGGTTAGGCATTGGAATGGTCTGCCCAGGGAGGTGGTTGAGCCGCCGTCCCTGGAGGTGTTTAAGGTGAGGGTAGACGAGGTGCTTAGGAGCATGATTTAGGGATTGGTGGGAATGGTTGGACTCGGCGATCCAGTGGGTCTCTTCCAACCTGGTTATTCTGTGATTCTGTGATATTCTTTTCCTGTTTCTGTGGTGTAACCTTTGATGCTGACAGGACAAACTTATTCACTCCTCTCTCTCAAACTTGCTGTCTTTCTTCTCCATCTGCATCTCTGCTATAGCCTGTGATCACTTCTTGTGCACCATCAGGCTCCAAATCACACCTTCAGCAGGGAAAGTGTGCAAGAGAGTCAACAGGGCACTATTATTGCCTTTCAGATACTAATGATAGATAAATTTCTGCATATTCATAGTCTGGATCAGAGGGAACTGTTCTCTCTCTAACTTCTACAAAAATCCCCAAGCTTTTTACAAATATTAAAGGTTGAATTCTTAGCTCTTCACTCACAATGAGTAATACTTTATTGAATATGATTGCACTTAAATTGATGGGATTACTCATAAAAAAATGCTACTGACTGTAAATGTAGATATCCCAACACAATTTATTAATTTTGTTTTACAGCATCTTTGTAAGGCTTAACAGATGGGAATATTGACATTAGAAGTTCATGTGATTGGCTCAAGGTCAGAAAGTGACAGGGCTGGGTACTTAGCCAAAGCCTTGATTTTTCTTTTCTCTCCTCTCAGTCATGAGATCAAAGATACAAGATATAGAAGCCAGCAGCACTAGCAACTGAGGAACTCTTCAGTTTGCAAAAAGGAACTGTCAGCTTGAAGGAACAGCCCCTCACATGGCAGTGCAGGCAACCAATCTGCGGATGTGGAGGAAGTGGAGAGCAGACGGATATATTGAGGAGTTGGGAAGAGGGAGGAAAGTCAGTCAGATGCTGATATTTTTTTCCTTTTTTGAACACTAGCACTTGAAAAAAGGCTGAGATCATGCTGGGGATGATAGTCAGGGTACTGCATTCTTTTGTTTGCTTGCTTAAAACCTATATTTTAGAATACGTTGTTTTGTAAAGCCTCTAAGGGGACTGAGGATAGAAACCTCTTTGCTCTTATCAGGAGACATCACCCTATCATGTTCGACCCTTTTAGACTGAAAAGAAACTCACTGAAGGGACAAACCCTTATTTGAATATGTTTGGGCAATCTTCCTATTGTGGAGGTCTGCACAATTCTAAGACTCCCTTACAATCATGCACAGAGGATTCCTATCATACCTTTTGGTTCAAGAAGGCATCACTTTCTCATGCTCGCTCCTCCCTCATCTCTCACCTTTCCTTCTTCATTTCTTACTTCTAACAGGATAAAAATCTAATCTCTCAAACAGCCCATTCCATTCTACCCCTTGAAAGCTTTCTTGCACACACATTCATCCTCTAGCATTCACTTGCATTCTGCAATATCTACATCCGAAATGTTTTTGAAAATCTATGGCACCTGCTCAAACTCAGCTGCTTCTGGGGGAAGCAGCCAAACAATTAGCACCATTTTTTCTAATGACAGATTTGCAGCTGATGAAGCAGAAAAATAGAGTAGGGATGGTGTCCACGAGTCTTCACCAGATCCACAGCTGCAGGATTTGTCTCTATCTGAATGCCCATTCCTCTCTAATTCACCTGTGTCCTGTTAAGACCTTCATCCTCCCTGCGTGAGACCTAGAAGATCCCCTGCTTCCATCTTATGCCAAGCTTTACGCTTGTCTCTGGTGGCACAGAGGCCAGGTTGTCATTCTCACAAAGTGGCAGTGAACAGAAGGATCCAAATGTAGCTCAGAAAAATCCACAGTCTGGTATTAATCACCTGCTAGGAGCTGCCGGCAGGCAGTGACATTTTCTGAGTGGCACACAACCAGACATCTGCTGAACGATCCAGCATCGCGGTCCAAGGGGAGGTGGCTGCTTTTTTGTCTCCTCCCTGTGGGAAAGGAAAGGTCATGGTAGTCCCAGGGAAGTAGGGTTTGTGATGGAAAAGAAAGGTTATCCATGGAGTCAAGAGTCCCTGGGCAGCAAGGGGTCATTTCATGGGGAGCCCAGTACATCTGTGTACACCACTCACTGCGTGTGGATGCAAGTCAATATCACCTCTGAAGTTGCAGGAATCAGATATAAAGAAAGACAATAAGAAAATTGAATAGTTTTCCTATAAGGATAAATAGGGGAAATCACAGGAACCAGGATCATTGAGACCATAGTGCTTATGAGGCTGTTCAGCATCCCGACTGCCTGGCGGCTGGGGAGAAAACCCACCAAGAACAGATAACTCCATTCCTGTGCTTCTTGCAATGGATTTTGAAATGACCTCTCCGCTGCACTGTCAAATGCAAAATATGAATCTAATCGAACTATGGATCTAAGCCAGCATAGTAATTTACCTGTTTCTGAGGCTGCACTGCAAAATACATTTCTCTGAAATATAACACTGATCAAAAATAAAATAAGAATAGGCAGACAGATTTTCTATTGGAAAATGCTGATTTATTGAAACCAAGATATTTAATAGGAATACATTGATTTCTTAAAAAATTTTGAGAACTTTCAGTAAAAGTTACAAGATGTAACCCGGGACAAAACAAGAAGCCAAATTTAACTCTTTAGTATCATTTCAGATGAGACTGAAGAATAATATCGTAGCATCATAGAGTCATAGAATGGCTGGGTTGGAAGAGACCTTAGAGGTCATCCAGTTCCATCCCCCGTGCCATGGGCAGAGACACCTCCCACTGGATCAGGCTGCTCAAAGCCCCATCCAACTTGGCCTTGAACACCTCTAGGCATGGGGCAGTGAACATTTCTCTGAACAATCTCTGCCAGTGCCTCACCACTCTCACAGAGGAAAACACTTCTTCCTAATATCTCATCTAAATCCCCCTTCTTTCAGCTGAAAACCATTCCTCTCCATCCTATCCCTGCACTCCCTGTTCAAGAGCCCCTGCCCAGCTTCCCTGAAGCCCTTTTCTGTACTGGAAGCTGCTCTAAGCTCCCTCAAAGCCTTCATTTCTCTAGATTGAACAACCTCAACTCTCTCAGCCTGTCCTCATATTGGAGGTGCTCATCTACATGGCCTCCTCTGGACTCCAGCAGATCCATGTCCTTGCTGTGCTGAGAACTCCAGAACCAAATGCAGGACTCCAAGAGAGGTCTCACAAGAGAAGTGTAGAGGGGCAGAGTCACCTTGCTCGACCTGCTGACCATGTTTCCTTTGATGTCTCAGTTATAGCTTTGAAGGAGTTTTGAAAATGCTGATTTTTATTTCATTTCATTTCATTTCCAAGTCCAGATTAATGCTCACTTGAACACTGGCAAACTTCAGCTGAAGACTTGGAAGGTTTCTTATGCAGGAAAATAAAACCCTACAAAACAGCATTATAAATGGTGTTTGCCAGGGTTGGTTGAAAGGTTGCTGTTGCTTCGGAGGTGCTGGTGCTATGCAGGTTCCTTAAGACAAGAATAGAGGTAGCATGCAAACACATGAAGCCTTTCCACCCTCAGGCTTTTCCTGAAATCAATATGGTATGTCAGCTCGCCTGACCCCCATCTTGCTAAAGAAGACTGTTCTATGTTGGGTCCTGTTTTCACATCATCCAATTTCAGTTTTAATTTTTAAGGGACATTTTTGTTGATTTTTTTTAATCACTTTCCAATACAGATAAAGATCATGCCAAACGTCAGCCTTAGCCAAAGAAAATCTTCCTATTGGCAGGGTTTGTGGATTTCTATCACTCTTGCTCTATTGAACTGATCAGATTAGATAGGATAGGGCCAAGATTTCTCTTGGCTTTAGTACTTTCAAATCATTCAGTGCACCGCTGGGGAAAGGAGCGTAAGGGACAGGATGCAGAACGTGCCAGATGGAAGCTGCTGCCTCTAGAATGGCTTGAGACGGCTCTAATGAAAAGCAGCAATGTCCCCCTAGCAAACTCTGTAAAAGGATGTTGCATTTACAGCCTTCCTGCCTTCCTCAATGGGCTTTGCGAAATGTATCCTGAGGATGGTGAAGCAAGCAGGGGCCTCTTTACGTGCTGCCATCTTCAAGGGGAAGAATCATAGAATCATAGGATCACCAGGTTGGAAAAGACCCATCGGATCATCGAGTCCAACCATTCCTATCAAATACCAAACCGTGACCCTCAGCGCCTAGTCCAGTAAGGTCCAATAGCTGTTAATGATACTCTGTTGGGTAGTTGGACACAAAACGAAGAGTGACAAATGTCTTTATCCATTGCAAATTGAATGAAAACTTTGAGGACCTGGAAGTTTATAACACAAGTTAAAAGTTGGCTGGTACAACAGCATTACCAGTGCTTGTTCTTGGGAGCTGTGCAAGCATTTCCTTGGTAGTTACAGTTGGTCAAGTCTTTGACATTCTCTCTCATTGCAAAAAGGGCAAAAGGAGAGCCAGGTGACATTTAAAGCCAGATGAACCACAGCACATGAGATTGGAACCTCATATTCCCACCCATGAGAAATATATGAATAAATAAGTGTGTGTATATATAACTATATATATATATACATATATATATATGAATCAGAGAGGTGAAAACCTTGGATAGATTTCAGACTCCTGGCTGCTTTCCAGTGACACTTTAGAAATACAGTACTAAATTTACATTGGTTTTAGTAATGCAAGGCTAGAATTTCCCCCTGGAGATCCCATCTGCTCCTCACTTACATGAATCCCCCAAACTGGGGAACAGCAGGGCAGACATCATATTAAATCACTGGCTTTATCATACCCATTCAGTTTTTTTTTCCCTGGATCTGATGATCTGCCAGGGCAGAATGCTGCATCATTTGCTTCATCAAAATGTACAACGTGGCATGCAGTAATCCAGGCAGCAGTGAGATGCTTGGCTCAATGACTGGTTGCTGGAGGATGCAACCCCTATAAATTCTGAAATGCAGAGTTCCTAGTAGCTGACGCACTGAAGTCTCTCCATGATAGGCAGGCATTAGCAAATTATCCATTTGGACAAGCTGCAAATAAGAGAGGAAGTAGTAGATCAGGAATTGTTGTGGAAGTTAGTGGAGAGAGAATAAACTTCAGAAAAAGAAGAGTCAGGCATGACACATGGCCAGCCTTTCACAGAAACTGGAGAAACAGAGGAGGCCAAGGTGACATGAGCTGTAAGAGGCTCAGGTAACATGCCCCACACAGTTGCTTACAGACTTTTTTCTACGTAATTATGTTTTTTTCCACCTGACTATTACATGGGATCTAAAACCATTATTGAAACACAAGTTGCTACCAATAAATACTGCATAACTTGCACCATGAACATCAGCTCAGAGGAGAAAGGAAAGGATCAGAAAGCGGAAGATCATTTTCTGTGCATGTCCTGGTGAGGAGAGCACAGCAGGGCAGGGATGCATGGGGTGGTGGAGGTGGAAATCACTGTGCCTTTCTCTTCCCTGCAGAACAGTGCTGTACCCAAAGCTAGCCATAAAAATAGGGAGGTTGGGAAGAATAGGAATATTTCCTAAAATCCTACCACTAAAGGCCCCTCTTCATTCACCAGAGGGCCTGAGGATGGCAGACATCTGTATGAACAATCCCTCCCCTGGGCTCAAGGGGGCATTTGTGATCTACAGCAGCTCCGAAGGCAGCAGCTTTGCAGACTGGCTCTGCTTCAGCTCAGTGTTCCGTTGAAAGGCTCTGCTCTTACCTGCATCTCCCTTGTCAGCATGAGGAAAAGGTATTTATCCTCTAGGAAAGGCTTTATCTGAGGATAAAAGGGTACAAATTCCTTTCTGTGGATGCCCACAGCTTTGGAGTCCAGCCCTCTGATAGCTCTGCATGGTGCACAAACAGCTGCCCAGTGTGACTGCGAGCGAGCAATAACAGCTTCTGTCTCTCCAATGGTTTGATTCCTCACTTCAGCTGGGGACACAACTCAGCTGACGTGGGAAACCAAGGAGGCAGGGTCCTCTGCAGCCTGGGACTGACGCACCACCAGTGCTGAGAGTGAATATCCTTCTCCTTGCAAAACATCTGGTGGGTTTTGTCCTGAGCACAAGGGGTTGGGCATTTGGCTGTAGGGCTTGTCCAGCAGGTACCAGCAGAGCCTTCTCCTGCACAGCAGCTCTGGGGGATATAGGACCAAGGCCAATCCAGAGGACTTCGGCCATGATCTTCCAGATCATTTATTTTTGGACTTAACAGTGAATGGCCTCAAGGTCCGCCAGGGGAGGTTTAGGCTGAACATTAGGAACAATTTTTTCATGGGGAGGGTCATTGGGCACTGGCAGAGGCTGCCCAGGGAGGTGGTTGAGTCACCTTCCCTGGAGGTGTTTAAGAGATGGGTGGACGAGGCGCTGAGGGACATGTTTAGTGACTTATAGGAATGGTTGGATTCGATGATCCGGTGGGTCTTTTCCAACCTGGTGATTCTATGATTCCATGATTCTACGATTCCACACCCAGCCCGTCTGGGGAGTCTGACCAAGGCTGCAAGTCTTTCAGGTGACTTTTGCTCCTCTAAGAACTGCAGAAATCTCATCTTTCCCCATTTGGTTCTTGCCCAGGAGCAGGTGAGGAAAGGAAGGCTCTCTGCTCCTCCTCCCTGCTGTAGCGCTCATACATGATAAAATTCAACAAGCAAGAACATTTGGAGAGCAGCAGGTGGGAAGGGCTCAGCTGCACATTTGGGTCATTTCAGACAAATTCTTGCTCAAACTGACATTAAGCGCTTTTATTCTCAGACACAGCAGCAAATCTGAGAGGGGAAAGAAGGCAGGAGAGGCTGAGGGGCAGTGGTACAGAGCTGGGCCACAAGGCTGCAAACATCCACCTCCTAATAGAGTTTATCTCCACCATGGAAATGTGTGTTAGTTCCATGGCCAGGCTGCCAGTAAATTTTGGCCCAACAGTTTCCAGTTCAAAGAGCTTCCATCACTCCAGTATCAGCCATTCTTGGCCGTATTACTTAGGGGCATGATTTAGAGATTGGTGGGAATGGTTGGACTCGACGATCCAGTGGGTCTCTTCCAACCTGGTTATTCTGTGATTCTGTATTAGTCTCACCATTACAGCTAAATATCACTAATACTCCCATTTTACAGGTGGAAAGCTGAGGAATAGAGAACAGGAATTCATACACAATCAGGGGCAAAATAAGGATTTTAATCCATATGAAAATCCTAGACATTATCCTAGCTCTGAATATTCCCTTCTCACCTCAGGAACTATGAGCCCTCCTGAACAAAGCATTGCCCTAATTCAGGTTTAAACTACTAAAGGGGACCAAGACAGGCAGCCTGAGTGCTATGTAAATCACAAAAAAAGATAAATAAATGACAGAAATCCTTCAATTGCCATAACACGCTGCTGGACATTTATTTCTTTGTGTATGCAAATATATATCCCCTTGTCACGTCTGTTATTGAAATCCATAACATGACCTGAAATAATCCAGAAGCACAATAATTATAAATGCAATGTTAATAAGAGGCGATGGCTATCATGAGCACAGAGTACCTACACGTGAGTGTGTCCCTGTTCCCTGTCCTACTACATGCTGATGTCTGACCTTGGCCAAGTTGGTTAACTTCTCTGTGTCTTCAATAAAATCTGTCTTGTAAAATCTGGATAATAGCATTAAACTTATCTACATCAAATGAAGGTTTTGATGCTTAATCAATAAAGATCTGTAGAAAGCTCTACGATCCTCTTAAAAGAGAAAATGTCCACAAAAGGTTTCAGCATTGTGTTAGACTAATGAATGAGAGGAGGTACAAGCTGCCCCACGGACATGTCAATGCTGAAGCAAGGTTGGGTGTTGAGGGACCCCAGTGGAGGGGCAGCCTTGACCGTGTCATGGGAAAGGAGAGCATGTTTGGGTTGCAAAGGTCTCAGATAGAAGTGTCTGACAAGCTCCAAGTGCAAGCTTTACAGTAAACAAAGGCTTCTATTTTTGACAGGTTTGGGGATCTGAGGCTTCTAATTTGAGAGACACCAAAGACTGTTTATTTCTGAATTCACATTTCACCCCTTCTTTCCTTTCCTTTGTCCCCTCAGGCTCTGGCAATTTGCTGTTGCCTGGTAAGGTGGAAGGAATTATTTCGTTGGCAGCATAACAACACCACCAATGCTTAATGCAGTTCTGGGTGATCGATATAATGTATATAACAATGTATTAATAGTGTGTTTACTCAAGCACATTTTGTGAGCTATCCCTAAGTTGTAACTTTGAAAATAACAAGAAACTGAAGAAATGGAAGCACTTTCAGATCTCCAGTCTAAGCAGAAGAAATGTATGTGCAGAAGGGAGAGAAGGTCTGTTCTCATGGTGTCTCTTGTCTGAGCAGAATTAGGAGATCTCAGGGTAGATACCATTCTACTGAGAGTTTTTTCAACTAATTCTGAGATACTCTGCTGAATATATAGTACAGTGAGTTTCTGGTAAGATAATCTGAATTAAACCTAATCTTCCAAACCTTCCATTGAGATGCATGTGTCACCTGCATTGGTGTCTCTTGTCTGAGCAGAATTAGGAGATCTCAGGGTAGATACCATTCTACTGAGAGCTTTTTCAACTAATTCTGAGATACTCTGCTGAATATATAGTACAGATTGTTTCTGGTAAGATATCTGAATTGAACCTAATCTTTCAAACCTTCCATTGAGATGCATGTGTCACCTGCATTGGTGTGTTGTCCATGGACTCATTGGACTGAATTGGACTGATCTGCAGACAAGTCCCCTCAGCACTCTAGCTCTTTCCATTCAAGAACTAAGAATTCCCTTCTGCAATATTTAACTCCAATATTTTCTTGAAGGTGTGGGGAATAGGCAGGTGATGTCCTCTTATTCTTCAAACAAATGAGCCCTACATCTGTGTAACCTTCCTGACAGCAGCCAAGTAAGCTCTGCACACTTTAATTCCCAAAGATGAGCTGGGGATTCACATGTTACTTACTGAGGTATTACATGGAATTTTAATAGGCCTTTAACAGGACTCCTGTGAGTTCAACAGCTGATCCAAACAAGATCTCCGCTCCAAGGCCTAATCCCATTATAGCCTAAAAGGATCTCCTTCAGAGAAATTGTTTTGTCTTCAGGCAGTGCTGAAAAGAAAGAGGAAGAAAGAGATGGATAGAAAGGAGAGAATGAGAGACAAGTTTAAAGAAAAAGTTACCTGAAAAGAGAAAACTGATGGTAATGCAGGTAAAAAATTATAAAAAGAAATGAAATATACAGCTTTTTAAAAATCTCACTAGTTAGCACTTTATGTCAAAATCCCCTCATCTTAACAATCACTAGAACTCAGTGAATAATTTAAAAGGAATAATTTATTCAAGGAATGTGGCATACTGATGCATATTCACATATTGTCTGAAGAGATCACAAAGTTCTTCAAATTTCATATGCTATTCAGATCTATTTGTCAGTTCCTTCAGCTGACAATACTTTACTTCCAGATACTTTACAACTTAACCCGTGAAAGGAAATAATTTATTCCAGACACAGACTTCTTTTGTTTGTATACAACGCCTCTAAACTAAATCATTATTTCAATAACCACTCAAGTGGTGCCCCTGAACACTCATGAGTTTCTCACAAGTACCTAGTCCTTTTTATCCTCATCCAGAGGTTAAATATTTGAATTCTGTGTGACTGGATGCTGCACTCGCTTGCCCACAGGCACTTCACATCACTGGCCCCTAATTATTGAGCCCTAAAGAAGTGAACAGAGCAATGACATTTCCCATCCATGGAGCAATCAAATCTAGCCATGGATTTGGACTACGTTTGTCACCAGTGATTAAAGATGGCACAAGTGTAAACATTCATTAGGATATGTCGATGAGCAGGCAGGAGCGATCTGTGCTAATGCATGTTGCTTCTTCGTGGTTCTTAGCCAACCTGATGAAGCCAGTGCAGCACCAGGGTAGCCATTCAGAGCTGATGGACATATGCCTTTCTCCCACTTCCAAGGGCTGAGGAGCTGGGAGCTTTGCTCTGATGATCAGGCCAGTCGTCCAGTAGGCAGTCCAGAGAGCTTAAACATAACAAAGCCTTCTTGTAATGAAAACGAAGACATTCATGAAAGAGAAAGAATTAGAGCAACAATAATAGATCTGAACCCACAGGAAAAGTCCTGGATCTGGAAGTGGTGCATGGCACCCCTCACATTCACAGATTTCATTGCTCCCCTCCTTCCCTGTGCTACCACAAATAAACAAATGGCATCCACAACCGATTGCCTTTTTAATCATCCCTCCTCAATGTTGCGGCTCCAGCACTTAAGAGCTGCCATTTCTGTGGCATTTAGGACCAGTGAAACATACAGGTCACAGGCTGAAAACTATTAAGAAATAATTTGCTCCCACTGCTCTGTTTGGGGCCTTCCCTGCATGTTCCTTCGTCAGCTCTATTCACCGAGTGAGCACACTTCACCTCCCATGGGGTGGATGTAATTATCCCTGGCGAATTAAACCCTCAATCCATGTTCTGGAGATCCCTGGTGGGCCTAGAATACATATATACATGTATCGGTCACATTAGTAATTATGGACATATTTCTCACAGAATCTTTCTCCCGAGCTTTTTTTTTTTGCCCTCCCTACATTATGTCTCGATTTCATAGTGTTCTCTGAATTAGCACTGATGGAAGCATTCCCATTTCTTTCTGCATCACAGCCAGTTACCTCCAGAGCCCTTCTTATTGTGGGTTGCTGAGTACCAATTGCATTAGTGCTTTGGGGAAATGCTCCACAAAATGTTGCCCCATCCCTGGAGGTGTTCCAGGCCAGGTTGGATGGGGCCTTGGGTAGCCTGATCTAGTGGGACATGTCCATACCCATCGCAGAGGTTTGGAACTAGATGATCTTTAAAGTCTCTTCCAATCCAAACTATTCTAAGAGTGTTATTGCCCGAAGGTATGAAGAATAGCCCTTCTTCTTGCCTTTTTTTTCCTGGCTGTCTGCTTCCCAGGTCCATGAAGTCCACAGATCATCTCATAGGACAACTCCCACCTTTTGTTCGCCTCTCCACAGACACAAGACTGCCAAAGGCTTCTACTTTATGAATCTGCAAGTTGGCAGCAGGATGTTTCACTTACCCTGTGGTGAAATGTCCTAAGTGTTAAACTGGGATCTGCCAACCTGTGACACGAGACTTGTGAAATGCAGGAAATGCTCTGAGATGGCAGTGAAGGATGAGAGACTCAAGCATTTAATGCTTGGAAAGCTCCTACTAGAAATCACACTCCCTCTTAGCAGCCTCATGGTATGGTCCCAGTCTTGTGCATTGGATGAGTTGTATGGAGGGGAAACCCTTTTTTTGCTAATATAAATACAGCGAAGAATAATTGGATTTCGACACCATCTGCACTTCAAAAGTCTTAAACTGATGCGTATATCCCATTGTGTATCTCTAATGGTAAGGCATTTGTTCAGAATTTTGTATTGGCACTGCAGACTGTGGTTTGTGTGATGCACATCTAAGCATAGACTGGACATGGCTTATCACAAACTTCCACTCCTTCCACAAAAGCTGGTTGCCTGCACAACCCTGAGTGCTCAGCACTATAGAAAGTAGACCCAGGAACATCTTCAAAGGGTCATCTAAGGCAGGAGCACCTCTGCCTGCATCATATTTGGCAGGTATTCATTTATTTAAAGGCCATACATGAAGGATGCCATTTCAACCTCCCTGTGCACATGGTCAGGCTGCTTACTGGAAATGGGCATTTGAAAGCATAAGAAATGGCACCTTCACTTATAAATGCATTTGCTATTCTCGGGATATAGTTAAAACTCCCTTAGGGATCATTCCATATCTTCACAGGTTAAAATTAAACTGGGATATCTTGGCTTGCTGGATTAACCCATTCATGAATCTGTGGCTGAATATTTAGCCTTAAGGAGCAGTAACCAGACTGAGTGCATTTGTCTAGATTTCAGACTACAGCAAGAAGCCTGGCATCCCCTCCAAATGAACCCCGCGGTGGTGATTCAGGCTGCATATTCATACGTATATTTTGTTCTCTGTATTCCTAGACAAAATAAACTGAAAAGTTCCCAAGTATGATTTCATTTTGTGGCGAGTAGAGGAAGACAAGGTGCAAGATTCAGGAGCCTGTGAATTGAGCAGCAGATGGGCTTTTCATAAAGAGAAGCTCCAAAACCTAATGAAATCAGTCAGAGCCTTTTTTACCAGCTTTCGTGGACTTTGGAGGAGGCCCTAATTCAGGCACCTAGCTGCAGGGATACAATTATAGACCTTGATCTCGGTGGTGGATATTAACAAGCACTTCTGTCACACTCACAGGCGCTGAAAGACATTTGGGCATCATTTCTGAGTCGATTTTTGTTCTGAGCTTGGCTTGAGCTTTGAACTCCAGCCTCAGGGCAATGCATACCGATAATGGATTTCCCTTCATCTGATATATAGATATTGCTGCTCATTTACTAGCTGCTGTGGTATTTGGTTGCTACAGTGTCCAACCATAATGTTTACAAATTGCAGCTATTCTGAACAAGACCAAGAAGGTGCTGTCTAAGACTGTTTTGGTGTGTTACTGTGATTCCTGCACTTTATTTTGTTTTGCTGGAACTAAACCAGTTGTAAAACTAGCCTAGCTTCCTAAATAATCACATTTAAATATAACTGAATTTAAGAAAGTTCAGAAAAAGCTCCATCATTGTCATATTATTCTCACTGGCACTTCTCAACAAAAATGGATTTACACTTTCAGTTTTGAAATTCTAGCTTATAACACAAAAAATAGCCCAAGTGGGGATGAAGGTAAATGTTCATGTGAAATGCAAAGCATCATATATCTTGCTCACCTATAACTTACCTCCCCACCCAGTGCTGATTTTTTTATTCAAGATAGTGGCTAAAGTGTTGAATTTTCAGTTTCTAAGATTTTTTCCTTTAGGAGAATTTCCTAGAAATACACAAACAATTTCTCTGTTACCTTAATTCAGATACCACTTGACCTTTTCACATCTTCACATACTGAAGCTACAGAGTAGAACTCTGTTAGAACAACAACAGCCACTCTGGAGATGATGATGGCCATCTGAATGGCTAGGGGAAGGGAAGTAACAGAAAAGGGAGGCTGAAAATAGACTTGAGACATCCCTGTTGCTTCAAGCAAACAACGTGCTTTGTCAGAAACATGGAGTTTATATTTCCAGAAAAGCCACAGCCATCATAGATTCTAGACTTGATTTTTTCTGACTTGCAGGAAGACTAAGAAACAAAACAAAGCAAAAACCTGCCACGGTAACACAGTAATTGGTTGGTATGAAGTGATGTTTGTAAAGAAAATCAGCAACAGCAATAGAGAGAAGTTGTCCGTAGTCCCTCCTGTTCACCCATTCACTAAATAGAGAGAAAAAAAGAAAAAAAACTAATAAAAAGCCAATAGAAAATCTCCAAGCTGCCAACACAATCCACTAAGCATAATTTCTTGCCTGAAGTTAACACAAGATGGATATTCACTGTGTGTCATCACCTCCCCATCAGCCCATTCTCCAGCTGGCATAATATCTCAGAGCCTAGGGACCAGGACTGGCGCATCCCAACAGTTGTTGTATTGATTTTAATTCTAAAGTCAAGCTTTCTCCTACATACCTGATTCTACAATAATATTAATTACAAAGCCTCCCTCTACTCCAGCCCCACTATGTCATTTGTTATCAAAATGCAGCCACGCAAGTGACTGTCGCCTCAAATCCATTTTTCATTAACAAGAGTGACCAGTCCTGTGTTAAACATCTCTGGGTTCTAGACGGCATTCGTTAAACACTGTCTGGTAGATCGTAAATCACTGTACTGTTAAAAGAATTCCTACACCGAGCAGCAGGGAGCTAATCTGTGTCTGCAGGTTTTTAATTGAGTAAAACAAACGATGATGAAACCCTCTTTAGATACACTTGAGCCCTTTCCATTGGATTAAAATGAGCTGAAATATTTTCCTTTGGGACCACGAGCTGGCTAGTGAGTGAGGGTGAGCTCAGCTAAGAAGGGGCATATTGCAATAATCATCTTTTTCTTTCCCTCACCTCTGCCTGTTCAAAGGAGCAGCAGATGGTTAGGGATTGAATAGGAACAGTATCAAGAAACTTAACAGACATCTCTGAGGAGGCAGTCCTCATCAGCACCAAGCTCCAATACAATCCATATGATGGATCCTTTTCATGCTCTTTCTGAGAGTCCTTGTCTCCAAAGTTCTGAGTTCCCCAAGGACATATGGTCATTATTCTTTCTGAAATACGATGTGATAGTGGTGCATAGGGACTTTCCTGTTGGTAACTAAAAAATAGTGCCTGTACCAGACTGCAGCACTGTACAGAAAACAAAAAACTAAAAGAGTTTTTTACGTGTCCAACAGAGCAAGCAACTGGGAGAACTGGGCTGCCCAGCTCCTCTTGTGCCTTTGAATGGTCACCTTGGATCCCTGCACAAATCCAATCCACCATACATCAACGTTTCTGGCCTGGCTTGTGCTCAAGTCTAAACTCACCCAAAAGAGACATTGCTGAAGAGCAGTATAGGCTGAAAGAGGACAGGGTTTAGATAAGGAGAAGCAGGCAAAGCCTGACTCAAGTAAGGATAGGGATGAAGCCTTTACTTAGGAAAAATGCAACAGAAAGTAAATTGTTCTGTCCTACACTTCCAAGTTGATATTTAAAGCAAAAATAAACACTACATCCCTCACTGTCATTCTGCATTCCCAGAGACATTGTGTTACTAGCCATAACATGACCTGAAAGATCCAGACTCCTTCAAAGTCAGATATAGAAAGAAAATCACTGAGGCCAACAGACAAAAATATCTTCCATGCATTGGGAGAAACACACAGAAGAAAATGCGTTAGATCTCTCAAACACTATCAATTATTAAGCTGAATAGACTGTTAAACTTGTTAGTTTGTAGTGCAGGGAAGCATCACTGCAGCGACTTAGATGATGGCCCAGCCTCTGGGAAGAGGAGTTCATGAAATAAACCCAGAAAAAGGATTTAAAAAAGCAGTCTAGATGCAATTCCCCACTCTGTGTTAAATGTCCGGGTGGAGGATTTGAAGCTAACCTGTGAAGCTGACTTCAGCTTGAGACATTCAAAATTTGTGTTACACACTTAAACTGAATGCCTAACTGCCCAGCCCATCTTAGGTCCCTGTCTTAGTGCTGCATGAACTGTTAGAGCTAGAGAAAGCATTGGGGAATTTAAAATACCCTATTCCTGCCTCGTCCTTCCACTTTCAGTTTTGACTTCACTCTGGTCTCAGGCCTCTGTCATAGCATCCTGGAGACTCAGGTTTTCCCTTCCTTATTTTGTAATTTTCTATTTGGCCAGCACTGGCTGCTTTTCCCTCCTGTGTTTCTTGTTACGGTGCTGGCTGATTTACCTTCTGTCCGGTGCAGCAGCCTCATCATTGAGGCTATCAGCAGCTCATTGGCACCAGTTGTGAGAATAAGGCTTGTGTTTAATTTGTGCACCTTGGAAGAAGGCTGTTCCCAACCTTCACATAGATCTGAGGCTTTCCTTGCTTAGATCTTTCTGAAATCTCAAATACATGAGAAAAGCAGAACATGGTTTCCGAGTAGTTATAACCAATGTAATTGGGCAAACTCCCTTTCTTCCACACTGAAAAGAATTGCTAATAGTAATGAAGTTACATACATGAGCCAAGTTTGTTAGATTTTTCTCTAGGCATGTTGTCTCTGGGTAATATACAGCAAAAGGTTCTTTAAAAACTGAAGTATGTTTCGATAAGGAGAAGTAGCTTTCTAAATATTTTATTGATACAAATGTGGACGAGGACAATCCCCTGTGGGGAACCCCAAGAATATTTCCCATATGGGAAGATGAAGCTTTAAGGGAGGAAATTATGACGGTAGGTTGTTGTTTTATTTTAAGCTTCAAATCCCATGTTCAGAGATGCGTAGCACAGCTCCTTTTTATGATATAATTAATCATCATTCCATTCAATGTAGTAAGAGGATCTAATGGGATATATTGTCCCATTTTAATGACAAGCACATCAGATAACATAAATAGGTCAATTGACGTAATTGCAGTAAATACAGAAAAAAACCTCAATATTTCAAGATGAATTATGTAATTTACATAATTACATCTAAAAATGGCATGTCACCACTAAGTGTACTCATCTAGCCCTACCCTCTGCTTTTCTCCTTCCTGTTCGTCAGGAAAGCATTGCTAGATATTGTCATACGTGACTGGAAATTTCTCCAGGTTCTCTGGCTTTGTCAGAGCCGTTTAATGTTGTTTAGACAAGAGCATTAGCTTGACTCGCTGGGTGCAGGAAAATGGCAGGCTCCCAAGCTGAGCTCTCAGTCACCCTGCATCGCATCAGGGGGCTGCGCGCAGGCGGTGCCTGTCTGAAGCATGAAGGTGGCGCGGTGCAGGATGGTAATCGGGGATGGCACGGGGCTCAGCCAAGAACTGGATCTCCTTAGACTACCTGAAACAGCAGAGCACTTGTAACATTTTATTTTCCCAAGCCATGTCATTTGTGCTGATGAGGAAGGAAAGAAGGTGATGCCGGAGACGCACAGAGCAGCCTTTTAGCCTGTGGCTGAGCCCTGCGGTGGGACTCACTGTCTTCTCCAGCGAGTTCACTCACAGCAGCCCAGGGCAGGGTAGTCCCCTTTCACAGGGCAAAGGTTTCTGCAGGAAAAATAACTTAGTTGTGTGAAAACATTAATTTGCTGCCAGGGGAGGTTTAGGCTGAACATTAGGAAAAAATTTTTCACAGAAAGGGTCATTGGGCACTGGCAGAGGCTGCCCAGGGAGGGGGTTGAGTCCCCTTCCCTGGAGGGGTTTAAGGGACGGGTAGACAAGGTGCTGAGGGACACGGTTTAGTGATTGATAGGAATGGTTGGACTCGATGATCCTGTGGGTCTCTTCCAACCTGGTGATTCTATGATAAAAATAAAAATATATCAAAATGACTGACCAAGGTGCCAAGCAGGAAAGATTTCATTAAGTTCACTTCATGGACAACATTCGGGTAGCTTTTGACAAGCTTGGGGTGCTGCCAACCTGGTACCCCCAGCCCTGTTAGTTCCTTCATCCTGTGTGATTTTGGTGATATTAAGGGCCTTTTCCAATCTAAATGATGCTATGATTCTGTGATTTGCAGCTGGATATAACCAACATCTCCAAGACGAAACAGGAAAAAACTGCTCCAGACCTCAGTGTGTCTTTATCCAGACAGTAGAGAACAGGTAGAACTGAATTGGTGAGTCTGTCCGTATCAACTTTTACTCGGACACATATTTAATTAGGATAACTTCTCCTAATTTATTCCACACTTTAGTTGAGTAGTACCTGCTGCAACGTCTCTAGTATCTCCTTAAGCCTGGGTTTGTCCTCTTTTCCCGTTCACATTATACAAAAAGGATTGACCCCCACGGATGTATTTTAGCTCAACTACATCCCTACATCCAGAAACCCAGATTTTGGTCCAATGGGAGAATCTAACAGGAAAAAGGGGAAAAATATTATTTGTGTAGGAATGAGGAGGATGTGATCCAGGCCTCCAACTATTTAGAGAATTAGTTGTTTGGGGAGAAGAATATCTAAATCCTGTTTAAAGTTTAGGCAGACACAGGCTGACACGGGTTGACACAGGTTTGCTCTTGGAGCATGTACAGCTGAAAACTGATAGCTGGGGAGGAGAGGAGAGTAAATTAAGGCAGTGGTCGTTCCCCCTCCCTATTTCCAGTGCCTTTTCACTTTCTCTTTCTCCTGACAGACTCTGGGCTTGTCCTTGTTCAGTTAGCTGTGCAGAGCAAGCCATTTTCTTTGCCCCTGTACATTTTACCCAGCCATGTCTGAAAATCAGGAGAGAGAACTCCAGCTGCTGAAGTGCACAATTTGCTCTTAGCTACAGTCCAGTAATTGAAAACTGTCATTCTGTGGGAAAATGGCAATGCTGTGCAAGAGCAGGAGCAGGCTGGAGTTTGTCACACTGCATCTTGAGGTTTTGTAACTAGTTTCAGCTGAACTTTTCCCCCTCTGGGCTCTGATAGCTTGCCTGCTATTTACCAGCCTTGAGGAGAGTTGCTTTAGTTATTTTGCTATTGAAATACTTTGGAGGTTATTATGTTTGTTTATACTTTCTCTTGTTTCCAGGGCCAAGGCGAGCAGGGAAGAGGAGCTGGAGCTGGATTTGCAGGCAGGGAATTTGGGCTAGTTCAAGATTTCCATGACCTTCATTATTTGCTTCAAAGTACGAAGATAGAGGGACATTGGAGGGATCAATAAATTATAATATACATTTCTATGGTGTTAATTACTGCTGTTTTCTTGTTTGCCTGACAAAGGTTTTGTAATAATATGACATAATAATGCTGGGGAAGTACAGAGTTCTGGGAATGTGAGGGATGGAGGCATGGGTCCTACAAGTTCACAACTGGATGGCTCCATACTCCTGCTCAGCCACTTCCTACACAGGAGAGCAGGAAAATACATCTTCACCAGCAAAATATACAGCTCTCCCTTTTTGCTTGCTCTAAGGAGCAGAAGGTCAGATGTTTGATTATTTTTTCCTGGGATGTTTTGCTAAAATGTCTTTCTTGTCCTCAAACGAGAATTTGCTAAAATCCTGTGATGGTGGGAATTAGACTAATGATTCCATTTGAGTGACAAGTCCTCAAGCACCACTTGTAGCCCTCCGCTGCCCTTAGCCACCACTGCTAGCCACCACCTAAAAGATGACACTTAGCTGGGTCTTCTCTCTAGCCTTCCATGGTTCTTACACCCCTACAACTTGCAGCCTATGAAGTTCTGGGATGAGAACTGACCCTGCCTAACCCTGGAGGTTTTCCTAATGATGTCTGTTTGATTCCTCACAACGCTTATGATAATGACATTTCTCCTGGTTGAAGTATTGATCACAATTGACATTTCTTACCAACTTCTCTTCCTTTTTTGATTAAAAAGCGTATATTTATTATTTGATCCAGACTTTCACACAGAACCTTTTTTATTTTAACTCTGGCAAAGCAGTGCATGAATAATTTTCTCTCTATATTTCTGAAACTGGCTCAGTCCTTGTTTATGATAACATCGTGTTTTTCAGTCAAATAGTATGGCTGGTCACCTCTGTCATGGGAATTTGTCTCAGTCCCATATCGCATGGCAAATATTTTAAGTGAATAATGAATTGTCAATATTGACCTTCCAGGATCTCTTCTCACATGCATACTCATTGTGTTCTCAACAGCCACAGCCTGTCCACAGTGGGGCTGCCTGGTAGGCTCAAACCCTCTTTGAAATATAACCATCTGCTCTGCTTCTGGCAGAGGCACCCTTGCAAAACACATGGAAGCAACTGTAAAAGCCTCCCAAAACACAATTTGAACTACAGTCTGTAGGACTGGTGACCTGTGAAATTTACCGTGTCACACTGAAAATACATACATTTTCTGGAGGGAGGGGGGGAAAGAGGAAAACTCATGCCAATCTCAAATATTTGGATTAAAGGGAACTGTTTAGCTGTTTGTGCAAAAGGGAGCAGAATCAGCAGGGAACTCATGTCTTGCTAGGATCGTTATCTGAATTTATAGCAGAACTGCTCAGTTTAGGCTCACAGGGCTGGGTTGGATTTTGATGCAGTTGTACCTTCCTGTGTAAGCCAAGCGTGTACCAAAGAGGATTGATGAAAGAGCTACAGATCTATTAGGTCCTCCCACTAACTCACCCTAGATCCTGGCTGGAGATGACTGCTGGGATGTATTAAATGATTTTTGAGCTGAACCTCTCACCTTGAATCCTTTCAGCATCATTTGGGGAGGAGGAGGAAGAAGGGAACTGGGATGTTGGGATGTTAACATTAAGACACCAGGGTTAGATGCAAGGAAGAAAGTAAGCAAGGAATATAATCCCTGTGTACACAAACTGCACAAACCACTGCAGTTTGTCAGATCATTACCACTAGTGTACGAAAGCCAAAGCTTCTGGCCTGCGGAGGGAACAGACTTAAGACTGTGATCCAGTACATGGTGCCTTGTGCTGCAGAGGGTGGGTAGCCTGGGGAAGCAGCACAGACTTTGGATTATCAAAAACAGACCTTCTAGGCCAGCCATAATAAAATCTAGGCTGCTGCGGTTCCTCACATTTTTTCCTAATCTTCAACAAGTGTTTTCTCCTTGCTTTAGTCAAAATAGGCATCTCAGAGCACTCTTGTGGCAGATAGGTCTTGGACCAACAGATTGCCTTCTGAAGTGTCATTCACTGTGAAGGAGAGACGTGGCTGGCTGATGTGTGATAGCTCTTCTCCTCTAATAGAAGGGAAAGGCATCGCCAGCTTGCTAAGCAATGATCATGGAGAAAAGGTTTTGTACAGCCTTTAGAAGTTCCCTATCTTGAAAACTAAAGGAGTCCTGGCTGCCTTCTACATTCATTTGCTATCTTGATCCCCTAGATCTTCCTACCGTGGGTGAAGATTACTTTTCCTGCTGCAGTTGCTGTCTGCATGCAGGTGAGTGTTTTTGACTCCATAGACATTTCCTACCCAGAGAATCTGAAGTGGCCCTTTCATTCTCCAGTGGGACAGTAAGTAAATTCTGTAATTAGGGGGAGGAGGCGAGACAAAGGGAAATGTTCTGGCAGGAGCCTTGTAGGAGCAGAAGGTGATGCATTGTGACAGATGCCTTTTGTGATGTTGTTTGTTAAACACGCTGCCGCTTCCTTTTGTTCAATTCCCCAACTTGCCTGTCTCTCCCACATCTGCAGGGCCCAGGCAAGGCAGCAGCTTTCCAGAGATAAAGAAGAGAAAGGGACTCCTTGCACTCACCTCTCACTATCTCATCTCAGTACCTGAGCTAATCCAAGCTTACAACACCCTTGCCTTCCTCATCATTTTTTTTGTGGTCTATAGCTAGAGAGACATCTCCAAAATTATGCTATGAAGCTCTCTCTCTTAAAAACACTCTCTGCTATAAATGTTGGGCTATTTAGTTGCACAGCTGTTCCCTTTAGGAGAAGTGATGCTTCTGTGTGAGTATTTGCTTCCATGCATGTCTCTCTTTGAGCTCTATTGCCTTTAGTTCTGCGTCTATGGCAAACAGATCACACCAGCCAAAGCAGAGGTGCTGGGGAAAGGAACAAGCAGCTGCCTCTGTCATTCCTTTCCTCCTCCTTCCCACTTTGGGGAGTACAGAATAAAATAGCCATTGTGGCTGGCATCAAGGCAGATGACAGCACTAAAACTAAGAGCATTAATTACTACTATTATTTTCAGCAGAAACATATTGCAAGCAGCATGATTCAGAGCTGCCCAAGCCCCTGCAAGAGGCTGAGCACTCAGAGCCAAGCAGGAGGCAGCTGGCAAGAGCAGCAAGAAGGGAGTGGTTGCTCCTCCAAAATCCTGGGACAACATTGTTTACTTATGCTGCACCCTCAAACAACTCCCAGGAAGAGATATGCATTGGATCTGAATTCAAAATGGGAAAGCTCTTGTATTCCCAGATTTAGAAATCAAAGCTTGGGTGGGATCATGCTGTTGCTTTCCCTGGCACATTTCCGTGGGCATCAGCAATGTTCCTTTCGATGTACAGCTTTGGTGCTGTAAGTGGGAGACAAATCAGTCCGTGTATTTTAATCTCTAACATTTTATTGGCTTAATAAAACATGGTATGAGGTGCTGTATGAACAAGAAGTGAGCAACAGTCTCAGCTTAAAGGATTTACAACCAGAAAGATAAGACAATTGTTGGAAGGAATGTGCATGCTTATTTTATAGCTTGAGAGATGAGGTAGGCTGAGGAGGGTTCAAAGACATTTGTGCAGCTCCTAACTACAGGAAACATGGAAACTGTATGCAACTTATTATTCTAATATATATGTGCTGCTGGATAGGTCAGAAAGAGTCAACAGCAGAGCTGGTAACTGCAAGTAAACCACTACTACAATGATTTAAGCACAAGGTCAATCTTACTGCTGAAGCCCATGGTCCAGTGAAATATCTGAGGTAAGATCTAAACATGGGCTTGGACACTTGTTCAAGTGTCTTTTTAAATAGAGATGAATTTAAAACGATTGTCAAAGGCAAGCGTGTTCTTCAAGGATCTGTTAAATTGAGACACAGACTTGTTATTGGAGTCAAATAGAGGAGTGAAAGAAAATACTTATCAAATATATCATTCTGAGAATTCTGTGTTCACTCATTAAATCATTTATTAATGACTCCTGAAGAAAAAAAAAAAGAATAAAATCACCAGATAAGTTATTTAACAAAACTCCACAAATTCAGCATGTAACACATTCATCAGAATCTATTCAAGCAGCTTCAGTGCTTGGACAAACCCTGTTTTTTCATCTAATTTCCCAGTCAGGAAGACTGCCAAAAAGTGCAAATGATGCTGTAAGAATGAAGAGAGGCTTTTTAGTAGCCAAATACCTAAATGATGTTTGCACGGATTCTTAGCATCTCACCACCTAAAAGACACATTCCTATGTGTCATTTGGACACAGGAGTTGTATTTTTTAATGCTTATTTTGGAGTGAGGGGGAGACAAAGTGTATTTGTCCATGGGACCGAACATATCACACTGGATTCATTAAAGAGGGATGGATTGGAGGCAGCAGCTCCTCTGTGCTGAGCTATTTAAAGTGAAATGGGATAATTGCCACAGTTACAACTAGACTGATCAAGCTGAGAGAAACAAGTTTCAAATTGTACCAATCAGCCCTAATCCGAAGGAGTTATTAACAGAGCTCTACCCTGGTGAGTCCGCATCTGCTAACTTGAGATAATGATTTATATCACCCTTTATGAAAGTTCCAATTTATCCTAATTCAATAAGTGAAAGCCAGCAAGCTCAGAGGGAGTCGCAGACAAGGATTCAGTGTGAGCCCCTTAGCTGCTCTCCTCCTTCTGAGCAAAGCAAGTGGCTGCTGCACGGTGCCATCCACTGGAGACAACCACAGGGATAAAAGGAGAAAGAAACACAGAGTTTTGGATAGGGCTTTTCTAACACCTTCAGGTAGAATCACAAGGTGTGTGATGATTTAGCCTTCAAAACTCTTGAGTGGGACTAGCAGTGAGGTTGCACTAAGGGAAGAGCAGATGAGATGATGCCTCTGTTGGGACAAAAGAAGCAATTCTGAATACCCAGAGAAGGGAAGTTTGTTAGAACCTCAATATAGGACACAAAAACATACTGCCTCAAGGGCTGTGGACTTAGATTATGTCAACATGTACAGTTTTTGTGGACACAAGGCTGGTTTAACCATTGTGGAAGATCTACTTGGGCAATGGCCTCTGAAGCCTGAAACAGCGCCAGGGACAGAAAGTAGGCATTTATTGAAAGATACTCTCCTGAAATAGTATGTGGGATTTTCAGGATTTTCTGTGGCGGTGACACTGCAGCCCCAGCTATTACACAAAACACTTTGATGATCTCTAGCTCTTCGGTGAAATTCTTATTACAGCCCAGCACAGAGCTGCCACGAGGCTGCTCTAACCCGTACAAGTCACAAGTCACCACTGATACCCATATCCCTTACAGCCTGCACACAAAAACACATTAACTGATTCCCTCAGGATTTTGAAGGTGTATAATAGCAGGACACAATCATTTTCATTCCCTGATGAGTCCTGCAGTAAGTGAACTAAAGCATCAAGATTTCTGCATTTTGTTCTTCTCCTGAGGGGAAACTTTACATTATTTGCTGTGTTTGCACAGTTCTAGTATCTGCAATGTTTGCATGGATTTCTTTTATTCAAACACATTTGTTCCAGTTGCATTTCTGACCTATTTTACTGTTATCCTGTGAACAATTATTGAGTGATAGTTTTTGCCCTTGTTTCAAGCATATTCTAAGAAAGTAAAAATATCACAAGCATTTCAGTGACTATTTGTGTAAAGGCTCACAGCCAAAAAGGCTTTTCCTCTTTCTTTTTTTTTAGGGGAACCTTAATATTTGCAATAATAATTTCAAAATTATTGGCCATCTAGTCAGAGGAAACACCACCTGACAACTGGCCAGCGATGCTCTGTCAGGAGTGACTGTTGCATAGCTGAATGCAGAGAGATGTTTGTAAACAGTCTGGAAAATGAGATTTACTTGATGACCTAGAAGCATTCAGTAAATGTTTTAATGAGAGATATTGCTGATGCCTGTTTATAGGACAATCTGAAAGATTTTCTGTCACATTTCCTTCAACGACATACAATATTAGCCATAATTTCATACACAAGATCCAGACATTCTAAATTTTACTGCTTTACACTGCTTTGATGGCTACAACATCCTCCTGGCACCTCCCTGCTGCCTTGATACCCTGTTGGTCCTTTAGCTACTGAACAGGGTATGTGTTGCCTTTCTGAAATAAATCAAGTTCGCAGTACTGGTGCATGTCTTCTTAGCAGCCTGTTGAAATATTGACAGAAGACTATTTCCCATTGAAGTCAAACCCATCAGTCTTTCTTTTTTTTGTTGAAGACTTTAAACAGTGTTTGAGTGAGTCCTCAACTGCCATTGATGCTTACCCTATTTATGTCAGGCTTTTGGGAGCATGATATGCTACCCCAACACTGGCACCTCTTAAATTCATCTGTGCAGTCAGTTCTATAATATCTGAACCAGGTTCTCTGCTAGCATTCACATTGTGTAGCCTGAAAATAAGGTGGCAAAGCTTCAACAAAAGAAAAAAAAAAAAGAATGCAGCAATGTAGAGGGAAAGGAGTCACTGTCAAATGTTAATGACACGTTCCTGCGATGTGAATGAGATGAAGATTGGAGTGGGAGAGTGGAGGGGAGGGAGGCATGCACAGCTCCAAGTAGAGCTGAGTTTTTAGAAGCACAGGTTAAAATGGAAAAAGTGAAAAAACCCTTATGTTCCAGCTGTAAGAATACAGGACAGCTTTTTGTTCCAAGACCGGTTTCTTCTCAGGACAAAAATACCATTCTGAAGGGTCTTTAGAGTGCTGAAACAGGGATATAAACCCCTGTGCTACCGTCTCCAAAGCAGGACCGGTTTCTCCAGCGCAGAGGTGGTTGTGATGTATAGCTGGGCCATTATGCTGGCAATTCTCATCTGCTGTACAAAGACTCAGGTCATGCAAAGCAGTGAGTGTGGAGCTGGATATTCTTCCGTTTGTCATGTTGATTCATTTGTTCGCTAGGGTCATTAGTTCTTCCATATGGAGATCCATTACTGCCAGCGATTTCCAACCAAAGCCCAGTGAAATGCTTCATGCAGGATCTCCATAAAGCGAAAATGATATCAAGACCTTGTGCCACACAGTCTTATAGAGCTGAAAGGGTTTAAAACAGGTTCTGCTTTCTCAGGGCACCCTGAGTTTTCTATTGATCACAATGAATTAATGCATGGACAACGGAAAAACTCCCACAATATATTAAGTATTCATCTGCTGTGCAAAGATGAATGATTTCTTACTTGCTACTACAAGGAAATGTACATTTCATTTAATTGCCAAGCAATCCCTTAAAAGCACAGCTTGCCTTTTCTTTGCCATAACAACTTGGCTGGTTGATAGCACCCCGAGGTCAACATTATCACCACAAGTCTTGTTTAATATCTCTATGAGATACTTCAGCCTGGAAATAGAGCAGCAAGAACCCACTGGGGCAGAAGTCTGTCCCCAGTTCTGTAATAAACCCCCTGAGCCAAAAACGACCTGGTCTACTGGAGAATGAAGGCCTACAGTGACACCGGAGTTGCTAATCATGGACACAGCACATTTAATTTACATGCTTGTGGATGGTCTTTAATGAGAATTAACTCAGAGAGGGATGAGAGAACCCGGAGTCCCGATGCTGGGATTTACTGAACCCCACATGAGGTCTCACTGAATGAAAAAAAGATGGGTCTGTGCTGCTAGTGGAAGCAGTTATTCCTGAGCAAACACCAAACAGGCTCTGCAGGGCTGATGAAGGAGGCTGAGCTGTGGTGGCCTGGTGGCAGCAGGCTCCATAGAGACTGTCCCCTTCATGTCTTTGTGCCTGCTTCTCCTTCACCAGGTGAGGCTGTACGTGACCCCTTCTAGCCTGCTGTGTGCCACATGTCACAGATATTAGACATTCAATCTATAACAATAAGAGAGACGTAAAAACAGTAACTATTAAATATTTATCAAGATTATCTGTTTAACCTTTATTTTTACAACTATTTGCACGCTAGCAAAGAGCTGTGGAGGCTGGTGGTGAAGAGAGGGCTGCAAAAGCAGCTGCGCCTGGTCCAACATCTCACCTCTCGCTTTCTACCTTCCCATCTTCCTCGCCCCCTCACCTTCCATTCTTCATCTGGGTGTGCTGGGAATAAGCCCACAGGTCTGATAAAAGCCTAAAACAGCCTCTGTGGTTGGCACAGAGCAGATGGCAGCAGTAAAGCTAAGGGAGTTTTCATCATTACTATCTGTTTAGCCACAACACATCACAAGCTATCCAACAAGGCACCACTTCCCAAGCTCATTGCATTGTAAAATGGCAGGACTGAGGAAGGATACGTCATTCTCCTTGGTGTGTATTCCTGTTCTTTGGTCCTTCTTCCTTCACTGGAGTAAGCTTCTCCTGTATAGGCACCATCCTTCCCCCATACTGATCCCCCCAAAACTTCCCACGATGGGGACGGTGGACTTCCGTGTCTCCAGGCTTCAAGATGAAAACAGAGAAAGCAAGGGGAGGAGGCAAGGAAAAAAAGAGATATTTCAATTGACCCTTAGTTTCTGTTTGACCGTCACAGCTAATTGAATTGCTTTCTGTCAGTGCCAGACTTTGATGGCTGCCTTAAGAATAGGGCTGGCAGAGTAACAGAGGATGACAGCTGCTTTCTGAAGCTGGTTCCAAACCAAGGCACAGGTCAATGAGCATAGATGAACTGGGGCTTGAAAGCAAGGGAGTACATGTGCGCTCCCCTCCACGGCATGGGCAGAGCGATCGGAGAAATTGCCAATTCTCTTTCTTTTTCCAATTCAGCATAAAATATCTGGACAAATGTCACTGTCTTTCTTACTGTAGGTTTTGAGTTGAAGTACTTCCCCCACCTCTTTCCTTCCTATTATTTTCCTAAGCCCATTTTTCTGCCCAATGGCTGGGATGGAATCAGTAATGGAAAAGTGGCACTGCTGAAATCAATTGAAAAAGTCATTAAGCAGCTGTGGTGTAAAAAAAGCCTCCGCTGCACTGAACTCTGAAGCTGGCCCCATTCATTCACTTCTCTTCCCCAGCTTGCCCCAGCTGCCCAGTTGGGACACCATATCCTGAAGATCCATTGGCTGCAGCCAGGCATGGAAGAACCAGTCACCTGTTAAATTTAGATTTCTTGAATCTGCCAACAGCCTGACACATTGATAAACAGCCATGATTTTTAGCAAAGGTTGGGAACGCTCACTCACTTGCTGTTAATTGCTTTGTGGTACTGAACCATAAAACCTACAGTGACTCAAGCCTGAGCAACCTCCCAGCGATGCAGGCGGTGGTGAGTAGGCATAGTGACATCAAGGTCCCTCCATCACTCTTCAGACTGCGGGTCAGTTGATCTCTCTCAGCACAAAACCGCTCCGATTTATAACCAACCCAGCTGCTGTATCAGTAGGAACTGGAAGCTGCAGCCACGCAACCTGTCACCATCAGAGATGGACCTCCCAGCCAGTGGCCACCAAACTGTGCTGTGATTCACTGCGGCAAGGGGAAAAGGTGCCCAAATACAGGGCACACTTACGGTGTTGCATGGGTGAAAAGGGAAGGAGAGGGCTGTAGATGTGCTCTGAGCAAGGCTGGATGCTTTGACAACTCCTTACTCAAGCGTTGTGTTTGCGTGAGCTCAGGGATAGAGTAAAAAAAAAAAAAATTCAGTAGCACTGGTGGCTGGGACTGTCTTTCCCCGGATTTGAACTCTAACTTTAATGTAGAGAAATCAGACTTTGTGAGGGTTTTTTTTTTTTAAATCTAGGTGCAGAAATTTTATAGGTTCTGTGACTACTATGAAGCATCTTATTACGATAGGCCATCCTACTCTAAGCTGATGTTCAAATACTTTCTAGAAAATAAAAGCATAAAATACATCTAACTAAGAGGAGAATGAACTAACTTAATGAAAGTTATAGTTTTTTTGACAATGGGTATTTTTTCTTGCTTTCATTAAAAAAAGGGAACGAGAGCAAATTCACTCTTAAAGAAGATAGCTTCTCTATGTTATTTTTTTGAATAGTATATATCACAGATTATTACTGATGTAGTCAGCCTAATCCTCAAATGGAAGAAATTATCATGACAATCAGTGACTTTTCTATAAAGGGAGCAATTATCACGAAAAAAATCAGGTAAAAATGTATTTATTACTAATTCAAAATCTTAGTAAGCCACTGAACAAGTGGTTTGCTATAACATGGAAATGTCCTGGGGGTACGAGCTGAGCAGCAGAGCTCTACGTGCCATTGCCTACAGTTTTATTAAGTGGAAGTATGAGGAGAGACCTCATTGCTCTCTATAACTGCCTGAAAGGAGGTTGTAGAGAGGAGAGAGCTGGGCTCTTCTCCCAGATGACGGGACAGGACGAGAGGGAATGGCCTCAAGCTCCACCAGGGGAGGTTTAGGCTGGACATTAGGAAAAAGAATTTTCATGAAAAGGGTCATTGGGCACTGGCAGAGGCTGCCCAGGGAGGGAGTTGAGTCACCTTCCCTGGAGGGGTTTAAGGCACGGGTGGACGAGGTGCTGAGGGACATGGTTTAGTGTTTGATGGGAATGGTTGGACTTGATCCAGTGGGTCTCTTCCAACCTGGTTATTCCATGATTCTATGAAAGTGCTGTCTTTCAAGGCTGTGGTCGTAAGTCCAGCTATTTTTCTGGCATGTAAATGATCTATATCTTTAAACTTTACTACTGAAAAATACATCTCATTAGCGGATAATTAATAAATAAGAGGATAGAGAGTGGGCAACAACAGACAATACTAATATAAACTTAAAAATCTCTTATTCTTATACTCTTCCTTAAGCACCAATTATTGTCATAAGAAGTATAACAGGCTGGGTGGACTTCAGTCCCTCCTGGTGGCAGCACTAAGACATCTCTCACTAACACGCATCTGTCTAGTCCAATGCTGTAAAAGGACAAGCTAAAAGAGTCTCAATTCACTAGTGTCCCCCATGACCTATTGCCACTTTAATGATTCAGTGACTAACAAACCGCACATATTGGAGGCTGATCCAAATACACAGCAGATTTCCTTTGTGACAGGCATTTCTAAGGTTTAAGTTGCACCTGGGTTTATGCCCATGCACACAGATATTAAAAGTTAAGGAGATGAGCAAGAGGAATTCAGAGTCAGACAAACAACTTGTGATGCTTTCCCCAAGAGTGAAGAGTGGTCCTTTACAAGACAGTGACTTTTCAGAGATGCACTGAAAGTCTCTACAAAGTTTCAGCAGTGGATGGTGTCTAGGAAAGATTTAAGATGTTGATGGTGGGGTGGGGCTAGAGTGTTCTTCCTGCTGAACAAAAATATGAATTGTCATTATTATACCTGCTCTTAACAGCGGGTTACGGTGTGAGACATCCATCTCAAATTTCTCCTGGGGCTCTGTAAACACACTCGTTTTCCACACCACACATATCTGTGGCTCCTCTGAGTCTCTGGGATCAGAAAGTATCCAAATCCTTAGGGGTACTGCTAGTCTGCAATCAGGCTCAGTCTCTGCTCAGGATGAGAAGTCATCAGCGTTCATACAGAGCTGGCCCTTTGTCCTCCCACTGTCCTCCCTGTCACCTTGCCAGGTCAGAGACTGTGCACAGCCCCGGTAATTAAGCCAGATAAATAAAAATCACATTGCTCATAATTACTGTGGACAATTCTGTGTAATTAGATGTTAAGTGTGGTAGCCACTCTCCTTTATGGACCTAGATAAGTACCTGCACCTTGACTTAGAAGAAACTTGGTAGGAAATATAACTGCTTTGTTGCTCTCTGTGTAATTAGCTACCATTAAAGCCACTAATTAGATCGTAAGTTTTAAATAAGATGCCCTAATTATCTTTGGTACACAGTGAACTCATTTGCTGGGGCAAAGCCTTCCAAAAGATATCTTTTAGTAGCTCCCAGGGTTATTTTTATTGTATTATTTTATATACCTCAGAGCTCACATGGGAACGTGTTACAGGTGTATTGCTTGCACACTTGCCAGTGAAGAGGTGCCCACTAGTTTCTCTTGCACTGGAAGACCCAGCCTTGGGGCAGGAAGGCAAAAGAGTGATTAGATGCTCCTAGGATTCATAGCAGATGATATATAAATCAATGTAATTGTGCACACATGTAGAAGAAGTTTTATTACCAAAAATCAGTGCAACTCTTTTATGAAAATATTAATCTGCCTTCTATTTCTATTTATCTTTTGTTTGTAATACTATAATGGAATCCCCAGCGCAAAGAGGGCATCGAATGGAGCGAGTCCAGAGGAGGGCGTGAAGATGATCCAAGGGCTGGAGCACCTCCCATACAAGGACAGGCTGAGTGAGTTTGGGTTGTTCAGCCTGGAGAAGAGGGTGGTGCCCTGAGGGTAGTGAGGCAATGGCCCATGTTCCCCAGAGAGAAGTCCAGGCTGCCCCATCCCTGGAGGTGTTCAAGACCAGGCTGGATGGGGCTTTGAGCAACCAGTGGAAGGTGTCCCTACCCATGGCAGAGGGGTTGGAACTGCACAATGTGTAAGGTCCATTCCAACCCAAAGCAGTCTACAATTCTATGATATGATTTTAGCAAAGCCATTTGTTTCTTAATTCTGATTTGGTTTAGGCAGCTTTCTATGAATTGTACAACCAGCAACTTTCCTGATGTCCCAGACCATAGGAGCAGAAAACAGTGTGCACAGAAAAGAGAATCTAATCTACTAAACACTCGCATCTAAATCCCAATTATAAAAAACCCCATTTTGTCCAGTTGAAGAACAAATATTCCATGTGGTTTAGCATGCAAGTCTATCTGACTTTGCATTTCATGAGTTTCTGATGTTTGAGCAAAGGTGAGCAAGAGCCAAGGCAATTCGTGGGGGTGTAGACCTGCACAGAGATTTCATGGTGTAAATACAAGTGATACAGACCCAAGAAATATTCTTACAGAGCTTTTCATCCCTTCTAATTGGGAGAAAATGTATGCTGCTGTGGTACTCCACTGTTAGCTCAAGATTTTACTTCAATCCTATCTTGGATTTTGAAGAATGACCACTGCAAAAAGCCAGAGAAAGTTAAAGAATGAGGCTGAAACTGAGCAGCAGGAACCAGTGAAGGCCCCAAAAGAGCAACTGCATCTTTCTTTTAGCCCATTCCCTGTTTCCCAGGGTCATGTGAAGCTGGAAACACCTCAGGGTTAGGCTGAGTCGGGGCAGAGCAGAACTGTTCTGAGGGAAAAAACAAACCCCAACACATGGCAGTAGAGTCTTTACTAGAAACTAAGATATAGAGAAAAGTCTAAATTGTTTTACTATTTTGTGCTTGTAATCCCAACCTTCTGCTTGGACATAAGTGATAAGAGAAGAAATACAGTTTGATACAAGGACTTTCTCTATGGCAGAAATACAGGACGCTGCCAAGCCTTTGTCCTAGTCACTTAGCTCAGAACAGAGGAGCTGAGCTTTCATGGAAGCCCTTTAGTGAGTCAAATTTTGCAGACCTCAGACCACTGACCCTTTCCCAAGGAAACAACCCTCTCCTACCCTCCCTCTCAGGGCATCTCAAATGAGACAGGATACTCTGTTCTGACAAAATCTTGGAAATCGCTTTTCCATCTCATCCCATCAACAGAGAACTAAACTCAGTTGTTTACAAAGCCTGTGCTACAGGAGATTGTTCTCCTGCCATAACTTGAAGTTTCCTCAAAGAAGGGAAATACTAGTTTATTTATCTCATCTGATATACTATTTGATACCATTGGATGAGGCTTTGAGCAACCTGATCCAGTGGGAGTTGTCCCTGCCCATGACAACAGGGTTGGAGCTGAATGGGCTTTAAGGTTCTGTCCAACCCAACCCATTCCATGATTCTGTGGTTCCTTTGCAAGTATGACTCTGCCAATATATGAACCTTCAGGATCTGAAAGATGATTAAGAAAGATGGAATTGAGTTTTCAGAGTATTTTAGATTTCAGAAAGGTCTTGAGGTTCTCGAGAGGTCTGTGTATTACTTGCCATAGCTTCCTGCAGCTGCCAGATCCTTTTAGAGGTCTGAACCATGACAGCTAAGTTATAAGAGAACGTTTCATTCCTGTGAACACTTTTGGCTCCCAGGAACACTTTGAAAAGTCAAAGGAAATTTTAAGCGGGTTCTGCCCTCTGTTATTGCATCCAAAAATAAAAATATGAATTAAAGCACAAAAATGTCCCCAAATAAAAATACTTGGTCATGTCCCATCACAGATTGTACATTGTCAAATTTACTGTAGTGGTATGGAAGATGTAGCTTTCCTTGCTCCCTTGTTTTGCTGAGTACAGATACCTAAGACAGTGTTGATCCCTTAAGGCAGCTCCAATAAAAGTCAAATACAAATGATTCTCACCCATTCCAGAACAGACCAGTCTTCCTCATCATTCCTTGTTTTACTTAGGAATGTTCACTTATCCGAGACAGTTAAAAACCCAAACAGGTTCTCTGACCGCTTGTGGTTTTTTCTACTCATTTGCCCTGTTCCTGTTTCTCCCTTTCACTCCTGCTCTCTTCCTCCCTCAACCTTAGGCTGCAAAGAGAAAGAGGTTTCAGCAGCCAGCATGCTGTGAGTGGAGCAGCACCAGGTGCTTCTGGACCAACCAGGCTTTGGGTGAATGAAAGGAGATGGGAGTCAGCGTAACTGCTGAAGCAAGGTTGTACCTTGTAACTTCAGCTAAAAGCACTGCGGAGGTAAATGATTGCAGACTAGACAGACTTACCTGCTCTGTAATAGCACCGACATGCTCATGTGCACTAATGTCTTTCTGATCCCATTGAACTTACGGGACGACTGCCTTCCTCTTGCTTCCCTGCCCCAATAACAAAGCAGCAGCCTTGATTCTTTGAAGAGAGCAAGCATCCGTGCTTCTCCTTTTACTTGTTGGCTGAGCACAGAACAAGCAGAAGGGAGATGTACACAGTAGAAAGTTGTGCACGAGGTGGTAAAAAAAAGTAAAATAAAATCGCCCTGTGGTACAATACATAGTCTCACAAATAATTCGTTACACCTTTTAATACCTAGATGAAGCAAGAGAAGAAAATAGTCCTATGTTCTTATCCTCTGGCACCATGGTAGTGCTCAGCCACGCAACCCAGCAGCTTAATCTCTTTCATACAGAGCCAAAATAATGGAAGTGATAATGTTGTGTTCACAAATAACTAACAGGTAGCTGTACCAAAGAACACAAAACAACAGCAGCTATTACAGCCCCTTCTTCATGACTCATGGCAGGAACTGAACTGCTACTAAAGAGAGCTTTTGACACCCTCTCTCGAGTCTGTTCCCACACATATGCCTCCTAGAATTTCAATTTAATATTAAATTTGAACTGTGTAATTAATTGGCTAAAAAAATCCTTTCCTGTACGATAAACACCAGTCAGATGCAGGCCCTCACTGGGTGTGCCTTTTCTGTAACGCTCCAGTATCTCTTCTGCCTTTAGGACCTTTTGAATAGATGCTTTTCCAATATCCCTGTGTACCAAAAATAAATATCAAATTATTAGTACGCTGTTTGGATAGAATATCCAGCAAGACTGGCTTTTACAGGGAGAAGAGACAAGGAGAAACTTTGGTAATAATATCAACTTTCAGAAAAGTACCCAATAAAGCATTTTCTAAAACTAGATAGGGCAGAGCTTCACTGAAAACTTGACCTGTGACACAAGTTAAGCCTCTGTCTCTTAAATAAAGCTTAATCTTCTGCAAAAATATACCTCTTTGCAAGATTCTTCTACGAAAGCAACTATTTAATTATGGTTGCAAATAAGATAAACAGGACAAAAAAGAGCCAAGTTTTTCCTGAGATACCACACAGAAAACTGAATTTTATGCAGATTTTTCCCATCCATAAGGCACCTGCAGCTGAGCAGCCAGGCAGTCACTGGCTGTCTCCCACTTTTCGTTCTTGTCCCATCCAAGTCAGTGCTGCTTGTACCTTTGGAGGGCTAAACAAAACCCTTTCAAGTTTATTTAAAAGGCTCCCCTAGAGTTCAAACAGGTATCAGATCAAGCTTATTTGACTCCTGCTGTCACAAAAGCAATCATTCAGCAGAAATGAAGGGAAGCTATCCTTGTACATATGGTTTATAACTCTCTGAGGGACACAGGGAGCAATTACACACAGACCAGCCTGGTGCAAGCCTGGGCAGTGAACCTGCTACAAAGTTCTCAGGTCTGAATACCTTTAAACAATCTCTCCTGTGCTATTAAACATACACCTTCCCTACTGCTCAAGGTAGGTAAGGATGGAGATTTTGCCTCCAGCCTGCCCTGTTGTTAGACGGTTTGTCAGCTCCAGAGCGCTCCCGTTCACTGAAGCAGCCCATGTAATTATAAAGGAAGGGTAATTGAAATAAGGAGAAAGTAACACTTGAAAAGGAAGCAAATGATTCAGAACATACAGAGCAATCCACCCACATCAGCAGGGTCAGGAGGTCTATCAAGCTTGGAAGCAGAAACGCTTTTGTCTGGAAGGAAAGAAAAAGAAACCCTAATAGGATGCATTTATAATCATAAGTGCTGGAACTTTTTTTCTTTTTTTCTTAAAGCAATCTCTGCCACTTTGCAAGATGAAAAGTGAGGAATATGGAAAATTAACATTAACCGGCAGTTGAGAGCCAACATTGAACAACATGTAAGAGATTAGGAAAGGGGGTCTGGTGCAGACCACCTCAGGCTGGCCTTTGCCCAGCATGCTCGGTTCTTAAATAGAAACTTAATCCTACTCTTTCTCCTTCCAGCCAGGTAAAGCTTAGTCAAGAAGCTCTCTTTCCTTTTGTCTCAGCCCTAACAAGAACTTATGGTGAAACTTATTCCTTCAGGATTTGCAAGCCAGGTGTTTTAACTCCTGTACCTTTGTTTCTGGCCCAGGTCTGCAGTCTAAGCAAGAGCCTCAGAAGCTGTAAATTACCATTGCTCCATTGATTTCAGCAGAGCTAAACCCATTTGCACTTGCAGATGATCTGGTCCGCTATTTTATATGCCTATTTTTTCCCCTCAATTGCTTTATAATCACATCTACGCCAAAAATACTTTACTGTCCTAGTCTAGCTCTGAAGGATTTGAGAGCACCAACCCTTCTCCATTTTATACATTCGGTACAAAGAACAGAGACAGCAGCTGAAGAGGCCCAGGTTACACAAAGGGATCTGTGGTGATGCCAGAAAGAGGCACAGACTTTCCAGGTCCTAGTGTGGCATGTGCTTCAGAAACACTGACACGTTCTTGCATTTATTTAAGAAACTGCTAAGTATTATATTTAGATTGGCTGAATCTTCTAATGTGGGTCTGTTATAAGTTGCCGATTTAACCAGAAGAACCAGTGATTAGTCTGATTGACTTCATTTCTACATTAGGATTAATCCCGACTTCCCATCCATCCCATTAGACCACAGAAAGACATCTCTCAGAATCCGAGAGTTCAAAGGTAAAAGACTCTGAAGTAGAAAAATTTCCCAGAGACAAATCCACAGCATAGGAACCATAGGTTAGAAATAAGATTCTCCACAGTTTTTAGCATCTTAGTTCAGATGTTTCATTCTGACCACAGACTGCCTAGGCAACAGTGGATGAATTAGATCCATGTACATGCTTACCTGTAAATGATTCTCTCTTCAGGAGAGTCCACACGCAGGACAGTTTCTATTATACACAAACACCGAACCTCTTCGGAAAATACTTTTCTCAGACAACCCTTCTAGGAAGCATTGACTTAAGAAAATGTTAGCAAGGATTTTTAGTGCTTCATAAAGTATTTTATGTATCCCAGAATTCTTTCAGCTTCCCAATCACACCTTTTTTCCTGGCCTGATAGTTTTCATTTTAAAAAAGATCTGATATTCTAGTAATATTTCCTTTTATTTTCCTCACCGCAGCAATTTTAATTACACCTTGTCATGGGCCAAATAGCCTCCCTATCCTACTTCTTCAGTTATCTGACAGACCTGCAGGGAATTTTGCCCTGAAGTTATATTGTTTGCCTAAGGAATGAGAAAGACAGTTAGAAAACATCCTTAAACAAAGCTAGTTTTGCCTGCCTGGTTCATGAGGGTCACTGTATCAAAGTACTCAAAGATTCTTTTCTAACTGCAAATCTTCAGACACTTTGAGAGTAGCTTCATGTTGAATTAATGCTATAGAAAAGACTACAGGTAACAGCTAATATAAGTTTACCTTCATATTTCCGTGCACCATTACTTGTACCTTAAGCTACAAGAATTACTAACCTAGTTTGGAAATAATAACCTGCCTACTATCCTACTATAGGGATTTCCACTAAAAAGCACTAATAATAACCTACACAAACCACCTACAAAAGAGAACAGCTATCTTTGGGAAGCACACTTTTTTCCACCTTGCTCAATTGCAAAGAGCCAGCCACAGCCACCAATAACCCTACCCTGTTCCCTACTAAAGAACACAGTGTTTAATGGTTCACACTTTTGTTGGGAGCAGCTTTTCCCAGCAGGCACCTCTTCTGATCATCAGCCCTTTAAATTCAAGTGGGAGAGGCAACAGCCTTATTTAGTCTTTGTGTTTCTTTACCTACTGTTTTTGTTTTAATGTCTAATAATTTAATTTTTGTTTAGCTTAGGGTTGTATATTCTCCATGCTATTAGTTTTAAGATGTTCTTGGGGTTCTTTCTGTACTATTTAAGGAGAGCTAGGTTGCTTGTTGTTAAATTCAGTTCTTTTACATGAAGATCTTTTTTTCTATACTATGTTAGCCTGACACTAGGAGGTGTTTTACATGTGCTTTGCTTTTTTAAGGCCATAAAAATCTAGGGTTTCTTAGAAGAAAGTACTGGGGAGCAAGCAACTGCAAAGAGCTGTTCAATGGTTGTTCCAGGGGTTCTATTATGGTGGTAGAGAGGTTGGTTAGTACCTTAATAAGCAGCTCCTGTTATCAGTTATTCTAGACTATGAGGAACTTCACCAGTCTCTTCTTTAAGCATATTGCTAGCAGAGGCTGCTGCTGTTTTAGGATTTAGGATGCTTTCAGTATCTGTTATGTGTCCTTTGTGTAGCAAATTAGTGGACTGCAAGCCCTTGCTTTGGGAGGTGATAACTTCTCAAAGAGCAACTTCTCCTTGGGAGGCATCTGTCTGTCTGCTTCTGGATAAAAATGTAGATAGGTGCATGACTCTGGGATGTGCTTCACTGCTGTCGTTTATTTATTTCCTGGGGCTCTTCAAGAAAGGTCAAGGCTGTTTTGAAATAGATGGCATATAATGTTCCTGCCCCGAAAAACTGATGTTTAAGAAAACTCTCTCGAAACTGTAATGAAGAGAGGAGGCGGCTGTGGCACAATCTATCCAAATTATATTGATAATACATAGTAATTATATAGCACTTCACACGATCAGAGCACTTTGCAAACATTAACTAATTTACAGCATTTACTGAAAACAGATGTGTTTTTTTCTGGGGAAAAGAGGGAAATACGGGCTCTGCTGGCAGATGAGAGCAGGGCTCTGCAGAAGGTCCTCCCAGAGGTCTTGTAACTGCTTGCACCTCTACCTAAACCTTTCCTCTTCTATAGTAGTTTATGAATAGGAAGGGTGACCCTAATCTGTTAGATGATCTTCTAGTGTCTGAGAAGAACACGGGCTACAGGTGAAGACAAGTAAACTAATTGCTGTTGTGTTGTCAACTTCTGATAATACCTGGACCAAGATGACTGTTGGGAGCAGCAACCTGTTTGCTGTGGAGCAACAAAAAAAGGTATGATTGCCCTAGTAGACCTAAGGCTGTATTTCGACTTTAAGGTCTTGTTTTTATTTACTCCTTGGCTTTCTGTTTGACATTCTCTGCATATTTGGCTATGTATTTGTAACAGCACCAGGTCATTTCACATAGTACCTTGTATTAAGCACTATGCAGCTATATATTGTGTTATGCTGGATGTCCTTTAGAGGCACAGTAAGGATGTAACTTTAATCCTTCACTATGTGTAGCCTGGTTTGGTTACCAAAATGAGTAGTTTCTACAGTGAATCTTGTACAGCTTCTTAGAAGGTGCTGGAAAAATGTGCCTAGAAGAGAGGGGTGAGAGCACAAACACCTGAACTTCCTGTGCTGGTTTTTTCTTTACCTCCTGCTTTCTTTGCAGAGCATCTTAAAAAAAATATATTTGCTTGGCTAAGTATTACACTATTAATACCGCACATATTAACCTGATAAATTAGCCTGTTACATGGTACTGCATCAAAAGGCTCTTGAAGTCCAATTGAATTATGCTTTACTTCCTCGCCCTGTCCCTTGTCATTGTCACCTCCTCAAATAAATTAATTTAAGTTTGTTAAGCATGACCTCCCTTTAGTAAATCTAGAATGATTCTCTAAACAATCTCTACTGGCAAGTATGTTCTGATGTTGTCCCTGATGAGTGAATATAGATTTCTGCACAAATATAGACATTATAAAGTTATGGTCAAGCGACAGAGGGAAGGAGTGATTGTGCAAAGCAGGAGGGCCTTATTAAGGATGAAGGACATATTGGGGAAGGAGGGGAATCCTTGTAACACCACCAGTATGGGCTAAAGAGCATAAAAGACGGTTAAAAAAACACTAGAGAATGTTTTGGCTGCGTTGCAGCCTGGTATCAAATGGGAAGAGCAGAGTAGGGAAGAAAACGGGAGGCTTGATGCTCCTGTGGGCTGAGTTCTTACACAGGGTGCTGGAGGGAGTTTTCTGCAGTGCTGCTGCTGCTGCACGAAAACCCTTGAGCTGAGATGGGGGAGACCAGGGGGGTCCTGGAGCTGCTGCCACGCAGGGCTGGGTGGCAGGCAGGAGCGTTACAGCCTGCACTGCTCCAAGGGCTGCAGTGCAGGAGACAATAGGGAAAAAAATTGGGGGGAAAGGGCTTTCTGGTACTGCTGCAGTGCAGAGGAGCTGTGCAGAGACAGGGGAGGGAATGCCTCGTGTAATGATGCAGTGCAGAGCAAGGAAGAGGGAAAGCTGTGCTGCAGATCCTAGAGCTCAGGTAGGATTTGGAGAAGGAGCAAGGGCTGTCTGGGTGCTGTAATCCAACAGCTCTGGGCACCCACTTGCCTCTACTATTCAGAACAGGCTCAAAAATCACTGATTTTATTAACTAGTTTTTATTTTTAAGTCTTTTAATGACTGCTTTTTTCAAACTTTCCCCCTCCCCAAGAGGGTGAAGTTTGATTTGATAGGTGATTCTTGCATCATAGATGACTTCAGGAACTGGGGCTTTAGGAAAAAATGAGTGATGGGATCTGCAGATCCGAGCTTAGGAAGCAGAGTAACAGGGACAGCAGGAGGAGAACTGTGCTCATTTGATGTCTGAGTGATTGCTTTCTTTTAAACTCCCTTCTCACTTACACTGCATGCTTTGCTCAAGGAACTCCTCTTTTTTTGCTTACAATTGACTTCGCCCAGTCTTGCATAAAGTTCTTAGGGTGGTGTTAATGGATTTACTGGACAAGGAAATGCCCTTAGATTTGCTATAGAAATATGTGAGGCACTTACCAAGTGGATTCTTTTTCCAAGGAAATATGTATTTGTTTTGTTTGTTTCGTGTGTATGTTGGTGCTAATAATGGTTGTGAGGAACTCCAGCAGAACTTGTAGTAAAGCTACTTGAAGTCAGGAGAATGCAATTTTTTTTCACTTGGGTTTGGTTTCCTTTCAAGTGTCTACAGGTTTTTGTCTGCATTAAAGACTAATGGATTACAAAATCCAGTTTAGGAGGGGAAGGCTCCTCTTAAGGACAAGAGCAGATGAAACACTAAAGTGTTGCTTCTTCCTATAGCACTTGTCACAAATTAAGAAATTCACTGAACAAAAAACGCTGAGGCTTGGAAGATACTTATCATTTTAAACTTAGAAAAAAGATGAGAAGTGTTTGAAAATATCGCATGAGATGTGTGTGAGGCTATCTAGTTGTGTGGTGGGTAGGAGCTCCACTAAGGATGCAGAAAGATGAGAAATGCTGACAGAGCTGTGACTGCAGGCATCGTTTCCAGAGTGGTAGGTGAATATTCAGCGCTGAAAGGACTGTGCTCTTCTTCACCCGTACCAATAGGTGTTAACACAGCACCTGGAACAGGCTTTCTCAGTTTATCTGTGGAAGTGAAAGGGCATCTTCCCCAACTAGTTCTGATGCTTTTAAGTTCCAGTTAACAGTATGCTCATGACTGAGATACTTTCATCAGAACCAAATATGGGTAACTATTCACGTAACATTCTCAGAAGCAAACCTACATGTTGCCTGAGAGCAAGTCTATATAACCAGCTGGGAAAAATGCTGTTATTTCCTATTATCTCCTTGATATTACTGCTGGAACTGTTATTACTCCCAAGTCCAATGTCCTTGATTGCCAAAGAGGGACTGCTCCTTCAGAGTTATGAAAGACCATTCTTCGATGAATTATATAGGACTTTTCAATGTGTTGAAGTGTGAATCCCTGTCATCTTACTCAGCCCATACTGAAAGGAGACCCAAATGCAAGAGGAAAAGCTTATCTGATTATCTGGTTGGATCTGGAAAAAAAGCAGGACGTTGATCTCTTGGTTGATTATTCACTGGTTTAAACGTTACCTAGGTCTTTCCTCTATTCAACTCTTGCCTTATTCTTTCCTCACTCGGATTAACAGATAAGAAGATGGAGTGCTCAGTGAAAAGTGAGAGGTTTTGTTAGTGGATCTGTTCATCTATCAAAGTCCAGACTGCAGCCTTTTGTAAATTGACTCTGCTACTGTTCTTCTTTCATAAATTACTTTGAAAAAATAGAGACAAAAGGCTGCCAACTGTGTTGCTTCCTGGAAAAATCCTTCTTCTGTTTAATACACAACTCTTGAGAGACATTTAAAAGTGAGATGCAGCCATGTGTGAATGCCTGCATATATACTGAAGTGCAATATCTCACTGAAGAATTTCCACATCCCACATAGTGACTTTATTGCGGATTCTTTTTTGCCTAAAAGCAGCTTGTTTCAGGTTTAGGGGGTGGCATCTATGGTCAGCCCATCAGAGGCAAGGCTCTTCACTCCCCCACATGGACTGCATCACCTAGGGTCATACTGGTATCCAGATCAACTGTCACATCCCAGTTATTTCAGCTTGGTTAGGCACATATTTGCAGGCATGTTGCCATCTCAACAGTCCTTTCTTTATATCTGTGGCTTGTGGACATTGCTTTATATAAACAACAATATTCTGAATTCCTTTTCATATTTATTCATATTTTCCTAGGAGCATTTCCTAGGTCTTAAGAACTCTGCAGAACAGAAGTTGCTTACTCTCTTATTTCTAACCACATGTGCCTCTGCGAAGTCCTGTTTCATGAAGCAATCTTGTGGTTATGGCACTTGAGGTATGAATTTTGCCACACTTTGCGTTGTTTAGGAAGTGTGACAGTAGGGAATTCAGCTAGTAGATTGCTTGGCAAAGCCAAAGGCAGCTGTATGGAAAATCTGGAGGTCCATTGATGAAAATCACACTGCCTGCATGTTCATGTGAACCACTCTAACCTCCGAAATATGACTCAAATTTGTAACATCTTTTCACAGGAGTGTACTGATATTTCCTCTCTGTCTTTTCCTGCTATTAAGTCACTGCTGCTGTCAAAGCATCTATAGGGAAATCAGAGTACTGAATAGCTCATCTCTGTTCTGAAACAGGTGGTGATTCATATCATCTTTAAAAATGACTTATTTTTGTTGGGAATTTGAGGTTTTAACTTCAAGTCACTATTTCTGTTTTGCCTTTATCTGCCAGAGTATTTTTTGATATTTTCCTATTATGAATCTTCATTCGCTGTCATGGCTTCACCTCTTAATCTTTTGGTGTAGCATATTAAGTGTCTTTTGCTGCTCTGCAAATATTCTTTTATGTGAGCACTATGAGCACTGTGGCTTCTCCATTTGCTGCTGGGCACTAACATGTCAGTGCCAGAGCAACAAGCATCTGTGATACAAGGTTGAGAACATCTGAGAGCAGGGGTGAACAGAAACAAAAGACTGAACCAATGCACATTAAATTCTTAATTTATGATTACATATGGGTATAAGAAACCACTGACTAGAGTGAAACAGAAACAAACATTCTTGGTGCAAGCAAATCTCTGCAGTATCTGGCAGGATTAGTCCTAGAGCACCAGTTTGATGGATACTTACTGTGCTGTGTGTGAAAGCAAAGTCCTCAGCTGAGATACTGATAAACACTAGTTTAGAAACTTCTGAAAACTGAGAAATGGGAGCAGAATATTAACACATCTGGAACAGCAACCTCTGTCCTCATGGGCAGCAGCTTTGCCCCACAACTTCTGCTTTCTTGAGCAGCAGTAAAAAGATCTTGCCAAGTGTGCTTTTGTTTTTCCACCTATGAGTGGCTCAGCCCTGCTGATCTGTCCCACTACAGCTGTGGGAAGGGGGTGGTATTTGGGCTCAGATTGTGTTCCAGTTTGGGACCGCAGAGCAAAGAGTAAAATGGGCAAAAGGATAATATCAAAGATGGCTTAACGGGTGGAAAGGAGTCAGTAAAAAGCAGCAGATGGGAAAAGAAAATGCAAGGCAGCATCTTTTTGCCTACAGGTTAATAACTTGAGAGAGCTGAATGTCTTTTCCCTTGACTTTGCTTTCATTAGAAATCACTGCTTGAGAGAGAACAAAAGAGATTTAATCTGCAGTAGACATGCAAGAAGAGATGGGCATTCAAACTGACTGAGGAGTTGGCAACTGTTTGACGCTTAACTCTTGCAGACTCTGCTTGCGAACATTTCATAAACAGGCTGAGGTTTTCCTTTTTACAAAATAGCTTTATCCTTCAGAGCTGATCCATGCACTTGGAGTCAGGTCTCTTCAGCCATGGCTGCACAGGCTCCTCACTGCCAAGCTTTCCTCTGTGATCACTTTGCAAGATTGGTCCCCTCAATCACACAGTGCCACTTCACCCCGCTGCCAGTGAGGAGTGACGTCTGCCTGGGATGAATTTTGTCACAAATCTCGGTTGTATTTTATGCTCCACTGCATTCTGTTTACAAGGGCAAAACCTTCTTCTCTTGGCACTTTACACCAGGCAACCTTCCCTTACACAAATGGGTTTTTCAATACGAATGAAGAGATGCAAAGCCAAAGTTATTTTGCATGCAAGAACCCCTGGAACAGAAGTAAATGTATTTTTTGTTGCTATTTGACCAGCCCATGGTGACACTAGCACAACTGAAAATGTTTGTCAGACAAGCATTGTTTCACTAAGCATTGAAAAAAATTGCAAAGGTGAGCATCAGTGTGGGGAATTCATCTGTTACCAATGAGCAGGATTCATACTCTTTTTTTTTTTTTTTTTTTTAGTTGTCATGAAGTTTGCAAAGTTGCTTATGTCGGCTTTGGTTTCATTGTCAGAGGACTTAGTTCCAGTTGAGCTCTTCCATTTAAGCTGTTAAACAAATGAAAAGCGAAATTGTCACTTTTAAATAGAGTCCGCACATAATCACATTTTGAAATGGTCCTCTGTGGTAGGAGCAGGAGTTGTGTGCATTATCATATTGAATTTTAAATAATATATTACACAAAATAGCTTCCAAGTTGATTTGGGGGGGGATATATTTTCATGAATTATTGAGTGTTTGATTGTTGTAGAAAGCCTTTGCTGTTATGCACTGAAACTGTCACTCTCCCAGGCCTATGATATATGAGTTTGGTTATCAATATTTAAAGTTACAGTCAGCCTGTGTGCACGGCTGCTGATACTGGAGACACGGACTAATCAGTAGTAATGTATACGTGCCTCCTGTCTCTTGTGTGCCAGGCAGAGCTGGAGCAAATTGAGTGTAGAAGATTCCCAAGTGATTTGTGGAGTGGTTTGTCATTCTGAGCAGAAGCCCCTTTGACACTGCTGCATAGAAATAAGGGGAAGAAAAGTTTGCTATGCTTTCAGGAGCACAGGTATGCGAAGCCCAGCAGGCAGCAGATACGAGGCTTGCTTTTCTTCTGTGGTGATAAGGGCCAGGCTGCATAGCACTTTAGATAGGAGTATTTAATGCAAAACGGGCAAGTGTTGAGGAGTAAAAATTTACTGGTATCTACCAAAATGTTCAGGTTTTTTGCATATGAGCCCAAGTATCTTGGAGGACTGTTAATGCCAGAGGCACATTATAGACTTTTGTGCGAGTAGGATGTGGACTGGGACCGTTTCATTCTTCAAAAACGCCCTGCATTTCTATGTAGAGGAGCAGTCAGTGTGCCCAGGACTTCCATTTTAAGGCATATGCCCACATGCAGTATGAGGGCAATTACCAACAGAAATAGTCAGGATCCATTTTTAAAGCATTCTGTAAAGCAAATATTATGCAGCAATGAATAAGTTAATCATCTGTTGCTTAAAATGCAGGAAGGCAAAGCCCAGGGCTGAGTGAGCTCTGCCTCTTCTTCCAGATGGTGTGGAAATGATGATGGTTGCACACAGGTTAATTGGAGCGATCCCGAACTGACTGAATCCAATGGGAGTCCTGCAGGATACCTTTGCACCCAGAAGTCTGCAATGTTGTGCTGTGATTGCAGATGTAAGAACCTAAATAAAAGAAGCACTGTTGCAGCTAATGTGCTGACTTGTACTTGTCTAATTCAGGCTGGATGTGCCAGTGGGTAACAACAAAGCAGGCTACAAATATTGTGCTAGCTGTCACTTGATGGAATACCTTCATGAATTAAGGAGCGTGGTGGTTTGGCTACCTGCTTTGCAAACTGAGTATTTAACTTTAATTCAATGATTTGGTCGAAATCGAAGACCAGTGAACTCGGTAATTCCATTTCTGCAGGTCTTGTATGAGACTGGCTCACAATTTTATTTTTTAAAAGGAAACAAGTATTAAAGAAGAAAAAAATGTGACTTTTTCTTAAAGCAGTAGGCAACTCTTATGGTATGGAACAGAGGAAGCCAAAGACGACCACTTGTCCTTGTATTGCTTGTATATTTAGTGGATGTGTATTAATGGTAATCAACTGCATGCTGCAGCACACAAAACGACCCATCCCAAGACCTGTGTGTCCTTGACAAACTGTTAAATATAGCCTAATCAAAACGGCAAACTCCAGTGATTGCTGGAGAAGTTGCACCTTGGCAGCTGCTAGAAGGCAGAGATGTCATAAACTGCATCAAAATCACAATTGCCGCTTTTCTCCTCTGGAGCCTTTTTGTACATAATTTTCTGTGCACAGGCAAGGGGAGAGGTAAGATCTCAGGGCTGTGTCCCTGCATTTGTGGACAAGCAGGGAACTGGGACAGCACAGCAGAAACAGTGTGGTCCTGTGGATAATGATGTCCCCAAAGGGTAAATTGTCATAGTTACGACTCCATTTCCACTTCTCTTTCTTATTTCCATTTTGTGAGTCTCATCTCTCCTTGCTCCACCCTTGGAAAAGGGAATAAAAGCTTCTTCTGACTCTGTGCCTTTCCCTGGAGATGTCTTCCTTTTTGCCACTGATTGCAGTGAACTTCACTGCAAGTTAAACATGATGCAAATGGGGCGATTTAATGAATCAAAGCTTAGTGTGGACAGAGGAAGGATTCTCAGGGCGTGCTGCTCTATAAATGTTTTTCTTTACTAGGAAGGAGTTATGCAGTTTACAGTTCATTTCCTCCCTCCCACTCTTTACTTGGAGAAGATGGATTTATACTGTGACTGGGGTCAGTACTGCTGGCTTTTATTTGGTTGATTTGCATAAGCCTACAGTAACTGAAGAAGCTGACAGGGCGGTGTTCCTTTCAGTTATTCTTGCTCTTATAATTCAGCTTGTAGCTATGCTTGGCCTTTGTGGATGGCAGATTTCCAGCTGATGTGCTGTAATAACACACAGGTTTCATATTTAAAAATTCGCAGAAGCTGAATAATTAGTGTCCTGCCTTGCAGTATGTTTGGTGACATGTCCTGAAGAGCCTTGCTGACCTGAGATCTTTTTGAGACCAGGGAATGGTGAAGATATTGTAAGGCTTTGTTTCCTATTAACTTTGTGGACTAGAAAGAGGCAAGATTATGTCCCCAGGTGACTAGCACAGCCACAATGAAACCTAATGTTTCTTAGTTTCCTTCCTCAGATCCCTTGCTTTCAGAGGTTTAAATAAGACTACCCACGTTTATAACCTGCTGTGGTTTCTGCATGGCTTCATCAATAATGTTTTTACCTATTTTCCTGACTCTGGGGAAATGTGACATTTGCTCCTTGAGTACTTGAGGTTGGGCTCATCTCTGGTTTCTAGACAAGTTGTGGGACAGCATTACAAGACTTGTCATTCATGCCTGAAAAGTGACAAAGCCACTCCTTTCACTTTAGCAATGTCTGGCCTCCGCCAGAGCTCACCCTGAGCAAATCAGCAGCTCATACTAGGAGATGCTTTTCACAGATTCATAGAATGCTTTGGTTTAGAAGAGACCCTAAAGGTTGTCCAGTTGCCCCCTCCTGCCATGCGTAGGGACATCTTTCAGTGAATCAGGTTGCTCAAAGACTGGCACTGAACAATTCCAAGGATGGGTCATCCTCAATTTCCCTTGGCAACCTGCACCAGCACTTCACTTCCTTCAAAGTGAAGAATTCCTTCCTTATACCTCATCTATATACACCATCTTTTGGTTTAAAACTGTTACCTCTTGTCCTATCACCACAGGCCCTTGAAAAAAAGTCCTTCTCCAGCTTTCTTGTTGGACATCTTTAGGTACTGGAAGGCTGCTATAAGTTCTCCCTGGAGCCTTCTCTTCTCCAGGCTGAAGGACACCATCTGTCAAGCACAGGCCTACATCTCAAGTCTGTCCAGGTCCCTCTGGGTTGCACACTTTCCCTCCAGTATGTTGACTGTATGACACAGCTTGGTGTCATTGTCAAACTTGCTGTGGGTGCCCTCAATCCCACTGGCCATGTTGCTGACGAAGGCGTTAAACAGCACCAGTATCAACACCGACCCCTGAGGAAAGCCACTTGTCACTGGTATCTCTTGGACATTAAACTGTTGACTCTCTGAGCTTCCACCCAATTCCTTATCTAAAAAGTCCATCAATCATATCCACATGTCTCCAATTTAGAGACAAGAATGAGTAGAATCTTAGTCTTAAAATCATATGCAAGGACAACTTGGAGCTCCCAGAACATCTAGGGACTCCTTTGGCTCTCCTGATTAGAAATAACCAGGTTAAAAGAGCATCCCTTGATATATCTTGGAAGGCTACTTCATAAAATCCTACCAGAAATATAAATCCCTCAAGAATTTGGATACTGAAGAGTATGTGTAACATGCTGATGCTGCTAGATATTATGCTTTGTCTTGGAATATGGGAGAACTTGGCCAGTTACTTTCTGCAAATAATGTCTTTTAGTATTGTTCTAATCACTCATGTGTGTTTGGCCTACTCAGTCCTGTATCTATAAATATTTTAGCCCTGTTACTGTTATCTAGGTTCATTAAGTGCTTAAAGGCTCATATCTGAAGCAGCAGAGATGAACAGATCCTCATGCTCTATGGAGCACTAGAACTTCTGTGCTGCACTACAGCACTTATAAAATGTTTTGCCTGGGTGTGGAGATGACAGTGGTCAAGGAGTGTTTAGAACATCTTAACTCTATTCCTGTGTTTTGATAGACTTTGCTTTAATGAACAATTTCTGGTTGTTTTAAGAGTTTTTCCTGCTATTCTGTTTCTCTTGACTTATCTGATGTGTGCACAACCTTAACTACAGCTTGACAAAGGCTTTGGGGCTCTCTGGCTGGGTATCCAGCTCTGTTCTTTTTCTGCTCATGATAGCTCTATAGGGATTTAAACACAGAAGTATCAGACATGTTTTAATGTTTAAGGATGATTTCCTAGCAATTAAGGGAGAGAACTGAAGGCACGAGGCTCTTCCTACAGGTGGTTAATGACAGCTCCCCTCTGGCTATTTGGGAAGCAGCCTGAGGTTGACCTTATTGCTGTTTAAACACAGCTGTGAAGGACAGATGTGCTAAAACATTAGAATTAATCTTGTACCTCCTAAAATACTTTTTTTTTCTTTCTGTGGAATTATGGAGTGATTTTGTCTTCTGTAGCTTGAAGCACAGGTGGTGTTGAACCGTCATGGTGGAGAAATCTTCTAGGATGGTCTGGAGGATGAAGATGCTGCTGAATGTGCCGTTCTGGTTAGTAGCTCACTGATGATGGTTCTAATGAATGAAAAATCCTTTGGGGATAAAAAACAGCTGTAAACCCTAGCTATGTTGCAGAGAACTTCTCTAGTGAGTGTCTCCTCTTGGCACTGGATCTACCTCCTGCCTTTGAGAGATCAGAAGCATACCTGATGCTTTCTCTTTGAGAAGAGACAGTCTACTGATGGTGCAAACTCAGGAGAGCTTTATTCACTGGGAAAGTGCTGACTGTGCTATCAATCAGCCCTCATACAAGCCTTGAGTTATTAATAAAAAGCCTGGTAATCTAACACCTGCTTTCAATCTTCCTTTCTGAGGGCATAAAAAGCCACAAGATCAGCCTCAGCAGTTTTGTGCATCTCCAGGACTTGTTAAATCTCTCTCACTTCCTTAACCCACTTCCTGAAATCTTAAGCATTGATGCTTTATGCTCTGTCTTGTAAATGAAGCCTGTTATTATCATTGAGGTAGTGTTTTTATGGTATAAATAATAGGCTGAAACAGGGGAAGAGGCGTTGTGTGGAATTACTGCCTGAACTGAGATGGAAATAATCAATATGTCCCCACTTACAGATCTCATCTGCATGTCGACTCCATCTCCCTGGCTGTCTCACTACGAATTCATTGCACAGGAGACCAAATAAAACATGCTGGTGTCATTGATCCGTTTTATTCATAGCTGAAGACAGAAATACATCACTCAAAATTAATGGAAGGTCTTCTTATTGCCTCATCCAGATGGAAGTGTCCTGCAACCTAGCATGACTGGAAGACAGAGGCGGGATGCAAGCAAGCAGCAGCATGTTCAGATTCATCACAAGATGAGAGTTTTTTAGGGGTAAACTCTAGTCTTCTGAACTTGTGTTGTGTCATCATGTTAGACCATATATGTGGCAGAATAAAAGCAAAAAAAAAAGCTGTTTTCTTAAGTCATTTCTTCATATTCATCACTTCATGTTATCAAGAATTTTGCAGTGGAACCCATGTCTGCAGTTTCAGTAGTTTTGTCTGGAGACATTTGAGAAGTTAATGAATGGCTAGACAATAATGGCTTAATCAGGGTATTTGTGGCATCCATTGGGAAGAATTAATTTGTGAGGTATTGACTGTGTAAAAAAAGCATGGACACGGAACATGGTATTAGAGAAAGTGCTTGTCAAGTAGCAGAAATTGCAGCAGGTTATCTGTTTTACATGAACAAATTGAGAGAAAAACAGTACTGAAAATGTTACCTAGGGAGAGAGAAACTCTTATCTCTCCACACTTGCAGCTGCCTCTCTTACCCCGTTGAAGGTTCTTGTTCTATTTCTGTATGAACACCTGGAGAAAGTCAGTAGTCTGTCTTCCTCTATTGATAATAAAAGCAAAAAAGGAGTGTGGAAATGATTGTGTGCTCTGGAGGACCTAATGATGCTGGATTACATCCTTGCCTAGAGACCTCAGAAGAACACTTTTGCTGCTGCCACCTAAGTCTCTTGAAGGGGAAGTATGTGTCTGATTTGAAGGTCAGCTGGATGAAAAGAATTATTTGGGATTTGTTTCTGCTGGTCACTTAAAAATGGATATAGGGAAAAGTGTAATTGAAAGGAAAAATACTGATCTCGTTTTACATTCCTTACAGTCAAAATGACTAATCAACATGCAATGCTGCTTCTTGCCCTCTTCAGGTTCTTTGGCAAAGAAATTGCCAGTTATTTGCTAAGGAGAAAATATTCCTTAGAAAGCAGTTTTCTCTCCCAGATTTCTCAGTTGTGACCTAGTTAAAGCTTTGCCTATCGATCTTGGAGGTGAAAAGCAAAAGAAACCTATTGGATCAGCTGCCTCTGAGGGGAAGGAAGTTTGGTTGGTAAGCACAGCTCCAGAAGAGTTCCTACACTTGTTTGCTTTGTCATCCCTTTTTCTGTCCTCAGCTGTAGTCAGCATGACTGAATCCCAGGGAGTCTTACTGTGGTAATCCAATATTTATACAGAGAAAACATGGTCCTGCAGTATATGAGATCTTCACTCGCTATCCTGTCCTTTGCAGCTAGCTTCAAGATGCAAGTCCAAGTCTGCCCAGCCATAACACTTTCACAAATGGTGTAAAGAAAAAAGGAGATCAACAAAAAACAGATGAAGAGAAGCCCGTTACCTCTTAATGAGATGGGTGATGGAAATCATTCAAGTTACTCTTCCATCTGAGAGAGCGAACAAGACCTGAAAATGGTATATGGAGCTAGAGACTTAAGTCAGATTTATAGGATTCTGTTGGCTGCCTACAGACAGACACAGTAAAGTCTAATTGCATCTGCAAACAATGTACCCCATCAATGAGCACCAGAAAACCAAAGTTCTTCACTCCTAAACTGAAGCTCAGCCTGACCAGCCACCTGGTGCAGCTCCCAGGTTCAGATTTACTGTGGCTCACTGCACAGAGGCAAGCTAAACCCTCTGGTTTATTGGAAAATCTGCTTTTAGACACAAATTGAGTTCAATAACTGCTCAACCAATTGTTCATTCCTTGAATTCACTGAGTATATACATCTAGAGTATTTTACGAGTTTCTCTAGCATCTGTCTTACTGGGAGCCAAAGCATTGGACTGTTTGGTAGCTCTTAAATGAGAATAAAGCAAGTGACAGTTCAGCTGACTTCATGGAGGGTTGGTATATGAAGCTGATAAAACACTTTAGTACCCAGACAAGTTCTTGTTTGTTGGATTTTGAAATGTTTTCTAGTTTAACTTCATCTCCTTCAAGCTCCACTGACTTGGATATCCACTGAACTTTAAAATAAATCTAAAGCAGAAAACAAAGTAAGGACTAGTGCTGAGGACGATTTTCCTATTTCTGTTGTCTGAGAGCTTGAATACAGCAACACAAGGGGATGATGCAGCAGAGAAGGGAAGGAAAATAACCGTTAATTGCAAATTTGTTCTTTCCCCATTTTTGCTTTAGTACTTGTCAGAGTAAATCAGTGCCTTTGCTAGGTCTGCTGGAAGGCAGCCCTCTTGGCTAGAGCCTGTCTCTACTGCTGCTCCCTGCAGAGTGCGCGGGATCCATTAAGGAAGTGAAGCACATGTTTTGGGGGAAGCTTCATCCTTTTACATGTTTGATATTGTTGTGAGTCTGATAGGAAAGCTGAGTTGGGAATCTTGCTTCTTGTGTTCCTTTTTGAGCAGCTTTCTCCCATGCTCCCTTATTCAAATTAATCTGCTATCCAGACTGTGACTTGATACCTGCTGTGACTTCATCACGTATATGAAGTGTTGTACATATTATGTTTCTGGGGAGTATTAGCAGACATGAACTGTGACTAGGCACCACATTTAGCTTACCTCAAGAGATGGCTTTGTATTCCAGCTTGGCTTGTAGCTAACACTGTACCATAGATCCAGCAGTGGTGCTTCAGTCCAGGACTATGTTATAGGAAAGGTGGCTCTTGCAACAGTTAATTTTACCTTTTTTTTAGTTGATGTTACAATTAACAGTGTAGAATTTTCATTTTAATCAATCCTGTATTCAGATTTTTACAAATTCCAAGTTTAAAATATTTGGAAATATCAAGGCTGGCAGGTAATAATGTAAAATACTAGTTTTGACAATTAATCCTGTGTATTTTAGCATTCCTCTTATGAACCAGTGGGAAGAAATAACTTTAAAAGCAAATCCTTTTTAATCAGTTCTCTTTCCCTCCGAGTTCATTTTTAGTATTAAGAAAACTGCCTTTTATAAATGTTTAAGCACTAGAAAACATCAGGTGGGGTTGTACAGATATTTTAAGTATAATCCTTTGAGTTATATTTTGCTTCCATGAAGCTATCATAACCCCTGTAAATGTCAGTGGAAATTAGGCATTTATATTAATGGCAGCTCCCCCCTCCCTTCTTCGTTCTTAAAGGTGGGATTTCTGCATTGCATCAGTGATTCAGAAGCAAGGCTGAATTTCATCAGCATTTCCTCTGAAGGAGGTTTTGCTTGTTTGAGAGATCAGCTAGCAAGCAGCAATTGTTTAGAGGAGCTCTTTAGAATCTAATTTACAATGAAACAAATTCAAATAATATGCAAAAGTAAAATTAAAAAGTGTATCAATTAACATACAAAAGTAGAACTACAACACATGTTCAGCTTAACAACTCCTCGGAGGGTACAGCAGCCCAGAGAAGGGAAACAACACTAAGCATACAGAGTGAACAACACCTTGGGGGCCAAGGAATGGGAAAATAGACTCGGGGTTCCTATTGCAGAGCCAAAAGCAAATCAGATTTTAATGGATTCGGGGTAGGGGGATAAAATCAGCCTAACAGTCTTTTAAAACCATTCTGTGCCTGGCAAAGCTTGCCTTTGGCTTGGATAAAGAGAATGTGCTCTTGGATGTCTGGGGTTGTTAACAGGGTGTGGTGCTGTGTTAGCAGCTGAAGATCATAGCTGAGCATAGATACCAGTATGCTTGGTGGTGCATGTCTTCAAAGATATGGTTGTTGTACTCTGTAACTAATGGGCTTGGATTTTTATATGCTTTCTAAAAGCCAAAATGAGAAAGGAGTTATTGTTGCCCCATTGTACAGAGTAAGGCCAATGGAATGACTCTCCCAGAGCACAGACCTCAGCTCCTCTCTCCCCAGTCCTGAATTAAAGCCAACACTTATCTAAACCTCTGTCTTACCACAGTGTGGAAAGCAGGAATATTGAATTCTTCAGCAAGCTAATAAAAGCAAGAAATTCCTCTGGTTCCGGGTATATTCCCTGAGCAAACATGGTGACGTGGTGGAGTTGGCTATGACCGTCTCTATAAAGCACAGGGGTAAAATCTACTTGACTGCCCCAGGGTTATAAAGAGCAACCTGGAAAGCAGGGAGGCCCTTAGATGAAATGTAAATGTGTGATACCTGTGGAAGCGTTGCCATCTGGGTGTGAATACAGCTGCCTGCATGACCTTATCCCAAAATGAACCAAATTCACCTCTGGGGTGGTTCATCCAATTAATGAAAAAGCAGCTGCTGAATTCAGAAGCATTATAAGCATGGTAGCACAGGATGTTTGGCTTTACTAAGTCTGGGGGAAGAGGAAAAGGGGGAAGAATTTGTTGTGTGGCCAGGCCCCAAAAGAAGGGCATCAGTACTTGTCTGAATGTTAAGCCTCTGGTTAAGCACTTTGCTGAATCAAAGCTTAAATCATTACTGTAGGCAAGGATTGTCTATATTTTTATCTCTACATAGTAGATTAATATATTCATGTGTTCTCTCAAATTTCAACAGATTTTTATTGGCTGTTTTGGTATTGTAGCATAGTTGCTAAGGAGCTTGAAATGTCTGATACGCCAGCAGTAATGTCACTATGGAAAATCTGGACAGATTTTAAGCAAGTGATAATTAAAAATCACATTATGGCTTGTAATTCTGGCAGCCCCCTCACACTGCCCTCTTGTGAGCCCCCAGAGCGAGGGGGAGACAGGTCGGTCAGCATTTAGGAGCGGGCTCCAAAGGCAACTGTAGGCAAGAGAGAGGGAAATGGAATCACAGTTTGGATTGGAAGGGTCATTGAAGTTCATCTTATTCAAACCTTCCTGCTGTGGGTTGGATCATGCTGCCCAAGGCCCCATCCAACCTGGCCTGGATGGGGCAGCCACAACTTTCCCAGGTAACCTGTTCCAGAGCCTCATCACTCTCACGTTCGAGAAGTTCCTCCTTATGCCCATTCTAAATCTGCCCCTCTCCGATTTATCCACATTGCTCTTTGTCCTATCACCGCAAGCCTTTGTAAACAATCCCTCCCCAGCTTTTTTTGTAGACCCTTCAGGTACTAGTAGGTCGCTGTAAGGTCTCCTTGGAGCCTTCTCTTTCACAGGCTGAACAAGCTCAACTCTATAGATGTTTTGTGGTTTTCTCCCTGCCTTGGGTAGTAGTTATTGACTGTGTGACTGCATGGTAGGGGTTAATGTGTCCTTTCAGCTGAGATGCTGACTGATGTGAGGTGCTTTTGAGTCTGTTCTGTGACTGCCAGGTCCAAGCCAGGGCTTGGGGAGCTCTAGTGACTCATGCACAGCAAGTCATGAGAGCCATCCTGGGGTCCCAGAGAGCCATCCTGGGGTCCCAGAGAGCCAGGACAGCAAGTCATGAGAGCCATCCTGGGGTCCCAGAGAGCCATCCTGGGGTCCCAGAGAGCCAGGACAGCAAGTCATGAGAGCCATCCTGGGGTCCCAGAGAGCAAGGACAGCAAGTCATGAGAGCCATCCTGGGGTCCCAGAGAGCAAGGACAGCAAGTCATGAGAGCCATCCTGGGGTCCCAGAGAGCAAGGACAGTCTGTCCGGCACCTTCAATTGAAAATTCTCTTTGCATTAATCACTGCGTAGTCCTGTTTCTTCTCCGCCTTGACAGACTCTACACTGACCACTGTGCATGATTAATGGTCCAATACACCTTTTTTTAATTTTGTGGGAGCATTATACTCAATGTCAGATTTCAGCTTGGGCCATTTGTTTTATTAATTTATTCTACTATTATTTCAACTCAAATCACACTTACCCTGTTCCTGTATGCTGTGCAGTATGGTTGGTACAGAAACGGGGTTCCTGTTTTACTCACAGGTGCCTGCGAATGAATGACTGAAGCGATCCTCATATCAAATGTTTGCAGTAGGCTTTAGGATGTCTGCTTAAGAAGCACTATGTATAATGCATTGTTATTAATATTGTTCATCATGCTGAAATAGTTACCTTTTCCAGATGAATCATCGCTTGCATGGCATTATGCAGTATATTGAAACTACCTGAAAATAGTGTTTTTCTAGCAGTAATATTCCCTCAGCACATTAGTTAGTAAATGTCACACACAAATTGCTCATGATTTCCCTCAGATCAAAGGAACATTTCATAACAGGTGTAATATGATTTTTTTTTTTTGCCTTCAAAAGAATGTGAGAGTCAGCATGAGATACATCCTATGGAAAAAGCTGTCTGGGATAAATCAGATTATTATGAGGGATGTGTAAAAGGAAGGACAGTTTCTATTTGTGATTGTGCATGTTTTCTGTAGTCTTGAAAGATGAAATATTCATCTCTGGTGTATAGTACTTGAAGGGCAGGCTGAATGCAGTGACTGTAGGTGGTGTTGCTAGCAACTCAGGAAAATTTCTTTGTACTTTGTACTCAGTCACATGAACTGATATAACTAATATAACCATGTCCTGCGCTGCATCAGAAGGAGTGTGACCAGCAGATTGACATAGGGGTTTCTTCCCTCCTACTCTGCTCTTGTGAGACCTTTCTTGGAGTTCTGCGCTCTGTTCTGGAGTCCTCAGCACAGGTAGGACATGGATCTGTTGGAGCGAGTCCAGAGGAGGGACACTGGATCCAGCGGGAAGTGCCCCTGCCCAGGGCAGGAGGTTGGAACTGGATGGGCTTTAAGGTCACTTCCAACACAAACCATTTGATTCTATGATTATCCTGTCATCTTTTCTTCCTCCTACCACATCACCCAGAAACCTAAATTGTTCACCACGTGATTTTGTGGGGAGCAACTAAAATGGGAGAATAAAAGAATTTTATGGTTTTAATAGTGAGAGTGCAGCTGGGTGCTGCCGTGTGGAACTGTCTTTAAAGCTGAGGATTTACGAGATGGTTCCAGCCTCCTTGTTTCTATGTAAAATCCTAGAATACTTCAACACGTGGGTAAAAACAACACAGCGTCTGGGTCAATCTGTCAAATGTTTGAACTTGTAGCAAGGCTAGTTATTCCCATGAATAAACGAAAAGATCAACAGTCCATTTAACAAGCTGAAAAACAAGATGTAAAATATCTGTGGGTGATACAACATGGCCCAGGACCCAGCAGGAGGACACCTCCACCTCGAATGAGTATTGTTGATGTTTGCTCTGGATAAGAACATTGGCATTCTGGGGGGGTGGGGGGGTTATTGCTGCCAATAAATGAGAAGCCAGGTTAGAGCATCTGCAGTCCAGCATGGCAATTTTTGTCCTTAGAAACTAACAGCAGTGAGAAGGGGTAAACTGATCATCTGAGTTTCACAGGTGGAGAAATTAGCCCTCAAATTAACTTATTTGAGGTTGCATAGTAAATGCATGGCAGGGTGAAATGGAGCTAGGAGTTTTGAGACTCAGATCAACTCCTTCCTCCAAGAGTGAAAAACATCTTCCCACACAGGTCTCGAAGTTATTAAAAGCTTTTCCAAACTGAAAGCTGCTTTCTGAAATTGGAGCATAAAAATAATCTTTCTCCTTCTACTCAAGCCTAACACAAACCTCCACAGATAGAGGGGAATGGGGAATTAGGGAATGCAAAATATTCCTTTTTATTTAATCCTGTAGCAGAAATACATCCTTCTTAAAACCATACAACAAACAGAAAACCTGTGCTGCTATAGATCTTCTTACTAAAAAGGAGTCTATCCAAGCAATCTGTCCGCCTGCCTTTCTTGCTGTGCTGGTACTTTTCTGAAACTGTTGAGTCTGCATTTTTATTCCTCCTCACACTATATCCAGAGTAAATGATGCCAGACTCTATCAGCTATCTGGACATCTTTCCTGTACCGTTTTCAATCTTGGCTGGGGGGAGAGTAGGGGGAAGTTATCTGCTTCAACATAAACACTGAAACAAAACAGTTCCCTACAAGAAAACAGTAACAATCATCTGAATTTTACATACCTCAGATGGAGGAAGTATAACTTTACTGTCATTAAGATTGCTTGTTCTCCCTTTACACTTGTTAGCTGTCAAAGGAACATTTACCCACCTAAAATGCTAGAAAAGCATAGAAGCTTTGTCTGAAAGCCTGTCAGGGAGGAATTGAGCAACTCAAATCATTCTATGATTGCTTTGCTTATGCCTTGAGTCTTCCCTCAACCCACTTCCTTATATCTTTGCTTGTGAAATCCTGGCAATGGTACTGTTCATAGCATTTGTTTTACTAAAAAAAAAAAAAAAAAAAAAAAAAATTCTTGGCTCAATACTACAAGGGCCTGGGAGGTATGATTGTTATAGGTAGTAACTGGACAGGGCATAGAGAGCAAAATTTCTCTCTCCTGGGTATTCTCTAGACATGAGAGAGCAAATAAGACATCCTTAAAAATAAAGCTTGAGTCACTTGATTTCTTATCAAACAGAAGAGGAAGTGCTGTGCATCATGTGACATATTAATGAATTATTGAGTGTAAATAGTGATTTATGTTCACCTAGTACCATGCCATCACTGAAACTCACAGCCATCTGATCAGATATAGATGCCTTAAACCCTTGGGACAACAGAAACCTTCTACATTGCCTCACTTTAGCATCAAAAGTAAAGATCTTGATATTTTACTGTAAGCAGAAAAGGCACTGTATTTGAGTTACTGTAGAAAAAAGTTGCTTTTCTTGAAGAGATAAGGTTCTTTCCACACCATTCTTGGAGCCTAGTATTCTTGTACAGCAAGAAGAGCCCATTTGTCCATGTCACCTTAACATTTAGTTTTTACTTTCCTAATATCAATTAAGGATGAAATTCACAAAGGTCACTTAGAGACCTATTAGTCACACAGCACCAGAAGTTATAAAATTATGGGTGACTCCCAGCTAAAACAACTTGTTTATTAGCTCACATTATAGCTGCTTGGACTTTGAAATCTATTGGTTTTACTTCATTCCCTCAGATTTTAGCCAAGGTAGGTTCTGTCTCATCTTCATGTGCAAAACCCAGAAGGAACCTTCCTGGAAATTAAGACCATGATCCTGTTCCCTTTTATGCTGGGAAATGTTACCCATGCTGCCTTAAGTCCTTTATTAACTTATGTATAATTCTAAAGAAAATAGAAATATCCAAGTAATGCTTTTCCTTCCTGGTAGTGGGCAGGTGGTGCAATCTTAAAGAGATTAAAGGCTTTTCCCCCCTCTTTAGTCATTTCTAATTTTAGAGGTGGAGACTGTCTCTGTCTATAACTGCCCAGAGAGTTGTCCTTTACTCAACATATGTAAATAACAGCCAGCATTACCGTGGAAATAGAACAAAGCCTCCTAAGTCTTACACAACTGGGACACTTCCACAGCAGTGACAAAGCCCTGTGGTAAAGAGCATTTCTTCTCCTTCTGGCACAAGGATGCCTCGCTGCTGTACATGCCATTTAGTGCCTTCGTTGTCTGCTGAGTTTTCTAGCTCGCGTCCCAGTGAACGGGCAGCCCTCGTAGTCATTCGGCTCACGCCACATCGCTGTCTGGAGTCCCTCATATAGCGATTTATGGGCCATGTCAGTGTAATTTAGTGTCTTAATGCTGCTGGTCAAGGACCATCAGTATCTTCTAAACCTCCGTTGTCCTTGGTAGAGAATGGAAGCAGAACTCACTCAGAGTCAGCTTTCTGGGCAGCTGAGGGACAGTTGTGTTGAAGGCAGAGCTGATATACATCCTTGGCAATACAATTATTACTATGCTGACAAAATTGGTTTAAAAAGCAGCATTAAAACAAATAGTGAGAGAGAATGAGGTTTGAAATATCCACTTTGTGTGTGTCTTGCTCCCTGGAGGCAGCAGGTGTGTCACAGAATAGGTAGATGAGCAGTGTTGTCTTCAGACCTTGCTTATTGGCCAGCTGTCAATAGATTCTGTACTCAAAGACAGAGAGAGAAATGAATGCTGAAGTGCTTTCAGCAGCATCTGCACTTTGGGGTAAGACATCCATTCTTTTATACTTGGGACAAACCCCACTTTTGAGGCAAAATGAAGTTGCATAGGTGATGCCAGCTTTCTTAATCGTCTGTGAACAAACCTTGCACAGCTTGATCTAAACTAGTGTAAACTTTGTGTAGTGTAACAATGAAAAGATATTCCTTGTAATTCAAATGTCCATTCACCAGGAACAATGTTAGAGGTAGCTTTCTGCTAATACAAATGGAGAAAATAAAGAACTGTCAAAAAAAATCTGCATTATAAGAGTGTAGTAGCTCGTGTAGGAGATGTAGAAACAAAAAGTCAGGGGATATAGGGGACTGGGGATTACCTGTGTGTATGTCTTCTCTGGAGTACTGTAGGGGAAAATGATTTTATTTCCTTTTCCTGACTGAATCTGGGGGGGAGGTTTATATCCATTTTCTCTCACAGAAAGAAGCACTCAAGATCCTGATATTACAGGTCTGTGCTACTGGACTTGGGTCCTCCACCCCTCTCTGTCAAGTTCCCAACAAGAAGTTCTCTTACCTCTCAGTGGGTGTTTACTTGTCTGTTCTTCTAAATAGGCTCTTATTCTGTTTAGATGCTGAATAAGTTTTGCATAGGATATAGCACAGTGGATTCATGTGTGATTGCTCTGTCACTTCTAATAATATTATCATTGTCATTAATTACAACACTTGCGTTCTACAGTGAAGCCTTTTTCTCTCTAATTCCACTTGCTGCTCCTCTGCTCCTGTCCTCATCGTTTCTTCTGGAAGGCCCTGGAGGGTATCACTTTGCAGGTTTTCAAGGAAGCTTTTCTCCTGTTGAACCTCACTCCACTTCTGTTGGCTTTTTGCAGGGAGTCCAGGCCAAGGGCACATAGTGAAACAGTTTGTTTTGCTGCCAGTATTCTTGAGCAGGGGAGAGGTATGAGAAAAACACAGCCCTGGCTTTGAAAATCCCCACGCAGTGAGAGCAAAGGGTGGGGTTTTTTATTTATTTTTCTCCCAATAAGAAATTTGCAAGGAAAGGAGTGAGGAACATTTTATCTTGCTGATGGGAGAATATTAAAAACACAGGAAGCCGCTGTGAGGATGTGCAACCTTCATTGCTCTGAATCCAAAGAGGCAAGAGATAAAGTGCCAGTGCCTTTGTCCTATTAGCTGCTCGTGTTTACTGTGCAAGTCTGTTGAGGTGTTTAATAACTTTTCACATCACCATGGGGACAGAGAGACAAGAGAAGCATTCATTTCCAGTCTCCTCTCCTTCCAGTCCATTTTTTCTCTCCTTTGCCTCACTCTCTGATATTCTTTCTTAGTGTCTCGGCTGTCCTCGTTCTCATGTAACGTTTGATGTGTACTTGTCACAGGTACCACCTCTGGGGCAATCGTGCAGGTAGTAGTAAACACGCAAAGATATTGCCTTTATTTTATGTACAGGGTAAAGCATTGGTTGGTGTTGCTGCAGTATAAATATGGGAGAGCATCCTCAGTTTTTGAGGACTTCTGCAGTCCTAGTGTTGCCTTGCTTCTAGTGAGTCACCCACCTTTGCTGGTGGGAGCACCGGCCCAGCCGAACTGCTTTGCAGTTTACAGACAGCTCTACGTTCAAAAGTTCATCAAGATCTATAACGTGGTGGCTCTGTGTGAGTCATCGGCACTGGAGACTGAACTTGCAGACCTCTCCTTTTAAATCCAAGGGCTGCTACAGCCTGAGGTAAAAAGCCACTTCTGTGCGATGAAGGTTGTAGGAGAGCCGTAAAATACACCATGCCCCCTCTCTTTGGCAGGGAGGGTGATGTTGGCTCAGAACAGAGCAGAGGTAGCCTGTATCATGGGCAAACCTGGGGAGTTCTGCCTACCCTGCAGAACATCGGCTGCTGCATCACCCTTGGTCACTCCCCTCTGCTGTGCAGCCCATGGGGCAAAGTAGTGACCAGGAGGAGGGAGAAGTAGGGGAAAAAAAGCTCCAGAGGAAACCTGGAGGTGAGTCACAGTGTGGGATGGAGCTGAAAGTCCCAGGGTTATTGTCTCAGCAGTGTGAGTTACACTCAGACAGGGCTGTGTTCAGGGCAGTACCTGGGAGCAGCAGCTCTGTAACGGGGGTGAAATGTGGCTTTAACTGCCTTCTTGCTACTGACTCTTCAGTGGGTACAAGCAAAATAGATCGCTCCCTTTATCTACAGGCTTTAAGTCTGCAGATGAGACTTCAATAGCAAATACTGAGAAGGTTTTACTACAAAGGCCATTTTCTCCTAATAACTCCCCTTCACTCTTACTCAGAACAAATAGCTCTAGGGGCATGGTGACAGACTGCTTGGAAGTAAAGCAGTAGCCATCTGTAGCCTTTAAGGTGTGTGGATACTACTTATTTTTGTGCCTTCTGGATTCTGCCAGTGTCCCTGTGTTTAATGGTGATGTTGAGGAGGAGAGGGCATGGGAAGTGAATAGCCCCTCTGTTCTTGTTGCACATAACCAAAGCAAAGAATAGACATCGGTAAGACAGCAAGTCACAGTGTATTACTTAGAGAAGGTGTGAATGTGAGTGGTTCCCAACTCTGCTTAGCAGAGGTTTCACGCTTAGCTCCTCTGGCTGCTATGTAAACATCAACTGATAAAGAGGAGAATGGCACTGGCTTAGACCAGGTCCTGCAGTGCTTGGCTGCAGTGGTAGCAACCGGTTAGTGCTGTATAATTGCAGTGTGACCCCGGCAATTTCACTTAGTGCAGCATGTGGCTGCTCTAGGCAAGAAGAGCACAGCAAAACCCTGCCTGAGAGAAGCTTCTCTAGGCACCATCTTTTGCATCCTGATTTTAAACCTTTGCAGCCACTTCTGTGCAAGTGAGACTGAAAATCAAAAAGAAACATGGTGAATCCCTCTGTTAGGACTCAAGCATCACTCTAGGACTCATCTGCAATCACTCTGAAGAGATTCAGTCTAGGTGTCTACTAAATTAACCAGGCTGTAGAGTCCACCTGCCTTTCAGGAGCTAAACGTCTGTGGTCATGAGGTGCCTTGAGAAAGATCCTCTAACCAGGAATATGATCTCCTTTTTTGGTTGTTGACCCTCAAGAGCGTGGTGATAAGAAAGCTCTGTGAAAGCAGGCACGTGAGCAGAACAAGAAAGGCTTTGGTTTGAAATAAGACTGGTGGGAAAACAAGAAAAGACCTTTCTGTTGCTCCTTCCTGCACCCAAAATATCAAGACCTGGAGCTTTGTTTTCATTCTAACACAGTGGGAAGATGGAGAATTGCTTTGTGGAGCAATGTGAACCTTACCTTTACTGCCCAGTGGTGAACCATTTCCACAGCTACATGGAGTTGCATTCCTGGTGCTGGTTACATCTCACTTGTTTCAGGTGACTAATTAGTCTACCAGACTGTTGCTAGGTCTAGAAGTCCCACTTTTAATTTGATGAGCCAGATCGTTCCAATGGGCAAAACAATAAGGTTTGCAAGAATTAAGTCATGGGGGAGTTCCTTAAGCATCCCCACCCTGTGGAACAGAACCTTTTGGTGGTGTTGGTATTGCCAGCCTGCATTATAGCGTTCTCATTGCAACAGAAGCTGATAGAACTACAGATTTGACCTCATTGTCTTTTAATCATAGCTCAGATCATGGTCAATATTAAAGATGCAGAGTGGAAGATACCAAAAGCATCCTGAGAAAATAATGTGTGCTTCAAGAACTGTGGTTTTGCCAAAATAAAATATTGTGCTGGAAGGAGTCTGTTTCAATGATAGTTAAAGCTGGGAATAGTTGAAACAAATCATTTAGATTTTTGTTTTGATATCACTTCACTATTTTTGATAAAATAAAAAGTGTCAACTGCAGTTATTATGACAGTTCACACAATAAATACAAATGTCTATGGCCAGTGTTTTGTAATATATTACACTACTTTGACATAACCAAAATGGGCCAATTTCCTATGAAAATGTGTTGCAATACAACTGAAATAAGATTTCAAGTAGCAAATCCTCTCTAAAATTGTAATTCCGTAAGAAATATAAAAAACTCAGCTTTTTTTCCTGAGTCAGGTATAAAAAGACAGACAATTTTCTGTATAATTCATTCTCCCACCCAAGTAATTTTGAGTCGGAGAAAGAGGTGAGAAATAACCTACTTGACAATTCTGAAATAACTTATTCAACAGATTAGAAACTGAAGGAACTTGTTCTTCTGCAAAATTAAGTGATAGGATAAGGCCACATATGTGTATGGGAATGAGCGTGTGTATTATCACTCAGAGTATTTGACACTGGGATGAGGCTCCGTCTGTGCTAAACATTCCACATTCCCACAATTTAAAATCTCAGAAGATGAGGCAGAAGAAATTTGTAGTTGCACAGCTACGTGTAGTTGTGTTTGTGCCATGCTCCAAGGTACCTGTGCTAAAGTCGGCTTATGATCACACGTAGCAGCAGTAAAAAATACGGAAGCTTTGGCATTAGCCAATGTGCTGGCATAGAAGAAACAAACTTATTCAAGGTGCTAGGGGCATGTTTTCTTGGCCCTGTTAACAGGGAACAGCAATGTATAGAGCCTGAAGACTCATCTGCTTTGCAGCAGAACAAAACCTTTGCTCACATCACCCAAGCCCTCATCGTGTATCGTGACCAACACACCCTCCATGAGCGTGAAGTGGAGGCTTTCGCTCTGTAAAATGCAAGAGGACTTGGGAACCGATTTCAAAACTTACTGAAGACCGCACTTATTTTTTTATGTTTTGATTTATTTATGGGAGGATGGTGATAAAGAAAGTTGCGAGCCCTTTTTGAGGAATAACCCCAGCACATGGCAGAGTACAAAGCTTTCCTAGGAAAGAAGAAGTATGTTAGTACTCCCGTGCCTTTGTATAAGTGCAGACCTCGTGTATATATATACACTAGCTGAGCCAATGCTGTTCAAACCCGAGTGTATTTTGTCAAGTATATTGCTTAGAAGACTCTGAGTCAAAACATGAGTTATTTATACATACAGAAAATTAATCCTCAAATGCTTAGCTCAAGAATGCATGCTCTGCAAGTAATTTTTGCTAGTATTTTAATAACGAGAAGCAAAGTTGGGAAAATTCTGCTTTTAGTTATTCTGTTAGAGAATGGCTGCTGGTGATGAAAAAATAGTTAATTCACTGAATTTTACACTTGCTTTATTTATGGATGTACTCTTTACTTATACATATTTTTATTACTTAATATTTAAAATGCACTAAGGGCATGTAAGATGTTGTAGCAGAGCCTCTGTGCTGCTCAAATCCTGTGCCTGATGCTGTGGAAAAACACTAATAGCTCGATTCGCCGGACAGGTCAGATCCCCAAGTTCTCATACCGGCTCAGCAGTAGTCCAGAAGTTATCAGTGTGGGGATGACAGTAAAATTTTCGATCCCGCTGGAGTCAGGAAAAGGCCAGAATAAATAGCAAAGGAAGGATTCTTGCCTGGGCTGACAATGACACATCCCTGCTGCAATGCTGCCAATCCTGAGCATGTGAAAATTGTGATGTAAAACATAAAAATCGTGAAATGTACCAAAGAAAATAACAGCATACGGGTGATTTTTCATTTGGCACACCTTCTTTTGAGAATTTAGGAGCTATGTTTTTAAATGTTTCCTCTTACTGAAGCACGGAAGGTTATAATTTTCCTCTTAATTACTTTTGCAAAAGAGAGAGTCAGAAAATCCTTTAAGAGTTTGGCTTTAAAATACCAGGTTATTAGAAAATGTGTGGCACAATAAGATCTTTCAGTGTTGTCTTCTGCTCCCATTTGCACCTAGTCTATCCATACAAGTAAGAGATTTGCTCAAGTGGACTTCTGTTTTGAGGAAAAAAGGAGGTAAAATATATCTGCAAAATTGATAGGAAAACAGACTTCATTTTTTTTCCTTTTATTCTCCCTAGAGGTTTACAGTCTGGTCTCTGTGTGAAAATAAATGGGTGAGGCCAATAGTCTGAAAGCATGGCTGAATGATGCAATGATGTGTCTTAAAGCAGTCATATTTCATGGCAAATCATCTTGCTTTAAAACAGAGACAAGGCACTGCCATTTTTTTCTCCTGACTGAATCTCTTTCCTACTTTCCTTACTTTTCTTTTCCAGATACTTGGTTTAAATCCAGCTTAGGGCTTGGTGACTGATTTTGGAAAGTGATTTTGGTCTTGGTATCGTAAGCCAGTCAGTTGCAGTTCATTTGCTTAATGGAAAGTCTGTTACGGTAGAGAAGAATAAAAACTTGGGGTTTTGAATCTCAAGCCACCTCTTAACGGTAGATATGGGCTCAGGAGCTGGTACTTGAAGGTATGGCAGAGAGATCTCTGATGTATGGATTGGCAGGCTGGATTGCTGTAGGAAAAGCCAAGCAGTTGGGTGGCATGGGTTAAAACCAGTCCAGTATTTTCCAACTAATAATTACCTGAGAACAATTTATTTTAGAGTGGGGATGGGACTCACAAGTACGGTCACTGAATTGTCTGTCTTTTCTTCTTCTCCAATTTGGTCTTTTTGCAAAATTTTTATAACAAAAAAATGTTGTCACAGCTGCTTTCTGAAAACACCTGTAGGTTTTTTTATTTATCCTTCATAATCCATTTTATTTTGAAATATTTTCTGTGGAAAATTATCCAGCTAAGAATTAGAAGGAGAAAAAGCAATACCAATGACATTTTCTGTTGCACTTTTTTTAAACAAAACAGGCGTACTGATAAACTGCAGAAATATTTTAAGAAAAAAAAAATTGCTTAAACAACTTTTAGTCTCAAAAAACCAGCCTTACCCTACAAAGTTCTGCCGATGAGCTTCTCAGTGATTTGTGCCGTGGATGACGCCCCTTGGTACCCAGTCTCAAAGGAGATAATGGCTACTTTTACTTTCCAATGGCTGTGTGATTCTTGCAGGGATATTACTAGAGACAAATCTTCCTAATCCAAGTACAGCATCACACAGCTGACTTAAGTGCATTATGGGTTTATTTTCACTTCCCTCTGAAGTGTCAGATGTAGGTCATTGCCCCAGGCACAAAACCAGACACCGCGTGCCGATGACCTTACCTAGCAATGAAAACCCTGAGAGCTGAACACACAGCTGTTTTCTGGCTCAGGAATTGTATTGAATTGCTCCAAACCTTCTCCTTTATTTTTATTGGTTTTAGATGAACACAAGGTAGGTGTGTTAGGAGTGGGCAGTCCGGAGAAATAAATTCATGGGCTGCTGCCGGCAGCCGGGGAAGGGGTGGAATGGGCATGGGTCTGCAAAACCCTTCACATTGAGCTCAGCAGGGTGGTTTGCTGCAGGTGGATTCAGCAGTAAAGTGTAATTTGTGTGCATATGAAATATTAGTGTACAGTACGACTGAACATGAGCCAGCAGTGGCCCAGGTGGCCAAGAAGCCCAACGGCATCTTGGCTTGGATCAGAAACGGCGTGACCAGCGGGTCCAGGGAGGTTCTTCTCCCTCTGGACTCGGCACTGGTGAGACCGCACCTCGAGTCCTGTGTTCAGTTCTGGGCCCCTCACCACAAGAAGGATGTTGTGGCTCTGGAGCGAGTCCAGAGAAGAGCAACGAAGCTGGTGAAGGGGCTGGAGAACAGGCCTTATGAGGAGCGGCTGAGAGAGCTGGGGGTGTTTAGCCTGGAGAAAAGGAGGCTGAGGGGAGACCTTATTGCTCTCTACAACTACCTGAAGGGAGGTTGTGGAGAGGAGGGAGCTGGGCTCTTCTCCCAAGTGACAGGGGACAGGACGAGAGGGAATGGCCACAAGCTCCACCAGGGGAGATTTAGGCTTGAGATAAGGAAACAATTCTTCAGGAGAGGGTGGTTAGGCATTGGCACGGTTTGCCCAGGGACGTGGTTGAGTCACCGTCCCTGGAGGTGTTTAAGGTGAGGGTGGATGAGGTACTTAGGGGCATGATTTAGGGATTGGTGGGAATGGTTGGACTCGACGATCTGGTGGGTCTCTTCCAACCTCATTATTCTGTGATTTTGTGTGATTCTGTGATTCTGTAATGTGTAAACAGGACTGGTAAGCTCCTTAGGGGGCGTACCCAGTGCTATGCTACCACTGAAAAGTATCAGTGTGATCTCTTTTTTTAAATTTTTTTATCATTTTCTTCACCTTTTAGTGAGCTTAATCTTTCAATAAGACTGGTCTAGCAATCCTTTACAATTCTGCCCATCACGAGCAAATTGCCATCGCACTTATCACTGCCCCATTCCTTCTGCTTGGCCCCTTGCTCTTTATCATTCACCTTCAGAAGGGAATCGTAGAATAGTTTGGGTTGGAAGGGACATTAAAGACCATCCAGTTCCAACCCCTCTGCCATGGGCAGGGACACCTCCCACTGGATCAGGCTGCCCAAGGCCCATCCAACCTGACCTTGAACCCCTCCAGGGATGGAGCAGCCACAACTTCCCTGGACAACCTGTTCTAGCCTCTCCACTCTGAGTGAAGGAATTCCTTCTTATGTCTAGTCTAAATCTGCCCCTTTCCAGTTTATACTCATTGTCCCTAGTTTTGTCGCTACAAGCCTTTGTAAACAGTCCCTCCCCACCTTTCTTGTAGGCCCCTTTATGAGAAAGAACAACCCACCCCTCTGCTGCACTAACATTGTGAGCATTATTGTCTCCCACTTCAATCTAATACTATTCGTCAGCCTGAATATTTGTAGCGTGTTTGGTAGCCTGAGCAAAACGCATTGATCTTTTTGCTTGCTGCTAGGAGGCGGTGGGAAGTGAGGAGAAGCAGGGGAGGGAGAGGTATCGACTGGCCTCTGCAACGGTGACTCAGCTGGAACTGCTTGGCAGGGCTGTTCATGTGCTCGGGAGAGGCAATTGCAAAGCATGTTTTAAAATGGAATTTGCAGGAGGGCTCCCTTTCAGCCTGGCAGAACTGTCGCTGTGTTGATTGTTGTGGGTTTTGTGTTGTAGCTTTTGCAAATCTGTCTCATCTCGAAATAGTCCAAAAGGTTTATTTCACCTCCCGCTCCAGCCAGAAGGGGTCTGAATATTTGTGTGCATGTGCATGTGTGTGTTTTTATCTTCAACCCTGTAGCAGTTTCAAAAGCAAACCAAATGCTAAACACAAATGCTTAAAAGGTGCTGGTTTTTTTTTTTTTTTTCTTTAATGCCCCTCTGGTTAAAAAAAGAAAAAGGTAAATGGGAACAAAACCGCAAGAAAACTGTTCCATGAACAAGGGAAACAAAAAATGTAAAGTGATAGGATGTTGAAAATTAAATGCCCTCCAAACAGCTGCTCTGCAAATAGAAAACTGTCTACCTTAGAAATCTCTTTTCTCTTCTTTCCCTTTTTTTCTATTCTTTGTGAAGATGTTTAGTTTGTAGCTCACAGGTTGGTGATCCATTATACTTATTTACACTCTGGCAAAAGTGAGTCTGGGTCACTTACAATAACACCTCCGTTAAAGGCTCTTCGTACAAGCAGAGCAATATAAAAAGGATGTGGTGATATGGAAAGCAGGCTGGTTCACAGCCCCTATGAGAAATGGCATTGCTGTCATAACACTCCTAAAATGTCTGGCAGGCCCCTTCAGTGGCACCTTCCTGCAAGTGCTCCTGCTTCCAACAGCCACCGCAATCCTTGCAATTTATAGATTTGAATGAGCTTTGGGTCCTGAAGTCTGTGAATGTGAGTGGGAAAGAAGGGTCCTCCTCCTCTGGCTCCACAGGTCCTTGTTTCATCACCCCTATCCTGTGGGTCTGTGGGGGTTTTCTGCCTAAACAAGTCAAAAGGGAGTAGTTTTGCCAGATGTCTCGCCCCATCCTTTCCATCCTTTGGTTTGTATGATGAGACAAGGCTCTCATTTTTCAGCACTATGTGGTGACATTACCTTGTCGGTGGACTTGGCTGCATTTCTTGGACTCCCTTCAGGCAGTTACTATACACACAACCAAGAATGGACCCATGACCTGTCCATAGAAGTTAGCAGAAAGAATTGCCTAGGATTTCACGTCCATAGAGCTATTGCACTCTTGAGACATCTGTTTTCCATCACCTTACAGGCTACAAATGGCCTTTCCTATGCTCTCAATGACAATAATTTCTACTGCAGGGAAATTGTAAAACACTGAGGAAATTTGCTCACACATCTGACCTGTGCTGTGTACGAGTTGAGGGAAGAAAGGGAGGCATTAAACATCTCAAGACAACTTTTGCACATGGATATTTGGTTACAGCAGCCGACATTGGCCAGGTCAATCTGTGGTTGGGGCTATAGAGTCTTGACTGGTTGCTGGTGGCTGCAAGAAGGTTGTCTGGTAGCCAGAGCCTGTGGGAAGTGGAGCAACTCCAGCAGTGCTGCCTTTTCTCTCCAGGTTAGAGTGTCCAACAAGAAATGCAGAAGCCCTTTGTCATCAAAGGATTTTCCACCACAGGGAAATCCCTCTGTGGCCACTTTGGATGGAGTTACAGCTCCTTTGCATTGCCAAGCGCATTGCCAAGCAACCAGATGGCACTAGAGAATCAGGCCTCAAAGTATTAGTCAAAAAGCCCATCTCCTCCTCCCCTTCAATTCCTTATTTGGCTGCTGGCACAGAGAAGATTTCATGTTCCCGGAGCTGGACGTTTGTCAGCATCCTCACTGCTCACCCATCCACCCACATCCACCCCCCAATCCTGAACAAGCAGCTCAGACTGCAGATGTGATGCATCTTTAGCCATCGAGTACCCATTACTAAGGGATTTGTATTCAAGAAGGGTTAGGTTATGTATTTGTATTGCCTTTTTTTTTTTCTTTACCATACCTTGTATTTAATTTGGCAGAAAGCTCTGTTGAAGCTGCTTTACCTTTACTATATTATTATTCAATTGTATTTCCCTTGATGAAAAACCTGGCAGTCTGTTGCTCAGTGACAGATGTGCTAGCTTTGGTTGAATCACCACCACTAGGCTTATTATCAGTTTTACTAATGTTTGCTGTTTTACAGTGTAACAGGCAGTGTGATTCATTCAGTCAAGGCAAACACACCGACACACGTATGCCTACACAGATCTAGATGCAGCCACACACACACGCAGAGAAGTGAATCAGCCTCAAATGATCCTTTCTTTAAGCATTTCTTTGAGAAACTGTTCCTAGATCCTCTCCCTGTGTGTCCCTTCCTCACTGAGCATCTATCCCAAGAAAGATCACTTCCCAGAGGAGCAGGACTGCAGGGTGCCTGCCCTAATTTCAGTCGCTGGGACAACAAAACGTCCTTGCTAACCACAAACAGCTCTGACTAGTGGTTAGGTAACATATATGTATGGTTAATGGAACACTGCTTCAGTTAATTCAGGTTACAGAAAGGAATATTATTCAATCTGGAAGTTCTGGATTTAGTTTGTGCAAATGACTTACCCAGCACACCCGCTGCACTCAGGAGATTTTCTGCTCTTGCATGTGCAGCAGGGATTTGTGACTGTCACAGTTAATTGTGTGGGTTAAGATAATTGTGACCCTGAGCCTGTTTAAACAGAACAGACTACCTGATCTCGTGCAGTGCAAATCTAAACGCCTCTGCAAAGGTGTTGGTGTGCCAAGGCCTCTGGAGAAAGTGATGTTGCCTGAATATGGAACCCTATCACTAGTCCAAGCTTTTATAGTCAGCAGTGTGATGAGTATGCACGTCACGGTGCTCAGAACAGGTGAGCCTGCTCTGTGTCTCATGCTCTACAGATATTTTGCTGCAGGTTTTCCTTTCACTGCCTGGCAGAAAAGGACCTGGGGGTGCTGGTTGATTCAGCTGAACACAAGATAGTAGTGTAGGTGACCAAGAAGGTCAACAGCATCCTGGTTCATATCAGAAATGGTGTGTCCAACAGGAGTAGGGAAGGGATCATGCTCCTGAACGTAGCAGTGGTGATGCCTTATCTTGAATGCTGTGTTTAATTTTGGGCCACTCACTGCAAGAAAGATATTGAGGGCCTGGAGCACATCCAGCAGTGAGCAATGAGGCTGGTGAAGGATGTGGAGCACAAGTCTTACGAGGTGTGGCTGAGGGAACTAGGACTATTTAGCTTGCAGAAGAGGAGGCTGAGAGGTGACCTCTTCGCTCTCTGCAGTTCCCTGAAAGGAAGCTGTAGCGAGGTGTTTAAGGTTAGGGTGGATGAGGTACTTAGGAGAATGATTTAGGGATTGGTGGGAATGGTTGGACTCGACGATCTAGTGGGTCTCTTCCAACCTGGTTATTCTGTGAGGTAGCTGTTGGTCTTTTCTCCCAAGTAACAAGTGATAGAATAAGAGGAAATGGTCTCAAGCTGCAACGGGGGAGGTTTAGATTGGATTTTAGAGAAAACTTCTTCCCTAAGTAGTGAAGCACTGGAGCATGCTGCCTAGGGAAGTGGTGGCACCATCATCCCTGGAGGTGTTCAAAACACCCGTAGATTTTGCACTTCAGGACATGATTTAGTAGGCACGATAATGTTGGTCTGACAGTCAGACTTTGATCTTAGATGACTTCTCCAACCTTAATGATTCTATGATTGTATGACAAATCCTGTTCTTGGATCCCATAACACGAACTTTATATAATATCAATTACTAACTTAGGTCTTTAAAATGTCCCTAGTGCCTCCTGAATACAAGTGTCCTATATTCAGAAGAGCCCTTTGCTCACCAATGGGCTTCTCCCCACAGGGGATGGATTTCGTGATGGGTTTGGGAGGAGGATCAATCCAAACACTTCAGAAATTGCCATCTGTGTCACAATCCAATCCAGTGCTCTAAAAAGCTGCTTTATTTATCATGATTTTCTCAACTTGCAATGTCAGGGAGCCTGAAGTGCTTGCAGATTTAATTCTGTACATTCACACACTGAAAACTCTAGTGGTCGTTCTGAATTATGTAAATCTCGGGAGGCTGTAAAACTGGGCCAGGAGTCTCCCAAGGATAGGTTTTCTCCTGGCCCTGCACCCTCCAAATTGTCTGTCTCCCAGCTTACAAGGCGGAATTGGCCATGTGGTAGAGTGTAGTGACAGAGAAAAAAAATACTATTTAAACCAGGAAAACTTTGGCTTTACATGTAGTGTGATTTTAAGGCACAATATTAGACATTTTTATTATATACAAACCACTCCGTCTCCCTAATTAAAACTCACAGGGAGTAGTTTTAAAATAATGAATGTCTCACTCTGCAGTATTGAAACTTTGTTTAATGAATTCTTTCCTTGCTTGCCTCTGTTTCCATCTGACATCCTGTATTCATTCTCAAGGTGTTCCTCTTAATGAAAACAAGGTCACTCTTTCAGCATCTGTTGGCCAAGAAAGGAAAAGGTGATAGAAGTGCAGCCTTACAGAGTGTGTTATTTTTTTTTTCTCTCCTTCCATAACTGCAAAGAACTTCCATTGATGTTGACAGGACTTAAGCTTGAATAGCAAAAGGAAAATAGGTGCCAAATCGGACCATAGTACAAATTGGAGTTCAATCCAGATATTCAGTTTCTTACATTGATTTTCCACTTTCATCTGTCATTGCCTTATGGGACAATAATACCAGTCCATGTGAAAGAAGCATTTGTGCTTTTCTGCTTATAGGCTGATGTCTAATATTTATTAGTAAGTAATACTGATGTTGCATACAGAGGCTAAATTTGAGATCTGAACCTTGCAGAAGTGCCCTCTGTACAGAAACATAATAGCAGAAGGTGCCTACCCTGACAAATGTACCAGCCAAAGAATGCAGGAAGGTTTTATAAAATTCCCTTACAAAGAGGGAACTGAGGAAGAAAAGCCAAGTGTGTTTTCATGCTATGCATAGGTCATGTGGCAGTAATAGAGCCTAAATCCCCGTCCCACTGTGCTGCAGGATACAGCCAGAACTCACTGGAGGAAGAGATGTATAAATGATCAAGCGGTTCCATGCCACCTCATTCTCCAGGGTTATTTCCTACTTTCTAGAGCAGTGAGTTATGTTTTGGTGCAGCAGTGTGCAAACACTTCAAATTGTAGAGTTTCTTGGTCTCTTGCCTTGTCTCTTTGGCTCTTGAGTAAAGCTCTTGAGTATCCATTCCAGACTGCTTCTCTGCTGAGCGTGTGTTCCCTTTCCTAGTTTCCCTTTGTGTAAATGTTTATTCTCAACTTCCCAACACAAGGAACCACCCCTGGAATAGTTTCCCCCAATAATACAGTACAGTGGAATTGCAGGAGCCCCCTTGTGTTTTGTTATAGGTCCTATCTCCCAAAATGTGTATGTGTGAGATTGGGGCAGAGAAATCCCATGCTGAAATACCACCTTGTGTCTGCTGCACTGAGGTTTAAGGCTTTTTTCCTAGTTCCCTGGGAACCTGTGGTTGGGAAAGATTGTTATTTAGCATAAATCAACATAGAACCCTGGTCTGATCCTCAGAAAAGTAAATGGTCCAGCACATCTGATAGCTAGCAGGAACAACTGACCTACACTGCAAGAAACAACCTAAAAAATAACTTCAAGTGGCACATGACATTGGGGGGAGAGAGATGAGGAAGGGGGAAATCACAATCTGCTCACATATTACTGGTAAATATTACCTAAGAAAAGGAGGAAAAATCATGAGATTATTAATGATGAATTATTTCCTCTCCTCTGTGGAAAAATACAAACAATCCAGCACCTTCAGGAAGCCCCAGCATGTAGCCTCTGCCAACTGTAATGAGTCTGGGAGCTAATCTGTCCAGGAGGTGAGTGTCAATGCCAAAAGGGATACATTAGATTTCAGCTCCTAGTGACATCTATCTTCTGGGGATGCTAAGCCAATTTACGTAATTCCAGTGAAATTTCAGTAATAATAGTAAAGGTGGCTTGCTGAGCAGAGGCTAGGGAAGGATTAAAGGCATTTGCATTAATAAATAGAGATGTTATCATGGAGAATTAATGTTCTTTGATATAGATCTTGGCAGCATTAGAAGATGCTAGGTACAGTGCCTCATTATCTCTCAGAGGTTAAGGGGTCAGCCTGGGACAAGAGGAAGTGATTTATGCAGCATCTTTGTCAAAGATATGAGAATATGTACGAAATAATAAGACTTGCAGAGATCATTAGTAAAAATCTCCCAGGATTCCAAGGTCTCACATTGCACTAGATTTCCTGTCTCTAGCCCGCTCATCATTCAAACACTTTCTTCCTCTGCTGTGTCCCATCTCTCTCTCTCTCTCTGTCACCCTTTTTATATCTCACACTAGGGTTGTTACTTCCCCTTTCAATGTCTGATTGGCAAACATGATTAAAAAGGGTGGTTAATCCAGAAGACAAGGGAGGTTTCTTTCATTTAGTATTTCTCCACCTTTCTCTAACTCTTTAGGAGATACTGGCTTGGGAGGTGACATTTAAATTAAAAGGACAGGTGAAAAGATGAGTTTTGAATGGTTAAGATATCAATTAAACCTTTAAGGGCAAATAAATGGGTATGTGGATCTCTGCAGAGAGTCATGCAGGTGCGTACTGCAGGGGAAGTTCAAACCTGTTACCCCTTGGATGTGAGTAGTAGCCTGCCACTAACAACAGCCAGATTGAGATATTTTAGAGAATTCCCCTTCACTCTGCAAATACTGCAGTCTCCATGTATCTGTGACAAGGTTTTATATCCTCTGAAGGACTCCGAGCAACGCTCAGTATCTCACAGATATCAGCATTATTAGTACACTGTAATTTATCTAATGCAGAATAATATTGTACACTTTTTTATGGCTAGAAAGTGAACCTTCCAAGCAACAGTGAAGACGCAGACAAGCACATAGGTGAATCCCGACACTGCCTGAAGCTGAGCATCTCAGGCTGCCAAGTTGAAAACTCTTTGCCAGATGCTGCTTTCCTGCACAACTTGACAGTTTGTTCAAGCACTTGTTAGAAGGGGTTTTCTGATTGCTTTTGATTATTACATCTCTCCTCTGATCTCATTCAGGAGCATTCCAGAGAGGGTCACTCCTGTGAAGCAGGCACTATTCATCCCTTGTTTTCTACGATGGAAGCAAATTCATCAGACAAATAGCAAAGGTATTGGTCAGTGGCAGATGCACCGCAGGAATGATCAGGATAGCACTGCAGCCTAAATGTAAGTGTTGAGGATCACCTTTTCTGACAGAAAATCCCCCTTAAGGATCATTGGCAAGAGACTCATACTAACACCCTCATTGGAAAGAGCTTTTGGCCTTGATGAGCAAAACATAAAGATTTTGATTCCTAGATTAAAGAAAAGATGTAACAAAACAGGAGTTCTTAAAGACTTTTCTTTAAAAAAAAAAAAAAGGAAGATTGCTTGAATGCATCATCTGGCTCTGTGCTTCTCCTGTTTATCATCTAGAAGTGTCCCGTTTAAAGAAAAAAAAATGACAGGAAGATGGAGTCCTAAAAGCTATTGATTTTTTTTACACATTTTCTAAAAAGAAACAAATGAGTAGCAGAGAGAGATCTAAATAAGTGAGGGAATCTATTGATGGAGAGGCCAAGACTGAAGTCAGAGTCAGAGAAGCTATGGGAAAGAGAATTAAATAAAACCAGTTGTCATCACTTCCACTGCTGTGGGACTACTTGTATGACATAGGTTTCCCTGAAGTGCACAGAGCTAAGGATGCCCATTAAGGAAACATTAAAATAATCTCCACTTGTGTACTCAGGAGAGACTCGCACAGTGCAAGCCCATCGCAATCTTTCCTTCTCTGCATTACAGAAGCCCTGATGGACTTCAAGCACCACCAGCAGGAATTAAGCATTTAATTCTCATTTATATTATAAGGGAACTGCACTCTGGACTGCACTAACTGCTTTGAGCATACCAGTCTTCTCCCCTCACCTCTACAGCACTAGACTTGTCAATATATTTTGCTATCCAGAATCAGGAAAACAGGTAAAGTTAAAAATAAATTGGAGTGTGAGGGAAATGTACAGAAAGATCTGGATCAGATCAGATTAAATACTCTTTTTGCACCCTTTCATATCTTGTTCTATTTTCTTTCCCGCTTTCCCACTATATTTCAAGAGAAATGTAATGCTTTTGAGCAAAACCACCTGAACTTTTCATTTTAACAAATACCATTCTCTGTGATCACATCCCATTCAGTGGTATTTGCTTATAAAAATGTGATATTGAAAAGTTGATGTCCAGCCCTGTAAAAGTTATCATTTCTGTTAGAAACTACCCTGGGTCTGTCTTGAGCCTTATTTATGGACTCCTTGATTTTCAAAACTGAATCCCGTCAAATTGAATGTTTTTTACAGTCAGTCAGTGAAATAAAATATCATAAAGGAGAATAAGAATGGAGACTATTACAAAGTAAGAAAAGCAGAAGCGAAACATGGGACTATATAGGAAGCAAGAGACAGAAAATAATATAGCAGAAGATTTTGTTATAATATGATGAATATTTTCAACTCATTTGGGCCAGCCCTTTTCATATACACATGGATGTGGGGAAGTTGGGATCGCTTTGGCTACTGTACCAGTCCACTTCATAGGATAATGTGGTGCTAGTGTCAATGAAATTATGTTCCTTATACCCATTTTCAGGATAATTTTGTGCAGGAATGAGTGCAAGGTCAATAAAAATGTGTAATGACCAACCTCCATCACCTGAGTTAGCAAAACAATTGTATTACTCCAAAAGAGAAGATACTACATGACTTTCTCTCAGTCTGGGTAGTGAGGGTGAAGGAGTTTCACTGGTATATACTGCTCCAGTATGTCCCTTCTCCTGACTGGCTTGCTACATGATGGAGAGCAGCCTTCCATGGTGGGGAAGGTAACACCACCTTGGCTGCTTGCTTCTTAACTGCACAGCTTTGGGAAGGCAAACAGGGCTGACAAGGAACTGCAAGTATGTTTTCAGAGATCCTTTGAATACGTGGGATCTTTAGGAGTTAAGAATGTTGTCTTTTAACATTCATTTTCTTTGTCTACCGTGTTTATATATGATGAGCTTGTGCCAAGGACCCAATTACAACTTTTCTTTATCTCTTTTCCCCTCCTTTCCACTTCTTCCTCCAACCATAATCAGGAACACCTGGAAACAATAGAGAGTTGTTTGTTTGGTTTTTCTTTCTCCCTCTTATTTTCTTGTATATTTGATGTTGTGAAAGCAAGGCTGTTAGAGATCCATTAAGTAGTGTTTGTAACAGAAGGGAAGTGTTCTATCTGGTTTGAGGGAGATAAGGCACATAAATCGAACTCACCTTACATCTAAACATTCCTGCAAATAGCTGAGGAGACAGACATACAGTCACTTTTACTACATGCTGCATGCTCCATCTTGCCACCACTGCAAGGCAGGAGAACTTGAGAATTAACACCAGAAACTTCAGACAAGACTGATAAACAATTTTCCAGGCTGGAAATAAATATTTACAATAAGATAATTCATTTGCTTGCAACTGTATTCCTCATACAAGAACATCCAGCATGTCTGCCCAGTCAGCGAGAACGTTCTGCAAAAATGGTCCATCTGATAATTGCCACCTTTGGATTTAGAAAGGGCTCACTAGTGCCAGCTGCCTCAGCTATGGGGCTGGAGACCATGCAATCCTGTCTTTATTCAGTGATATGCATGGAGAGCCCTTTTCAGAGTCACGGCAGTCAAACCAGGTCTCATCTCAGCCGTGAGTCCTGCCTGCGGGAAATACTGAGTGCTAGAGAAGCATAGCATGAAGGGGATGAATTTGAAGAGGGATCCACAGCCCATAAAGCATGCATTCAAGGGGGCTGCCCCATTCCTCCGTCTTTCTCAGTGCTTGTTTCCTCCTGACTTGGTCACCTTGGTGCCTCCTTCAGCTCATCTTGAGACCCAGAGGCCACAACAGAGCAGAGACTTTCCAGCCATTCTAGGTGTGACAGGTCAACATAGATGGAGGAACATATTCTCCTTTCTCTAAGCAAAATTTTGCTTTTATCTGTATTTATATCTGTCCTGCAAGCATATATGAAACCAGCTTGAGCACATGCATCCCTGTGTTGTCCCCATACCATTTTCTCTCATATATTCAAGGTTTCTCTACCAAGAGGTATTCCAGAATCTTTGTTAATGGTGTAGTTCACAGCTCATAGGGGAAGACACATGGATTTTTTTTTTTTACTTAGAGCTGTTTTATTCTGCCTCCCTCAGCTTAAAAGATACTCTTCCCCTTCGACAAACTTAATATGGATTAGGAAGACTCCTGGCTGTAGCACAAGTAAATTAAAATTCTCCTGAGTAAGAATATTCATTCTCACTCTTGTCCTAACATCTCAGAAACCTCGGTCAAAAAATTATCCCCTGCTTCTGATGAAATGGATGAAATATATGTGACAGCCCTTGGCAGGCAGCATCTTCATGACTTGAGCTCGGACTTGAGTCTCCAAGTAGATAAATCACAGAATCACAGAATCACAGAATAACCAGGTTGGAAGAGACCCACCGGATCGTCGAGTCCAACCATTCCCACCAATCCCTAAATCATGCTTCTAAGCACCTCGTCTACCCTAACCTTAAACACCTCCAGGGATGGTGACTCAACCACCTCCCTTGGCAGACCGTTCCAATGCCTAACCACCCTCTCTGTGAAGAATTTTTTCCTAATCTCAAGCCTAAATCTCCCCTGGCGGAGCTTGAGGCCATTCCCTCTCGTCCTGTCCCTTGTTAAATGATAAATAGTCCTTGGTTTTAATCTGTAATGTAAGGGGGTTGTAGGTAGTTAATGGGTCAAAGCCTCTCACCGAGCACTCAAGCACACCTCTCTCTATGGACTTCTGACAAAATTATGGAATATATTGCTACTGGGTGGGCAATCAGGTTTAACCCTAACTTTAGGGGCTCCACACCTGATCTTTATGGAAAGCAAGGATGCAACTGTGGCACGGCATAGTGCATTCAGTTGTGCCCTGTGCTAGGCACAGAGAGGTGGGAGGAGAATGAGCGAGAGCAGAAGAAGCCAAACCCAACAGAAGTCCTGCGTTTTTCTCCAGGTCACACTTCTTGCTGAGGTTCATGCTTTTGTGCATCCATCTGCAAGTTATTTTGAGTTCCTCTCTTAAAATGCAATCCCTAGAGGAGTTTTATTATCCTAATCTGATCCCACAGATTGAGAGGCAGAAGCCACATCATCTCAGGGACTCCACCTTGACAACTGGATCTAGTTTATTATATATGGGAGAAGATTTTGGAGGGGCAGGAGGGAGTCTGAAGGATTTTAAAGATATACTTCTGAAAAAAAAAAAAAAAACTCCCCCAAAAATATACTTAAAAAGCCAAACCAGCCCATTATTCTCTTCCCAAAGGCAGTTTAATACCCAATAGGAAGTAGACATGAGTCACGTTTCTCAGCATGGACACACAGGCTCAGCTGTGGAGTTAGAGATGCCAGCTTAGTGTTTCAGGGCCTGACACAAAACTAAGGAGTCAATTCTCCTTTGGGATGTAATTTCTTAATGTATTAAAAACAAAAGACACCAAATGTTACAGATTACTTTAAAAAATGTTACTAACAACTCCTTGGGGTCAGGAGATGCAGAAGCACTCAGCTATTTCTGACTTTGAGCCAGAACTACCAGGGTTTTCACTTTAATTTCTCTGGTCTTTGTGGCTGTGATGTGCTGCCTATATTTTAACAAGAGATTCGGACAATTTTGCCCTCTGAGGCTTGCAGAAAACTACTGTCTCAGGGGAGCATGCCCTTACAGAAGGTTTATACTTAATTTGTTTTTCTCCTTAAAGAGAGCTACTTTCTCACAGAATTTTGCTAGGCAACAACAGTGTAACTGTCGTTTTCTACAGAACATTTGAGCTATGTCTGGCCAAGAAACTTTAAAACCCTACGAAGAGTCACATTATGCTGCTCTTCTAGAGTTTGCATGGTGTAATGATGTGAAAATCCAAATGCTCTGCTCTGCACTGGTGTGGCTCCACTTTGAGTGCTGGGTGCAGTTTTAGGTGCCTCAGTGTTAAAAAAGATCCAAAGCTGCTGCAGAGGGTCCAGAGGAAGGCATGAAGTTGGGAAAGGGTTTAGAGGGAAAGCTGTATGAGTAGAAGCTGTTTGAGGAGGGCCTGAGGTCACTTGGTCTGTTCAGCTGCGAGGAGACTGAGGGGAGACCTCATCACAGTTTACAGCTTCCTCACAAGGGGAGGAGGAGGAGCAGGTGCTGAGCTCTTCTCTCTGGTGGCCAATGATAGGACTGAGGGAATGGCAAGAAGATGCTAGGGGAGGGTGAGGCTGGATATTAGAAAAAGGTTCTTCACCCAGAGAGTGGTGGAGCACTGGAACAGCTCCCCAGGGAAACAGTCATGATGCCAAACCCGACAATATTCCATAACCATTTCGACAACACCCTCAGCCACAGGGTGCAAATGTTGGGGTTGTCCTCTGCAGGGACAGGAGTTGTATCCTTGCAGGTGCCTTCCAACTCAGGACATTCTGTGATTCCGTGAAATGTTACATAACATTTTGAAAAAAGAACAAAGGAAAGTTCCAAATGTCATGTTCCCAGGATGTTTTCTCTGGATTTGAGATCATTGAATTGGTCTTGTTCTTTTATTTTTGATTGCTGCATACAATTTTTTCAAAAGGTTTCTAGCCAAACTGGGGATGAAATCTGTGTTTATTTTACACTACCCTCCAGCTTTTGATACCAGCTCCAAATTCTCACTCTGCAGCTTCCAAATCCATATTGTATGGATATGATCCATTTTCATTTCACATGAAACTTTCCTGCTGTTTTAGGATCCATATCCATAAACATCAGCTCTACTTGTATTATGCTGCTGAGCTCAAGACCAGGTAAAATGGAACAATTTTAAACCTAATCTGTCATTCTGATGCAACTTGGTCCATTTTAACTCTCACATTAAACTGATATTTTTAGACTTAAATTTTAGTCACATCCACCAAAGAAACAAGATATCCCAACAGACTATGAATTGGAGAGAGAAATTATGATAAACAATTCAGGGATTTTGCACTTCCTGGCTAATTTACACGCCAAGGAAGGAGGTTATTGTTAAATACCTTCAAGGATCTTGTTCTCTTCATATCTTGTTCAGTACATCCTGTATGCTGAGAACGTGGATGCATGCACTGGAGATGCTGGAGATGAGGAAATGCTTGAAGTTGCATCAGTCTCAAGAATCCCTGCTTCATGCCACCATATTTTTCTGAGTGCTTTGCTTAAAGGGTCAGAGTTGCGTTGTCCAACAAGGTGCCCTGAACCCCCAGCAGCTGTTCTTCTTCAATGTGAAGGTTATTGATGGGCATAATCCATCAAGTAAGAGTCTTGAGGAAATGAGACTGCAGAAATGCACTGTTATGGCTTGTGAAACCTCAGTTGGCTGTTGACAGGGCTGAGGAGTCTTAATAAGAGGGATAAAAAAAACCCTTTATGAGGAATTAATTTCCTGTCTCCATTATGAAGCACTGGGATGTTCATTTAGCATGCAGTAGGTGGGAGTTAAGATTAGAGCTGTTGAGGAAATGGATATCAGAACGTGCTAAATCTTCCTCAGAGTCAAAGCAAGAAGCTCCAAGAACATGCTGATGACCCTTTGATCATTCGAGCCAACCCTAACAATACCTTCCCAGAAGCAGGAGCCCAGCGGTTCCCATCAAAATCTGTTCTTCCAATGTTCCAATCCCTTGAATTGAGTGTAAAATATGTCAACACCTAGAAGAAGAGACTAATGAATGTCACTGATGAGAAAACTTTGCGTAAGTCTTTAGAAATCCCTCCTTAGCATTTTGGGATTCACTCTATTTGGTTAAACCTGTACTTATAGCTTACTTTACACTCATTATTGTATCTGACGCGTTTATTCTTCAATAAGAAAACGCAAAGACTGAATGCGTGTTAGAGAACTTCACATCTGCAGTGCTGGGAGCACTTGAATAAAGTTCTGCTCATCTGGTCAACAGACTAAGAGCTGATGTGATCTAGGAACCTCAGTCATAAAGTACTTTAAAGAATTTTAATCTAGGTGTGATTTCAAGTAGAAAATGCGTCCTTGTTTTCCTCAACCAAAAACAAAACAAGTTTTGAGTCATCTCATGGAAATCCATAGGCACACTTGGCACTTCAGTTTCTTTCTGAGTGCTGGAAAAAAGCCAAACACATCCTGATGGGGCATGAAACCAGGAACAAGGCAACACAACGCATGAAGCTGACCTTTATGACGATTGCCAGCACACAGATTTTCACACCACTTAATTCACACTTTCTTTTTTGAATAAAACAGTACACAGGGCTTATCCACTGTATGAAGAAAATATCACCTCCCATGGGTATGTAGACTGTATTTTCCGGGACATCGAGAGCAGTATCTGTTCTAGTGGCCTAGACGCTTTGCAATCCCCTCCCTCGGTAGCCAGGGCTAATTTCTGCTTTGATGTTTTCAGGAAAAATTAGACTTCCAATAACTCTAATGTCATCACGTTGCCACCTTGGACTGTCTTATCTGCTGCTGATAATATTCACCATCTGGGAAACATTAGATATTTAGGGTGAAAGTACTTTGGAGCAGAGCATCTTTATTCCACAATGCCTTTATCCAGCACCTGGTGTAGTCCTAGGTCTGAGCTACCACCTCTACAGAGATGATAATCAAGGACATCCACCTTTATGGTGGCTGTAATATCTTGTCACCATCAAAGCCCCATCTCTCATATCCTATGCAATACATTCTCTCTCTCTTGTTCTCCCCTTGCAAAGAAAGACATTGTGTTTGGTGTGATAATGTAACTTAAGGTCATGCTTTGCCTTCAGCCATCAGCATGTGCAAATGCTGTTTGACTAATGAGGCAGTCTCAAATGACTATCCTGGACTGTTTTTCTACAAGATACTTTGTTGTGTTTGCAATCCCTCCTGACAGGTGGCGAAAAGCTGTCTTTCCCCTGGGCTTCTGACTTGAGCTGGAAATCAGCGGCAATGAAGGTTTCTGGCCATGAGGGACTTCTCTCCCCTTCTTTTCCAAAAACGTGCTAAAAGGAAAATCTGCCTTTGCATTTGTCTGTCGTGCTTTTAATTTGTTTTCAGACCCTCTTCTCTTCCTTAGGGGACTCTTCCGCCAGCTCAGGGCAGCTTTATTCTTTCTGGGAGTCACATAGCAGCTTGGCCAGAGATAGGCAGACAGATGTGGAAAAAATAGGACAGCGGCAGAATTGGTGCATAGTTAGAGTACTGAGAGATGAAATAAAGTTCTCCACCCTAGCCCTCTCTTTCACGGGCAGAAATGACTCAGCTTGACAGCAGAGAAAGCTTTTAGACGAGCTAGGTTTAAAAATGATAGATTATAGCACGCAACTCATCAATGACTCAGCTTGTCAGCATTCATCACTTGAACTCTGACCCTTCCTCTTCTCCTTCCAAGCTCGCCAGAGGTTTTCTAGCCCTGGATCATTGCCAAGGACTAAAGGGGCAAATAGACAATATTTTCAGACTCTGTGCACACTTTTGGAGTGTGCATTCCAAGTGTGTACTTTAACAAAGATGCTTTTAAAAAAAGACCTGCTTTTCAGAAAAGACCTGCTTTTCAGGAAGCACTGAGTGTCTTCTGACCTGAAAAATCCTGTCTCATTAAGGATGTCCATATTGGGCATCTTCAAAATATGAAAGCCAAGAAAAACCCTAACTAACTCTTGACTTGGCTTACTGTGGAAAAATACCCTAAGGAACTGCAAGGGACTTTTCAAACAGTCTTCTCAGAGGACACATTCCTACTGGGTCAGTCTGATGCTTCTGGTGTACACATTGACCCAAACAGGCAGGTAAACTTTCCCTTTCTCCTGTTATAATGTAATTTCCAAACTTTCTTACTTCTTCCACCTTACATTTCCACAATTTGCCCCCTCCATGACATCCAAATCCATGTTTCTGCTTTGCTTTGGACTGGAGAGAGGAAAAAGCATTGCTATGATTTTATTTTGATTGGACCTCTGGCCCTCTCTCCTCATCTCTTTATTTTTTTACACATTGGAGGGGATCCATCAAGATAATTTCCTGTTATTAAGTTTGAAGTGTTTTGAATTTGAAATGCCTTTTCACTTAGAAAGAATTGATGCCTATAACTTGTAATGCGTTAGCAGATTCGTGCAGTGCCTGACAGCCCAAACTACATTACAGGTAGCTAATCCAAGTTGCTGAGCTCCATTAAAGACTAGGTTGTATCTGTTAATACTGCCATAGTGTTTGGGTCATTGTACTAATGTAAGGAGCACGGCTGCCTGGAGAAAGATTATGATGTAAGGGGATATCTTCATTCTATTTAAGCTGGAAAAATGTATGGGAGATACACTAATCATGATTGATTAAAGATATGAGAAGGATTTTATGAGCCTTCTTGCGCGCTTTGTGTTTCTCGTTCTGTTTGTCATTCCTCTGTGTTCCGTAAATAAATAAATCCATAAACCCAAACCTTGAGGATAATAAGAAAGAGAGAGACGACTCCTCCTAGGTGACAGGACAAGAAGGAATGGCCTCAAGCTGCACCAGGGCAGGTTCAGGGTAGACATTAGGAAAAATTTCTTCACAGAGTCGTGTCTCGGGCATTGGCAGAGGCTGCCCAGGGAGGTGGTGGAGTCGCCATCCCTGGAGGTATTTTAAAGATGGGTAGATGAGGTGCTTAGGAATGTGTTTTAGTAGTGGGCAGGTATGATTGGACTCGATGATCTCAAAAGTCTTTTCCAACAAAGTGATTCTATGATTTTCTGATTCTACACCTCCTCCTCTTATGTTCAGTGTTTTTTGCTATAACAGGCTAAGGACTGCAATTCTCAGCAATCATTTATTCCCCAGCTCTGGCACTGATCTACAGTGTAGTCCTGGGATGCTTTTTCTCTATTATATCTTTTCCTGCTCTTTTTTTCATAATATATGTTTGAAATTATAAGCACTGCATGGCAGTGTCTTTCCTATCCTATTTGTATGCGTGCTGTCCCTATCATACTGGCAATCCAGTCCTAGCGGGCTTCTCTATGCATCATCCAACCAATCTCTAATTCCATATCTGCTAGTTTGCAGAGCCATATGCCTTTTTGCCAAGTAAATATTGGTACCTTATTTCCTAGTACTGGTTATTCAAGGGACACTCTCACCTAAATCCTTCAATCTCCTTATCTTCCTTCTCCTTACGTTATCAGTAACATCCAGGGTTTGAGATCCTCTGCCCCTAGGATAACACTGTCATTCTTCATCTTTCCACATGTTGAGAGGTTTCTGCATGTTATGCTATAACCAGTGTTATCTGACTCTCTTATCTAGGCAGAAGCATAAACTGTGCTGTCTCTGACTCTGTATCCACCTCACCTCACCACCTTTTCCATGTTTGTTCATGTCTGAGGTTGTACTTTGACAGTGCGATGTATTCCTTGACAGGCTTGGAAAGGAAAAATTCTTATAAAAAAAAAAAATCACATTAAGCATAGCGTGTGTTTCATGCTCCTTTAGCATCTTATCCTGCTACAGAGTGTTGTAATTCCCCTGGCTGCTTTTGAATTTCATGTCACACTTTTAAATGTGGTTTGGTACATTCTCTACATGCTCTGTCAGTAGAGTTCTGCCAATAACCTCAGCATGCAAGCACTAGCAAAGCAACTACCGATTCCACTTCCTTGCGTGCTGAAGTGTGTGGATGTCACAACTGTAGACATGTTCTGCATGGGAAAGAACCATCTTCCTGCTGCTGGAGCCTCACAGGAGACTCTTCTCAACAAGGCAGGAGGTTTTTAAACTGTTCGTCTTGAGCAACAATAGGACAACGCCTACAAAGAAATGCTTGATTGTGCTAGTTTGAATTAAGTGATTTTTAAAGCAAATTAGTCAAAGCTTCTTGTAATGGTCTTAAACATTCTCAGGGTGAATTAGATCAAATTACCTTGAACCTGAACTAGGTTTGACAAATCCACTTTGAATGTTGATTCAAAGGAATGTGCAGGAATGTGTTCCCTGGAGACTGTCCTTAAACCAAGCTAATATTTAATAATCTTTGCTAGGAAACAAAAGAATACACGACTATGGAAACCAGCCTCTGAAAAACCTGATTTAGTGGTGGAATTGGAGTCAACTGCTGAGACTAATGGCAGAACACAGAAAACAGCTAGGACCTTTGGGAAAAGGTAGGAAGGAGAGGGCTAAAAAACACTTACTCTTAGTGAAAGGTGAGGTTAACACAGGTCTGGTAGAAGAGCAATTATATGTACTGACCTTCAGCCACTCCTGATTAAAGGGTGGTATTTGTGCCTGTGGTCCAACAGGACCCTCATTTATTCTGTCTTCCCACAGTCCCTTTGAAACTTATTCACTATTTATAAATGTGCCGAATGTGCCAACATGCCGTCTCTTTGTTGGCTGCACAGGGATAAAGCAGCCAAATTCAGCTCCCCCTTGCTACTTAAGTAGGTGTTTGATTGGAAGACAAGGTAAAGGCTAGATTTCAGAGAAGTCATTCAGATGTGCATTGGTTCTTTAAGCCAAGAAACAACAATCAGAAATGGATTGTCAAGAAAGCCCGCAGATACTATTCCAAAGAGAGAAGAAATGGATTTTTAAACTGAGAAGCTTTTGTTCAGCCACAGTCATTCTTCAGGGCAGCATCAGCTGCAGATGCAGTTTAGATACTTTGGGTGTTTGCAAAGATTAATTAGCTGCCTGAATGGGAACTGAGCTCTGATGAAAGTCTGGCCCTTATGGGCATTGAGCCTTGGGCTTGGTAAGCTTTTGAAAAATCTTACCCCAGAGGACTTAGTGGCTGCACTTTTCTGACCTGAGCTCATGCATTAGAGAAGAATCTTAGAGTTATTTCAGTACTTCCAGGAGTTCAGGCTCATTCTTTAAAGTGAACAACCCAACGCTTTCCTAGTTCTCCAAGAAGTGGTGAAAATCCCCAAAGAGTTCTCTTTTTGGAGAAAGTTCATATCAGGTAGTAAATCTGGATAGACAGGAGGCAGTCTGAAGGTAGATGTGTATTTTAATAACTACATAGTGGGAATCCAAGCTGCAGGACCTTCCTTTTACTGCTACCCTCCCACCCCTGCCTGACCCTCTCTGCAGGCGGCTGTGGGAGCAGATCCTCTACCCTGCCAGTCTCCCCACTTTGCTCCCCTTGTTTAGTTTCCTTTGCTACAGCCCCACTTTTGTCATAATGTGATGTCTGCTGACTTTGTGCATTTTTCAAACTTGCAATTTCACGCTGCATTTGTTGCCATGGCAACATAAAGGGGGGGATGTTCAAAGTAGGGGGAAAAAGTTAAAAAACCCAAAAACTCTTGAATCAGCCGCTTATCTTGTGTGTTCCCTCTACGAAGTTGGACATGCAGCTGCAGTAGCAGCAGAGTCTCTAAAGAACCATTTTAACACCTCCGGGCACTTTGGAGACCTCACAGGAGTCCAAACCAGTTGCTCTTTCCTCTTCCCCCTAAGAGCTGCCATCTCCCACCTCTCTCTGGAAGCCAAGAGACTGGTACCCTTGGTGGTGCCCCCAGACATACTCTGTCTCAGTGGCAGCTTTTGCAATGAGTCCTGCTCCCTTTGCAGGGACCAGCCCCTCACTTGTACGCTGGCATCAGCCTCCAATAATCATGAGAGTAACATAGGCAGCGCTCAACAGCAGCACTATTTTACCTTTATCTTTCATCCCAGCAAGAGATCCACCAGCAAGGATGATGGAGCACTGGCTTAAGCTTGCTCACATCCCTCCACCCCATCCTCTTTCCAGTCACCATGGCTAAAGGAGCAGCAGACCTTAGATGAAAACTTTACAGCGAAGAGCTGCTGACACTTTTTCATTATGAAGATACATGGGGTGGCTGGTAGCTAATGAATGTCAGTGCTCAAAAGGATAATCTCTGCCTCTCTCTGATACAATTTAACATTGTATTTCCCTAATTTGAGGCTGATTTAGTCGCTGGGGTATTTGGATGCCTCTTCTATGGTGCCGATAGTTAATTAAACAGATGTTGCAGAGGGAATCATTAATTTTAGTGCTGCAGATGGGAGCGGAATGACTTTGTGAAGTTAATGTTTCAGCAAAACAATAGGCTTCTGTCATCAGTTGGTATAAACCAAGTAAATTAAGAGAACGAGTAAAGTAAAGAAGATAGCTACGAAAGAATATTAATTATTCATTTTAGAATTATACATTTCCCACCCATAAATCATCACGGAAGGAGAGGAGGAGAAAAATCTGCAGAAGCTGGGAAGGGGGCAAGAGAGGAATCCCCAAGTTAGCAGCCTGTAAGAGAGTTTATTTTGGCTCCTGGAAGCTCACTTGAGATCTGTGAGCCCGAAGAGATGAAGAGCAGGAGCTGCAGCAGTCAGCAGCGAGGGGCAAGGCAGGGAAGCCTCAGGACACTCAGTAGTTGGGGAGACGGTTCGGTTGTTACCCACAGTGCAACTTCACACAAGCACAAGAAACTTTACAAGAGCACCTGAAGTCATGTCAACAAAGACGGATGCCTTCTCCCACGCTTAGAAAGCAGGTGGGCACAAGCATCTTCCTTCTTTGAAGGCTGTGAATGTTTTTTTTCACTCCAGGTTGGGTGTCCCATACCTACTGACAAGGTTTCCTGGGTATCTGGGGGGCTGGATGGATTTTCAAAAGCACTGATGTATGGTGCCAGGTTTCTAATCAATAGTTGTTATATTTTATAACTTTGAGAAACTTCAGGGCCTGTGTAAAAAGCCCCTAAATACCTATGAAAGGATTGCTGTAGAGTTTCACTTTCACATCATATGTGGCTGTTTTGGCATGGAGTCCATGGTCAGAAGTGGAAAAACAGAAAAAAAATATTTGAGTTCTTTACAAGTTTCTTGCTGGCATTAAATGTCACTGATTTCTATTGAACAGAGATTCCTGTTTTGGAACTGAAAACAAGAGGGAAAATCTAACTGCTTCTAAACCATAAAATGTCAGTGGCAGAAGAGGATCAGGGAAACAAATGAAGTCCATCTATTGTGTTGGAGTGAAAGTACTAATGACTTGTTTAAGTGCCTCATAATATGAAAATTATGTTTCCTTTTTAGAACAGGTGAGTTATTTGACCACTCAGACATCTGTGTGAACACAGCTATGTCCATTTGTATTATCTTTCTCTTTCTCATATGTGCATGTTTTTTTCCTTATTACCAGCTACTCCTTTCTGCAAAAACAATAATCAGTGGTTATTCTCATTTATTTGATAAGGCCAAACAATTTCAGTGCCCAGAAAGTAATTATGAATTTGGCAGTTCTGATTAATAAATCTTTCATGAAGCATGCTCCATTTTGTCCATAAACAGCATCTTCCAGAGATTCATTGAGAAAATATGAAGTCATAGAAAAGAGACAAGGTGAAAAAGATCCCACATTCTTCCTGGCAATAAAGTCCTGATCTCAATTTTATACGTGTAAGGCGAGTTTCACCATTGCATTTATTTCTTTAGCAGCCAGCTTGCACTCACTGTTTTATTTTAATGGATACTGTTTTGTTTTACTCTTTGTGGCTTTACAATGCCATATACTGAGTTAGATCCAGCTTCATAATCAGAATGTCCCAAATTATTTTTAGGAGCTAATGTCTGTCCTCAGACTCGCTGCAGATAAGCAGTGCACAGCTTGCAGGGCTTGCCCTGTGTTACAACTGAACTAGCTTTTGCATCAAACACTCACTAAACTGCCCAAACACTGGCTGCTTTCAGTAGGCGAAAAAGAGGTGTCTACTAAATTTTGTGAAACCATCAAACATCCCAGCCACCTGCCAGGATACCAGTCTACACTTGGTCCTCTGTGGTTTCTGCCAGCCCCATGCAGATGTTTAGGATGCTCGAGGGTCCCTCAGATGGTGCTACTGATCTTCTTTTTAGGATGCTGGATTGGTCTCTGGAGGCATAGCAAAGAAATCTCTATGGTATAGACTTCAACAACAGACACTGAAGTCACTCATAACCAAGGAGAATAAACTCAGCACATCCCAAACTATCCTGTTGAAAGACATGAAAAAACCTTTCGCCTGGCGAAGTCTGACTATGAAGGTACTGTGAACGCAGGTTCCTGAGCCCTGTCAGCTGTTGTGATATATTACACTGAATTGAAGGACTTTGGCTGCTTCCTTTAAGAAATATAATTCTCATTAAAGGCATGAAATTGAGCTCCTTGGAGACCTAAGCTTCGGTCTGCTGAACAATCTGAACATAAGTTTTCAGCAATACCAGCTTCTCACTGTACGTGCTTGTGTCTTAACAGTATGCTATAGGGATTTCCTTCTTAGAGTGAGTCCTTGCTCTTGCTATGTTCGTTTGCTGGTGTGCCTCACCACCAGCTCACTGGGATGGTTTTTCTAGCAAAGAATTCTACAAGGAACTGAATCTCAACCACAAGAGTGCCTTTGCTTCTGTCTCCCCCAGCACAGCTCACCAAGCACCTATCGAGCAATAATTTTTAGGCTTTCCCAGTCCTGCTCAAATAAGGAATAGGTTGTCATAACAGGGACTAGATCTCACCACTGTTGTGAGAGAGGAAGTTCACAGTGCGTGCTGGCACATCATTAATTTTTTCTCAGGTCCTGCAGAGCGGATGCTCCCTAGAGGTAATAAAGACTCCCAGGCACAAAGGCGCCTCCAAAGGAGGGTATTTCAACGGCATTTTTCCCTGCTCTTGTCATCTTGGATGGTGTCACAGTGCCACTTCGTGGCAAGCTTCCTTGGAAAAACCAAGAATACCTGACAAGCAGGGCTGCCCAAAGAGCACGCTGGCCCTTTCCTCATCAGGGAGCCTTAGCATCCTGCTGCAATTCCTTTTCTCTGCACGGCATCACCTGCCAGTGGCATCTGCCTCTGCAAGAGGTAATTGATTCCCTTCCCCTTTAGAGCCCTAATTAAAAATGCACCATATTAAACTTGAATGCATTGGAAACAATTAGCTTCCTCTTTTGTCTCCTCATTTGAGTCGGCAATGCAAGGCAGCCAGGTGTCACGTTCAACAAATCTCCATCAAGTGATTGCAGTGGAAGGAAATGAAGTTTGAAGAACTCCTTTGCTACTCCTGACGCTTTGGCTCTGACCTTCTCGTGCTCTCAGCTTATCTCCATGGAGATGCTCATTTTGCAGATTGGCTCCATCTTCTGCCAGCAACCGCATCGAGTGGAGGCAGAAGGCAGGGGCCTAGGCAGGGAAGCGAGGCTGTTTCAAGGATTCAGTGCTGTTCTTTTGAACATGACAGCACTTTAAAATGGTCAGCAGCATCTGATTCTCCTGCAGAAAGCATGTGTTTTGAGCTGCTCTGACCTTGAATGGTTAGCCGAGACTCCCAAGGAGGAAAAACTTAGCGTGGGCTACAAGCTTCTATGGCATTTCTGTACTTTGCTGCCAAGTGATGGAGTGGCCTTCATCACTCTGAGGGCAGGTCTGAGCTTTGCTTTAGAGAAGCCTAATGATGTCCACATTCTTGCCAGAACTAGAGGAATTTTGTTCTGTCCTGCAATCAAGAGAATAATACCTGTCTGCAGGCAAAGAGTACTGCTGGAGGCACCATTCTGCATTGCTGCTGGGTTTCTGGATGCAGGACCACCTCTGCTAGCAGAGCTGATCGTGACGTGTAGATTAACACTAATATTTGGGGCAAGGGGGAAAGCTGAAAACGTTGTAAGAGATCTATATCTGCAGAATACTCTGTGAAATGGGAAGACCAAGGTGAGCGTCTGCTTTCATCAGCCAGAGCCAGATCCAGCTGAGCTTTTAATTCAGCTGATTTCCACAACAGCACAGCACCCGTGAAGTCTGAGAGGGTCACCTGCACCCTGTGCAGGGAAGGGAAGCATAAGGAAAACTATGTTCAGTGCACTCTGTAAAAGCGCTGCTTGGGAAATTTTCAGCAAGCCATTTTTCATCAGAAAATGCTGATTCTTTGAAACAGGCTTTCTCTGAGAATAAAAGGGCCATTTTTCCTCATTTTAGCAACTCTAAATATTGCGGCAGCTTTAAGTGAAAAAAGAAACCAAGAAAAGCCCTGCTTGAAAGTCGGTTGTTGTGTTTTTTCCCCCTTGTTTCAGGCTGTAACTTTATTATGATGGAAAAAAAAAAACTAAAAGAAAATCGAAACAAATGGTGTAACAGTGAAAGGAAACTTTTAAGACTGATGTAAAAATAAAATCCATTGATCTGACTAGAGGTATTTTTCCCCAGTGTTTGTTCCTACTATGTTTGGGGTTATTTTTTAACTCCAGTTTCTAGGAAGAGGAAAGGGATGACAAGATGCCACAAGAAAGGGAGAAGGCTTTCAGCCCAAAATGAGCTTGTGGGTCAGGCTGTGTGTCTGCAGCAAGCAGCTGTGGTGAATGACAAGTTACAGCTTCTGATGACTTTGGAGATCAGAGGCAGAATCCATTTTAGAGCCAAACCACTTAACTTGCCTGAGACCACTTGCCAGGAGTTGCTGGGGGAGTTGGAGTTAGCAGCACTTAGGGGTCGTTACACCAAGCTCAGCTGCAGTGTGTCATGACACGTGGGAGGAGAGAGAAAATGGTGCCTGAGGCTTTGCCCAAGTTTCCTCTGAATTTAAATGCCGACTCAAGCTGAAGCTAAGGCTCTGCTCAGTGCCAGATTCCGTGCCAGCCAGATGGTACCTTCTGAAGCTCTTCCACCTTCATCCAGGCTTCAAGGGTTGCAGGGAAGGGGTTCACAGGCAAGTGACTCTTCCTCCATTCCTTGGAAATTTCACTATCTGCAGATTTCTGCTGGTGTAAGTTGAGAGCAGAACACACTTTGAGCTCCAGCACTGTAGTGTGTCCTTTTCTGTTGCCAAGAGCAAGTCTGGATATTGAGATCAGGCTCTCTCCTATATGCAGAAACCTCTGTTCTTTTTCCATCACCACTTATACTTCCTTCTGCCTTACTTGTGCTCTCATATCAGGCACCCTTTAGGGAGTTAAACCACTGGCTCATCTCTCCATCAGTCCTGTGCAGTTCTTGTTGGAAGGAACAAGGAATTTTCCTAATTTGTTTGACTGTTCTGCAAAGTTGGGTTTCTTTTGGGCATGGATTTGGGGTTTGGGGGGTTTGTGTGTTTGTTTGATTAAATATGAATTGAAGAAAGTAAGTTAGATTTGGAAATATGCACAACAAGGGGGAAATCTCATTTTCAGTTCAGTCAGCCTTTGATGGATTAGGACAAGGAGTAGTAAAATAAAAACCAGAATACGTTTCAATCTTTAGGGTACATAAGGGCTTGAATGGTGAGGGAAGAACAAAGGAAAATGCCTGTGCCTTGAGGCTGGAGCTCTAAGAGACTGTGTATGCATGTAAATACATATGGACTGTGTGGAGTGTATGTGTACATTTGTAGGGTTTCCACACGTGAATGAGCTAGAGACTTCTCTAAGAGGTCAATAGGCCATAAGCTGAAATGGGGCCTTTTCTCAACTCTTTCTTGGCCACCTACACCTTGCAGTCTATCTCCAAAACCCCAGTGTGATGGGTGTCTATAAGGATCAATGAGAAGGGCTCTTGTTCAATACCATCCCAATTAAAATTCATTGTCGTTGTACGAGCAGCTGTAAGATTTGTCTGCTGCCAGTCAGCTATCATCCTTATAACTTCTGTTTTTCTTGTGACGATCCCAAATAAAGCTGACAATATGGTTGCGGTCTTCAGTCCTGACTGGAGAAAGAGTTGTCTCCGTTTAAAATTACATTTTCATGTCAGAATGAGGTGGGCTGGCGGTAAGAAGCACGGAAGAGATCCACCTTGTTGAAAATGTGTTGATGTTAAAGTAAGTTGAAAGACAGAAGGGGGATGGGTAGGAGTGAGGCGGGGGACTGAGTAAGAAGTGAAAGATGAAGAATTAGATTGATGTAGAGATACAGCTCTGACACTGAAGAAATGCTGGCTGGAGAACCAGCAGAGGGGACAAGCCAGCCTTTGTTAAAGGTCTCTCTGGCTCTTTGTAGGGGTGGTAATTTGGAAGATCAGAGCCTGGCAGCGGAGCCTGTCTAGATGAGAGTGAGAAACATGTCTTCCTTCCCCTTTAAAGAGCAGAGGGAGCCACAAAGCAACCATATGGAGTTGCAGCGGAGTTTGCCAACACCTTCTGTTTTTTGAGGGCCAGATCCAATAAAGGACATAGTTAGGCACAGTTTTGCTTTCTTTTTAAGCACCTGACGTGAACTACATGTTTCAGAAGGTGGATCTAAAATCTTAGTGCCAAAATGGGAAACCGGTGAGGAATGCTAAGGAATATGGTTTTCTGATCTATTTTGGAGAGTCCAAAGACCTCCTTGAGAATAACTGCTAAAGCTTGCTTCCAACAACCCGCACAAGGTTCCTTCTTTTTGTTTGAAACGACTATTTCTGTTGCGTGCATGAGGCCACTTTTCTGGTAGAAATGTTCCCCTAGGAAAAGGAGGACACTCAGCCCCACATCAGACTAGGTGGAGAAGTGTTGCACCAGTGCCTTGTCCCTCCAGGCAGGGTCCTACCCCCTGTATAGAAAGTGAGGTGGAGACTCCATCCTTCCTGATGAAGCTAGTCCCGCTGTGCAAAGTACACAGGAGTCGGAGTCTTCAGTAAGCCCTCACGAGAAAGACTGAATTGCTCTAAGTCATGCAGGAGAAAGGAGTTGTGGATTCTGGACTGTACCTCATGTGTCATTTATTCATTTTACATTAGATAAATATTAAGTTATATATCCATATCCTTCCACTGAAAGAAAGGAAGGGAGTCCCAGAATCCCCCCTCTGCCCCCACCTTCACCTGGAAGTGTCAGCAGGAATTTGCAATTATTTCACAGAAGCTGCACTAAAACAAAGAGGACTATGTAATCCATTTATCACAAACTACTCCAATTCCTGTATCAAGAAAGAAAGGAATCAATTAACAAATGAAAACAGCACCAAAACACACTCTCCATTTAGATCACAACACATCAGTAAAACACTAGCAGCACGGAGTGAGCTTTGTTTTCCTGGCTGTGGCTTTGGAGAGAGCAGGAGAAAGTAACACAGTCTGGGATTTCAGCTTTGAAAATGGACCGTTAGCTTTATGATGAGATTTCTCTGCTTTTATAGCTCCATCACTGAAGTTTTCTAGCTTCATGGATTTGTCTGCCCAACAGATGTGACAGAAAGAAATATTAGCTTTACAAATGGGGATAAAAATGGTATATACTGAAAGCCAAAGCTGGTTAATGAGAAAGGATTTTCAAAATGTCATTCATCCAGTTCCCCATATTCAATCTATATTTCCAAGAACTGGTATCTCTTTCCTTTCCATGAGAAGTCCATTTTCAACTAAACTTACTTCTAACCAAATAATTATTAGTTTTCAAATTAAAGTAATTCAATTTGTTAGTCAAATTACAACTCAGCAAAAAGGAAACCACAAAAGTATTTATGACTTTATTTTATCTTTATTAAGACTAACAAGGTTTGAGCAGAAATGATCTCTTGACGAAGCCATTAAGAGCACAGACAAGATCACAGTCTGTAACACGTCTGAAAGGGCACAGCAGAAACGTCAAATGCTCATCTTTTGGAAGACAGTCAGAGCAAAATTATGCTGGAATTAAAAATATAGCAGCAGAAGGACCTGTCTTGCAATAGTATAGACAATTATTCATTACTTGGCTTAAAAAAGCAATAGATTTTAGAGAGTTGGATTTTTTTTTTTTTGTGAGTGGTTTGGTGTTGGGTGTTTTTTTTGTTTTGTTTATTTTTTTTTAAAGTCTGATGGCCGTGACCATTTCAAAGCACAGAGAAATTGTGTAAATGCTCAGGGTAAGGGATCAGTGGACACTGCTACTGGAGTGCAGCTCATGGCTGTGTCAAAGCCCAGGAGCGTCAGGGTCCTGTTGTGACTTGGGTAAAGCTAATTGCACCAGCAGGTTTTAATGGCTCAGGTGGGGTATATCTCCTCACGTGGCACCAGATTGGGTGGGATCTCTCCAGATCTATGCCTGAACACACCAAGTATTTCTGGAGCCTCTTGAACAGTTTCTACCCCCAGCTGGCTCTTAGGTTTCAGTGTGCGCAGACGCAGCTTTGAAGATCTTGGGAAACTGAGTGGAAAAGCTGCCAGCTGGGGTATCAAAAACAGTGAAGCTCTATTTCCACTGCAGGGATTTCCCACGCCTGTGCTCTCCCCCTGCTTTCTCTTTCCCCTTGTTGCCCTTTATGAATTTGAGAGGTGACTTGAGTGATGTCATGGACTGAATGATGCATGGTCAAAAAACCTGCCGATGTGAGCGTATTTCTAGGCTCTGAGATGCCATCTACTTAGTCTACTCGTCTTCAGGGAGAAATTAAAAGAGGCTGAGAGCTTCCCTGCTTCTGACCCTCCTACTTCTCCTCACTGAACGTTATCATGCCCTTTGAGCATCTCACCGCTGCCAAAGTGTGAAACACACTAAAATCTAGAATAAAACTGGAATGTAAATCTATCAAAAGTCTTCAAGCCTCCTCTGCAACTGAATCTAAATCTCTACAGAGTTCAGAGATCCTTGGATCATCTGCCTGACGAAGTAGCCAGTAGGTTATCGCTTTTATAATCATTCTTCTAGCTCTGGGTGCTGTGGGTGCAGGCCAATGAGGATGGGGAGGCTTATGGGAGCACATAAGGGCTCTGCAAGCCCACAGGGAGGGCTGGGAATCAGAAGGGATTTGAGAAGATGCCAGGCATGGGGGAATGTTTGTAACTTAGGAGGTTAGCTCAGCCAGAGCAGCATTTTCTGTGTCTATCTCCTTTTTCTCCCTTGCTCTCTCTGCTGACTTTCATTCTGAACGCTCCTGCTCTGCCAGCTATTCTGCAGCCTAATCTTTTTTGTTTTTCAGTCTCGGCTCTTGCTAACTAATGTGTTTCAGGCACAGAAATTTCATTAAGCTGCACTGATGTCCACAGGCTTTAGCCATGGACATCATCATCAAGTGGGTTTTATTTCAACCAGTACAAAAATTACCCTCTGCTCTTAGATGGAAGAAGGATGGATGAGGGTAGAGGAGGAAAGAAGGAAGGAAAAGGAGCAAAGAATAATCCTTTCCATCCATCCAGTGTTGCCATCAAATAGCTACCCTTGTACTCATGAAAACAGATGCACAGAGATGAAAATGAACCAACAAAGACCACATTTCACTAGTGCTGTAGCAGCATCTAACACTGCCAGAAATGAAAGTGAGAAGTAGAAATGCTGCTGTGGAAGTGCTGCTTGTCCCAGCCGCAGTCAGAGACTCCCAGCTTGCTTTCTCCTCTGCCTTCACCCTAAGTGCTGATCCTGATGTCTCATTTAATTGGAAGCATTTGGAAACTCAGTTCTCTTGTACAGCTTTGTGGAAGGTTTTAATGTGGGGATTATTTAGCCATTAGCTCAGGCTCTCGTTTTTTCTGGATTAGGTTTCCAACAAGCTACTTGTCTGATTATCCTCGGTGACACGGATGGACCTAAGCAGCAGAATTTTGAGCAGCAGCCAAACTTATTTCTCATTTGGGGATGTGGCTGAGTTCTCTCATTCTGGCCTTTGTTCAGACCCCACAGCATCCAAAAGCAATCCATAATTCCCATCAATGGCCTCATCTGCCTAGGAAAATATCCTCAGAATGTCTGCACTGCCTGGAAAGAGGTAGGAGAGGATTCTCTGTTCCCTCAGTGACCAAAAATCCATCCAAGCATCTAGTAAGAATCCCAAAGAAACTACAGTTCATGTAATATAGACACATCAAATGTGTATGCAAGTTTATTCTTAGCCTTAGGTAAAACTCTCTTCCTTTTGGGTCAGTCTGCTCTGTATCATTAATTCCAGTGAGGACACTGCAGGATTTTGGAGGCTGTGGCATCCTGCTGTGGCACACATTTTCCATATGAGAAAGGAATATAAATAATATCCTTAGAAACAATGGCAGGTTAGTCAGTCAGCCCAAAGCAGATACAGGCTGGAGGGAAGATGGGTGCTGGGAAACCAGAAACTCCACTTTCTTCTTGTGTTGGATGCTCCTGATTCTGCTCCCAGAAAAGCCAGTTCTGACCACAACTGATCACAGACTAAAGCTTTGAACACTTTTCAAAAGATTCCTTAGGGCTCCTCTAGATTTTTATTATTCCTATTCTGAATTTAAGTCCAATCGTGGTTTTCCAAACAATTTTGGGCAGAAAAATCTTTTCCTTCTAGCAGAAGGAGATCTGCTCCCGCATCAGGTGTCTTCAGTGGAGTCCACGGAGCTCTGCGCATTCACTACGTGGAAGGCCATGGGTGACAGGGAGAATCTTATTTGAAGCTAATCAGAACAGTATGCAGCAAAAGGAGCAGCTGTCACCTTTTCCTTACCCGGAGCCGTTGCTTGATGGATCTATCAGATCAAAACATTTTCCGAAAGGTTTTTTGGGTTTTTTTTTGGTAAGGATTTTTGAAGCAATTTCTTTTTCTCTAAAATGCTTCCATTTAGAAAGGAAATTTGTAAAACTCAAACAAGTCTTGTAGGTTTGTCACAGAAATAAAACTCATTTTTAGCTCTGAGAGGACATACATTTGGCAATCCGTACAGCTCATCTGGGAAAGACAGAAGCTTTCTAAACATCCAGCACTAAATTCTTCTAAAATTCAGACAGCATCAATCCAGTGAATTCATTTTGTTCTTTCTTAGTATAATCCTAGTTGCATTTCCTCAAGGGTTTGAACTGTTGCTGACCAGACAGTCTCAAACTGGATTTCAGCTATCTGTTGTAAGCAGGACACACCACTGTAGCTGTAGTTTCTCCTACAGGCAGGAGGTCCTGAGGTCCTTGTTGTGTTTTTTCCACTGCAGAGTCTGGCTGCACAGGTGAGGGAGTTGGTAGGGTGGCATTTGGTGACAGCAGCTGGCTCTGGGGTCACTCTCTTCTATTGCTCTGTTTAAGCCCTTTAAATACACTTGCAATGACCCTCTGTTTATCAGGAGCAGTGCATGGAGTGCTGAATTGGTGGGGTGCAGTAGGGCCCCATTGTGCTACAGCAACAGTGTCTTGGCAGGGAGAAGAGAGTGGCTTTATCACAGGAACTCTGTGGAGAACCCAACGTAGAGAAAAAAAATCCTCCTGTCACCTTTCTCTGGTCAAACAGCTTTTGCCAATTATAACTTGTGGTCTGGGCCAGTTTACTATCTGATGCTCAGATTTTATTAACTGATCACACAAATTTTGCTTTATCTGACCAAAACATGGTCTGAGGGGGGCCAGTTTCTAATTTATAAACTTAAACAAGTAACTAAATTTAACTGACATTTATTTTGTCTCTCTGGTCTAGCTGGTGGGGTGCAACATCCCTGCAGTGTTACAGCCTTAAGCGGCTTGAAGGTGCCACTGTGCTAATAGCTTCCAGCTGGAAAACAAACACAGAGTCCTGAATTAGGCATCTCATTAGCTGGGAGGGAGCAGGGGCAGGCAATAGGGAGATGATGCTGGAGCCAAGGGTCTATAGGGTGCACTCAGGGAGGAGATGGGGCCACCTTTCAAGCATGAGGAAAGGCAGCAGCCCAGCTGGGATGTCCCTGGGCACTCCTCTTGGCATGGGAAGCAGAGAACCCTTCATGTCTGTCCAGCAGCTTGGAGAACAGCAAATAAATTCCTCAGGCTATTCCAGTGCCTGATGCCTGTCATTTAAATGATGCTTGACCTTATACAATAGGCCTTATGCTATGGTCCTGGTTCTGCAGGGCCCACGGGGCTCCATCCCTGCACTGCGCTGACTTGCTCTGTTCAACTCCATCATGATTTTGCTCATCTGATGCTTCCTCGCCAGCGTAAGCCGCTGTCTGCCGTCACGGGCCATGTTAGCATTGATTCTTCCAGCTGCCAAAGCAGAACACGGATTTTACTTGAGATGTTTCCCCTTCACGGAGTTCCCTTTTCACAGACTTTCAGCAATAGAAGGAGAGGGAGGATGGGAGAGAGAGGGAGAAAAAGAAAAGAAAGGAGCAGAGCAGTACTTACTGATGATGGGAAAGTGTCAGACAGACTTTCCAGAGCACTGTCTAATGTGACCTACTTCAATCGTCTTGAGAGAGGTATTTGTCTTGCAACAGTTCTTTCTGGAGGAAAACAAACTATGATCTCAAGTAGATCCAGGGTAGGAACCTGATTTCCTATGGAGACTCTGGCTGTTGCTCTGGGTTCAGCAGGAAAGGGAGGAATCTCAGGGCTTATCCTGGCATGAGAGTCTGTGACATCCCCTTTGCACCATGGTGACACTCACCGATATGTAGGAAGCCTCTGTCCCAGTGCAGAGACATTGCACATCATCCAAAGAGCAAAGTGAGGTAAAGGTATTGCAGCCTGCTGAGCTCCACTGCTAGACATGTTTTCCATGCCCACGGTGAGTGTGACTGCATTCAAATAATGCTGGAGGGCAGACCCTCTGCACCTCTTCTTCCTCATGTGCCCCCTGAGTCTACCTGGGCCAGATTGACACTGGGAGTCTGTGTGGTGGCCATCTGGAAGATAGGCTGCCTAGGGAGCAAACAAACAGCAGAAAACCAGAAATGCATGGCCTTACAGGTGCTGCTTTTTGAGTTTCTGAAGTTTCATAATCAATAGGTTATGTGTATATAAAGGTCTCATCTGCAAAAGGTCTACCTTGAATCTTTTCCTAGACTAAGTATTAGTACAGACTCTGGGGTGGCTGGATCAATGAAATATTCTTCTGCGTTTCAAGGTGAAGAGCCAGAGTGCTCTGGGTACCTGGATTCAGATTGGATTTTAGCAAGTTCACTGCCTTTGTATTATCTCCCTGAAAAATACAGGGATGAAGAAGTGGTTTTTCCCTGACCCACAATTTTAGGGAGATGTGAAGAGCACATAGGACTACAGGGCTTGTATTTTAGTGTGGAGAACCCTGTAGGGCTGCTGGAACCTTGGTGAGAATCTAGATGTTCCTCAGTCAGGCAAAGACTCGTGGCAGATGTCCTGGATCCAGCAGGATACGAATCCATCTTGCTGCCAAGTCATTTTGTCAGTGCCCCTGGCCAAAGATTTGTCCTAGCCTTTTAATATTTTTACATAATGTTTTGTTACCCTTCTTCCTCTCCATCTCCTTTCTTTATTGTTCTTTCCCGGAGCACTTTGATGTGCTTTCTGAATATAGCTACATGAAGTAAATGGTACTACCAGACTGATAAATTAGCAATGTATTAGAGCCTTGTATTAGCTCAGGCTAGTAATTTAACCTGATGCAGGAGATACTTGCATTTGTTATATTCATGCACCAATAGATAGCAGCTATCCCAGAAAGCTGACACGTGTGGGCAGTGCCCTTCCCATAAAGCACCCTTGTGGCAGACCACAGTCGTTTCCTATTTGTCTAACCTCAGGGCATGCGGGGTGAGATGGTTTAGGCAAAACCTCTTAAGAGGGAAAGGATGAGAAATGAAATATTTACTTTTTGTTGCTACTTGCTCGCGGTGAAAGGATATTGATGTGGTGTAGATGGAACATTAAAATCAGAATTATGCTGGGGAACAAAAAAAAGCCAGGCATAAATTAGCACTGTTTGCTTCCTCTGTGGTTTAAGAGAGCTAGCATTACGCCAGTGCCATATAACATGCTAGAGATGTGTTTGGGGAGCTGCTGGGCCATAAATCACAGGCAGCATTTAAACCGACAAGAAGAAAGGCCACATAGAGATGGATGGATGTCCAATGGGGGGACTGTCCAAGGGGCAATCATAAACAAGTCAGGAGAGGAGGCAGCTGAAGTGGGAGGGGGGAATAGGATTTAAGGATTGAAGTTTGAGTGCTGAGGGCAGAGCTGAATGCTTGCAGGGTAAGTCAGAGGAGAAGCTGTCCTGAAAAGGCATGGCTTTTGAGAAGTAACAAACCATGGGATGGCAAGCCTGTTTAGCCACACTTCAAGATTTCTAAATTACTTTTACGTTTTTCCATTGTGAAACAGCAAAATGTTGTGGCATTAATGTTTCAATAAAAAGGTCAAGTTTTCGATTCTGCTTTCTCCTTCTGTTAAGAACTGACCAGAAAACACAAGACCTTACATACTTTCTGCAGGATATCTTCATCCCATCTGAAGTGTTTGTACAGAATACTTTGCCTAAAGTACTCTTTGCCAAAACTGCTGAGTGACGAAGCTCTTTACTTCGTGTTAAAACAGAATGTCAGTCTGTTATCTGAAGAGGTGTTGAATTTACCATACAGAGGAGGTGCCTTTTCTTTACCTTAACCTGTCCGTGAGACTTTGCCTGGAGATGTTGCTGTGACTCTGAGCACTGTAGGACTCTCAGAGGGCTCCGCTCAGAGAGCCCTGTTGCCTTTACCAGGATTATTTCAGGAACAATGTTGTGAAATCACTTTCAGCTTTCTATCCTCTGGAAATCACAGTTCAAATGTGCCTGCAGCCAAGGGAGAAAGTTCTTATGTGACAGCAGCTCTTTTCAGTGTTTCATTGCACTGTATAAACTGCCACAGAAAGGCATGGTCACCACGCACTTTCTCACACTTCTAATAACAAGAAAACAACAAGGGCACTTGGTTTTTAGGGAAGTGCTTCAGTAATGCTCTTTAGAAAGAGGACCTGAAAAAAAGACTGTGATTCAAGTCAAGCTCGGGATCAATACACAGACTTGGGGTCAGGGCTGGAGTAACAGTGGGGGATGGAGAAGGCAGAAAAATCGACAAGGAGAAGAATTTGAAGGACAAGGATAAATGATTCTTTGGAGGAAAAGTGAGGCTTATTGGCGCAGCTGCACGGGCTGCATGGGTGGCAAACGAAACGGGCTCAGGATGGGGACAGCCAAGGTGGCCCCAAGTCAGAACTGGAAGTGTTAGTACAGTTTGGAATAAAGCTTAATCCTAGCAGCTGGCAGCCTGGAGTCTTTCAAGCTCCAGCACAGCTCTTGGCTTTGGCATTTTCCCTCCCGCAGGAAAGCAACTCCCTTGCTGAAAAGGCAGATGCACGGTAACCTGTTCCAAGACAGGCGGCTGTCAGGACAAGGTAGCTAACTTAGCAAGGGATGTGTTAGATCTCAAGAGGGCCCTGCCTCTCTGCACAGCTAAAGGCAGAAACTGCTTGAGAGGCTGATTAATTCATCAGTAAAACATTAATTATCCTAATGACTCCATTCATTAACCTCTGAAGTGAGAGGAACTGGCCTCTTTCCATCTCCAGAGAAATGTAGCCCTTTCCAGCTTCAAGGCTGGAATTCCAGGTGCAGAAAAACAGGTACATGATCCTGTTAAAAATGGGGCAATCTATTGAGCAAATAGCCATCAGCAAGATCATATGTAGGGCTGAAATCTCACATGGGTACCAATGCAACATCATTAACATAGGAGAACTTCTGACTTACCCAAACATCTATCACTTGAGGACTGAGCATCGTGCGAGCTCTCCAGCACGGTTGTTCCCACAGAGTAATTGTAGTTGTGATTCCAAACTTCTACATAACCAAGAAAGTCTCCTGTCTTTTGGCCATCAGAATGTATGGTTCAGTCCCATGGAGACTGCAAATAATGTTCTGTTTAATGGTTGGTTTGAAGAAACACAGGCTGAAGCACGTGTTTAAATAATTCTTTGAAAATGAGCTTTACTATCAAGACAGTTCACATGTGTGAACTGATCCTAAGTCTCTCTTGTGTTTGTTAAGGCCTGCATCTGTTAGATAAAACTAGCTATGAAGCCTGGAAAAGTAAGGAAACTATTCTTCTTCAAAGAAGCAATGGTTCTGGTTCTGGCACTGGCTGGCTTTCAGCTAGCCCTGCTTTCTCTCTGTGCCTGGGTTTTCTTCCATGCAAGCTTCTTGACAATCTATTAATTAGAAGTGCTGCATGAGAGCTGAAAAATAACATTATTTCAGGGATGCAGCATACCTCTGCCCTTGGGAGACATAATGACTGCTTCTGATCTCATGTGCCGGTTAAATTAAACTTCATGATCTGCTCAAGGCGTGAAGGAATGCAGTTTGCAGCTTCCATTGACTTCAGTAGTGCGTTTACAGGAGGGGTTAAGGCTTCACACCTCAGTTTTCTTTTAGCTCCTAGTGCTTGGATGTAGGTATTTGAGCCTTTCCTAGGCTCTGCCGGTGCAGAGGACATCTGATCCTTCCTTATGCTTCAGCTTGGCTGAAAAGAATGCAGAAGAAATCACCCTGCCGGGTTCCCTCCACACGCGTATTCCTTCTTGGCACTAATGTCAAAGTAGCATTTTCTGAAAACAGTGTGTTGATACTACCTGTGTTTCCTGAGCTGGATTCCTTCTGTGTGTTGAGTGCCAGCATCCCCTGCCATCCCTGCCTACATGCTGGATTGATGATGAATTACTGGAGCTATGACAGATCTCTCCTAGTACTAGATCCAAACAGGATCCATCATAGCCTCAAAATCCTTTCCAGAAACCTTACCAGAGCCATTCCAGGGTTCAATATTTTCATTTTTAAAAAGCTCTCAATTTCTTTTGACAGGGCTGGAGTGTTTAAAGATGGCAAAGTGAAGGAGATAAATAGATTATTGATCGGACAGTCTTGTAATTCCTTAGTGAATTGGATTTAGCTCCTTCACTGAGATCAGGTCTCTGCCATAAATCTCCCAAGGAATCAATAAGATGGAGAGTGCCTGGTGAGGAAACTTCTGTTTTTAACCATGGCCACAGGTAGGCACTGGCAGTAAGTCTCCCCCAGGAGTGCGGGGAAGGAACCTGGAGCCACACAGCTCTGCTGAGCCAGCCTTGGCGCATGGTTATCGTGATGGCATCAGAGTGTTAACTGCATCAGAGGCTGCATTCCAGGGCTGCAGAGGCATTGCACACATGGCCTGCATTTGTCATGCTGAGGTAATGCAATCATTGCTATAATGAGTTATCCTGGCATTAAAAGGCAGTTCAGCTGCAGAGGCTGGAGAAGGGCCTATGACCTGACTTTTTGGTGACACTGCAATAGGATGGAAAACTCTCATTGTGTGTATGTGCCGTCCATTCCTTGTCACCTCCGGGCTCTGAATCTGAGCAGTGGCTGAGTGCTCAAATCCTGTCTGACTGCGAACCAGAGGCGGCTTCAAAGCTTTCCTGGCTGGGCTGGGCAAGAATTCGGACTGTGATTAGAAAGAGGGAGTTGCCAGCAGCAAAAAATGCCAAAAATCCAAACTTCTATTAACTCACCAATCTAGGTAACAGTGCCAGAGAATAAAAACTAGCTGCAGCCTTTTCAGTTTCTCTCAAGGGTCTCTGTGCGCTCCGTCTCTGTGCCCCTGGCACCAGCACAAATTCTGAGGCTGCCGAGAGCTTTATGTCAGAAAGTGGTCTGTTATTTGGAACAGCAGTACGAGTAGAGCTTGGACCCTTGTGCCAATAAAAACCTTCAGAGTCTAATGTCTTGAGCTAATTGTAGTTCTTTGAGGATTTGTGATTATCTAGACTGAGGATGCACTAATGTCTAATGCACTGTGTTGGTGCATAGGTGAATGTACCAGTCCTGCATTGTGTTCCTCCTTATCATCATCGATAAATTCAGATCAGGGAGACATCCATGACTTCCCTAAAATTTAGTGATTAATGGGAATGGTTGGACTCGGTGATCCAGTGGGTCTTTTGCAACCTGGTAATTCTATGATTCTATGAAAAGTATTCATGACTAAACCTGCAATCAAATTTATCAACATTTACATAAATGAGCATGAATCTAGGAGGAAATAAAATGCCAACTTTCTAGACTGATTTTTTTTGTTTTTTAATCCAGAGAGGTGTACCATCTCCCCTACTTACCATCAGCCCTGCTTTACTCCCACAGCTGAAATCTTTGGGTTGTGGGTGGCATTTCTGAGAAGTTCAGCCACTTTGCAGAACCCCTGGAGCCTCAAGCCTTGACAAAGTGGGCTGGAGGTCTTTCAAAGCCAGGCTTAGTGGGGTGATTTCCAGTACTTCCCATTTCCAACTGAGCTGGCAAGAGGCAAAATAGCTTTTTTTCACTCTATTTCATTCTCCTTCTGGTGCTGGCTAGACCCCAAAAGGCAGAAAGATAACAAAAGGGATAGGAGGAGGAAAACAACTGAATCTTTTCCCTATTGAGGAAAGAGCCTGCGAGTCCTCAAGTTTGCATCCAGTATGGGGACTGTGTGTAAGAAACAATATCTACCTTGTCTACACGTGGATGGAAATTAAGAGGTTATTTTATTCAGAGCCAATGAGAAAATCTTGTTGGTTTCCCAACATCCATGGAAAAACCACATAGAAACTGCTTTTTTTTTTTTTATTTTCAAGGAAAAAAAATAATCCCCACATCTACCATCAAGAGCACTTGGAGGGGAAGTGCAGGGGGACTTATGAAAAAGTGCATTGCAGCTTGGGTTGAACATTGTATTGATTCTTATTTTAGAACAACTGAAATCCAGGAAGAGATTTCAAGGAGAACAGATATGTTTGCAAACTTTTTATCTAGTCGGAAAATCCACAATCAATGAATCACATTTTCTATCAAGAAAACTTTTAGAAAACATAAGCTACTCAACCAAAACTCATCTTGTCTGACCGTTCCCAGAAGTGAGCGAGGCAGAAGAATCTGAGCTACCTATAGCTGCACATCCGAACCCAGTCCAATTTTCTCATTGTGTACAAATCACAAAGCTGTTGTGTGGTGTAATCCAAGCAGTCATTGCTTCCAGCTCTTTTAGCTCACCCAGCGGAAAGCCATGTTTGCATTTACCTCGTTCAAGCCTTGCTGAAGGGGTATAGTCAGAATCAGTCAGATTACAAACTCTTTCTGCTTTCTGATGCATTAGATGAGATGGGCTCCAGAACCAAATTGTTCCCTCTTAGAGCTGGTCGGGGGGTTAGGCAGTTATCATTGGCTTCAGAAAGCCCTTTCCTTGCCCAGATTCCCCTATCAGCAACAACAAGGCACAGTGGGAACAATGCAGAAGCTGGCTGAAGAGGTTGGTGCCTGTGAGAAGCCAACAGCGAAAGTCTGAAAGGAACATCTGAGATCATCTGCTTGCTCTGGGCAAAGGCGATGTTAAGGGACGTGGAAACTGAGGTGCTTTGAAGCAGGGATTTAGATATACAGATGGGTAGCATACACCAGCATGAAATGGACATTGACTAACATAAAGGGAGATCATTCTGCTCTTCTAAGTTTGATGGCCTTTTCTAAAGTGGTGACTGAAGGGGACGAGAAGGTACCCATCCAGGCGACCGAGACCACTACAGACTCCACAACACCAAATGTCAACACATTATCCCTGGGATCTAACTCTCAGGTGTTGTCTGTGGTGGGTATCAAATATGGGTGATAAGAGGTGGGAATGTAGAGTACACTGAGTCGTGGTGTGGGAGGGGAAATTACTCCTCACTTGGTGGAGGGCAGCATGAAGTAAAGCAAGACCCTCTCCTGAGTGCTTTGTGTGCACTCCCATTTAAGCTATTGCTATTAGCCCCAGCTGCTGTTCCTCAACATGGGAATCAAAGAAAATACTTACCCTTCCTAATGAGAGAGACTTCCCAGTCTGTGAGCATCCTCGGCTCTCCCTCACTCGGTGCTGCTGTCCCTCACCTTGTTTACATATCTTCATTTGTCAAGCGTCGTCTGAACACTCCGTAGGCTGCCTTCTCCCTTGCCCTCAACAGCGATGAAAAGGTCACCCATCTAATAGGCAGAAGCGCTGGAAATAAACTCATGTGTTTTTCCTCTATTCAAACATCAGATGTGACATGGGAAGATGAACCAGCTGCCTGGAACCTGCTTGGCATGTATGATGCTGTGCAGTTGTTTGTCCAGATCATTAGTTGCTCCTGTTTTAAGGCTGTACCTCTCCGTGCTGTCTCGATGCCACAGATGTGTTATTTCTTCTTTGAACCAATAATCTATGGGTGCATATTAAAAACCTCAAAGAACCATGCAGAAGCCCAACTCCTGGATTACCATGGAGATCTGAAATATCTCTTTCTGCAGGTGTGCACATAGAAGGAAAAGAGGGCTTATAAGATCTGTTCCTCCCCATGGAAATTCAGGATGCTGAGATATGATACTGCCTGGAGAGAAACCCCTGCAAGACAAAATCACAGTGCCCTGCCTGCAACAAGAGCAGCAAACCCAGCCTGAACTGTTATCTTCATGTGTGCTGTCGTAGCTCCAGGGACTATGACCTTGCTTTAAAAGGTGTTTAATGTCTACAAGGACGATACAGTCAAAACAATTCTTTTCTACCAAAGTGAATCACAGCAGAAAAAGAAGTGAGGAGAAAAAGTGAGGAGAGCGGGTAGTATTTCAGTCATGCTGAGGAGCAGCTCTTTCTGATTTTGAGGTAGGTGTCTGTCTGGGGCTGCCTGATTGCTCAGCCCTGGTAACTGAATCTGGACCATCTCTGAGGCTGGCACAGCTGGAAATGAATCAGGAAACAGAGTTCAGAGCAGATGCAGACAGGCAGCTGGTGGTTCTGACTTTCTCCCCCCTCTCCTTCACAAGGACATCCTATTTACTGTTTACATAGTGCTGATTTAGCACTGAGACAAAGCCTTTTTCATCTATAACAGCTATGACGTGCCTTCCAAAGGGATCCATTCAGGTGGCTGGATGGAACAGGACAAGTTAAAAATGTGAGTGAAGACAGCAAACAGCTGTCCAATGATGTCTGAAGCCTCCTTACAATGTTCTCCCAAAGATTTATCCATTCCTCCTTTTCAGTGGGGTCTGGGGCTTTATTCCGCTTTTGTGTCCAGCACATGTTTGCAGATGGGACATCTTCCTCCACCCAGACCTCTTGCTCCTGTGTGTCCCATGCAGCCTCTTGCTCATAGCATCTGCTGCAGGGCACTTGGATTCTTAAACAAAAAGAAAAGGCCGAGGGCAAATCCATAAGCTGGAATGAGAGTACTTTGCTATGTCCTTCCCTGACATGTCTAAATCCATCCTTGCATCCCCTCGTGCTTTATTTACACTACAAGCGCTTTGACTTTCTCCTTTGTCTTCTCAAAAAATGAGCAATACCAATGAAATCTCATCCACACCTGCGGTTCTCAGATGTCACCACAATAAAAACGATTACACTACAGCAGTGCACTTTAAACATTTTGTCCTGAGGCAGGTGGCATCTACTAATAAGGGATGGATATAATCCTTTGTTAGTGGCTCACCCAGAAGCCCCGCGTAATAGGGGCACTGCTGAAGAGGGATTCAGGATCATGTGTGAGCATTCTTAACCCTTTCATGATGCGACTGGTGGCATTCATGGCTACTCAGAAATTAATATTTCAGATGTCCATGGAGCAGACTTTACACAGGAGAAAAATTATGCCTTTCTGTATCCCTTTTTCATCCCTAAACTGAGAAAAAAATATTTTAACGTCTATAAAATGTGAAACTCTGAGAAACGTCCACATCCACTTGACAAAATCAAGAATCTCAACCATTTCATTAAAGGTGGATCAACAGCATTTTGAACATTCCAATGTTTGAAACATTCTCTTGAAAAAATGATTTGATGTATTCCATTTTTAAACTTAAACTGGAGATATAGATATGATAGAAGTAATATTTTCCAGAAGAGGGGCAGCATTTGAGACCATGTCTTTTGCAATGGACAGAGAAACTGATTCAAACTGGAGAATGCAACAGGGAAACTGAGGCACAGTAGAAGCTACAGGACTTGCTCAAAGATGTAGAAGAGTCTCTTCAGAGCTGTGATTAAAACTAATGAGGATATAACTTCTAGAGCTGTTTTCTGTTGACTGGAACACACCAAATAGAAGCTGTTGTATCTGATGCCCTATAGAAAGACTTCGGCAGTGCATGACTTGCTTTCCAGGGTAAGAGAATAATCTTGGGTTTTTAACAGCTCTGCAGTGTCCTGAGTCCCATAGGCTTTTTTTCTGTAGCCTGTTAATTGCTTATCCCAGCAGCCTGTGCAAAGTACCCTGAGATGATACCCTCAGGCATTGACTCGAGGGGGAGCTGTTTGCCTGTAAATGAGAATAGGACCCACTCCTTTTCAGACACTAATGAATCATTTCGCCTTTTTTTTTCTTTTTTTTTTTTTTTTTTTCTGAATTATCATGCACAGTCCTACCATTTGCCAAATTAGACGTAGAAATCTGTTCTATCTGTGTGGTGTCTACAGTAACATTGCTGGTCACAGGAATGGGAAGACCTGGACATATTGCACTTCTAAACATAGAAAGGAGTCTGAGAGATACGTGAATCCTAGACAGTTTCCTCATAAGAAAGTTTGTATTAAGAAATTAGAGGAGAACTGGGGCTGCCTGGAGACCCAGAGATGTCCACACAAGCTCCTTAAACAGTCACGTAGACCATGTGCAGATTGAGGTAGATGTGCTGTTAGTACATCAGACTTTGCAGCCCCACTCGCAGAGACCCTGGGGAAGGCTGAAAGATGTAAATTCTCATCCTTCCTTTCAAACTCAGTGTGGATGTGGATGACCTACCCAGCTTCTCATCCAGGGCTGAGGTTTTGGGATTCCCACCCTGAGCCCTGAAGCCATTTCATCTACCTTTAAATAGAACAGAGCTTTGAGGGAAACTGGAACTGGAACAAAGCTCCTTCCTCACTGTGGGGCCAGCGGGGTCGATGAAGAAGCAGCTGAGGGTGAAATCAATTAATTCATTCATTACAGAGCTACTGAAGTCACAAAGATATTTCAATTGTGCTTGCTGGGAGGTCCTCATGAGAGATACATCTCATTTTCAGCAAGGTCCCCAAGGGGAGTCATAGTCAGGCAATTTGATTCCTGCCGACTACAGGGTAATACAGGCATTCTAGGATAAGTGTACCCTCTTGTCACCTGAAATTTCACTCCAGGACAGGAAAGAGTTCGAGTGAAATCAGATTCCCCATCCCTCCTTCAATGAAGAGAGATTTCTGACAGGAAAACCCCAAAACCTGAGGAGAGCAGTAAGTTGTGAATGCTGTTTGCAGAATCAGAACGTGAGGCCAAGTGTTTCCCACAGACAGAAAAGAGATCCTGTGAAGGATCTCTGAGATGGCTCGGTACCCATAAGGAAGCTTTTCAAGCCCCTTGATCATGATTCCACCAGAAGCCCCATTCCCTGGGCTGTAGCCTTCTGCCCCAAATTCATCTTGGTGGCCTGATGGACGTGTCATGCAGCTGTATTTGAGTCCTCCTTATGGCCTCCCTATACTTTATTGTCTGATCTTATGGGTGAAGTTTAATGAATTTAAATATAAATTCACATCATTTTAAAAGAGACCGCAGAGGTCTGATCGCTGAACAGCTCTCTTTATAAGGTATGCTACTTATTCATGCACCTTTGTACCCCAATCTAGAGAGCGGGATGTCAGATGCTTAATAGCAGTGGTGATTTCAAACTCTTTGCTCCTCACGGAGAGATTTTTCAAGAGTCCTACAATCAGTATCTCAAAATCTGCTGAAGATATAGCCATTTATTGCAGGATTTGGCTGGGTAATGTTTCAGAGGAAAAAATGTCATCCTGTCTGAATATACCATGTTAGCAAGAGAGAAAATGTACCTATTGACAGGTGAATAGACAAAAAGAGCCTGCAATTCTTGAGAAAAAAACAGGACTTTTCAATCATTTCTATCTACCTGACAGCAAAGTTCACCTGCAAAGCAAGGGCAGAGTCTAAACAGCTACAGCATAATCTGAAAAACACTGAAGTGAGCAGGGCTATGGAGTAAAAGCACTAAAGTGCTGATGAATCTAGTCCATTCCTTTTATATATAGAGGATACGGATCACACAAGCAATCCCTCCCTAAGCTGAACTGAAATCTTTGGAGGAGCAATAAATCACAGGAAGAAAAGACTTAAATTCATGGAAGGTTCTGTGACAGCAAAGGAGCAAAGCAATAACTGCTTTTCCTTTCTTGTCTTTCAAAACAAGGATCATTCATAAAACAGAATAAGCTTGCTCAGTTTTGAGGAAAGGGGTGTAAAAAAACCCCATACTTGTACCTGATACCAGCACAGTGTGAAACTTCATCAGGAACTTAGTGACGTGGGGTGTTGAGGGGTGTTTCATGAACCCTGCCTGGAACATTAGGTGGGATGCTGAATGGTGAGAAGAGAAAGGATGAAGACTTAGCAGAGTCTACCAAAAACTCTAAGTTTCATGTTTCTTCTTTGCACATTCAATGTCTTTTTTTTTTTTCTTTTCATTTTCAAAGCTCTGATATGTATATATAGGGAGATTTTTCTTTCTTCCACCTCCATTTTCAGTACCCAGCCAAGAACCAGAAGTGCTAGAAATACTTCTAAGGGATGTCGGCATAGCCAATTGTCCAATTTCACAGATCTTAATGGCTTCTAGTGGAACTTGCACGTCCCTCTCTGTCTGCAATGCTCCAAGCCAGACACAGGAAATCACGATGATAGAAAGCCAAGGTAAGTGGCCAAAACAAACCCTTTGATATACAGGAGACTGAAAGGCATTATTGTTTACTCTTTAATTTTTTTTTTTTTCATTTTCAAGATCTTTTACTCTCAATATAACTAGGTTTCAGCAATGGAAGAAAAGGCATCAAAAGTATGATTCACAGCTAACTTTAGGGCTGGATTGAATAACCTTTTAATGACGTGTAGTTTTACATAAAAATCCCTGATGGTCACTTGCTCAGTCCACCAAATTCACAATATTCAGCAAGATAACTACAGAGGGGGGGGAAAAAGCCTCTCCCACCTGCAACCCCTGATCATTTGAAGCGCTCTCTGGCTTGGTTGCCTCAGCTATTCAGATATTGGTGTTCCCACAGGAGAATTCAGAGCCTCTATGTCCTCCCCCCCATACACCCATTTGCTTAAGAAAACATTCCTGAGCTTGGTCTGCTGTACCAGCCTCTGTAATGCCACAAGCTGATTGCTGTGACATTTCTGATAATGTACTGTTTGCGCAGAAAGGTTTTGCCCTGATCAAAGCGAGTTGGACCTGCAGACAGTCCTATTAGCATCAGTGTTTTGAGCAGCTGGGAGATAACCTTGCTGGTCAGAGGAACCTGACCCAGGGGTGGAGGCAGTTCCCAGTTCATCTGGTACTGAGGCCTGGGGCCCATCTCGCTGCCCGTGCAGACCTTCCCAGAGGTAGCTAGAAAAATAGAAGATGTAAACCCACCTCCTGAGCTCAGCAGTCAGTGTGACAGAGTTGAGATCCCCTGGTTTACTAGCTGACCGTGATGCTGACCTTTCACTATGACCTTAGGTAAAACTGTCTTTCAAAGCTTTGGTTTCTCCAACTATAAAATGGAGGCACCAGCACTATCGTTTGTTCTCTTGCTCTTCTTTTGTAATGAAAAATGTAATATTTTGCTTCTTAAACCTCCCCATCCTGCTTTGCTGAGCAGCACACACATCTTGGTCACCTTGAAGTGTTGTGTATTTGTACCAGGTTGTTGTGAGTGGCACAGGAAGAAACTTAGGGTCTCGGATAGTTGATCTTCCCCTTGAGCCTGCCTCATTACCTAACTTCCCTGGGTTTACTTCTAATTCTCCAGAAATATACAGGAGAAAACCAAAAGAGCCAACTAACATGTGAACCTGAAAAACGCAGGGGTTGGTTCTCCACCACCCTGCCCCAAGCTCTTTGTTTGCTCCCTGTGTCCTGCTGCTGGGATCTGCCTGCACAGAAAGACAAGTGGAAACAGACTCTGAAAGCCTCAATCCCTAAGTTTACTTAAGCAAAGCCTCAGATGGCTGACAGGGATCAATGTAAAATGAATAATTCCACATGGCAGCGCAGTCAAATCCCTCTTCTTCCTTGGCTTTTTACTTTTCTACAAGAAAAATGAAATCCCCAAAGTCTGTCTGCCTGCCTGCTGCTTCCAGGGGGGTTGGTGGTTGCTCTGCTTAATTGAACTCTGATGTTCTCCAGCTCCAGAAAAGAAAAAAAATAAATTAACCTGGAAAGGCCTTCTGATTCCAATGTGTTCATAGGTTCTCTTAAGGGAGGAGGTTACAAAACGACTTATTTCCTGTGTTCCTACTGCAAGATTTAAATGTTCTTTCCTAGTGGGATTCTGCTACATCCTAAAATCCAGACTCGTGTTCATGACATATTCACCAACTATGTGCTGCATTATCATTGCCTTGTTTGGTGGTGCAGGGGTATAAACTACAAGAATAGGAACTCTTCCTCCTCATTTTCTTTATTCCCACTTTTAGCCACCCTGGTCCTTTTGCTGCCTCTCTCTTCCCTCCTTTCTGCTCTGTATTTTTACATAGGTTTGATTGCAAAGATGGGAGAGCAGCAGGTGCTTGTGCCTGTCACACAGGGCCAGCAAACACCACAGGTAGGACAGGTCCCTTCGGTACCCCAGGGGCGATGTGGCTGCTCCCTGCGGCAGCGCATCCCTGGGGTCTGCGGCACACGCAGCAGCCTGAGCATCCTCTGAAACATGGACCACTGGAGCCCAGTGTGTGGCTGCAGGGTTGGCATCAGCTCCGGAGAGGAGTGTCTGCAGAGGCAGCTCCCTACCCTCACGACTGTCAGAGCCGTATTTTACAGGAACAAATGGTCTAGGCCAAACCCAACAGCTAATGGCTAAATTGGGGAGTGTGAAACCTGTCAGCTGAGATAGAGATGCAGGGAAATGAATGGGCCACTGGAATAAATCAAGGCCAGCTTAAGGAGAGGGGGGAAGAAGAGGCAGAATTTTCTAGGCATTTAAGAGAGTTTATCTTACCCATTTAGGACTGCCCTGGGCAAGGCAGGACAGTGGCGATGCAATGGTTTGTTATGGGTTATGCTTGCAACTCATCCCATTGAAACACTCTGCTTTTAACTGCTTTTAATTATCTGGGCTCTAGTTTGTCATGCTGAACATCTGTTGCAAATTAGATTCTGAGAGAACAGTTTTAGATAATGTGAAGCATGGTACAGTTCCTCCCCCCATCACCACCTTGGAGATCATGTTCCATCCATTAAAAACAAAAAAAAAGCTCTGATAAAAATAGCATGAGATGATGTCATTAAAAATTATCATAATGCATTTGGAAAGAAAAACCATTGGGGATACCTGGGTGATCTTAAATCTGACATTTTTAATTTTTTTTGGATACTTGATTTAGTAATTTTAACCTGCTTCTAACAGTAATAAGGACATGATTCATATTTGCAGAGGTCTAGGTCTGATCTGAAGAGTGTGCACAAGTGCAGGAGAGGACATGAGGGAAAGGTGCATGGGATGTTTTACAAGGACATATAGCGATAAGACAAAGTGTAATGACTTTAAACCAAAAGAAGGTAGATTTGGATTAGGCATAAGGAAGAAATTCTTCACTGTGAGGGTGGTGAGGCACTGGAATGGATTTGCCATACCTGGAGGTGCTGCAGGCCAGGTTGGATGAGACTTTGAGCAACCTGATCTAGTGGAAAGTGTCCCTCACTGTGGCAGGGTATTTGGAACTGGATCCTTCCAGCTAAGGTCCCTTCCAATCTAAACCATTCTGTGATTCTATATGTGACCATTTCTTGATCCCTTTTGTGTACAGATATCTGCATAGTTTGGATGCAGTCTCCCCTCCTAAAGATGGAAAGTAGAAGCAACCACCAAAAGATTCAAAGGTTCAGCCTCTGAACCATCTCCCTTATTTTTACCCAGACTGAAGGGAAGAACCAGAGAAATGAGTACAAGATTTCCAGGCAATTTGTATCCATCCTCATGCTGATAACATCTCTGCTTCCTTAAGAATCTAGCATGTCTGTGCTAAGAAGTAACCTAAGCTGGTAACTGTACAGCATCTTTTCATATGGACTATCTAGGGCCACTCCAATAGAGTATAATAAACGATATAAGGAACAATATAAGTGGTGCTATAAATAATAATGCTGCAATTCCACTGATGGCTTATGGCGGCATTATAAATGATCGGAGTAAAGTCAGGAGGTCTCTTCACACCACCAGAGCCGCATGGTGGAATTATAGATCTAATTTAAGCGCATTTTGGGGGTAAATTATTTATTAAAGTGTAGAGCTTATGGAGATAAATGTTCAAGTAGTGAGACTCCTGGACTAGGTGAGCATTCCTGGCCCTAATAATTACAGGTAGAATTTTCCCCCAGGCAAATGGGTTAGATCAAGATTTTAGCAACATCTTAGTTATTCAAAAGCCCTTGAGGATGTTTCTTGGCTCAGGGGTGCAATCTCTAGGCTTCCAATGAAATAGCTTCCATGTACAGGTGATCAATCCTGACCATCAGTTGTTCCTACATACATTCTAATCATTAAGCTTGAGCTAGGAGCAAGAAACATTTCTCAGGCTGATGAAAAGATGTAGATATTGGTTGTCATCTTACCATTGTTGTTTAAATCTTCCAGAACTACAGCCCTGAAATAGAGTCCTGATGCTGATGTTTTCACCTCTCCCCGTATATTTCATTCTAATTCCAGTCAGAATTTGTCACTGTTACCAAACTAGGAAAGCGTTCACAGGTCCATAGTGAAATTCTCTATGCCATGCACTTTTGAGTGACCTTGGATAAGTTACCTAAGCCTGGGATCCCAAAAATGTATATAGACACATGGATATATCTAAAATGCACGTTGTAGGCATCAGCTTATCTGATCTCGGTGCTGCCAGATCATAGAGATCCCAGGAGGCCAAGCTCGTGGTATTCCAGGTCAACCTGAAGCTTGCCTTGTGTGGGAAGTAGAGGAAGAGTCAGCTTATAATCACTCTGAAGACTGCAGTTTCTGGAGTCTTCCGCTACATTAAGATTTTCCGTGGAATAGGAGACTCAACACTGTCTCGCACCACTGGGCTGCAGTAAGGATAAATACATTAAGATGAGGCATTAAGATAGTGTGGTAATTAGGAGCCATATAAGTAACTTAGACATAGAATGAAGCTCCTAATAATGCATGAATGCAAAGCCTTAAGAGGTTTGCTTCATATAAAGCACCCAGCCATTCGGTGGCTTAGCTCAATTCTCTGAAGCTGCAAATTCAGGCTGAAAATCTTATGAGGATATGCTCTTTCGGTATTTTTTTTTTTCTTGTCATACTTAAAATATTGCTGAACGGACTTTTTGTCTATAGGCAATGTTTTTCCCATAGCTTCCAACTAGGCTAGAAAACATTGAGAGGCAGGGGAAAATGTATTTTTCTTCAAAAAACAAGCGAGTAAAATTAAGCAGAGGGCTTTGGGGAAGATTCTGATTACGTGAGTGTATCTAATGGTCAAACCAGGTGATGGAGATTGAATCAGTATTCCTACCACTAATTCACTGTGTAACCTTGTATCTGTCACTAAGCTTTTCTGTGCTCTATTTTCCTTGTCAGTAAAATGAGTATTATAATAGTTACCTTGCTGATAAGGGTTTCGGTTAATCAATTTCTAAAGCCCTTAAGTACAGAAGACACAAGATCTCATATCAACAAAGTCCAGTGTTTATCTGTGGCTGGATATTCTCTGAACTGCACCATCTGTAAATGAATAAAACCTGATCTATATGAACCAGAAAAAATCCCATTGACTTTGATGAATAAACAGTATTTGTTGCAAAGAAAATCTATGTGTTTTTTTGTCAAAGGCAGGATTTGCTTCTTAAAAATTGTTTGAGAAACAAATTAAAAAGGTTTCAGGTGGGTTAGTAGAATTAAACTCCCCTAATGACTGAATTGCTTGCGCAGTTTTCTTGTGTTGTTCCTCGAGTCAGTCTCTGTGCTACTAGTGGGAGCAGCAGACAGAAAAAGTAAGGCATTTGTTTTTGTTCAAAATTCTGAATATTTGCCAAGGAAAATGGAGGAGGAAATAATGAACTTTTGACAGGCATTTTTCAAACAATAGAATACTAAATTATGGTCTGGGAATGAAGATCCTTTCTTACAAGAGACGACTAAGGAGCTTAGCTTTTTTAGCCAAGTAAAACCAAAGGCTGAAAAAGAGGAGGCGATTGTTGTATGTAAGTAGATTGGACCATAAGAGCAGGAAAGGAAAAGAGCTATTAAATCAGAGGGACAATGCTGAAAGAAGAACAAATGGAAATAAACAGGCTATTAATAAATTCAGGCTGTTAATTAGAGGACTATGTTTAAATATCGTAAGAGCCGGATTACAGATAGACTTTCAGTAGGAATAGGCACAGGCAGGTGAAGTAGCCCACTTGGGTTTAAGATGGAGCCACTCTTGCTGCAATCAGGTGGCATGGGCAGAGGAGTGGACCCAAATCCAGCCCCATGCCTTTCTGGTGTTTAGGCAAGTCAATTGATTTTAGTATTTCCTTTAGTTTATTACTTTTCCAGGCAAACATAGAGGATAACCTCCTTTCTTCAAAGTACCTTTCTCCATATATCACGGCTGGATTTTTAAACTGAGGAGCTAGCTATCACCATTGTGTCATATATATCTTCTATTCCAATCTTTGCTCCACAGTCAAGTGTTTTTACTGCCTTCCCTTACTTCTCTGTTGATACTATCCAACTCTTATTTCCTTCTCTTCCTCCACATTTTAGCCCAAACCTTTTCAGCCCTGTCATTCATTGAGTAAAGACATACAGCTGCAGTTGACTGTTACAAGCTATAGCTCAAGTGGGGCAGCTTGAATTTAAATGTGCTTGTTTCCTTTCTTGCCCTGCTCACTTTGGGCTGCAGTGGCTTTTGCTACAACAGCTCTCAACCTGCCCAAGTCCCAACAGCTTGACACTTCAATAATTTAAGTGATTTACATTCCCCAAGGTGCATCCAGACAGATTTATTGTGAGTGTTTGCGACCTGTTCTAAAGCACTTCTCTGACGTCTGCGCCTCATTAGAGTTCACCACCCAAGCCAGTTCAGAGTGCTGATAGGAAGGTAAGTGCTGTTTCTTGAAGCTTATCGTGGGAGCCAAGCCCATTAAGGCAGCCTGATTTTAAGAGTCCCTGTGTTTTTTGGTTGCAGAATCATAGAATCATAGAATAACCAGGTTGGAAGAGACCCACCGGACCATCGAGTCCAACCTTTCCTATCAAACACTAAACCATGTCCCTCAGCACCTCCTCCACCCGTGCCATAAAACCCCTCCAGGGAAGGTGAATCAACCCCCTCCCTGGGCAGCCTCTGCCAGTGCCCAATGACCCTTTCTGTGAAACATTTTTTCCTGATGTCCAGCCTAAACCTCCCCTGGTGGAGCTTGAGGCCATTCCCTCTTGTCCTGTCCCCTGTCACTTGGGAGAAGAGCCCAGCTCCCTCTGCTCTACAACCTCCTTTCAGGTAGTTGTAGAGAGCAATGAGGTCTCCCCTCAGCCTCCTCTTCTCCAGGCTAAACACCCCCAGCTCTCTCAGCCGCTCCTCACAAGGCCTGTTCTCCAGCCCCCTCACCAGCTTCGTTGCTCTTCTCTGTTCAGGTATGATTAAAATGAAACACTTGGAGGAAAAACAAATGCTAATTTCTCCCAAACTGAATTTCTGTCTGTCTAACAAAAGCATGCTACTTTTGCTCACTTGTAGTTTAGTGAAATTGTTTTATATATATATTTTCTTTGACAATCTGTCATATGGCAGTACATCCCTCTGGATACAGAAAACATTCTTTTCCTTCTTGAACCACTCTTGCCTCATGGAACAGGGTGTCCCTTTCTCCAGGTCAACGTATTTGGTAAAGCTTCTGCTACTCTGTACTAAGTAGATTTATTTCCCATAGCTACCCTTTACTGTCCTTCACACTAAGATGGGGCTTCCTGCAGATGTCTGAGCAATTCCAACCAGCCTTAAACATACAGGTTTCACTCTGTTGTTGGAAAATCTTAAATCTTTTATTTGTCACTTGTGTTAAGTAAGTATCAAGTACTCCTTCTAGATGCGTGCCTCAGGAACTGCATTGTCCCAGTAGACAAGAAAACCATTTTTATCACTGTTGTGAATCTATAGCACTGAGAAAGTTAAGGGGACTTTATCCAAGGTCATGTGGAAGTTTGTAGAAGAGGCTAGTACAAAATTGGTACTCCAGTCTCTCTGCCTTGTAGGTTAGTCTCGATGCTGTCCTTACTATTGGATTTGTACAAACACTTGGCTTGGTCTGAGCTGCTCAGTTCACTTTGTCGTGTCTCAGTACTGTGTAGTCAAAATTTCCCTTCTGTGTTTTTTTCCCCCCACCCTGTTCTTCATAGTTTTACTGCCTGGCTTGTAATTTCCCTGCTTCCCTGCATTGCTGGGCACACACCTTTATCTTCTCTGGTTCATCCATCACTCTTAAACTCCTCTCCCTTTCTGAGGAGTCTGTCCTTTTGTGTTTGAACACACACTACTCATGTTAAGCAGCAAATGAATCCTGCATTCCCTGTCCTGATGTGTCATCTCTCTAGAGCCCACAGTGAGGGCTACAGCTTCCCCCCTGATCTGTGAATTCTCTCCTGCAATGGGGACTGAACACTGGTTCTTCATCCACTAAAAGAAGATTTCAGCTTCATTTTTCACCAGCAGTGGTTGGAATGACCAATCTGCTGCCTGCTGAGGAGCAAAAGGTCAGGCCAAGTCCACTCTGTGGCTGCTTGTTTTTCTCCACAGTGACCAATTTCAGACAGTAATAGAAGCATCAATAACATCTCTGTCTTCTCCTACTGCTTCATTTCTTCTTTTTTTTTCTTTTTCTTTCTTTTCCCCCCTATTGATTGAAATATTGCAGCCTCCATTTGTGAGCTGAGCCCCTGACATGGTCACTCGCAGCACGTGTCTTCCCTGTGAGCAAGATGTGAGGAACTGAACTAATTTGGGATCATGGAGGTGTTTACCATGGATTGCAACTTGCAGTCTCCTTTGCTCATGCTCTTTTGTGGCTGAGGTTTGAGTTTCTGGAGCCCTGGGGAGTCACCTGGCAGCCAAAATTCTGCAGACGTGTTTGCATGCTTAGAAGAAGCAGATGGAAGACCCTCTCCAAGGACTGATTGCTGTCCCAGTTCAAAAGGCTCAGCACCTGCTGCCAAGGCTGCAGATGAAGCTGAGAGCTAGAAGAAGCCTTAAGGACAGGGGTTGTGTGTCATGTGTGTCCTCAGAGCCACCCCAGCTGTGTCCCTGCTCAGCTCAGTATAGAAAATGATTCCGACCAGTAGGAAAATGTGTGCTCCTTCCATTTAGGTGGAAAATAATAATTTTAAAAAGCTAAAACAACAACAAAAACCAAACTAATAATCCCAAAGAAACCACCATCAGAGAGCTTCTTTGGAGTTCATATGTCTTTGCTGTGGCTGGATCAGACCTAACAACTTACCCTCAGCTGTGAACTCTATCAGTTGAACTTCATGGCTCGCTGCCCTCAGGGTAAATTAAAACTCATCTTTCCTTTTCTGCTTTAGTTGCCTCTCCAGTCTGGGACTCATGATTTTTGAGCTCTCGCCCATGAGCCATCATTTCTCCTTGCACAGGGACAAGGAAATGAAAGATGACACTCTCCATCTCCTCTTAGTTCCCACCACACAAAGACAATGTTAAGCAAGAGGCAGACCCTGTTTCTCACCTTTTCCCTGAACTGCTGACTAATTGTAATATCTGCAGCATCTCGGCTTCCAACATACTGCAGAATGCTTTAGAACTTCCCCCGCGGTGGCTCCTGCCTCAACGTAGGTTTTGATGGCATCTAATTGTCGTCTTGGTCATATTTGGAGTGGGTGTAAGGCATGATACTGGATCCTTCTGAACTACTGCTCTGTACACCGTATATAGCCTGTGAGTCCTCCTTTCTAGAATAAAGCTAGCACTCCATGAAATACTGATTTCTGTTGACAGCTGAGCACTTGATGAAATTCGGTTGTTTTAAACAAATCTGTTTCTGCAAGCACGTGCTTCTGACTAAAAGGGCCTTGTAGTTTAGAACTGCTGGAGCTAATTGATATTCAAGAGAGATTATTCAATGGTAATGCATTCATAAACAATGTCACTGTTTGTTTGAAAAATTAAAACATTAATTTAAATTAAACTGTAAACAAGAGAAAGATGTTGTTTGAGTCAGGATTGAGAAGGCATTGTAGGACATTTTACTGGATTAAAGTTACACATGTATCTGTGTGGGACTAAAGCATTTTAAAATGAGGAGAATCAAAACCATTTCAGGCCCTCTTTTCTAGCTCTTCTCAGAATTTTTCCTCTTCAGTAGGAAGAGAAGATAGTTCAGAAACCTCTGTCAGTTCTCTTCTTCATCAGCCATCTCTTGTGACTGTGGCTGGGTCTCACCAGGGTATTTGACCATCAGCACCTGGGAGGTGATGGCGCTCCTACCCCATAAAATGCTCACTGGGATCAAAATAAATCCATTTGGGCTGAAAACAAAATGAAACTTGCCCTATTCACAATACTACCTCTATCACTTCCAGCAGGAAAGTTTTCTTTGGTAGTGTGGCATTTTCTGAAGTCTTTCTTTTTAATAATAAATCCCTGCTTCATAGATAGGCAAAATGGGTTGTAAGCCTGGGTCAATAAGGCAGGCTGCAGCAGTAAATAGAGCAATAAGTTAAAACTTAAATGACCTGGGTTCAAGTTTCAGCTCTGCTACAGATGTCTGTAATCTTGAATAAGTTAACTCTTCTCTTTTTTGGTTCTTTCGTATAACATAGGCTGTCAACACTTCCTTGCTTCATGAGAAAATATGTGGATGCACTCAAATACAGTGGTAATGAGGGTCAACTAAATACCATACTTAGATAAGTAAGGATCCTTATTTTCCATTTCCTTTATCCTTGCATGATAAAAATGTTTCCAGAAACCGTTATATACAACACGTAAGTCAAAAGCAGTGGGAAAGTAATTCCCTGTCCTCAGATATTTTTTGTATGTGGATGAGGTGTATATTTGGGGTGGGATGGTTGTTTTATCACAGAGCCTTTCTCTCCTTATTGGCAGGTAAAGTATATTTTGCACCAGTTTGTTCATCACACCACCTCGATAATATTAGCAAGTAAAATATATAAAGTTATTTATGGTGAGGGAAAATCAAATTTCCTCTCAGAGATTATTTGCAGTAGAAGAGTCAGGAAGACTTTAATCCTGTCCAGTACAGAGAATTCCCAGTAGCTGCAATATGTTTGTCTTCTGTTTTTCAGAAGTTTATCTTTGGTTCCCAGTGGGTCACAGCAAACTTAATTTGGTAGGATGTGATCCCTGACATTTCTTCTAATACAGTTTCTGTATCAGATAAGAATGCTGGAGTGTTTTTCTTTATGAGTGAAAGGCAATGAGATCGTTCCTTAAAATGAACATAAAAATGTGAGATGTCTAAATTATCTTTCTGTGTATGGGCAAAATATAGATTTTTTTATTATTATTTATTTATAGGAATAATATAAGAAGTAGAACTCCTAGGTTCTACCTTTATTATTAGCAGTGAATGGCCAATTGTAATTGTAAGCTGAGAGTTTAGTTTGCTAAGCCTGAAGAGGAGAAGGCACCAGGGAGACTTTAGAGCAGCTTCCAGTACTAAAGGGGGTCCCAAGAAAGCTGAGGAAGGGCCATTGATCAGGGAGTGTAGGAATAGGACATGGGGGAACAGTTTTAAGCTGAAAGAGGGAAAACTGAGATTGGATCTTAGGAAGAAATGTTTTTCTGTGAAGATGGGGAGGCCCTGGCTCAAGTTGCCCAGAGCAGCGGTGGCTGCTCCATCCCTGGAGGGGTTCAAGGCCAGGTTGGATGGGGCTTGGAGCCCTTGATCCTGTGGGAGGTGTCCCTGCCCATGGCAGGGGGGTTGGAACTGGATGGGCTTTAAGTTCCCTTCCAAACTAAACCACTCCATGATTCTAAATTGCATCCTTTCATGCCTCTATTTCCCAGTGTTCAAAACCCCACAATTAATTCTTAAGGAAAGATATGCCCTGTCTATGCAATGCTATATCCTATTATGGTTTACTTAACCATTAAAACATTTTTTTAAGCAAATGATTTAAAGCTGATAGTAATAAATACTTTTCCTACATAGCACATAATTAACATGTTGCACTCAATGCCACAGACATTATTGAAACCAAGAGCTTTGGAGGATTCGCAAAAGGATTAGACATTCATATGAATAATGAGAAATTCTATTAGAGAAAATAAAAAATGTATGAGGGATGGAGAACTTCATGCTTCAGGGTATAAAGCAGCTGCTAATTGAGTAGGGCTAGGAAAGAAACGTGCCACTGTGGACAGGACAACTGTGGTGACTCGCTACAGGGTTCTGGAGCAGTGCTGCAAAACTAAGGTGGTGGCTGCAGAAGGGGTGCTGGACTGTCTGAGCCTCCACTCTGTTGCAGTAAGGCAACTCCTGTCTGAAGATAACAATTGAAATCAACTCCAAAGGTCCAAGTGTGGCTGAGCCCTAGTGGTCTGGTAGCCCACAGCACAGCGAAACTGTGATACATGTCACTGCATCCAACTGTTTCTGACTTTCCAACTGCGCGGGGAGGTCTCAGTGGCACTACAAGCTCCCAGTGCAGGAGAGCAGTGCTGGCTGTGCAGGTGGGATGTCCCAGGCACCTTGATGGGATGTGCTGAAACCTGTCCCACCTTCTCTATGTGTAATCTCAGAAAAAAAACAAACCCCAAAACCAAAAGCCTTGATGCTGAATTGTACCTGGTGGCTCGGTTGATTTGAAGTCACTCCTGTCCAGTCTCCATCTGTCTGTTTATCAGGACCTTCCACAGACATGCTTGCAGAAGGCATACAGCCATTTAGAAAACACATCAGGTAGCCAACCATGTTTGCAGCTATTGAGCAAGCAATTATAGTTCATTCAATCAAAGGCTTTCATCTGCTTCAGCCTCAATTAACAGGGAAGGCATTAGCACATCTGGCCACAAGTCAGAAGTGTCCACAAGTCAACTTAGATTATTGCTGTATTTCTGCAGCAAGATTGGTTACACAAAATAAGAAAAAAGAGTGACCTTCCTCGGACTTCTCTAGTAGTATTTCAGTTAGTATTTTATAATCACTGTTTAACAGAGAAATTGCTCTCTGGTTATTAATATAAAAATTATCACTTTCTTTGACTAATAAAATCAATAAAGGCTTCTACCCTTTGAAAAGGCCAGAACCCTTTTCTCTGTTCATAATTAAACATTTCAACCTAATCTGGAGCAATAATAACCTTCAAAGTTTCATAAAATTCCTAATAATAATATCTTACAGAACACCTTTCTGCTCAGCAGGTTTCACAAATGGTGGCCCAGATTTGGAAAACATCTTTATACGTGGCTGGATTTGAAATGCACGTCACTTTTTAGGGAGTTTTTTGTAGCCTTTCATCACTAGACTAGATTAGACTAGACATAAGGAGGAATTTATTCACATTGAGAGTGATGAGGCCCTGGCCCAGGTTGCCCAGGGAAGCTGTGGCTGCCCCATCCCTGGAGGTGTTCAAGGCCAGGTTGGATGGGGCTTGGAGCCCCTGATCCAGTGGGAGGTGTCCCTGCCCATGGCATGGGAGTTGGAACTATAGGATCTTTAAGTTCCCTTCCAACCCAAACTATTCTATGATTCTGTGATCATCAATGATGAACAAATGCATATAGGATGCTTATATGTTGCACTAGTAACACAATTAAAATGCTGTTGTTTCTGGGTTTGCTATAAACCAGCCAGTTGACATAATTTTTAAATGGGGATGCCACCAGTAAGACATTGTTATTCACTCAGACACCTCTAAGGAAAGGGTCAAACTGTTGCAGGTGCTGAGCATTTGTAGCTAACTTTTACTAAAACCCAATTTTTTCAAAATGTTTTACTTCTTATATTTGTGTTGGAATATAGTGGACAAAAGTGCTTCTTGATGACCCCTTGTTATAATAAGATTAGCTATGAATATCAAGAGTCAATGCTCACAGAGTTGGTGATGATGTAAGCACCAAATATCACTCGTCTAACCTTTGATCCAGTCTGAGTGGAAGTGTTAATGTATACGATGGTAGAAATGGGCTCAAAATTCATAATCTTATATAGAAAGATACTGCTCCTGCTTCTCTTATTTTGACTGTCCTTTCCTGGAACTGCATTTATCAGGATTATTCACTTCTCAGGCAAGTTATCTCTGTCAAGCCTGAATGGCTATTCTCACAGGGTACCGAGAGACATGAGAGCTAATTAACCATCATCCTGCATTTGATGATGACGCGCATCCATTGAGAACCCTCCATCCCAGTGGATCTCATGGATCTTTGCATTTTAAACAAACGTGTATATGCCAAGCGCAGGGATTACCTCTTCATAAATGAGTGGCAACCAGTTTTGAGTCAAATCACTCGATAGTTTAGCAGCAGGCAGTGGAGCTATGCAACAGTTCGCGGCAGGGAGTAAGGAGTACCTTTAAGGAATGATTAACTTGTCTAACAAAATGATGTCTCTTCAGGGCTTTCATTTCACATGTAACTGCCACCAAGAACCCTGTAACAGAGCAGACGTGAAATATGAGTTAGGGATCCCCTTTCACCATTGCCCGTGTTATAGAATTCCTGCAGGCATTGTAGGTATATAAGTCAACTTAGATTTAGGTAACGTTAACTCAGAATTGACCCTTTTGATCTAATCCAACCGTTTTTCGAGCATAAACTTTTCCAAACATGAGTGTTTTCTTACGAAAGAATGTCCTTTCAGTCCCTGTCCTTGAAACTTGTGAAGCGGTCCTAAGGGATGACTGAGGAAATATTGCACCATTTTATCCATATTCAAGCCATCAAAACAAGGGATATTATTTCTATTATGTAGCATTAGGTTTTGTTGTGTTGGACAAGTCCTTTGACTCCCATAGGCATTTTGGAAGCATCTGTTTTGAGGTGAATCATTTAATCTTACTTTTGGAAGTTTCAGGTATGTGGTTTTGTTTGGAGATGACTTGGCTCTGCCTTTCAACAAGGTCCTCGAATCTCCTAACAACCAAAATGCACAACTGCAATTAGGAGAAAAAATGAAAACCCACAAGGCCTTTGTACTCCCCCCTTTCTCCATATGTGGATGACAATAATAGTTTGTGCACAACATCAATAGATGAAAGAGGTATCTAAATACTGAGTGCTTTGTAGAACAAGGCTCAGTGGGTGTGAATCTGTGTAGCCCCACTGAAGATGATGAAACTGTGCTGATCTCTACCTGCTATGGATCAGGCCCTTTAGTATTTATCACTGTGATCATCTGAACATGGGTTGCATCTCTCTCCCATGTTTACTCATCACTGACTTTATCACATCCTCTTTCATTTTCTTCCTTTCTGAACAATTTACATTTCACCCCCTTGGAGCTTTTTTGGATGAGACTCCTTTAATCTGTCATCATAATGTTCAATAATGACATTTCTATTTGCTTCCCTTTTCATGAGGCTCCTTTTAGAGAACAGGATCTGACCTCTTTCTTTTTATTCTCCCGTCAGCCAAGAATCACATTGTGCATGAATTTAATTGACTTGTTACATCTTTACAGAATGTGGTTACTTTAGTTTTGTGTGTGTTCTGTTTGTTTGTTTGTTAATTTCTAGGTCTTTGAGAACTAGATTATGCAATTTCCAGAGCCTATTTCCAATTACTATTGAATCTTTCAATTGAACTGAATTTCATTGTGAGATGGAAAATAGAATGAACTGAAAATTCAGCTGAAAACATGTCAGTATTGTTGGTACATGTGTTAGTGCTAATATAGAATTTATCAGCTTATTTTCTCTTCTGGGGCAATTTAGGGAGGGGAAACATCAAATAAACAAAAGCAAGCACAGCTTTTTATTTTCTTTCACTGAAAGAAATGTCTGTATTGCATGAACAAAACCTTATTTGTCCTGTTTTGATGAACATGAGACCCACCTGATCATGTTCTTCAGTCCTCAGATGCAATGAAAAACTCTACACTTTTCAAGACATCTCCAGCGTTACTGTTACTTAACTAGCTTTTAATCTCATATAAACTGGCCTACTGCTATTGATACAAGGGGAATGAGATTGGTTTACACCTGTAGGGAATCTGGTCCATTATTCTAAGAAGTGATGGTGGTGTTGGTGGCACCTTGTGGAGAATGAAAGCAGGTTCTTTTGATGACAGGTACACAGCGTGCAGAAAGGACCTGTTGCTACAAAAATCGTTAAACCTGTTTAGGTTGCATAACCAGATGTTGGTTTATTGCTTGGTTCATGGCAAGGGGCAGTATTTCCTGGGAAGAAGAGTTTGTTGAGAGCTAAGTGGACTGTAGTCTTCCTCCTGTGAGGTTGCCTGGTGCTGCGTGTGCAGAGAGGGGGAAAACCAAGCTACAATTTCTCAGCACTAGTGGTACCATCCTTGACTGGCTGCATCTGACCTGTGTGGTCTGACGCTACTGTACAGTAGCTTCATGGCTTGCAAGAGGGCTAAATACACATTGATGTGTTGAAGAGAAGGAGAATGTGATTTAGGGTTTTGCCTTGTTAAGAAGATATTTAAAGTAGCTCTTTCCTCTTCTAAGTTCTTTGAGGGAAGGAGTGATGGCTCCATATGCCATCAAGCTTGGTCAGATCAAAACTCTGCACTAAGAGAGAAGCACGTGCTTGGTGCAAAAATGATATGCACATTGGTTTAATAGGCATGGTGATGTTGGGCTGACAGTTGGACTAAATGATCTCAAAAGTCTTTTCCAACCTTAATGATTTTATGATTCCATATCATTCCAACCTGCCTCATGAAGTACCCTGCCAGGTTCTGGCAGCTGGTGGTTGGAAGCTTTCCTGAGCATCTGGTGTTTAAAAAAAAAAAACACCAACCCCACAGATGTGCTTATCCTGAGTTTCCTTGCTCCCTTTTTGAAGCTATTTGACCTCCCACAGCATCCCAAGGTAAGGACTGAAACGCTTGTGGTTTGTTTCATTTGTCTGAAGCCACTTGCATAATGACTGTGTAGAGAATCTGATAGTTATTCTGATATAATTCTTATTCTCCGTTCCCCCTTTTCCACCCAGAACTTTACAGATCTCTCTTCTAAACTCTCGATTTCTCTCTCTCCTGAGCCCATTGTTATTAAGGGTCTACTTGCATGACATTATAGGTCTTTGATCCTAGTTCTGTTTCTTTACACATTATCCATTTCTAGTTATTTCCTTTTTTCTTTTTCTTTCTTTTTTTTCCTCCCTGAGATGGAAAGACAAAAATTACATGCACAATTGGAGCTTCAGTTGAACTGTAGATTTATGCAGTGGCACAACTGTGCTTCATATTTTCTTCTCTGATATTCTAGCAGTTCCTGTTATTTTATTTGCCTTTTTGAGCATTGCTGAGCACTAAACTAACATTTTTGTAGAACTACCCACAATGACTCCAAGATCCCATTCCTGGCTGGAAATGTAGTGCTATGTTTATTTTCCCCATGTATATTGCTTAGTACTTATCAGCATTGAATTTCATCTGTCATTTTATCACTGAATCATTCTGTATCTCAAGAGTCTTCTGCGATTCTCTATAATCTGCTTCAAATTTGACTATGCTGAGTTATTTTCTGTCTTTTGACTAACTTCAGCTACTTGATATGAATCCCCTTTTCCACCCTATTTATAAATATTGGAATATGTTTGCTTTTTTGGTCTTTTTAAGCAGTTAACAAGAAAACTTTCCCTCTCATCCCATTAGGCTATGGCTTCTTTAAAAGCTTTTGAATATTACCATGAGAGGTTTGTTTGGTTTGGTTTTAATTCCTGAGCACTACACTGACTACATCATCCTTTTCGATATATTTCTTAGTTACTTAGAAGACCCAAAAATGACCTGTGAGGCACACCTTTCCTCTACAACAGCTCTATTAGCTCTTCCCAAAGAACAATATGTTCATGTGTTCACTAGGTCTGTTTGGTTTAATTTCAAAGAATTTGGCTAATTTGCCCTGTGCAGCAAACAGATCTGTTGATCACAGGGACGATATCAACTCCAGAGAGTGTTTTTTAAAGCTGCTATTATATTTGCCAGTTTTCTTTCTTGGACAGAGACTGTGTTCCACCAAGTTCAGAAGGTGGCTGGCATGAATCTGCATGATTGCCTACCAAGACTCAACATTGACCAAAGAAGGCTAAACCTCGTATTTGTTGGAATCCGCTATCTCTTTATCCTCCTCTTTAGGTTATGGGGAGAGCAGTGACTATGTTTTCAGTCCATACATGGGAGTTTGTCACTACATCAGGCAAAAGTTATTGGCAGAGAGATGAGCAATTTGTCATTTGTGGGGGTTTTATAGATAAGATTTTGCTTTCCCTATGTTTTGTCTGACAAAGTAGGGACAGAACAAGTAATATTTGTGCTCATGTCTTCCTTCTGATGCAAAGGGAAGCAGAGCTGTGAGCAGCAGGAGCTGTAAGGGTCCTTCAAACCACATACCCACTTCACTCCCTCTTCTTCCTGAATGATTTGTCCTGCAAACTCAAGGACCAAACAAACGTGGATTATCCTGCAATTGAAGAGGATCTTGCCTTTAGCTGGGATAAATCAGACCAACTCCAGAGAAGAGTTTTTTGAGTTGGTCAGTTTCATACAGCCCAGTTTTATCTCAGGATCAATGCAATTTTGTTTTGTTAATTATCTTCTTTTAACAACAAGAATCCCACTGTTCTGTTAAAAAGCTTTGTATCACTCTGGCAATCACAGCCAGCCTTAAACTCATGCTGTCCATCTGTCATTAGGAGAGGTTTCTGTATTTCTGGTTGGTAGGTTTGTTTTCACAGAATCATAGAACAGTTTGAGTTCGAAGGGACATTAAAGATTGCCTAGGTCCAACCCCTCTGTGATGGGCTGGGACACCTCCCACTGGATCAGGCTGCCCAAGGCCCATCTAACCTGTCTTTGAACACCTCCAGGGATGGGGCAGCCACAGCTTCCCTGGGCAACCTGTTCCACTGCCTCACCATTCTCATAGGGAAGAAATTCCTCTTTATGTCTCGTCTAAATCTGCCCCTCTCCAGTTTTACCCATTTGCCCTCAGTCCTATCACTCCAAGTCTTTGTAAACAGTCCCTCCCCAGTTTTCTTGTAGCCCCTTCAGGTACCGGAAGGTTGCAATTAATTCTTCTTGGAGCCTTCTCTTCCCCAGGCTGAACAAGCCCAACTCTCTCAGCCTGTCCTTGTATGGAAGGTGCTCCAGCGCTCAGATCATCCTTGTAGCCTCCTGGTTTTGAGGCCGATTGCCTCAGTAAAATGTGCAGGTGGATCAAGGAATGGTCAAAACACAAGCAAAAACAATGGCCAGTTCAAATGGACGTGTTTATGTTCATGGTAGTAAAATTCTCACTTCTGACATTAACTGAAGAACCTAGTCTCTTGGGAAAGCAAACAGTTGGAAACTGGTTCCACTCTTGTCTGTCTCCTACTGATTTGGTGGATAAATTAGGGACTGCTGCCTGTGGAGCTGTCTTACTGCTTTTCAACAGCATAAATCTCATTTTCAGCTTTTATTATGTTATTATATCATATGTACCTCAAAGAAGCGGCCAGCTCCTGCAAAATAACTTTTCCTTTTGGACCAGATTCAGCCTCACTAGTCCTTGCGATCCCATTCTGATTTTCTCCCTGCTACTTGTAAGTCTCATCACTCTCGAGTGGGAGACTTAAATATTTCCAGTGACATTTCCTTGGCCTCTAGGGATTTAATATTATTAACCTGATATGTTATTAAAGTGACAGGAGATGTCTCCCCTTCACAGGTATATTTTTCCAAAAGCTCATTTGAATTTTTATTACTTTATTTTGAGGGGCAGCTAGCAGAGCACAGAGTGGGCAAGGAGGGCACAGGAGGGAAGTGCACCTGCTCCTGTGTATGAAGAACTTCTCTGTATGTAGATTATAGGTTCTGGCACAATTACCACAGAATTAAGAGTATTTCTTAGTTTAGCAGTCAAACCAGAGTATTTCCAGGAAAAGTGTCTCTTTCCTGAGACAGCAGCCCGTTTCAAAGGGATCACCTGAAGGGGAAATGGGCTTTTATGTGCTTTGCAGATCCCACAGATTTTATATTTTACCTAGATCTCAATCCAAAACTCCAAGTTTCATCTTGTAGCTGTTGGTACTGTATGAAAAATCTAAAGCATATAATGAAAATCTATAAACTTGGAGCAGTGTAGAAATAAATCCAGATTTTTAGCCAGCATGAATAAGTGACATTAAAGTGACTTGAATGGAGTTTTATTAGTTCCCTCCTGTTGCACATATGATCTACAGGACTTTTTGTAGGGAGGCTGCCTCATTAAACATTTGGGGTGAAAAATACAAGTTACAACGTGTTCTTTTTGATTCTGAAAGGAAAGAAAAGATGAGATCTTTTCTTTTCTATCTAGACATTCAGGAAAATGGAGTTTTGGATCTCCATCAGCTACTGATACTTTTTTGCCATGTTTTTTTTCCTGTAATCCACACCCCATTCAGTCTGTTATGTATAATGTTTTTAGGAAACTTAAAAAAATATTAATGTTTTCAAACTTTTAGTGAAGCAAATCCTTTGCATCTTCCAATGGATGCTTTGTTCAGTACTTTGATTCAAGCCTGTCTCTAGGCTTTGTTCGTTAAAACACTTTCTCTTTGAAAAGGATATTTAAAGACATTTCCTATGTCTGTGGCTTATCAGCTCTTTTCCGTCTGCCTGTCTTGGTATCAGCACATTGGTATTTTAGACAGTTCACTGAAAACTTTGCAAGCTAAGAAACAATATCCTATACTACCAGGGCTTCATTCTTAAACAAGACGTTCATGACTTTTCCATCAGGCTTTTAAACTGGTATTGCAACAAAGCCCTCCCTTTCTGGTTTATTTTTATCTTTTCCCTCTATGTAATCTCCAAAATCACTTTAGAAAAATACTGTATCAAAAACTGATATTAAACTCTCAAGTGCCTGGCAAATGATTTAAAACAACAACTCACACTGGGTTAAACCCCAGAGATTTCTTTTGTAAAGTTCCACCTACATAATCTGTTAGAGGCAGATTTTTAGAGCTTACTATTTACTTTAGTCTGGAGATGTTCCTTTGCTTTTATGGCTCATCTACTTTTTCTCCATGAGTTCTTTCAGACAGGAACATTGCTGTTTCTCTACTCTTTCATCTTTTTCTCCTGCTTAGCATTTCTTTTTGCGGTCATTCTATACATGTACAAAGCACAAGCAACTAGCCTACTCTGTACCTGGTCACTGAAGGAAAGACTGTGATGCACACCTGGTAGGGAAAGAAAACAACACGGGGAAAGACAGGCTGTGCAAGGCTGGGTTTGCTTCAGGACAACACCTGTAGCCCAGGAGCTACTGGTCAGATTCTTGGCTGATGCAAAGTGATGAAGTGTCAATGAATTTAGTTGTCGAGATCTCCTTTATCTGAGTATTAAAATATTCTGGCTTTTAAAAGGTGTCTGGCTGAATTCACCCTCTGTGACCTGTGTCATTCTTTCTCCTCCTCTGACATCTTCTCTCTGGCAGGGCACTGAGTGTTGCTTCTTTCCCAAGCAGCCACGCGAAGCATCATAGGCCAAGGCTCCATCAACATTTCTGATGTGTCCTCTCTGGCACCCAGGAAGCACTTCTTTATAATTCATGGGATAACCAAGAGTAAAGAAATGCCACGTGTAGCCCCGTGAAGGAGCTGCAGACGGAACATTTGGATGTTTTTACATGTGAGAACACACACAAGTTTTTGTAAGCCTCACAGGCCAAATTGCTGCCATTGAGTTCTGCTCAAAAACAAAATGCTGTTGGGGAGCTGGGGAGGGAGTAACATCGGTACGTGTAATGGAAATTTGATGTAGTATTTCCTAGAGCATTTATGTAACAGGAATTGCTAATGTCTGTATCTACATAGGAAAGTTTTACTGATTCTCTCAGTTGACATATAGTGGGATAAAATATAAAAGCCCCCCCTAAATTTCCATCTAAAATAAGCATTCTATTCCCCCATGAAAAGCTATAATGGTGTCTCTGCCTCCGGCACAAGTCTCCTCATGACTTATATGCTAACCTCCATCTCCTTGCTGCAAGTCATCACTCATAATCTCTGACTCGAGACTTCTTAGTCCTCATCACCTTAGTCCTCGTGACTTGGACCCTATTTCTTCAGGAAAGAGAAGAGGGATTATCTTAAGTTTATTCTTCTGTTTTGCTTTTGTATAAGGAGATGTTAGAGTCTGGGTTTGGTTTTCATTTGGTCTTTTTTCCCCAGTTTGTCTCAAACTCTTTTTCTAGTGACAAAACTGACTAAAACAGAAGCCCACTTCTACTAGAACAAGTAAATTCCTTTAGCTGTTTACATCTTTAGCAATATTCCATGTTTAAATGCATGCATTATGATGCATTTTAAAAAATAATTCTTTAGCAGGAAATTTTCATTTCTTTTTAATGTTGAGTCCTAAAAAAGCCAGACTTTGAAAGGAACATGTAACTGAGTGGAAGTAAAGTGATATGTGTTCTTTTTGAATCACACTGACACAAACATCATGAAACCCATAGCCAATATCAAACAGAAAACTTTCCTTTTCATAGTTAGTAGTTTCACCGTTTTGCATTGCTGTGAGGGGTATTTGCAGACAGAGATGTGTCTACTCTTTGTGTCCTGTCTCGATGCTGGGTAATGTTTGTGAACCTTGAAAATCTCACCTCTTCTTTGCTGTTGTACAGTCTTTTCCCAACATACGTCTACCCTTTTATTCTGCTTTATATTATAAGCCCAAATTTTTGTTTTCCTTCAGAAGCTTTTTATCCTCCAAAGAATAAGTATCTATGCATATTAATCCAATATTAATATGCATTTTGCATACAAGGTTTAATCGATTTCTTAGCCCTTCTCTTACTCGAATACACACATCACATGCACACCTTTCAGCCATGAATGTTTATCGCCTCCTTCCTGCTGTTTTTACACACTGATTCCTTCCACAGTTATGAATTACATATGCTATTTCCATCTCGAAGGGACTCTCCTACACTTTGCTCCCAGCCCTGACCACAGGCAAGCCATTCAACCACATCACCACTTCCCTGCACACACTCTTTGGCTGCTCACTCTTCAAATGGTGAACGTGTTCATACACACAGGTGATGCGTGTATGCCTCCGCTGTCCCAGAAGACCATCTATCTCTGGATTTCCCCCCTCTGCAATGGGGAAGTGCAATCTCCCCAAGCAAATTGGTTCTGTTGCACAGTTTCAAGCAATGCACCTGCATCATCCCCCACCACATGCGCTGCACTTTCCTCTCTCTCCTGTTTCTCTTCACCTACTATTTCAAGCTTCTCGACATCCCTGTGTCCCATTAAGGTAATGTTGATGTCCAACTAATGCTCCATTCCATCTTCAAACCTGTTACTGTTACATAAGGGTGGGTGCTAGGTGCATGAGCCATCCCTGAGCACATAATGGATGCGGCATTTGCCTACGCTTACTGTACTTCCAGTATCTACATCAGTGCTCTGTAAAGCCCTTTGGGACGCAGTGAAGATGAAAGATGCTATATAAAATCCAAACCCTATTCTATTCTAGAACAGCACTTTTAAGTTCTTTTATCACCGAATGAGCCGAGGCTTGAATTGAGCCCAGAAATAGCAATTTAAAGTTTTCATGAAACAGTATCTGTTTCATATATTTTAACATAATCTCAGAACGGTAAGTGCACTAAAAGCACGCCACTGACTTGTGGGTGGGGAAGGAGAGAGGAGGGGGAGAAATGTAAGTCTTTGTTTTTCTTTGAGGTTTCATTTATTAGAGGATCTGACGGAGATCTATCAGGATGACAAAGGGGAGGGGGAGAAAAACATCTTCCCGAAGGCTTCTGATTTTTTGAGCTAAGGAAGATAACAGCCTGTTTCAGTTTTTTGAGTGTGGAAAGTTACTTGTGATGTGATCTAAAACTAGCAATAGTGTGAAAGAACATAAAGAGAAAGCTTCAAGTTTTTAATAACATCTATCAAAGTTATAAGGTTATGAATTAAATACAATTGCAGGTACGATGGCAGCAAAGAAGTGGTTGTTTGCAGATGGTGTGGATTTAAGCCAGAGTCTTAGGGGCTACAAGCAGACAGTTGAAGATGGCACTGGAAATAAAAGAGGTGTAATATGATTTAGGATTCAGGCAGTCACCTCCAGCAGTGCAGTGGAATGTGTAGTGGGATCCATCAAAAAGAAAAAAAGAGAATCTGGAGTGTCTGGATTATGTATCCCAGATCATTTTGTATTCACATCTTGCAGGTCATCCAAGGTCAGGTCTGCACATGGACACCAGAACAGTGTCATGTACTCAAGATTCAGTGCACAGTCCCTGTATACGGTTGGATGTTTTGTTGAATGGACTCAACTCTCAGGCAAATTTGAGAGCTGCCTGGAAGGGCCCAGAAGCACCTTCATTTACCACTTCGTCAAACTTTGCTGCATTGACCCATTTTAGCAACAGTGATTGTATATTGTATGTTAATTTATTTGCTTGAAGTATTGCATGCTACTGACAGCAAATGGCATTTATCTATGGGAATTTTCCAACAGAAAAATGCTTATTACAAAGCTCCATTAAAGTTCAGTATTTGCTGAACTCACCAACTTAGCCAATTTTTAATCTGTTTAGTGCATTTTATATTAGTGTAGCTCTAACTTTTAAAGTCAAAACATATTACGATACTGAGTCAAAGGCTTTACTAAAGCCAAGTCCATCAATGTGGTTATCAGTCCAACTTGGAATCTCCCCAAACAATTAAATCAGGTTTATTTGATAAAACCTATTTTCCATAACATCATGTTGACAGTCATTAATTCTATTCCTATCCTTTAATTCTTTATTAATTGGTTCCTCTATTAGCTCTTCCATTATTTTCACTGCATTTATGTCAGGATAAATTATCAATCTAGTGTAATAGGTAATCCCACATAGTGTTCTCTTTTTCAATGTGACATTGTTATCACAGCATTCTGTTACCTGTAACTATCATACTATTTACGAGTTTTATTAATATTTGTGGGATAGATGTTTTCCAATCTGTCTCTTGATTTAGATTTAGAGTATCGTTACAGGTCTATTACAGTCCTTCTTCGACTATCAGTGAACTTAAATGACCTCCTCACCTTCCTTGCCATTAGCAGTCTTCAGTTCAAAGGCTGATGTCATAGTAAAATCAACTTCTTTGTTGGTTGTTAGTGGTCTGTGCAAATCTCATAACTGATTTATCTTCACCCTGTTTGCATCTCCCTGCCTTGGAAGTGTGGTCTCCTCATCTTTCCCCTCCTTTTTCATTCCACTTTTCCTTAGAAGATTTTCTACTTCAGCTATTACGCTTTTTCTTTTTCAAACTTCTTTTTCAGTCCTGTTTTATCAGCCCCTGGCCAGGGCAGAAAGTCCCCGTAACCATTCACAGTCCTATTCTACATCCTTGGAGAATTTGGTGGCTAGGAACAACAGTTCACATAACTACAGGACTGTGCATTTAGCAATTCTGGTTTCTCTTTCTGGAAGAGGTCCTGTACTTGAAGTCAGATTGACAATCATCCATAGAGCTTCTTTAAAGTACTGTGCTGTTTTCTTTAATTTTGATCCCTCTCATCATCTTCATCTGCATTGCAATGGATATAGCTGTTCTTGTGCCTGACATCCTCCACACGCTCTGTGCACATTAGAAGCCTTGATTTATTTCTAAACCTAGACATAAACTCTGAAACCTATTCAGGTACTCTCACTTCTTCTGAAATCACCAGGTTTTTGTTTGGTTTTGGGGTTTTTTTTTTCTGTTATGGACATTATTTTTGTCTTGGAGATAAAAGTGAAGGGACAATAGTTCTTACCTACTACAGCATCCAACCTATTGGCAAAATTCTGTGATTCCAATAATGAGGACTATCTCATCTTCATACTCCAAACTCCAAATCAACCTGAAACTTACTTCAGACATCTTCTAAAATCTTTCCTCAGAGCCGTCTCATTACACTGCAGTATATAAAATGTTATTGAATAGGATCCCCTTTTTTCCATCATTATTAACAGTTTGCCATCTCTGCTTCATCATCACCAGTCATAGAGGGTTGTAATAGGTTAATACTATTGTTTGGTTTTCCTTTATACCTTTTAAACATAAAATGTTTTAATACAGACAAAAAACATCAGGGGAAAATCCAAATCTAAAGAGAGTTTTTAAGGTATGTTAGGGCCAATGGGAAGTTAATATTAGATGTGGATTCCTCCTTTCATATAGCAATAAAAAAAATAATGAGAAAATATCACTTACGTACTTTTATTTTCTTTGTCACTGCTGATCTCTGTATAATATTATTCCATAACATTATCTCAGTTAATTCTAAATGTCACAAGCACTGAAGTTTTTACTATTTCTCCACAGAGATATGTCTGGAGTCTAACAGATATTCCTCTTTGATCATAATTTTTTTTCCTAATGATGACCTTATATTTTTACTCCAGTCAAGTTTCACCACATCTACCCCCTTGTAATTGAGGGTGAGATTTGGCCCTTTGACATCAAAGGAATTATGCTAGAGAAGAATCTATTCTACTTAGATCATAAAATCCTTCCTTGTAAATCAATCCTTCCAGTCCTTAAATCATCCCTGAAGATGTTCTTTGAGTTCCCTCCAAGTTGTCAATATGTTGTTGATGCTGAGATACTCGGAACTGACTGAATGTTTGCCTCATTGAGCTCTAAGGGAGGAAAAAAAATGACCTCTCTTGACAAGAATTTATATATATCCTAAATAACCCTGTTCTCCTGTTATTTGCTGCCATATTAACCTGATGTGCTGATGTGTGATTTATTTTTATTCCTCAGTCTTACTGAATAATTCACTTTCTGAATAGCTGCAATTCGGGTGGTTTGTATTCGTTCATTTTGATGAGCAACTGAGATGTTCTCTGCCTGTTGCTACTCCAGACTGACCAGCTGCTTCCTTTTTCACCTTAGACAAATAACTATCCTTCTTTGTTTGTTTGTTTGTTTGTTTTAACCTCTAAAATGAAGCTCGCAATGTGGCCAGCCTGCCCTTTCCAGTTATGGCTACAAGCTTTATAACCTCCTTGTGGTTTTAAAGGATGCTTTGTCTTTCCCATATGGAGTATTATGCTTCTATTTACTCTCAGTACCCCCAGAGCTGAATCCAACTTGTATTTATACATATATAATGATAGCTGGATTGATCTGGTCTTTCAGTGCCTCTAGCACCATGTACGACTCCCCTTATGTGGATGTGTGGGATACAGGGACAAATCCTTTTTTGTGTAAAACACAACTACTTTTAGAGCTGGCTGAGGAACTCTGGCACAATGACTCATGAGCTGCAATGTAGTTTGAAGGGTATGATTATTTGTATGGTCATTTCTTTTCTATTATTTCAAAATTTCCCTGGTTTTCCCATGTCTTCCATCCTACTTGAGAGCCTTTCTTGGATGAGTCCAGCCCCAGGCTCTCTCTCCTTGGCTGCCTGGGTCAGACAGTTCTATTTCTGCTACTTATGGTCTTTTTGAAGCTGAGTGCCAGAAAGCACAGAGGTGAGCAGGGTGGGAAGAGGAGAAACATCCTTGAAGAGGGAGTGGCAAAATAGAGAGAAATTCTGGGACTTCTCTTTGAAAGCGCAGTAATGAAGGTTAAGTTTGAGCCAGCTGGCCCCCCTGGCTGGCATTACTGATAGACAGAACCTTTATCAAGTGTCAGCAAAGACATATGACATTTATCACCGCAGAAGGCCGAGTGCTGCTGCACTGACAGAGCATATTCAATACACACCATCTCCACTCTACTGAGATCCCTTAATGGCATGATTCCTTGCTGAGATCGGGACAGCTCTTCTGCATCATCTCTCCTTCTCCCTTCAGCTTCTTTACCTGCTTCACCTTCCATAAGTTAATCTGTATTGTTTTACTTCCTTTTTTCCTGTTGCCTATCATACTTTCTATTTTCCCCTTTTTTTTTTCCCCCTACTCCTTTCCAACCTGTCACCCCTTTTCTCTGCCTTTACACCCATTGTGTCTCTGCCCCCATAGCCCAGGAAAGCACCATTGAATTTTGTACTCTCAGGCAGGCACAGCGTGACTGCAGAAAAATAACTTACAGACCTCAATCGTAAAAGATTTCGGATCAATTCAGGTCACAAGGAAGGTAAACAGCTGTTGTTTGTGAAATTCAGGCTAAAAGGCTGGAATTCCTTCATCAATGGAGCTAAACCCTTCTCAGGTATATTAAACTCACAGACATATTCCGTGGCGCACAGAGCACTGCTCAACAGGAAGAAAAGAGATGTGAGGCACAGCAATTAAGTGATTATGCAAATCTAAACAGGGAATTTTGTTTTAAAGCATTTTCCAAGATGAACATGATGTGATTGCAAGAGACGCGAGAGCCACTCTTGGAGCCAAGAAACAGGGATGGTCTGCCACTGCAGAACACACACCTGGGAATAACTGAGCCAGTCACTGGATGTCACCATTGAGCTACAGAAATGTGGCTTCAAGTTCATTATTTATCTGTTTTTAAAAGTACTAGTTTTTAAGGGAAGCATCTGTCACTGGAAACCTTTGAGTGAGTCAGCACCTTGCTCTGGACTGGCCCTTGCTTGCACTCTGCGTTGGTGTCTTGCCTCTGTGTAAATGATGTCAAATGTGCTCATCCTCAAAGGAAAAGCATCCAGGGATCACTGAGGAAGGGGGAATGATTTTCTGGTGGTTAGAAAAATGTCCTAAAAATAAAAAAAAAAAAAAAAAGATGATCCAGGGTCTGGCAAACATCAAGAATGGTTTCTCTTCTCTGATGCTTGGAGTACTGTGAGAATGTAGCTGCTCTGCTAATGAAATACTACTGCTAATGACAGTAATATCACTAAAAATACTACTGCTAATAATAGCAGTAGTAATATAATATTTTTAGTAATATCACTAAAAATAATATAATATCACTAAAAATAATATAATATTTTAGTAATATCACTAAAAATACTACTGCTAATGATAGTAATATCACTAAAAATAAAAAAAAAAAAAGATGATCCAGAGTCTGGCAAACATCAAGAATGGTTTCTCTTCTCTGATGCTTGGAGTACTGTGAGAATGTAGCTGCTCTGCTAATGAAATACTACTGCTAATGATAGTAATATCACACAAATTCCCTTGAGCTTATTAGAAGATTTGAGACCAGTATTGGCTTATCAGGCATTCCATAACCACCAGCACCAAAAGAACTTAGTGGCCTGACTAGTGTTACAAGAACGAAAGCCTCAAACAGGAGGAAAACAGAGTAATTTTCGCTTAATTAGAAATGTTCAGTTGTTTCTAGTCTCTTAGGCTGTTACATACGAAATTATCTCTGCTGATCCAATCTGAGGAAGGAAACAGAGATTTATATGGACTGAGAATGTACTCACAGCATACATTAAAAGAAAATTGTATATGTCTATGGAAAAATGAAAAAGAAGAGGGGATAGAGAGAAGTAAATCTGACAGCCATATAGAAGAGAGATTCTTTCTCAGATTCTCTCCCTTCAAAATGTCTAAAGATGGATGTGCTGCTGATTTGGTCATTCTTGAGCAAAACAAACAAAAAAAATAGACAGGACTTCACAAGATTCTTGAAACCATTAGGCAAGCTTTTGGTAAGAGCAATATGTCTTGTTATAAGTAACTCAGCGTTACGTAGAACCTCGCTTGTTACAGACAAGTCTAAACACACACTCAGGTCTAAAGAAACAGCCTGTAATCTTTTCAGACAGCCTCCTTACCTTTATAGTAAGACAGAAGGCAGAAAATTCTGGAAATCAAATTATGGTGGTATTGTATAAGATAGAAGATGTTTGTTTGTTTGTTTTTTGTAATATTGATCATCTTCTGTGAACGTAGGACTCTGCCTCTTGAAGAAGACTCTGCCTCTGTAGTAGAAGAGAAGCTGGTATAAGAGGAGGGGTTGTGTAGAGCAAACAGGGCGCAGAAGAGCGTTACCCTAACAGCAAAGGGGAGGATGAAGAGAAGGGATAGGGAGCACTGATTTAGCACAAAATCAAGATGTTGAGAAGCAGATTAGTTGAGGTACCAAGAGACTTGAAGGAATAGAAAATCTTAATTGCCTGTACAGCAATGCGGAGATTCAGAGTAGTAAAAGAAGGGTAGGAATTGCTCACATATGAGCATAAATTCGACCTACTTTGGTGTTACTGATACCTGATGGGAAGATTTGCATGGCTGGAATGTTAAAAGCACTGGCTACAATCTGTTTAGGAAGCAAAACAGGGTAAACAAAAGTGAGAGGTCTATATTCTTACGTAAAAAAATAAAAGTCCTTATATGTTTCTGAGTCTCTGAGAACTCTGAAACAAAATGGCCTGAACTAATGTTCTCACAAATAAAAACCAAACGGGGTCATGACTGCTGTCCATTATAGACCAGAGAGTGAGTTATTTCTTGTCTGGCTCTTTAAACACCTCTCTGTTACAGGTAGGAAGAAAAACACTTTAATCTGAATGCCATATAAAGGAGATCTCGGGCTGCTAGAACTGAAATACCCTTGATTTTTTTTTTTAAATGAAGATGACAATTTCCTACCTCTGAATGTGTTTTATCCAACAGGAGAGAAAGGAGTGCTAGACATTATCAGCTTGACAGAGGAAGAGAATTCAGTCATAGAATTAAAAGTCAGATTTGTTTAGATGCAGGTGACGTAGACTTGATTAAACTTGCTACATGCAAATGGAATAATGTCCAAACAAGATACACACATACAGAGGACCGATTTTGCAAAGGTGAAAGCTATTATGAACCCAATCACTTGAGTAAAATGAATTAACAGTAAAAAAGTAAATAACTAGGAACTCTATGATAATATTTTATGTGTTTCAAAGATACTGTTAGCATTAGCAATGGAAAAAGATTAAGAAAAACAAACCAAACAAAAACCATGCTTGAACAAAGGGTGGCTTGATGTTTAAAGGACAACTGACAACTTGCTATGTAAAATGTGACCTAGAAAATGCATGCAGGTACCAGATTCCAGGCAGTCTACGTGCAGGTTTGCTCAAGGTATGAGTTCAGAATGTGCGGCTGTCTCAAAGCCACAGAACTAGTTCTGCACTAAGTGTTTGTGACAGGTCAGTTTAGCTGTCTTCAGACCAGTGAATTAACTGTGTGTGCGGATGAGCCCTCAGTCATTTAGCTGCTTATTGACATTGAAATTCAACTTTGTATACCCTGCCAGCCCAAGAGCTATGCGCCATCTGGTTCCCACATCGGCTCTGTTGAAGAGACACCAATAATTCCTTGGCTTGGCTTGTACCAGTTTAGGAGTGAACTTCAGAATGAATGGGAAGTAAAAAGCTAGCAAACAAACATTTCATGAATCACAAAGGGAATTCGTAGGAAGTGGAGACGGGCTTTAAACCGAAACCTTTGTCTGGTCTGTGAATGACATATTTGGAGCTTCTGATTTCCTCCATCCTGCATCCCTACAGAAACCAAGTCAATGGGGACTTAAGAGCCTAAACATATATAATGTTTGACCCCAGATCTCTGTGTCTCTTCTTTCCCATAAGATTGGGAAGTGTTCAGTGTCGACTAGGCATAATGCTATTTTTCTGCCTGTGCTTTAAAACACCCTAGGCTTTAATTAGTATAGCAGCTGTGCTAGAAATGTTAGCTATACTTTGTGATAGGGAAAACTGGAGGGGTATCTTTGTTTCTTACAGTTCCTGTCTTTTTTGAATGGGTTGATGTGGAATACAGTTCTCAGGGTACTTGTGTAAACTAACATGTCTTTAAAAAGAATCTGCAATCCATCTTCTCTGTGCTAGGTTGATGGATTATGAACCTCTGAGTAATACCTCTTGACTGAGTGAGCCATCTTAGCACCTCCGTGAAGAAAAGAGACATCTCTGGGTGAAGTACAATGGATTGATATATTTTCTTGCTAGTCGCAGAAGTGAGATGATAGGTTTCAGAATTTTCAGATACTGCATAATTTAAAAATTTGGACTATATTCAGTGAAGAAATGGACGAATTTTAAAAGATTTTTCCTGATTATATCTTCTGATAAAACCTCTCCTTATATTTCCATTAAGGTATTTTTATGAGCAAGACAGGACTATTTTCCTTTGTCGTGTGTTGCTTTAAGTTTCAGACCTGTCCCATACTAAGCTCTAGGTGAGGAAGAGCATCACTGAGTGCTGGTGAAGCTTACAAAATGAAAGCCCCTTTCCCAAGCTCTGCTTGAACGTTCTGCCTCAGTTGTGCTACCAGAATTTTCACAGTGGTAACTTGGACTGAGCCCAACTTTGAATGTGGATTATTCAGCTCTGCTGCTCCTGTCTGCAGGTCCATGCTCCAGCAGACACAAGGACTATTTAAAATAAGGACACAGATGCCTAAACCCTCTTTCAAACTTCAAGACGCAGAACTGTGAGTCTGTGTTTGCAAAAATGGTTTCTGCTTAGGGGAGGGGAAGATTTACAACACTGAAGTTCAGGTAGCTTGTCTTTGCAGTATTCTTTGAGGGTTCAGAAAAAGAGAGACTTGTGCAGGGAAGCTTCAGGTCTGCTCTCAGACCGTCTTGTGGAAAAGCATTTTTATTTTCACTGACCATACAATATGTAAAGGCTGAGCAACAAATGTATCCGCTCCGAGTCAGAGAGCTGAAGTTTAGCAGTATGAATGCCCCTCCTGTGTCTTAAAACCTCACCCATTGATGAGGATACCCATAAAGTATCCAGAAGGCACTGCGTTATCAAGGTACCACTCACCCCATGTACTGGGATGTCACATCACACCATAGCTAGTGTGTTTACCAGCTCAGTCATTCAATAGCACATTCGGCCCGAGGCAGCATCTCTCACACTGCCAACACGTAGCTGCATGCAGCCCCTAGCACTGTCAGGGACTACATTGGCCAGGACCCTTTTCAGCACAGCATCTGCCCCTTGAATCAAGGGTCTGAGGCTGGCCCACATGCCACAGGGAAAGTCAGTTTGGTTTCTGGCATGCCAAGAGTTAAAATCTCTACAATTATTTCCTTGGTGGGAAGGAGAAACAAAACAACATGGAAAAAAAAAAATACTGAAAATGAAATGCAGAGCTAGGGAGAGGGGAAAAAAACCCAAACCACTAGCCTAGAACAAAACTCTGGAAACAGAGAAATAAATATGATTTAATAACTGGAACACAATCTTCAGTTTGTGGAATTACAGCCCTGTTTTCTACTGGCCAGCTGCCAAAGCAAGGCACAAACAAATGCAGGGAAAAGCAGGTTAATGAGAGACATTCCGAACAAAAAATAGTAAAAACAGTGAAAGCAACAAACTCACAGAGCTGCTACTGATGAGAAAAATAATATTTGAACTGACGTTATCTGATCCGCTTGCTGTGCATATTTTATTTGCTAGAGACAGTCTTTTAAGTCTCCTAGACACAGGATTCAGCCTCATCCTCTCAGCAGCCATCACTGCATCCCTCTTATCCATCCTTCAACTTGTCCATCCCTGATCACAGTGGGATTTGGTTGCATCCTGAGCCTGTTGCTAGGACAGAGGCAGATGCATTGGGAAGGCGTTTGCTGCACGCTGTGTCTGTCGGGGCTGAAGAGCCAGAAGAATTCCTGACATGATAGACCAGGTGTCAAAAGCAATAAATAAAAATGATAGTGAGAATCCCTGATGAGGAACTCAGCTTTTTCAGAACCGCTGGCCTCTAGTTGTCTTTGCAGAAGGTATTTTTAACTTGTTTTGATTTCTTCCCCTCTCCATTTGATGCACCAGCTCAGGAGCTCTGCAATTATTTCTCCTCTGGGTGCACGCTTGTTTGAACTTTCAAGACTAAATGGATGACTTGAGGGACCTAATCACAAAGTCAGTTATACCCATGAGGTTTTGAGTCCCAGCTGGCCTGACCTAGGAGTTAAATTAAGCTCACTGAGGTTACAGCTAGGCTGCTGCAACCATCCTTCTCTTCTGGAGCTGTTGACCTCCAAAAGGGTGGAGAAGGGAACAAGTTCCTCTACTTCATGCATGTAGACATGTACATGAGTGAAAAGAACGCACAGAATGTTTTGGTAATAAGGCAAAGCTGATTATGAAGAAAGGGAGAGGCTGCTATAAAAATCTTTAACAGTACATTTTTCTTCTTTTGGGAGGCTTCAAGACCTACCTTCCTCACAAAGTCATGCTGAACCATGCAGAATCACAATGAAAAGGTTTGGATTCCAGATCAAACTGTGGAGAGATCTAGGATCCCATACAGAAAAAAAACCCTACAGCCCCTGAAAAATCATCTTTGACTTCATAGACAGAACCTCAATATTTCAGTTTCTATGTTCAGAAATTCCATCCTCTGTCTCCTAACGAATTTTACCCGTCAGCTTTTTCTTTATGTCTGCTGGCCTGGTGGCATAGAATAAAATGCACATTCAACAAGGCTGCAAACGTGAGCTAAAGCACAGACTTCAAACTCATGCTTAAAAGAGTCTTCCCAGGTAACGACCTGGAGCTTTTCTTCTTCAGCTACACATGTTTAATAGTATTTACCTATTAGTCAAACTCTATTCTAAAAGAATATACATCCTTGTCTTTGGGTTCGGATGTGAAAACAGCTTCAGCAATGCATTCTTTTACTGTGCTTAAAAGCCACTGACTTTTAAGGCTCTGAGAAATAAAAGCTTAGCCAAAGAATTTTCCTAAAGAAGGGATTTTTTTCCCTTGAATCAGAACTGGTTTGCTCCCCCTTCTCAGCTATCACCCTTGGACAATAAGAGCTGTCCAAGGTGTCTAGTCTATGTTCATATATTGTCTAGTTTATTTTTATTTATACTCAACATACAGAAAAATTCCAAGACAACATTTTGTCCCACCTATTTTGATAACTATTTACTCTGGGATAACTGTGTTTGGACTGGTTAGACTTTCATCTGCTAAATTTAGGGGACGTAAGTCCCATTTTCATTGGTAAAGCCCTTTATGAACTCTTTGTATTTCAGCTCCAGGTTTCAACCCAACAGAACAGATTTCAACAAAGCATTGCAGCCTTACACAATCAGAAGATCTAGCTCTAGCAATTCACTTATTTTACAATTGTCTCATCAGCTGTAACCCCACAGTGCTTGTCCATATTCTGTGCCAATGAATCATAAAAATCCCATATGCAAAAATAAATAAAAGCATATTTTTTCCTTTCATTTTCTTCAAGTTGCATGCACTGGGGGAGAAAAGGTTTCTCCAAGCAATGTAATTCCATTTTGGTTAAAATAGATACACAAGAAAATATGCCACTGAAAAGCTAGAGGGGGTTTTCAACATCTTCCTGCTGACAGGACAGATAAATAGCCACTGATGTGCTATTAATTAGCAGAAAGAGTAATCATAGACTGAAAAATCCTTGGGACGGCAAATATCTTTTTCTTTGATGTCTTTAAAGATTTAGTCTAGGTTTGGAGTTCCATGTACCTTTCATCACAATAACAACACTTCCCTTTATGATGTTGCTGAAGCCTAAATTACACATTAAGACTAATGCTTTTGATAATACAAGACAGGATACATACAAGACAGTCAACGTAGAATCCCAGCGTGAACCCCCAGAACTGCACGGGGGAAGAATTAGCAAATGAACCAAGACCAGTAAAAGAGAAAAATCTAACCCCAAGTGTAAAGCTGTTCACCAATTGTAAGAAGTCATTGCAAGTCTTCACATGTCTGATTGCAGTCTATTGAGAGCACTGTGGAAGGGATGAAGGAAGCATGATGTGAAGGAAAGCTAACACAGCAGTGGGTGATAAGAAATTAGCCAAAAAAAAAAAAAAGGAATCATTAAAAAGAGGACATCGAGTTATTTAATTTAGTGGAAAGGATGTCTTTAATACAAGAGGGAAAAAACCCATATGCTGAGTGCTGTTTTCCACTCTGTGCACTTTGGTTACCTTGAACCATAGGACAGAGATGCACTGATTAGCTGAACTCCAATACATAGGTTTGTACATAATTCATAGTTTGACTTCTCTAAGTTTGCATAATAAATAGTTTAAACACTGCAGAAAATGTCTGAGAGAGGAAATTAGGATTCTGAATGAAAAAGTTAATTATACCTCGAAGGATATTTTTTTTCAGATATATACAGGCTAGGAAAAAAAGCCTGGAAGTGCATAATTTAGGAGATGGAAATGCAGAAAATTATGGTAGTGGTAGCAACAGGAGAGTTATCTCCTTAAATAGGATAATTAGACTAATTTAATTTTTTTAAATTGTGGCATTATATTATAGATAAACAATTCAATAAATAGCAGCCTGGACAGTGATGCTGCAGCTACAGATGCTTCTTGGGTCTGTGTAAAATTTTGGGTTTCATTTTCAACATAGTTTTCTGCACTAGGAACAAGGAATTATCATAATCGTTTGCTTCCTATAGTAAGTCATAAAGGGCAGGGACAGGAAATTATAGAGGAGTGGAAAGGAATATTGACATCATTAAATCAATCATTGCTGATTGGATCCAGAAGCTGATGAATCAGTGATTGGATCCTGTAGTTGGAAGACACTGGGGACCAGCTTTTCAAAGACATGTAAGTACCTAGGTTTTGCTGATTAAAATAGGAGTTAGTCACCTAAATAGGAGTTAGATTACTGATATCTTGATGAAACTCAAATATCTAAGGCCTAAATATCGCTCATGAAGGAAAGCACGTTTCTTCTAATTCTCAGCAATTTTACAGAGTGATTACACCAAATGGTGTTTTTTTGAACACGCACCCCAGGTGAGTCAGAGGGGGATTAAAAGAAAACAAAGAAAGAAAAGATCAGGCATATGAACTAAAGGAAGCATTGGATCAACAAAAGGAGATAGGAGTGCCTGACGCAGAAGTTTCTCTCATTCGTTTTTCTAGTCCATGTAGTGGAAATCCTATCCTCTTTTCATTCCAGCCACTGATACTGATGAGATAGGACAGGCAGTGACTGGGAGTTTCTCTGATATCAGATAACCATCTTGATGGATGTCTGAGATGCCTTTCAACTCAGACTGCCTCAGCTGTCACCCAGACACAGCTCTGGAGGAAGATAAACTTCTAAGTTCTACTGTTTCTCTTTCTCCTTTGCCATTGTAAGTCACACTTAAGGCTTGCATTGATTCTCCAACATATTGCAGAGACGAGGTGTGGGGATGCAGCAGAGCAAGCTGCATTCAATTATGCAGCAATGAACTGACACCTGCCAGGTCTCTCACACAGCATCTGATCACCAATTAGAGGGATGATTTATGGTTTAAAGAGAGGATGCCCTTCCTATCTTGTAACTTGGTTGTTTGGGGAAGAGGCCAGCTCGCAGGCAGCAATAAGAAATTGGGCTCTCTAGGCAAACTGAGATCTTTGAATGAAACTTCACTTGTTGGCTCATTAGTACCAAACACAGGGTAAGGAAGCTTCAGAATATTCTACTTGAGTGTAATTTACCTCCTAGGCAAAACAGGCATGTGAATCAACAAGCGCTGAGAGGCTGGGAAAAGGTCTTTCTGTGGCCCCCGGAGAGTTGACCCAAAGTGGACTTGGATTTTCTATGTAGAACGCCAAAGGATGTTTTCTGTGTTCCTGAACTTGTAGTGAGGGAGGAACCAGACTCCTGCAGTCAGACACGCTCTGAGTACACGGGCTGGTGTGTGGATCCCTGGCCTGATTCCAGAAGGCTCTTTCTGTTGAACATATAATTCTCCTCTCTTTCTCTTTTATTATTACTATTATTGTCTTGTGCATATTAATTGAGGTGTAGTAGAAAAAGGCTTCAAGAGACCCTAGAGTAGTTAGACACGTGACTGTGTGTTGGTTGAGGGGTTTTTGGAAAGGTATTTCTGTCTTGTTTTGGCTTGTGTGATTTTTAAGAAACCTGTGTGAAATAATGGTTCCCCAGAGGGATTGGCAACCTATGGTACATGCTGCTGCAGACATAGACGAAGTGAAGTATCACAGATGGATGAAAACATGGAAGAGCTGAATTGTTCACCTGCTAGACTTGAAGGAACTAATTATATGAGAGTCCTAATTTTTGTGGCACACTCAATTAAAATCAGTTTCTGACGGCCTGATAGGGAATAATGGTTGGTAGGAATTGTATGGGAAGAGAAAGACTTAAAATTGTGGTGTCTTCACTCAGAAATGTTTATGTATTTTATAAATCATTATTCAATGTTGTCCCAACCTGAAGTACTTGGTCAGGATTAGATGGGGGAAATAAACCTCTCTGAAAATGGTGACAACAAAGCTACTGGATTCAGAATCCAATAAGAAGGTAGAAAACTAGAAAAAATAAGGAAAGCAGAGTGGAGCAAATGCAGGAAAGAGATGAATGAATTTCACAAAAGATGCAGGATAATGGGCAGCTGCTAAATGTGATCATGCTAAAGGTACAGTAGTAAACTACAGCAGCTTAGGAAGAACAGCAAGAGGCCAATACAGATACACAAAGATGTCTTTAAGAGCTTGGCGGATTAAAATAAATTAATCAGACTTTGTTGAAGTCTTGATATTTGACTGGAAATGGGTACAAAAGAATAGTGCAAAGAAGCAAAGAGAGAATTGGAGTTCAACATCCAAATAAAAGACTCTGGAAGGGATGCAGATGGAGAAATACAGACTTTAGAAGTGTGCAGGTGACCAAGAAATAATAGCAGGGATCTTGAAAGCACAAGAGCTTTCCATACAGGAGTCAAATTGGTTAAAGAACATATAGGTGACTTGTGTATGAGTCAGACCAACTGTACAAAACTCTTGAGGAAATTGCTACTGCAGTCTCTGCATGAGTGGTAGTTCTTAACTCCTCACTGCTACTGGGGAGGGCCCAAAGGACCAGAGAAGGACAAAATAATTCATACATTTGGAAAGGGAAAAGGTGAACCCAGGAAATTATTGACTAGTCATTTTAACCTAGAAAAATAATAGAATAAATTATTAAACAATTTATAAGCAACTGGAGGATAATAAAATGATAAAAGGTGCAGCCAACATGGGATGGCAAAGAACAAATCTTGTCATTTCAATCTAATTTTACTTAACAGAGCCACCTGCCATAGTGGTTTAGGAGGATGCAGTAGTTATGATGTATCTTGCTTTTAATACAATCCCAGTTCATTTTCTTACAAGTAAACTAGGAAAATATGATATATAGGAAGTCTTCCAGATCAGGATGGGGCCGCAATTGGCTGAGAAGTCACGCATGAATAGTTCTCCTTTAAATTGGGAGGACATTAGATTTTGAGTCCCACACTACTTCAATATTTTCATTATCCGTGAGGTACTAAGGTGCACATCTATAAAATTTAGAAGTGACACTTTGCTGGAAGGGACTGCAAGCAGTTTGTGAGACAGGATTAGAATTTAAAATGATTCTGATAAGTTGGAGGAGCAGTAGAAAATCAACATTAAATTCAATAGGACAATGGTGCAAATGACTCCTTTGGAAGGAGAAAGTATGGCTATGTCCATGAAACAGAATAACTGCCTCGCTGGCCGTGTGGTGGAAAAGGATCAAGGGGTTATAATACGGCACAAAATTAATATGAATTAACAGTGAGAAGAGGCAAATCTCACTCTGGAAAGTAACACCAGGCAGATCATATATTCTGCTTAGTGGGACATTGAGGAGGCTTCAGCTGGAGGATTAGGTCTTTTGTGTGTCTTGTATTATAATGTGGACAAATTGGAGACAGTCAAAGAGATACCAGCAATGAGAAGTTTCAGAGAATGGGACTTATGAGAAGAGCTGAAGGTGTTAAGCACTAATAAGAAAAGACAGAAAGAGGACACAATGCAGCCTCCTAAGGAAATTTTAGCAGAGGATCAGTTGTTCTCTGAGGGTGTAAGACAATGAGTGCTAGGCTTAATTTCCAGCAAAAAGATGATCTATGTTAGATGAAGAAATGTGGTCTTTTAAATCAATTAGCAAGGAGAGCCATGAACTATGCTTTAACAAGGTTTTGGTTGATGGACATTCTAGATCAGGGATGTTACATTTCCTTAAGCTCGGGGATAGCTTCCATTTCCATTGGGATCACAATCTTTATCTTTGAAAGTAATCAGAAAGCCATCCTGGAGATAAGTCTCTCTGCCAGAAGCTCAATCAAAATCGATGCAACTCCATATGGTAGTGAAATAAATTAATAAATATTTCAAAAGTTAGTGCTCAGGAAAGTTTTGAGTAGATACAAGCATACTATCAATGGATGCTAATCATTCCTTTCAATTCATTGATAAAATAATAGCATACAAAAGGAAATTTTGCTGCTTCTGTTTCAATTTTAAATCAGTTCATTGTCTAAAATCTTTTCTGACTCTCTTCCCCATCCAATTATATCATCTGTTATTATAAGTAATGCTTCTCACAAGCCTTTCCTCACCTAAACCATATAGCTACAATATTCTTCCTACTCTTTATGCCCACATCATTCCTCATAAATAAGATTTGTGGGAGTCCAGTTCTTTACATGTGAGAAGACCTACAAGAATATCCTGTCTTTCACCACACTAGTCCCAGTGGCAGTCCTTGTTGTGGTTGTTATTCATTCAAAAAGTAATGAACAAGAACAATAAATAATATAGATGATTGCTGAGGTATGAATAACGAAAAATAATTAGGGGGAGAGCATTGTTCCTTGTCATACAGTCTCTATTTCTTACAAAATGTGAAATAGGGCAGGAAAGCTTCGTGCAGTGATGAAATCGCCACATTCTGTCACCATCCTCAGAAGGGTTCAGGGCTCACAGTAGAAGCCAAATTTTCTAAATGATGCTCCATTTTCTGTGTGCCTTGATTTCTTTTGATGACATGCACCATAGTAAAAACTGCTAGAGACAGAGAATGGCCAAATATTTACCCCTTTTTTTCGGTTGTTAAAAACGAAAGAATCTTTTCTGAAAATCATCTCTGCATTTCAGGTGCTGAGGTCTTGGGAATTTGGTTCTGTGGGTTTGGTTTTACTTTCTATAGATTGGTCCCACGTGGCCATTTACATTAACCCCACAATCCACTGTAGTGATAGAAAGATCATGATCTGGAAGAGAAAAAAATAATGAAAAATGAGAAAGTAAATCCTAGTTTTGATTCTGATCTCAGTGATAATGAGTAAAAAATGTGACTAATTATGCTGGGTTAATTGGCATTTGCACAGGTGCAGATGTGACGTGTGAGCACACCCTCTGTTTGCTACAGATGTTAAAAGCTAATTTTAATTTCATGAAGAATTATTTTATCAAATGTAGAGGTTTGATTTAGCAAACCACTTGCACCTGAGCTGGATGTAAATTGACACAGTGACTTACAGCAGCCAAAAATCTGTCCACTGCATCCAGGTCTTGCACCAAAACCCTGAAATCTCCTTACTGATAGAGAAACCGGGTTTGTTTCTCTTACTGGTGAAAATCTGGAAAAGGAATAAGGAAACAAATGGGACTTCTCAAGCTTCATACCTGGTCTAAGCAGAGGCAGATTTTCAGCTGGTAATTGCCAAGCCTGCAAGAGCCATTTTAACATTGTCTTGTGGCAGCCAAAAGAGGTTTGTGTCTGACAGTACATATAGCAGTAATAAAAGAACACTTATAATTTTATTGAGGTGCTAACAAAACCTGAAGATTGATACTGTGTTGGGGGAAGGAGGGGAAGAAGAAGCTGTCATGTGTAAAGAATGTTCAGCGCAGTGACTCTGCACGTGGCTTTGCATCTGACCAGGAGTTGGAGCTCTAATAGGTTTCTACATGTGTGCAGCGGCTCACAGACATGCTGGATGGAAGCATGCTGAGCTGCCTGGCTACTCTCTGAAACGTAATGATCCCTGACTGCAGCTCAGCCACAGAATATTTACCTGAAGTGAGGTGTGAACGCATCTAAGAAGTGATATGGGTCTTGGGAAGCTGCTTTAAGATGAATTGTGGAAGCTACCTTTCTATGCTGACTGGAGTGGAAGAGCAGTACCCTTGGCTTCATGCTGGTCAGAACTGAGGAAAGGAGCAGTTAGTTTGCTTCCTTCATATCAAGTCCTGGTTGATGTTAGTCTAGAGAAAGCTAGCAACAAAGAAAAATCAATGGCATAAAGAAGGGTCATTCTAGGGATGTGTGCCTCCCTTCCATATCTTTGATAATGCATTTCATCCATTGCCCGTGGACTTCTTAGAACCTGCAGAGAAAATTATTTAGGTATTGCACCCCATACACCATTTACCCTAGTATTACCAGGTCACTATCCACACCTTTTTTTTCAGGGTTCTTGCTGATTTCAGACCATTCTTTCTCAACTTCTACCCTGCTTGTGCTGTAATGCTAGTGTGGTTCTCGAGTTTGGTGACTGGAGCAGCCAAACACTGAGACCTGTGGGTGTTTTCTTTCAAGAATCCTCAAGTGACACTTATCCTTTATGCTCTCATCCAGGGTGGACACAGTGCTTATAGGCTGAAGGAGAATATCATGGGAGGGGAGACTTATTTCTCTTTGCTAAATTCATATTGATAATTCTGACAAGTTACCCATCTCTGCATAGGGAAAAGCCTTTTTTAAGTTTCACGACTGTCACTGTCAGATGGTATGTTCTAACCTGAAGCATCTCTCCCTAACACAAGGAGTTGCTTATATGACCTATCTTGACTCTCCCTTCTTCAAGCTTCTCTTCACAGAAAGAAGATAAATAAATAATGAAACCAAAATCGTAGATGCAAGAAGAGCCGTTGCTGATCAAAGCGATTTTGAAGCTACTCTATTGAAGCGAAGTTATACTTGTTATCATTTTACTCTTCTTGTTCTGCTCTTTAGTGACCTCTTTGCATCTTTTGGTTTGCTCCGTGTCTTAGGACTGTGCAAAAGCATCCAGGGAAATCAAGAGACAAGTGTTGCTCCTAGCAAGAGGAAACATTTTCCCAGTTTTACAAGAACAGCCTTTCAGCTAACAACAGCGTGGCTGTCAGGAAGTCACTCCTTTCAGCATGTATCTTTGAAACAAACCCAGACTGACTTTGAAACACACTTGGCAGTGAGTGCTGAGCCAGCAGAGAACAGAGCACAGGGGTCTGCAGGGCTCCCTCTGTTCTCTTCTAGGGAGGAATCGGGCAACACCGTTCAGTTCCTCCGCATCACGCTGGTAAACATCAGCTGGTTGTTTACTGACTTCTAGATTGTATGGAGGGGAACATCTAACAGCTGGATCCACAATCACAGCTTCCTTTTTTAAGGGGTACAGGAGAAATCTTCAGAATGTAAAGGATCTTGCAAGAAATCAGCAAGATAGTGGGTTAGGGAAAGGAGGAAGATAACCTTAGATGACACCAGCAAACTCTGCTGAGATCTATCTTCCTCTGATGGGATTAATGGATATATTATTTTGCAATCTACAGCAGAAAGACCCAAGAAAACCATGGAAAGGAGGATACGAGGATACCTGGGGGTTACCAGGATCTCATGGTGTTCTACCAGTGAATTGGTAACTAGTAACAGGAAACTCATTGAGCTGATTGTGTGGTTTGCCACCTAGCAGAATTGGGGGTATAGATGTAGTTGACCAGCCTTTAGAACTCCACTTCGGTTTGCAAATTGAGAAATGCTAAATTTTTTTAAACTAAAAATATGAAACCTCTGTTCACAAATTTAAATGTGCAGCCAGGCAGAAGTGAGGTTAAACTTTAGTGTTCATTCATTAATTTGTTTCCTCACCATTTTGCTTGTTTATTGCACGTGGAAGTGCATTTTAATTTCTTAGTTCAATTGATTTTTTTTTTTCCCAATCATTTCATGTTCAGGTGTTTTGCTGATCACAGACTGAGAAATCATTCTTCAGACATCATGCCATTTGAGAGCATGTGTGGTAAACAGAAGTGAACGAATTATTGAATGACCCCTAGTCAACCCTTTTGCTTTCCAGTAGGGTCAGGTGGATCAATGCTTTTCAAGAGATGACTTCATCTAATCTCTTTAAAAACCTCCAGTGGCAGTGATTTCACGTTTTCCCAAGGCTGAGCAGAAAGAGCTCTGAGAGCTCAGCTGCCTTGAAAGTTGAGGCCCAGCAAGGCAAAGTTTTCCTTCCAGCCATGAAGACTCGGCAAAAGCACAAAAGCAAGCAGGAAAGGCCTAGAGAGCTATTAATGACCCCTCAGGGAAGCCTGGTGCAGGCAGTCCCCTCAAACTCAGTATGGTCTGTGTAGATGAATTGCAGGTGCTTCCATCCAGTAAGTCTGTGAAGTTTCCTTTCGCTTTAATATTTATAGGAAGCCACTATAACATATCAAACGTGTACTCATCTTTACACCATTACTCACAAGAGAGATAACTCAATATGTCAAACATGCCCTGATCAAGGGGCAATTTCTCTTCTCCCCCTGCCAAATGCAGGCCAGGTGTAAATGGATGCATCTCCATGAAAATTCTATCTTTTTATACTGGAACTGAGCACAGCCCTCTTGCTCAGTCTACTGGAACATTTCCCAGATACCAATGTCAGCTCTTCAGTTCAATCCAAAGCACATCATATGGCCCTTTTCTTTAACCAGCCCTACGGAAAGAACAGACACGAATTGTGCTTTCATGCCTTAGTACTTTGTTTAAGAGCATGAAATTGTCTCTCGGTGAGAGAGACGGAGTCTTTCAAGCTAGCAAAGGAGAGAGACATTTTTAAGCACCCTAACCCACAGGAATGTAATAGCTGCTAAGACTGGGATTCATCTCCCTTCTCTTTAGAAGTCGAACAGTGAGAGGTCTGAGATAATCACCCCAATCTCTCTCTGTAGTCTGGGGCTGTGGGTACCTCCAGAGGCAATTTGTCTGACCCAGATTAGACCCTGTTCTTGAGAATGAAATGAGACATCTTCCAGGGGAGCTTATTTCTCCCTGCTGTTTGTAGAGGAAGCCTGGTGTGACTAGATCAGACTTAGATATTGAACACCTAGATGCTAAAATTAATGAAATGAGTCTTAGTCTGCCTGGCATACAAAAATTTCAACAGTTTAGCTGATTTAAATCCCTGCACATTAAGAACAGCTCATGAAGCTTTACTTCAACCTTGTGTCACACTGATGGAGTCCAAGCCTTGAGAAATAAAAGCAGGAAAATAGTATTTGTGTGTTCATTTTATTTCAACATTTTAAAAATTCATTAAATTCTGGGGTAATCCCAAGTCCCACAATTTTATTCAGAAATCTTAACAAAAATTCCATGTTTAAACTAGACCAGGAAAAGAAATACTACTTTACAGTCCACAGAGGACAAGTAATGCATCTTTATAATTTTTTTTTGTCTCTTCTTTTTGAATCTCTGATCTTTCTTGTACCGAATTCCTCTGATTTCATCATTATCTGTTGTGCTCAGGTAGGCTTAATATGAATTTTCAGTCATATTTTTGGTTTGTCAGGTTTTTTTTTTTTCCTTTTCTTTATTCCATTCCCTTCTTCATGTTCTCCTGTCTCTACAAGTAAATCCAGAATGACTTTATTATTTATAGAGAAGCATAAATATCTTTGGTACTATATACACCAGTACAAATACATTTCCTGGCCTTGAATTGTTCTTGTCACAAAAGTATCCAGAAGTTACCAAAATCTATAGTATAATTATAGGAATTGGTGCAAGTCACTGTGGTGTTATTGGGATGAAGATACCACTATAAACGTGCTGTGTTCATGAGAGGAGGCTATTGGGTTTTCTTAGGACTTTTTCCATAAAGGGAGGACTATATATTTCATAGCCTTAAAGAAAAGGTACTTTCTGTGGAGGTGAAAAGCAACAAATAAACAAAATAGAAACTAAGGATCAAATAGATAGATAGGACCAGGTAGAGAGTAGGAAAAAATATTTTCCTGTGAGGATGATGAGGCACTGGCCCAGGTTACCCAGGGAAGCTGTGGCTGCCCCATCCCTGGAGGTGTTCAGGGCCAGGTTGGATGGGGCTTTGAGCAACCTGATCCTGTGGGAGGATCTTTGTCCAAGAAGTTTGAGAATAGATTATCTTTCAGGTCTCTTTCAACCCTAACCACTCTATGATTCTATGACTTACTTCAGACAAGCTCTGATCTCATCCTGTGGACTGTGCTGCAGTTGGAACCTGGGTTAATTTAATCCAGAACAAATGCAGTTCATCCTCCCTCTACCATGTAAATGCAAGTTCGGTGATAACTGGCGCATTCAGTGGAGAAAAGAGACTTGCACACTTCAGCTAGATTGCAGAGTTTGTTTGAACTCACCTTGAATCCATGTCTTGGGTCTTCTAATCTATCATTGCCAGTAGATATTTTCTCCCCCTTCTATGGAAGGAACATTTCAGTTATTACCTCTGTGGAAAGGTAAAGAGGTACAGACAATCAATGTGTTCAAGTGTATGTTTTTGAATGGGATGAGTAAATGTAAAGTCATTGAAGAACAAAAAATGTTGTTATGCACTGAAGAAGTGCCTTCTGTGCTATTCAGTCTTGGAGCGACTGGGATCAGAAAGAGAAAAAAGAACAAAGTGGACATACACAGGTGAGATTGTGTTTATTCAGACACCATATCTGGCAGATATATGTGTACTTTGTTAGTAGCATAGAAACATAGAATGGGTAATAGTAGAACAAAACATCTATGGACACAGAATGTTTTAGTCTGAATGGGTAATAGTAGAACAAAACATCTATGGACACAGAATGTTTTAGTCTGCATATGTCCTTGACTCTGCACACACTAGCTCGTGTGTGTGTACACACCCATACATGCTCCCCTCATCCTATAAATACTGTTATGTTAGAGGTTTTCCAGCTCAAAAGCTACCGGCAGTCTCTCCAGACTATGCACAGAGGAAAATACACATAAGCACAAACTGCATTCTACTCTGTGATGAGACATTTTGCCATTTAAGGCATCATCATCTTTATTATTAGTATCAATACTGTCATATCCTCATTTCTGTGATATATTTCATCAAACTCTGTGAGCAAGATAAAAAAAAAAAAAAACCAAAAAAAACAAAACCCAAAACTCCAGACCCAATAAGATCTGCCTGGGTAATTAAGGGATATTCCCAGAATTCTGGGATTTGAATCCAGCACACTAAAACTCAAATGGGCACTTACTCTAAATTCATATGCTCTCCTTCCCCCTAGTGTACACAGGAACATACCTACCTGTAACCTTAAAGATACCTTTCCTAGGAAACCCTACCAATAACCACCATCTATCTTTACTCCCACATCCTCCTTTCCATAGATATAGCTTTAAAAGAAAAAAGTTTCACATCACCACATTCACTATTTCTCTAAATCAGACATAAGTCCTAGGAAGCTGCCAGAGGTTTAGAAGCTAAGCCAGCCATGCACAGCTCCGGTGCTGCTGACATTACCAGATGGCATTAATTTAATTCCACTCAGTTATGCTTTTAAATTTGATTTGAAAAATGTGTCATAAAATACCATTGAGAAGTGCAGTGCAGCATTTTGAAAGAGTCTGTGATGTTCCCTGCATGGAGAAAGTGGTGGGGAAGGGAATATAATTGCCACAGCTAAGTACTGGGGGGCATGTTGGGAGAGGCTCCTTTAGAGAGTGGGTGGAGTGAATCAAGAATCATAAACAAACATTATATCCACTAAATATTTTCATGGTGTAGCAGATCCAGGGAACCCTGATTTAGTGCTTCAAGGCTAAGGGTTGATGGAGAAGGAAAAGATACATGAGAAGCTTTCCAGATCAGTGGGCATACCCAGAAATACAAAAGAGCCCAAAGCACAAATTTCCACAAGAGAAATCTCAAGAACCATTTAGACTTAGGTTAACTGTGTAAAAATGTAGAACACTAGCAATGAAGAAGTAGGGGTTTGTCCCTGACCCACTGTTACTCAAGAAAGTTCAATACCTTTTGAGGACAGGGTGAGCTTTAACTGGTGCACGTTCCATCAACAGGTCACTTCATTGCAGGTGTTAGATTCTATTTTCATTCTCCACTTTTTGAAACAGAACAACTTTTCCCATCTCCACAGCCAGCCCATTTGTTCAGACCTGTGCTAGGCATCCTCAAAAGCACCTGCGCATGGTGCTGGCTTGTGATTTGTGGTAGCTGGCATATACGCCTAGAAATTCATATCTGGTAACAAAGGAGCAGATGGTCACATGGAAATAACTGCATTGGAAATATATTCTCCTATCCAAAAATTTGGTTTCTTTTTTCTCGGTCCCAAATCTGAAAGTTATTCTAAAGAGGTAAAGTTATTAGTGGACAACTCTTAAGGAAAAAATAAAAGTGTGAATCAAAGTTTTATGTTAATAATTATTATTGTTTTTCAATATTATTATGAAATTGTCATAATTTCATACCAAGAAAACAAAACTGAGGAGTTGCGCTTTCCTTAAACACAACATGTCAAAATTTCTGCAAATTGCTTTAAGAAAATTTTAGAAATGGATTTTTCTGAGGATTTATACAATCCTCAAAGACGCTTCTCTCTGTCTAGCGATGAGCCTCATACCCTGTTGGCAGTAAACCAGTGTGAAGGGTGCCCTGAACAGCCTCTCCCATTGACTCACCATGATGATCTCCCCCTCCAAGAGATGGGTCTGATCCAGTGACAGCCTTGTGAGGAGCTGGCTCAGGGGAGTGAGTTTCTCTCCTTAGGTGATTCAGTTTTCTCTGCTTCCTCTTGTGATCTTTTATGTTCGAGGGGATGAGCCTTTTATCACACTAACACTGATCAGTGCCAAAAAGGGTGCTAATGAATTTATCTGGACAGATCCGCCATGGATCCTTAAGTCACTCTTAGAAGATAGAATGCAATTGCCTTCACTCTTTTAATTTAATCCTGAACCACTCCTGCAAAGTACCTACATGAGGGGCTCAAAGGTCTCGTTTTCTAAAGAACTACCTTTTTGTATCTCTCCTTTCTCTTCTTTCCCCACTTCTCTCTTTCTCTCCTCTCCATTATAATTTTCTCTTTGACCATCGCTGTCATTTCTATTGTCGAAACCTGGTAGGGCAGAGAATCGAATGGAAGGCTACGTGCCTCACCCCTTACTGGAGAGGCAGATGTGAGTGCTGAAAGACTCTCATCCTGGCAAGCACCCAAGCGCTCTGTGACAGCCTTTAAGCACCTGAAGCACACCCTAGGAATACTGAGCAATCCACAGCTGTACAGTCCTGGGTACCAGCTAACACCAAGCAACGGCACACGCCTGGAATACCGAGTAATTCACTCCTTATGCTGGAATATTGAATGACCCGTGGCCGCCAACGCTCGCTGAATACCAAGTGGATCTGCACCTTTGCAATGGCAACTGCGTCTGAAGGGAAATGTTGTGACTTGGCTCAAAAACAATCCTCCTGCAGAAAAAAAAATAGGATTTGAAAAGATAGAGTCATCCTGAAGCTGTGGAGTTGGATCCTGAGCTAGGATTTTCCAGAGAAGGTATAGAATATAAAATGCCCAAATATTACCAACCCATGTAGTGGGAGCTGAGCACTGAATTCAGTTCTTCAGGCACGAATTTTCAGGCAGTTTTTAAAAATTCAGACTAAGATTGAACACGGTCTCTAGTGAGCAGAGAAGTGCATTGCTATTCCTTACAGATCCTGGTGTCAGCAGCACAACGACAAGGGCCATTTCTGCACTGGGAGACACCAGGTCAGAAAGGCTGGAGAACTTCACCTGTGAACTTTAATTGACCTTCTCCTGAAGCCAGAAGGCTTCCTAGTTTTTCTTTTCCTTGCATACCTTAGACAGGAGGTACACAAAATAAAGGTTATTTGGAAACTCATTTTTCCCCTCCAGGGTATTAACACAAGCTTTACAAAGGCTTATAATCCCTTTAGACAACAGCAGCAAGAGCAGCAGCAACTACAAAGCCCTAAGCTTGGAACTCAATCCCCCAGTGACCGGCTGAACCCTCTGCTGAAGTTGCAAACGAAAAGAGAAAGGTGTGAAGATATTTACATCAAACACATGGAACAAGAGGGGATTTTAATCAAACTTTACTTTTTTATCTGTTCTTTCTTCTCCTGGAATCTGCTTTTTCTTTATCCTGATGAAATTCACTGCTTGCTTTTTTGCTTTTTTTTTTTTCCCTGTGAAAAAGGAGGATTTAAAAAAAAATAATCACAATCTCCCCTGAAAACTCTGAGTATTAAAACTCCAGGGCAATGCATCTCCAAAATCTATAAGACTGTAAGAAGATAAGAGACAAAAACCCACAGAAATGTTTCCTCTCTGTGTCTTTGGAAGTTGCAGACGCATGTATAATACCCCTAAGCCGGGGTAATCTTCTTGCCTCCTCCTGCCTTTCCTGATGCATGCGGGTGTACTTAGCATTAATATTCCTCACACTACAGCAAATGAACACCCAGGAGGCAGCTGACTCAATCAGTGCTTGTTTTACTTACTGTGTATCACTGAGAAAAGACCATAAACTAGAGCACGACAGATCTGTAATGCTCATTTCAATATGCTTCCCCTGTTTGTTCCAGCCTCGATGAACTTTCATATTCAGCCAAAATAAAATAAAAAAAAATAATTAAGAAATATATTATAACAAACGCATTAGCAATGTGTGGTAAATTACCATTGGAGTTTCCAGTTCCTCATGGTAGGAGCATTTGTGAATAAACACATTTGTTTACTTCATTTTTCCTGCTGCCTTCTCCAGCATATGATTATTCACTCAACGATGTCACGACTCCCAAGTCTGATGTCATGGCTGTTTCCACAGCAACTGAATTGAATCAAAGACAGACTGGAAGCCAGGTAGGCTGGAGTTAAAATAATTTGGAGAAAGCGTTTGTCCATTCTTCCCCATAAAATTGATGGGCTCCTGCCACTGCTGTTTGGAGATTGGAATTTGTTTTAATTACGATGGCACAATCACAAAATGCAAAGGAGCTAGCTGTTATTTTTGGAACAGATACAGCTGCAGGGTAATTGAGAGGAAAAAAAAAAAAGTCTTACAGACCATACAGATGAGCTTATTTCACGTGTTGAGAAACACATACCCAATTGGATGGGATAGGAGGCATAGCCGTTATTTCCCTGATCAATTCCTGCTATTGCTGATGAAGATATACTAGTGTAGTTGGCACGTTTGAGGATAAGAATGCATTGGATGGATCTGTAATGACTATAGTGAGAATGTACACATCTACCCTAAAAGTAGCCCCCTCCACTGTACATACTGAAGTGAGGAGTGATGAATCCTGTCTCTCCAGTTTCCTAATAACAAATCCTGCCTTTCTATCAGTTCCTCACATCTCTACTTGCCCTAAACCTCAGTTTAACCCATCCTACCATTGGTCACTGTATTGACTTGATGATGAGCCTCCCAGAGAGGCTGTAATTGAATTTGCAGCAGAAGAAATAGATCTGAAGAGACAGAAGGGATGATTATGCTGGGACAGTGGAAAAAGTTTCAGGAAACAAGCTTTCTCCTGGGAATATGGTGCCATGAAACTTGCTTTGATTCAGGGGAAACTAAAGATAGGCTGAGGATCATGAAACAAGCCATAGATTAAGAGCAGAAAATGTTGTGTTAATTTAGAGAGGAGTTTTAAACAGAGACACCAGGTTATTTTAGTTAGGGACATGTTTCCAGTGAATTTCCTAACAGAAACATGGAAGCATTTTGAAGGGATGGTGGTAAGTGAATCAGAAACTGGGTATGTGAGGGGGTGAATAAGACAGTCTGGGTGTCCACTGATTTAATATATATATGCATGAATATATACACATATATGGTTAAAAGATCAATCAACACAACTAGAATGATCAGAGTATTGTTAACACTGAGGTTCATCTTTGCTTGGGCTCCTGGTAGGAAGGGACACAAGTAGCCAGCAGTTTCATAGTCAGTGAGAATTTAGTCAGCCCAAGTGCCATCCAATGGGCTTTGCTTGACTCACAGGCAGTAGGAGGAAAGTTAATTCAGCTGCAGTTGGAAGGCGTGCTTTTCATGCTCTAGTGGCTCTCTGTTTATTGCATTCATTAGCTTCAAAGCCAAGATCAGCCTGTGGGATCCCTGCCTTGTGACCTGGATGCGTCTTTGCCTGTCCGCTTTGTGCATTGTTTTCTAACAGCCTGTTATTATAGCAAGGGCTGGGTGGCAGAAGCCCTCACAGCACCAAGCTATAATCCGAAGACCATAAATGTTCTTTATGTCTGATAAACAAACTGTTTTAACCTGTTTTTTACCTGTTTTGTGTTTTAATGGAGTCAGCCTCACAAACAGTGAAGGACTGAGCTGTCTCAGCAATATGTAACATGTCTGATTCAGAGGCATTTGTGTCTTGATATGGGGCACATCATTCAAAGGTTTTCTGCTTTCAGACATTTGGGTCACATTGGTCTCTTACCTATAAGAAAAGCAATTGCATTCTGGGGGCATTAAAACAAGCTATGTTCTTCTAACTCTGGTTTATTGGTTTATTTTCCTTCAGGTTTTGTTTACTCAAACCCTTGCTCAGAGCATTTGAATTATAATGCCAATAACCCAGGTAGCTACCTATCCCATCCTTCCTTCAAGAATATCTCTTATTTTTCTTTCTAGGAATTAGAAGTGGTTCACAAAGACCTGGAAGGACAAATAGTTGATGATGACACAATGCATGAGTGGCACGAAGCAAACAATTTGCCCTCCAGCATTCACCAGCGTTCTAGCGTTCTGAACTGGGCAGAGGTCTAGCATACCTCCACGCTGAAGAGCTGCTTAAATGCAATGTTTGGAAGGTCAACACCACCTCATTGCTATGCTCTCTGAATCTTTAACAAAAGAAAGAAAAAAGAGGTTGCTCTGTAGGATTGTAAGCTCTAAAGATTGTACACCAACAGGTCGCAGTGAGCTTCTCTTCTAGTTTCAGGCCCCATTTTAATGTAATCTATGGCCATATGAAATGGTGGAATCTTTTTCCCACCTATGAATTTACGTTTATAATGCAAATATCTGTCTTCCCTCCTATACAAAACAGGTGGAGTTTTACTCACTTGCTGTTTGATCCAAAATATGAGATGCCCTGCTCAGCCACAACTGGATGAGGTGGCCACAATGCAAGCCCAGTCCCAGCTCTTCTTGGCCCATACAGTGGTGCTTTCTCACAGGTCAAAGACTCAGTGATGTCCTTTACTGGAGAATGCTTGAATTATTAACAGGAAAGGATTGGAGGGCATGAGTTTACCTGCAAGGAAAGGCTTATACCAGGAGTATATAATTCATTCCTGTGCTCAAAGTTTTCCCATCATCCCTCCTCTACCCCATTCCCCCAGCACCTCTGCTGTAGTACTTGCTTGTAGGAGACAGCTCTTAGCTACTTACTGACACTTCAGTGACTTTCTCAAGAGATTGACTAGTTACCCTGGATTTGCCAGATGACATCCCTTAAGCTGTGCCACAGCACCTGATGATGCTGAGTGTCTGTTTGCTGTTTCAAAGAAAGCCAGCAAACCCACCCGACAGCCTTAAGTCCCAACGAGGGATTTGTTGCACCCTTTTCCGCACTCTGTTGCAAAGGCTGGGAAAGAAGTCTAACTCCTCCAGCCAGACTGGATGTTTCATGGCACACAGAGGAGGTAGCCCTGCTAATTTAAAGGCCTACAGTAAGCGTGCTCTTGGCCTCCTTAAAATAGTATGTTTTTTCTGTGTCAGTATCTCTTGTGCCTCCATCCCCCACAACATTTTCTGATTATATCCTTGAAGGGTTACCTGCACATCAGGTTTTCGAGAATGGCTGCTGAGTCCTGAGCTCAGAGAGACTGGAAATAGTAGGAAGGAAAAGAGAAGGTTCATCAGCAAAATCTGAGAGGTGGGGAAAAAAAAAGGAAGATGAAAGAATACATCTATCCCAACCTTCTCCCCTCAATAGCAAAGCTCTTGTCTTATTCCCTAATGGAGTATATTTGCTAGTATTGTGAGAAGTGCTTGGGAGCCACTGGCTCAGAAGGAAAAGCAAGGAACATTATCACTACCTGTTCTGTGATGAAATGAGGTAGAGGAACTGCAACATAACCCTCAGGACCTAGTAGCATGCTGTCAGCAATATGATGATTGCTGCTTGGACTAGCAGTAGAGGTGATGTTCACATGCTACCGTTCCCCTCATCACTCTTGCCCTTAGAAACTTGGGGAAAACTTTAAGGCATGAGATTGGTAGCCCTAAACGCAGGTACATGGCCTGCATTCCAGCCCAGCCTGGGGCCACCAGTCCTTGCTCCAGAGATGCTGGTCTGCTCTAGCAGCTCCCATGGCTGGGCTGATCTCTTGCGGGGGTGGTAGGATGGGTCCCAGGCTCTGACACTCTGTCCTGCCAGCTCCCCAGCCTCCAGGGAGCCCCCAGTTCTCTTTACACCCTGGTACCCTCTTTCAAGGTCAGGAGTGCATGTTAGATCAACCAACTCAAATCATAGACCTCTTGGAACAGAGACTCTTTCCCTTGTTGCGTATATACTGCACTCATACTTTAGATCATCTTGGCTTCCTAAAGTATTACTAAATAATGCTGAAAGAAATTTCCTACCGTACTTTCAATGCCAAAATTTGTCTGCTTTGGGGATCAGATACCATTTTTTTTCCTCTGAATGTAAGCTGTTTACCTCACAATCCATAATGGATCATACAAAAATGTACTGGGTTGGTTTGTTTGGTGTTTTTTTTTCCTTCGAGGCATCTAGCTAATGGATGAAGTAATTTAGTGAGGCTATTGTATTTCATTCAATAGCCTATATGTAGATTTGTTGTGAAGGATAAAATGTTCCCTCTTCAAACACTAACAACAGGAGTGCAGTCTGCCACTGACCTTGTACATCATTGCTGTGCTGTGTGCAAGTAACAGTGTGGGCCCAGACTATAGACATCACTAACACAGAAATGTTTAGTTTGAATAGCAGGCACACGTCTTCCACAGTGCATGTGTCACTAATCGCCTGTATGAGGTAGCAATTATTCACAGTTCTTTAAGGCTTGAATGAATACCTCTGATTTCTAACTGTCCTGAAAACCAGTTGTTTGTAACTCCCCATGCGTGAACCTTTGAGTTTTAAATATATTAAAACCAGAAGCTTCTACTACTCTTTGTGTATGTGTATACGTCCTTTCAACAACTGTATTGTAATGTACATGGGCTGCCTTCTCTCCCACTAGAAATAATTGCATTCCTAAAGAGTAAAAATCAGCATTCGTGCAGGCTTTTAAATCCAGTGTTTCCTAATTATGAGTGAAGCAAGGTCTGTTGATAACCTGCAAAATATTTTCATAACTTATAAGGTGCAAAAAGATTAGCTGAACTTATGATGGTATTATTCTACACTGTCAGTGTATTAATAGAGAGCGCTAATGGAACTGTTCTCCAATGTCAGTGGGATGGGATCCATCTCATTTCATTAACCACTTGAGAGTTAGATACCTTGTCTAGGCTGGTTGTTCAGGATCTTTCTAAAGTCTGTGCTCAGAGTTATATATCTCACAGAATGATTATTCTCATACCAGCTCTGGTATCCAAATAGATGGGATGTATAATCTGCCTTCTACAGATGTCAATCATCCTCTGGATGCAGCTTCAGGGGATGATGAGACTGAATTCCTAAATTTTAGTTGGCTAAATGTAGCTCAGAAGCTACACTGCAAGTAATTAACAAATTAATGAATGTGTCAGTGGACTGGGGCTAAATGAGGCATGTCCTTAGTACTCAGCAGAACACGGATGTTTCCTGAGGAGACATCAGTTCTTCTTGTCCTTGCACATTTCCCATAAAAGCTAGATCCCTCAGAAAGGAACTGCCTGACATGTTCACTCTATTTTGGCTTCAATGCAAACAAGAGAAGGTTCTACCCAATGCAAACACAGATGGAAAGCACCAGGAACGATACTGTGACTACATTATTGCAGATTTCCATACAATCAGAGCTTCATTTTCATTCTAATGTTCCCTTAAATGCTCTCTCGTGAGATTCCTTTCAGGCCAGTGGAGAGTACTAGCTCAGATGAAAATGTACAGGTACCACAGTAATTCTGTGCCCTGTGGCTCTTCCTGGACCTTAGATAATGACTAACCACAAGCTGTTAATTACAGCAGTGGAGCCCTGCTGCTTTTCACATACTTGTATTTGCAGAGATGAATAAAATCACAGTCCTATAAAGCTGTTCGCTGTCTAAGTTCAGACATCTGGCTTGGGTGTCAGAGATAACTGGCTGGAACCTCTAAAGCTCCATGTAAAATTAGGAGAAAAATACTTGAAAAAAATGGTAATTCATGCCAAGATTCTAACTTATCTGTTCCAAATCTGGAAGAGCTAAGCTTCTTTGATGGCTACAGAAGGAGCCTAGGAATATGACCCACTAAACTTGGATGTCCAAGATGTCTCACATAAGTCAGTGAGAATGAAAGATGATGCATTAAGACTTTATTAATATCTGACAGGCTTTTGAACATGGCATATAGTAGTTATAAGTGAAGACATGAGGGTGGGATAGGTGCCAGCCTGTCTGACTCTGAGCCTGTTCCAGAACATCTCAGCTCATGGCTGTCCTACAGCTGCCTCTCAACAGACCTATTTCTCTGTTAATTGACAGACACAACCCCAGAAGCATTAAAAGTTTGCATCCCTGTTCTGCAATTTAATTTGTATAAATTTTCTCAAAACAGTTTCCTTTTTGTCGTTGCCAAACTAAAGTTCTTTCTTCCACATACTACATCCTCCTCCTCTTGTCCCCACATCTCCCTGAGCAACAAAAGTCTACCAGGCCTCACAGGAGAGATTTTCTTCCAGATCTGTTCATATTTTCAATCTCTGCACTAAAAATCTTTCTCTCGGGTAGAGTGTCTTCTTAGTCCCATGCTGGAAGCCTGCAACCTTCGGCAAACCGTGTCCAGCCAAAGACATCCACCAGACTTCCCCCCAAATGCAATTTTTGGTGGAGTTTTGGGTACTTTCTTTCTATCCTCAGCAGATGGGGCTTGTGACTTCAGGCCTCAGAGGTCTAAAACATTTCCTAAATAACCCTCTCTGAGGACGTAGCCCTTTCCTCGAGCAAGGATGGATGACTGCTGCTGTCTTACATCACCCTGGTGGGGTAATGCTGTTCTCCTTTATAGCTGCTGAGGATCAGGATATTGCGCTGGCTTTTATTAGTTGTCTTATGTGGGTTTTGTTTTGTGTGGAGCAGGAATGAGCCTGAGGAGGGGCGTAGTTGGGAAAGCATCCAGGAAAACCTCAGTAAGTGTGTTTAGAGGGATGGTATTCCCACAAGGAGCTCTATTTGACCGGTGGAAAACATCTTCTTCATTGATAGCAGCTAATGCAAAGCACACTGCCTGCAGCTTTTTATTTTAATGTAGACATCTGAAAGTGACTGTATGATGGAAGGAGAAAGGGAAAGGTTATGCGTCTTCGCAGGCCCAAAATGGCAGTATAATGAATATAAAAGCTATCCTCTCCTCCTCTAATATATTCACTCACCATTCCACCCTCTTTTCTAGTGACTGTAAACAACATTTGTCATCAGCAATGGGCTACTTTTCATTATAAAACTGATCTGGAAACTACATTTTTATTTCACGTACATCAGCAGCGACGGGAGAAGAAACATGCAAGGGGAAAATATATGTCGCTAGCAGGAGAAGGACCTGGGACAAGAGTTGCCTGTGCGATTCTAGGGATCATTCATAAGTCTGGCCTCCAAGACAGAAGATGGTCTAATGCCTCATTAAATCCCACTGAGCCAACGATGATGTATCATACCCTTTCAATCTTCAACTAAGTAATGCAGTAAAAAAACCCTAATTTGCACATGTTTAATGCATTCATTAAGCTATTAGTCTTTCAACAAGAGATTTAATAGCAAATTAACACTTTTTATGAAAGAAAAAACAACAACAAAACTCCCCACTTAGTAGAATTACTTTTGTGTCAGAGCACAATACAGGGTAATGGGCAATTAAGGGTTTCAGAGAGGAGGATGGGAAGACTGGTTTATTTTGTGTTTGGTTTATAATTATCTGGTGCTTGGTGCTTAGAATTAAATGAATAGGATCCCCTTATTGGGTAAGACACTGACTTGGGCATAAAGCACAGGGGTTAATAAAATGAAGATGATGGTAAGAGCTAAAAGAATTCAGTGGTGCATATCTGGAAAATTCTCCTAATATGTCTTTCAAAGCTCAAGTCAGATTTTCTTGTGGTCAGACACTGCAGGTTGTGTTTATGGTGCCTTGGTATTATTGCAGGTCTTGCTGGAGTGTGTAGTACTTTTGACTCAAGCTAACGGGGCAAACTCCTTCAAAGCCAAGATTTTTTTTCTGCACTTGCTCATCAGACCATTTAAAACTCAACAAAATTACAGTCTTTATTTTACAACTGACTTAAAGTTGCACAAACACCTAAATGCTTTGCACAATAAAGATGGATCGTTTATTTAGGTGCAAAGCCTGATTTTCAGTCTGCACTCAGTTTGGCAGAGATGTGCCAGTGCAGGTGGCTGGTACAAGGGCTATTTTGTAACTTTAAGTTTGTGTAAGTCTCTGGAAAAAAAAAAAAAAAGTCTTAATGAGAACACTGAATTCCAAGGGAGACTTTGGGGAGAGAGAAAGAATTGTGAAATCAAACTGTGTTCTGAACTTACTGAAAATAAATACAATGCAATATTTGGAAAGGAAAGAAAGAAGTGGAGCTGTGTTTGTTTGCTTGTTGATTTTTAAATGCCATTTCTAAGTTTTCTATTTCTTTGAAAAGACAATTGGCACAATATTGAATACCAAAGCCACAGAATTCTTGGACTTCCTTTTTTTTTTTTTATTTTCACACAAACTTTAGAAAAAATCATGGGTTTTTTTCTATCAGAAAAATTCTTTAAGGGATCCTACACTGAGCTTTGATTTTCAGCTGGAGAGAGGCAAAGATAGGGAGAATAGTCTAAAATCAATTTCTGAAAGGTCTGAGGAATCATAAATACAGTTTGAATCAATATCCTGTGTGTGAGAGTTTGTGTGTGCATCTTCCTTCACACACACCTATTCAAACAACTGCTTTCCCATAATAGAAACCTTAGGGGTAATAAACTGGCTTTCCAAAGTGGAATATTAGCGTGAGGCAATGGATTCATTACATCTGCTTTTCCAAGGCTTTTCTCCCCATAGAGGGTGGTCTTCTCCCACTGATACTGATTTGATGTAGTTGTGAGTGCATTGGCATTCAGGACAGGAAAATACTCCTTAGAAAAGCACTTTTCTGCAAACTTTTTGAATTTTAAGAATGAGTCTAAAATTAAACAGGTGCTTAAGTCTTGTCACAGGTAAGAAATGCAACCACATCTAAAAGTCCTTGAATCTCTGTAGGTGAGGCCAAGTTTGCTCCTTGTATCACCACGGACTCAAAATGGTTTTCCTGCATAAAACTTCAGTAGGATCCTTAGGGCCTGAGGCTGAACGTGTTTGCATCCCAGTGCATTGTGTTCTGAATGCTGCTGTTCCAATATTTACCCAAGGTAATGGATAGTAGTAATAAGACTTTGCAGTTCAGGAAGGTGTGGTTAGAATTAACAAACTGCATGTGTAGCTTGGCTGGGAGAGCTCCTGGCAGCTGCTGGTAGAAGATACCATAGGTTATTCACAGATGTTTCAAAGTCGGAGATTCTGGGCTGCTTTTTGGTAATAAAGCAGAAGAAATGTATCTCAACAAAGGAGGTTCTTGGGTCCTGGAATGCAGTTTGGCTGTTACGGATATGTATTAGTTCCAGAGGGTCTGTTGCTGTAAAATGTGACAGCTGCTTAGTTGTGCTGCTGGAACATCACAGAGACTTTGGTCATCTCCATGCTGGAAGCCCCTAAACTCTTGGTACCGGGGCAGCAGAGGTAATGGATACCTTCAGTGTTATCCTTAGTGTGGGCTTGTGCAGCAAATACTGTCAGCTTCTTCATAGAATCACCAGGTTGGAAGAGACCCACCGGATCACTGAGTCCAACCATTCCTATCAAACATTAAACCATGCCCCTCAGCACCTCATCCACCCATCCCTTAAACACCTCCAGAGAAGGTGACTCAACCCCCTCCCTGGGCAGCCTCTGCCAGTGCCCAATGACCCTTTCTGTGAAACATTTTTTTCCTAATCTTCAGCCTGATCCTCCCCTGGTGGAGCTTGAGGCCATTCCCTCTTGTCCTGTCCTCTATCACTTGGGAGAAGAGCCCAGCTCCCTCCTCTCCACAACCTCCTTTCAGGTAGTTGGAGAGAGCAATGAGGTCTCCCCTCAGCCTCCTCTTCTCCAGGCTGAACACCCCCAGCTCTCTCAGCCGCTCCTCATAAGGTCTGTTCTCCAGCCCCTTCACCAGCTTTGTTGCTCTTCTCTGGACTCGCTCCAGAGCCTCAACATCCTTCTTGTGGTGAGGGGCCCAGAGCTGAACACAGGATTCGAGGTGCGATCTCACCAGTGCCGAGTACAGGGGGAGAATAACCTCCCTGGACCTGCTGGTCACGTCGTTTCTGATCCAAGCCAAGAAGCCATTGGCCTTCTTGGCCACCTGGGCCACTGCTGGCTCATGTTCAGTCGCTGTCAACCAACACCCCCAGGTCCTTCTCCTCCAGGCAGCTTTCCAGCCAGGCTTCTCCTAGTCTGTAGCTGCCCAGGGTTGTTGTGCCCCAAGTACAGGACCCGGCATTTGGCCTTAGTTAAACCTCATGCCATTCTTTCACATCCAGGGAGCCAAATACTGTTTTCCCATTAGTCCCTTTCCCCAAGTTCCCCCGTGGAACCATTTTAATGCAGCGAAGTGGGGAGGGACTCAGCCACCTGTGACCAATGCTATGGAAGGAGGGCTGTAAGCAGTAGAGTCAGTGATGTGACATGCAGCCTCGTTGTTCCCTGGTTCACAAGCTGCCCAGGCTACAGTCCTCTGTCAGCAAGATGCATCTGAATTTTATCATGTCAAGTGTTTCTCTTCAAGCAGCTTGGTGTGTGGGCTGCAGCCTGCTCTCTAAAAGCTTCTGAAATATTTGTAGCTGCTCTGCTTGTTCTGATTTTGCTGGAATAAAAATAATTACTCAAAGGACAGGGAAAAAAAATACGTATGTGTACATATGTGTGAGTGTATTCAGAAAAGAGAAAAAAATGAAGTATGTCATAAGACTGTACTACATTTTAAAAGAATATTGTGAGGGAGACAGCTTTGTTCTTGCTGCACAGAGAAGGTCCTTAACTAGCAAAGTATCAAAAGAGCAACTTTTCCAGTTTTCAAGATCCTGGTGAAACTGCACCAGGATCACAGCTCTGCCCTGGAATTTCTTTACACTCTTACATATTCTGGCATACGATGGTAAAGCAATTAGCATCCTGACAGTTTATAAGGGAGTAGTATATAATTGGAGGGCTGATCAGATCCTGCTAAGCATATTGATGATATAACGGTAAATAATTTTTCTACCTGATCTTCAAGATTTTGGGATTAATTTCACATACACAGAAAAATATTCACAGAGAATTTGTGACTTTTACTTACCTGGCTGTAATGGCTGATAAGGCAGATGTGAAAATTTCCCTACTTGCCTTGGTGCTACGACTGAAAATATTTTAAACCATTCCAACCTCAAATCAAAGAAATTTAATCTCTGAACACTTTGAGCTGAGTTAAAGAGTGAAATTTGCCTAATGTAAGACCTCAAAACCAAGCTCAGTTGGGACTGAAATGAGGTTTCAGCTTTTGCAACGGGTCATATCACAGGAGTTAAATTCTCCCAGTCTTGGGCAAACCTACCTATCACTTGGCCTCTGGAGATCAGCAGCAAAAATGATTGCACACACGCATCTATGAAATCTGTCTACCTGTTATCCCTCCCCCTTTGAAGCACAGCAAAAATCTGGGGCTAGCACAGCCAGGCTGTTGTAATTGAATTTCCTTTCCTTGTGTGTTATATTTTATCAGCCTGGGCTCTTTCGGCTTGCAGTGATGACTTGGAGGTATTTGCATTGCACAGAGCTGCTGAGGAAAGTGGTTGAAAAATGGTTTGAAAATGCTGATAAATAGTTCTAAATGAAAGCAATTTTAGCAAGAGAGCCTGGAGGCCACCTTAGTCTCCTTTTTGGTGACTATAACACTCCAGAGAGAGAGCTTCCAGCAGCCACAGGCACAGAGAGTCAGAGCTGTGTCGCAGAGCACCTGAGGCAGCAAGAACTAAAGATGGTTTTTCTCTACCTTACTATTACTGGAGTCCAGCTGGATCAACTTAGTGTCCAGATTAAAGCCCCAAAGCTCCTTTTCACACTTATTCATGGCTTGCTTTGCCCCTGTGAATGGGAAGCAGGCGAAGGACACTTGGGCTAACAGACCTGGAAGATGCAGCCTTTGCCCTTTACACTCATCCAACAGTTGGATTGAAGGTAAGGACAGCAGCAGTTCCTCACAGGTGTACTTGAATGCTAGGGATAAAACAAACATCCTAAAGGCCAGGTGAACTCTAGGCGTGCACAAGTCTTAACTCGGTCTAAAGTCTCACACTGTTCTTTTTGAGATAGAGCAAGGTACTTGTGGGAGTTGCAGCTAAAGCACCACAGTGTCAACTGCTCACTGGTGGATGGAAACAAAGCTTCTTTCCAGGTTGTTGTTTGTTCACATTAAGATTAAGACTAATTTTGAAGCTCTTTTGAGATGTATTTAGTACAAGAATAAAGGGCTAAGGGAGGTTTAAGCTTGCATTTATGGAAATAAGAAATGGAAACATGAAGATGAAAGTACTTTTTCTTCTTTTTTTTCTTTCCTATCTCCAAGCATAGATGGAAATAGCTTACTGCAGCCCCTTGTACTTAAGGATCCATTTGTGCTGCTGCCTCAGCTCCTCCTGTGGAAGGCAGAGAGCTGAAAGAGTGATTTAGACATTGTTAACACAAACGAGAGGAGACAGGCCAGTACTTAGCACGACAGGATCCTCAGAAAGTTTAGACAGGGAGAAGCTGTTTCTTTTCTCTCTGTCGTTTCCCCTTTGCAGCCTGCAGATGAGAATTTCATAGTGGAATAATTCAAGGAGAAGGAACCCCTAGGTAATTCAGCTCCAGTCATCTGGCAGTCCTTAAAGCACCCAGTCTTCATGCAACAGCTGTGTATATGCTAGCAGATGCTGTGTGTTAGGACACACAATAGAAAGAGGATTATACAGAATGAGTGACAACACATATTCTAGATATCCAGTGTAAGCATTCAACGCAAAAATAGAGAGGGGCTGAATGGTAGTGTTTTCGCTCCTTTCAATCTGTGTACTAAAATACTTTATCCAAAATGAATGGGTTAGATGAGAGCTACTGGAGGGTCAAGTTAAATAGATTATCTGGGCAGTGAGCTAACTGGCTACTGAATGGTCTGAGTTAAAAACAGATTTGAAGTATAAAAGTGAATGGGAGTTGAGATCCATGAGGTCCGAGTTAAAATCTAGTGTGGATCTCAGATTTTCCCTGACTGCTAACCACAGTTAAATCTGGTTTTCAGATGTGCATTTCAGCTTATGAGTAAGAGGCAAGAAAAGGTCTTACTGACTCAAGTGAAAGTCATATTTCTGCAGAACACTAGGGAGGGAAAAAAAAAAGTCACTCTTTGTTCTGGATGCTACAACTGTATTTTGGGTAAGGTTACATATTTCATGGGCAAAAGTATTTCTACTCACTTCACATTATAGGAGTGAATCTGAATTCAATATTCAAAAATATCTTTTTCAGACAAACTTGGCCTGTGTCACAGTGTCCATCCTTTGGATACACTGGAGAAATCCAACCCTATTCCACTACCTAGGCAGCACATGGACTTCTAATTTGAGTAAATAGTGGGTTTTTTGTCATTTTTCTCCCTGGAAGTTCTGAGGAATAAGATCATTCTCCTGACTCTAGAAATAACTCTATTAATATCTCTGAATGTAACAAGCTACATTAACACAAGGGAAATGGCTGGAGATTCTAGGATAAGAGAGTATCTAGTGTGTAATTCTCTATATTAAAACCATCAGACAACTAGGTTGATTCAGAAAGTCAAAAGGATAAGTGTTCCGTTGCAACAGAAAAATCAAAGATTTCCAGAAAACCACTTGGGTTATGAATAGACCTATAAAGACAAGGACTGATCAACAATGAGAACAACATCTCAGATGAGCCATGGGGATAAAGCAAAAATTGCAAAATGTCATAGTTTTAATTTCCTCTCAAAGGAAATTCTTTGCAAAGGAAATTAAACAAACATTAGGAATTCCTTACCCGAAAAAATAAGGGATCTATAACAAGAGAAGAAATTCTGACACCATGCAGGAAGAATGGCACAAAGTTTAAAAGTAATCTGTGTCTGTCTTCAAACTAAAATGAATGATTGTCTTCCAGTTTCAGTTAGGATGTTGATAATGACCATGGCATGCAGGCAGGACATGAATGGGAACAGTATAAGGGCATTTAAATTACTATAGCTGAGGTAGAAGTAAAATTCAAACTGCTTGATATGATGATAAGGAGAGGAACAAGTTGCTCTCATTTCTGATATCTGAAAGAGCTGTTTTATGCAATGTTGGTTCAGTAGCAGGTTGATATTATATGATGGAATAGTAAGCACATGTATTTTGGAAAAAAAAACTTGTCAAGGCTTTTGTAAATCTTTTAATGTGAACTCTGTAGTGTGGAAAACAACATTGAATGGCAGAAATGAATGGTATAAGATGGATCATAACATATTTTTTAAAAAAAGACCATGAAAGAATAATGTGGTATCTTGCTTTGAGAAGTTAACTAATTTCTATCTGTTTGATGCAATTTTGACCTGTATCCAAGTGAGCTATAAACATTTGAAACATCCACTAGGAGAAATACTCATTAAGGCAGAGGTAGCAAAAATGAAGTTAAATCTGATCAGAAGGAGAACTTCTCCAAGAAAGGATGTATTTCAGTAGGGGTCGTTAGTAGTAAAGTTCTTCAAGGACCAGTCCTATCTGGTCCAACTTAACATATTCATTAGATGGAAATTAGTGCAAAATACAAGTGATGAATGATGTTAGAGAAAGCTGGTATAAACCAGGTGGAATTTGCTTGTCTGCTGCTCATCAGCACTGTGGAACAAGTGAACTGATATATCTGTGTAGGAAAAACAATATTTATGAGTTTGAGAAACACCTGGATATGTTAGACAACCTTAAAAGAGTCCACTGAGGTATCAGTATGTGATGGAACCGTGGAAAAGGCAAATTCTAGGATGCCTTAGGCAACGCGTGTCTAATAAAGCAAGAGAATTGGAAATATTTTTGTATAAGAGCCTTGTACACGTTCTTCTGTAGTGCTGCGAACAATTCTAAACATCTGTGTCTAATATAGACTGATTCATATGCCAGCAGGTTCAGAGAAGGACTGATGGGATAATCAAGTGGATAGAGCATCAAAGACTTGTATTTTTAAGACCAAAAGACAATTCCTGTTGCTAAAAACAGAGTGTTGAGTAGTACATGAAGAAGATGAACATAAGTATTCAAAATGCCAGAGGAGGTGATTTGTAAAGCTCAAGAGTAGCACAGACAGAAGAAGAAACGAACGTAAACCAGCCGTGGTTAAGTTCATGCTGAAAAATGTAAGCATGTTTGTCAAAGGCAGAAGAGAGAACTCTTCCTCAAAGCCTTTCAAAGGGAGAGAGAACCTGAGATCCATCCCATCTAACTAGACACTAAATGAAGGCAATTACCCAATGAATTTAGTTATACATGTCTCTTGTACAATTAATGAAAGGAGCATTCTCCAAAGTGTGACTCAGATCTTGGATGCATTGAATCAGCTTGGAGATGTTTCTCCTATTATTGACCTGTGGTCTAAGGTATCTACAAGCTCGTTCCTCAGTTAGATACTTATAGTATGATGGGTGAATCTACAAATGAAAAAGCTCAATTAATTGTTAGATGAAAAATTACTGTTTTAAGGATATTACACGGAGAGGCTACCTGCATGAGCAGGTGCATAGATTTGAAGACATCATTCTGGTTTAGACACTTCTGATACCTCAAAGTTCCTACATATTGATTTCATTTTAGAAAGTTTTAAAGCCAGTTTATTCCTGCATTTAGGGCCTAAAAATATTTCAAATGGAGGGTTAGGGCTAAGGGGTACCTTGTATGGTTTTCTTAACTCTATGCAGCCTCTGGATCCTGCACTGAATTACGACATAGTCACAGGTGTCACTGGAAATCATGGGAGGTTTAGTTTGGGAAGAGCAATGAGAAGATTTTGTCTCTGTTGGAGAATGGGCAGAATTATTGAATTCCAGTCCCTTGAAATTGAGTCTGGGTTTAATACAACAAATTTTCCTAATTTTGCCTTGATTCCTGAGCTGTTTATAGCACGGACAAAGCTGTACCAATCTTTTGGCAACAGGCAATCCTATTGCCTCTCTCCTTTACAGTGTGTAGTGGCCTCTCTAATGAGATATAATAGTGTGACTACATTAGTATGTCTTCTGACATACACCAGTTGTTATATCCTGATTTTAAAGAAATTACTTTTCATTCTCACTAGCTTAAGAAGATCAAACCTCACTGACTATGTTTTTCAAAGTGCAACATTTAAATACCCCTTTCCAGGCCTCTCGCTGATCTCTTCCTCCATTTTATAAAGTGGTACTAATTTGAAGACATTTTAAAGTATACACAAAAGAAAGCTGGAAGTGGATGTTTGAAGGCGATGAGGCCTCCAGTGAGGGTGAGGAGGAGGAAAGGGAAATTTGATAATGCTGCCCTTCCAGGGATTCTGCCATTAACTGATGCATTATTGTTCTAAGCTCATTATTTAATCTTTAGAACTGTGAAAAGGTCAAGAGAGAGGGGAAAGAGCTGAAGCTGCCTGTGGATTTTGGTCATGCAGCAATTTCCCAAGCAAGCGGGGGAAGGAAGGAGGGGAGGGGGATGGTAAGGAGGCAAGTGAAAAAGTGTTGTTTTTTCTGTTGATCCTTTTACTTACAGTATTTTCCACCCCCATTGCTCTGAAGTCAGTAAAAGGATCTGCTTGAGATGCTGAAAGCTACAGATGAGGCTTTCAGCAGATATTGTTCTTTCATTCTTGCTTTCTTTCTCTCTCTCTCCCCAATTTGCTGCTTCTTTCTCCCCACAGGTGGCTTTCACAGGCTCAACTCTGTGTTGGGGATGGAGCAGGTCACGTGGAAGAAGGCAGCCAAGAGCAGAGACCCAAAGAGAGAAATGATCACAGGGAAAATTACTGGTTGTTTCCTCACTGTTCACCTGCCTTGAGTGGTTCACTTAATTAACAATCCAAGTGTGAGCTGACAGATCTTGTGGGGAAAAATAATGCAGTGGGAGGTGATGGAAAGGAGCCTTGCTGGGAAAGTTGTTCCTGATTTATAAATACACCTGATTAATACAGAGTCGCCCATTAATGACATTGTAGTTTATAGCAATATTTCCTATTTCCAACGCTTGTTTTCATGGGGTTACACAAAGGAAGCAGAGTTTGGCTCTGGGAACTGAAATTCATCTCCCAGAACAGCTTTGTTTTCATCCATTGAACATGTAAAACCAAAACCAAAACAAAACCTGCCTGATTTCCTATGCACAAGGGAGTCAGTTAAAGGTAGATATTTTTGTCTTCAGATACAGGAATAATCTCAGTGTTATTCTTGGCCTAGAAGATGGGTCCCAGGAGCCACTGGGCTCATGTTCTTTGTGCCCCTGACACAGAAAGCCAGCACTTCGGTCCAGCTGAAAAGAGGCCTGACTCTGCCTTGATGAAATAGCACCTGATCTTTACCAGGAAATTACACTGCTAGAATGGAACCAGCAGGAAAGCAGATGAGAAACCAGCCAAACAGTTGAAACCTAGGACATCTAAACTAGAATGTGGATTATTTTCTCCTAAAATTAAAGGAGTTATAGATGGAAACATAACCCACCATCTAAATATTAATGCTTTGTAAAGTTTGGATGTAAGCTCTGTAATTTGGGCCAATGTCTAACAGGGAAAGGAATTGAGCTGAGCCAAGGGAGAAACCACATGCAATCAGGCAAAGCAGACTAATGATCTGCAGCTTTCTCCAGCATGCTCTACCCAATCTGTTTTTCTAGTTTCATGGCTGACAGGGATTTCTGGCAGTCCCTGTCTTAGGCTGCGTGAAATTTTGCCCCAGGAAAGTCCTCCTATTTGGATCAGATTCTACGTGGAGTCCCTCGTTCGTGTCTGCTTCCACATTTGCTTTGTCTGGAGCTACCGGGAGACCCTGCAGAAGTAAATGTTTATCTTCTGATTTTTCCCTACACCAGTCATCTATCTAAACCCCATTTGAAATTTTTATCCATAATATCTGTTCTCATCCAGTAACCTGCTGCTGCTTACAGCAAACAAAAAAATTGTAGTTGTCCACAGATGAGCTCAGATATGGGGTTAATATCTTGGCAGGCACAGAGTTGTGTCTTTGCCTGTCACTAAAGGTCCTCCAAAGGCTGAGGCAGGAATTACAAGTCTTGTTCTGATTGCTCTAGAAAGACCAAACCTTCATTGAAAACAGCACATGCAGGAAGATCTGAGGCATGAGACACTTTACTTTTTAATGGGTTTGTATTTTAAGCCATGTTGCAGGACATGAAGATTTGTCTTTGCAAGTCATAAACCTTCTGAAGAGATAGTGAGGAAGAAGCACAAGGGCACACATCTTCAAATACAATGATCCTTTGGGAATGAGGGACACGAGAAACATGTTTACCTGTTCACAGATCTCTCCCTTAGCAACCGCAGTCAAATTCCCTTGAACAAATAAAATGTTTCCTTTTAATTGGTTGTTGTTTCTTAAAGTGTGAAAGATAAGATGGAAAGCAAAACTAAGGGGAAAAAAGGCAAATAAATGAGCAAGTAAGACATTTTAAAAGAGAACTAATACAAAAAATCAAGGATAATGCTGCCTGCCAAAATAAGAATAATGAAGTTTAGCCTTTTGCAGAGAAATGGATGATACCTTAGGTACTCTTTATAATGTTAATATGAGACAAAGGTGAAATGTGAACCTGGTGGGTGGGGTAGTCAAGTGCAGTTCTATGATGAATTGGTGAGCAAAGAACATTAGTTGGCTACACTACTCAAAGAAATTCCTCAATAAAATCCTTCACTTTTTCCTGCAGTCCACTGAGGCAGACTCTCACAGAGTAAACCACAGCCTCAAACACAGAACATGCCGTAGTATTGATGGAATGTTGCCCCTCAGTTCTAAAAGAAGTTACTAAAACATTCTGCACAAATAAAAATCCAAGAAATTGGTTTCTGCATGAATAAAATCATTGTGTTGTGACATTTAAAATTTGTTGGTTTGGGTTTTTTTCCAGAACCAATGAATATAAAGCACATATTTCTGCCCTTTGCTTTTAGAAAGCTGGGAGAGTGTGTGTTTATTTATCTCAATGTAGAAGTTGAGTGAAAGCTTCATTTGTATGGGCCAGAAACACAAAAAGATTGTTTTCTAAGTTCAAGGTTATTCCCATCTAGGACTGAGTTTTAGTAACTTATGTTTTAATGCATTAAGGTGAATTCACTGCATTCCTGATGGGGTCTGAGCTGTCTCATATCCAGATGTCACAGCACTCTGTTTTGGCTTTCTTTAGGTTTGTTAATTTTGTTACTTTGTTGAGTGTATATTAGTGTAGTATTTGGACTCTGAAAATGTAAATCCCACCAGTAATTTAATTCAGCTCCATGAAACATTTTGGTAGCCCATGGGTGAGAGTTGTTCGGATGCTGTCAGTTTGACCTGAAGGTTTGGTCTTTGTCATAGTCTTAGCCATGAACTGGGGAAACTGAGGTAAATGAAGCAGTTCTCTGATGCTCTGTGGCCTGGTCCTGGCCCAGTTGGCTGTGAGATGGAAACCCTAAAGTATTAGCCTTTTAAGCCACATACAGCAAGGCTAGATGAAGATAATACAGGGAAGATGCTCCACTGGACCCTAACAGAGGATGTAGTTCATCTACAGGAATCCCAGAAAGTGTCTAAATTTAATTTATATGTCACAGGTTTACGCAGCAGCTCCTCAGCAGGATTATGAAAACACAGAGCAGAGAAAGGATGCTTATGTGATACAACTAAGTTGAGATTAAGGTCAACGTGATTAGGGTGTTCATCTTTACTCAGCAAAAGCAGGAGAGTGATGTCTCAATGTTAGGATGTGTATTCTCCCATCTACAAGTGTGTGAGGACACACATAGCCAAGCAGCACATCTGTAAATTGGAGAAAGTATTTGGCATGCATTTCCCTTGGGATTAGCACTTCAGCAAAGTGGTGTGTTCAGCTAGAGTAGCACATCTCTATTTACTGAGCAGATTTTGCATGTTCGGTTGTGTGAGCGAGTAAGTACAAGACAAAGATGAGCTTTTCTGCAATTGGATCAGTTTCTTTGTCGGCGCTATGGCTCTTTCATTTAATTCCTCAAATCTGCTGTAATCAGAGTGGCTTCACCCATCAGCTCATCTGAGAGAATGAGCATGGGAGGGAGGAAGCACCTCTTACTTTCTGAGCAATCTGTGTTCCCAGGCATTGCATCAAAGTGGCATGGAGCCTCCTGGGAAAGGGATTTACTATAACTCACGTCAGTCCTAGCCACATTATGTTTATGGATATGATAGGCCGAACACTGAAATTGCCATTTGCACAAATGATCACACAATTCCTTCAGGCCTACTGTGTCCCTTTAATAGTCCAATCCTTCAATAATGAAGTGGAGATCAGTCAGGACTCTCTGGAAATCCCATCTTTTTCTTTAATTTCTCTTTTTCTCTCCTTTTTTGGGGGCCTTTTTATTGCACACATTATTTTCATCCTTTCTCTGAGCCAGATCCATTTACCAAGTGGTTTTAAGGGAGATCAGAAATGAGATTCTCAATATTCTGTTAATACCCCAGAACTAGCAACCTGGCAGACAATTCATTGCTGCTTGGGGCCATGAGTCATGCAGAACTCAGAAGTTAGGGAACTACACACAGGGAAGAGGGATGCTATTTATGAGGCCTCAAAAACAAATACAGTGCAGGAAATATACCTTAGAGAGCCGGTTTCCCTTCCTTTACTTAATACTAGTCGTGTATGCTCTGCTTCATCTCCCTCAGTTTCTACACAGGTCCATGATGCTTTCTGAGATTAATATCCAGGGCCAGACAGTTGCTACTAGTGCTGAGACCAAGAAATGAATTAATTGAATAGATCAAGCAAAGGCCTGGGCCAAAGTCTAAGCAAAATCTAGAAGGTTTTGACTCTCATATTTTCATCTTCATAAATGGTTCTACTATGGTTTTATTCACCTGTTTATTAGGAACAAAAGCATCTCTGTGAGAATGAATCATTTTTTTCATGAAGTGTATTTTTAAAGACTCAACCATTGCTAAAAGGTATAAGGGAGAGTTAATGGCAAAAGTGCTGAACAGGTTAGAATGTGACTTTAGATTGGTCTAAGAATGAATAAGTAGGTGTGAGTAAACCCTGTCTTTCAGGAGAGGCATTGAAGTTCTGACTATAGTGCTTGGTACGGCATGGTCTGGAGAGATGATAGGAATGGAAAATCTGCTGACAACAACAGAAGTTTCTGCCAGTTATATTTAGCTAATAGTCTGGGGGACTGGGAGCAACAAAGAGACTGTGCCCTAGAAACGAATCATGCTAAATATCATGTATCCTTATTGGACTGCAGCCCACAGTACCCGAGCCAGATGCTGAGGGGGTCCATGAAAGTCAGTGGACCAGACTCTAGCTGAAATAAATTGGTAAGGTTTGATGGAGCAGTACAATGTATCCCAATGAGAAAACTGGGTCTTCCTTTTTCACCTGCGTTCATGTGTTTGTCTATTCTCCATCTCTCTCCTTAGCACCTCAGTCTGTATCATCATTTCTCCAGTTTTCTCCTCCAGCCTCCTGTTGCCATCAATGTTTTTCCTTGTCTCTCTTCTCCTCAAATCTTCTTTTCTATTTTCTTTAACATATGTTTCTTTTCTCTCTTTTTTCTATTTGACTCCCTTCTCATTAGTGTTCATGTTAAAATATTTTCAACAAAGCTATGTATTCGGTCAGGTTGAGGAGAGATTATGCCCTGGACATCTTACAGCACCAAAGTCTCTGTAACAGTGTTGTGTTCAGGAGCAAATTGTTCCTGGAAATCAGCTTGATGAGTCTTTCTCTGCAAGATTCTGTAAAGTGTAAGAAGCAGCTGCAGAAATAAGACATACTCAGAACCTCAGCAGTTCCTTGGTGGGAGAGTCCACTCCTGCGTTGGAAGCCCCATCTCCCATTTGAATTTCCAGCTGTGGGAAGCTGCTAGTGTATCTGTTTTTAATTATTTCCCCTGTTGCATTCGCTTTGTTTTCTTGCTTATGTTAACACAGCTCTTCTTACTGCCTGCGCTCAGCTGCCTATTTGTCATTTCTGCTGTTTGATCTGTCGTGGTAATCTATGTGCACCCAGCCTGCTGTGCATCGATATTTACTAATGGAGCTTCTTGTATGCAGAGGCTGTTTGCAATAAAATGATAATGAAAAAAAACCTACTTGACCCTGGCCAAGCAGTTTGCAGAAATTGTAGTGTTTGACAATGGTGCATCCACCTTCCATCCGTAGTATAGGGAGGAAAGGGGAGATAGAGGGAAGTTGAAAGAGTAGGAGTAGGGATCTAGGGAAGATGTAGAGGAAAGGAGGAGAAGAAAAAAAATACAGAAGAAACAGTAAGCAAATACAAAGGTATGTGTGAGAGAAAGAAGTCATTACAGAAAGAGGAGACAGGGGACAGGACGAGAGGGAATGGCCTCAAGCTCCGCCAGGGGAGGTTTAGACTGAACATTAGGAAAAAAAAATCATGGAAAGGGTCATTGGGCACTGGCACAGGCTGCCCAGGGAGGGGGTTGAGTCACCTTCCCTGGAGGGGTTTAAGGGACGAGGTGCTGAGGGGCATGGTTTAGTATTTGATAGAAATGGTTAGACTCAGTGATCCAGTGGGTCTTGTCCAATTTGATGATACTATGAAATGGAGAACAAAATGGGGAAAAATGGTGGGAAGCCAAGAAAGAGAGTGAGACACTTAGAAAAGCGGTGCAAACAATGGAAAGATGAATGTGGGAGGGGCAGGAGAAAAGGCAGAGGTGAAGGATGAAACATAACTGTAGTAAATTTTAGAGAGTAAGAGCCCAGCTGGCTGTAGAGTAAGTGGGTATTGCTCTGTCCAGAATCAGTAGATAATTAGCACTGAGGACATTGCTTGTTTCAGATGCATTTTATCTGGAACTGTGGTGACAGCAAAAATGAGAGCAGAGCTTTTGTGCAGGGGCTGGCTGAAAGCTGTGAGTGCAGCCACCTGGGGCTGAGCCACATCACCTTCTCCCGGGCAGCAGCACGAGTGCATAAGAAGTGCAGAGGCAAAATGTACAACAAAAACAAATTAAATCTGAGTGCCTAAAGCAAAGCACTTAAATCCATACTTAATGGCCTGATTCCCAGAAGAGCACAGTCCTTGGACCCAAAAGATTCACTCCAGCACATGACTGTGGCCCTTAGTATATTTTTTGTGCATTTTAGGATGAAGTATTTTAGGATAAGTTTCCCGGTGGCTTTGCTAATTTAATTTAGACAGGAGGCAGACATGTGCATGTGTGAACTCATTGGAAGTCAACTGCACTTTATCGTCACTGAGCCTGGCTGTTAATTACCAAGAAGAGAAACAGCAGCCAACTCACACCACATCCTCCTGGCAGTGAGTGGCAGCACGGATTGCTCACCAGGTCCCTGCACAAAGACATCCAGAGGGAAATGAAAGGTGCTCTCCTGTTAGCGTGTAACTTAGCAGCACGAGGTAGCATTTGATGCCATCCAAGGATTGCATTTTGCTGGCATTTGGTAATCCTTCTGTAGGATTTCGCAGAAGCACGAGGAACAGGGCTGAGCTGAAGAGGATTAGCAGGAGTAATTTACAGGCTAGGATGTTATTCAAAGATATTCCTGACACAGGCTAGGACACAGTGATCTGTGGGTTTCAAAGAGACTCCAGTACAAAAGCAATTATCAACGATGCGGTCCTGGACATGGGAACTGCAATGTCTGTTCCCTTTTATTCATGTTTGGATAGTCAAGGCACTTTTCATAACTATTTTTTTCCCATTGTTTAACTGTTATTAACCAGAGCAGTTTGCTGTTGGCAGCCAAAGGTGTTTTTACAAGTTTTTACAGGAACAAGTCAATTGGAATGAAATGTTTGATAGAGAATAGTTAAAATGAATTGTTTTGACTTCCTTTTTCATTTTGGTAATGACAAAATGTTTTGTTTTGAGAACAGAAAAACAGTTGCTTTCCATATTTTTTTTTCAATCTAATTTGTATTAAAGCATTAATTTTAAATAGATTGTAGAGGCACAGTACGCTTCACATTATGGTGTTTTGATGTCTCTGTACAATTTCTTTCTCTACAAAATTTCTCTTCTGCGGGAATGTTTGAGATCCTCAGCTGCTGCTTACTCTCCAGAAGAGTAATTTCCTGTAAAAATGGAAGTTCAGTTTTCTAACCCAGCAACTCAGCCTTTCCCGTCTCAAAAATATCCACAACCCTTCTTCTCTCTGTCTTTCTTTAAGCACTCCTTCTTCAACGTTCCTTTCTCCTTCCTGTCCTTCTTATGCTCACTAAAAATCTCCTCTACTTCAAAGGGAAAGTGAATGTGTAGATGGAAACCACAGTGTAGCAGGAAGAGGCAAAACAGGGCTGTGGTCACATCGTGGCCAGATTTTATTCCACAGTCAATGCATTTTCATCCCCATGGTCCATACATATGCACACATAGACACATTATGTATATTTATATAAAAACATCCACTCATGTCTGCAATACCCTTGTTCTGGTGCTGCTATTTATTTCTGTGATCGTGTTACCTGCAGCAGAAAATGGGTGGAGGTGCAGTATATAAGTAATGAGGGAAAGAGAGCAGATGAAGGGAAATAGGAAGCTGAAAGGCCAAAAGAGAGAATCTCATGTGAAGAGATGAGAGAACTGGAGGAGACTTGTGTACATAGTAGGGGAGCAGGAATGCTCGCTCTGGAAGAGAAGCTGCTAGTGATGACAAAGAAATTACGGCACTAGGGCTTGTTTTAACCCTAATATCCCCCCCTCTGGCAGACTTGATGACAATTTCATTTCAGCTACTTTCCTCCATGGCGTACATCTCATTCTTTCCATCTCATTTTCTCTCACACCTCTCGTTTCCATTTCATTACACATTGCCTCTCCATCTTGGTAAGACCCCTCCCCATGTTTTCGACATCTCCATTTTCTCCTGGGCCACCAACCAAGCCCAGGCTTTGCAGGCACCCTTGCACACCTTATTCTCTCTCTACGAGAGAACTAATAACTTCAGCAGCTTCTCACAATGTGGTGTCTCATCTTTGCTCTAAGTCAGATTAGGTGGGCCCAGGGAAATAAGAAAAGGGGAAGGAGGAGAAGTGTAAATATGTTGGGAGAGACATTAGATATATTGTTTATGTTCAAGCTTCTTTCAATATACTTAAAGTTGATTAAAATCTATGAAGATGAGTATAGATTAGATTAGCCTAGAAGTGAAGTAACACAGACAGAGACAAAAAAAAGAAAAGGAAAGGAGGGAGCAAGTCCAGAGAAGAGCAACGAAGCTGGTGAAGGGGCTGGAGAACAGGCCTTATGAGGAGCGGCTGAGAGAGCTGGGGGTGTTTAGCCTGGAGAAGAGGAGGCTGAGGGGAGACCTCATTGCTCTCTACAACTACCTGAAAGGAGGTTGTGGAGAGGAGGGAGCTGGGCTCTTCTCCCAAGTGACAGGGGACAGGACGAGAGAGAATGGCCTCAAGCTCCACCAGGAGAGGTTTAGGCTGAACATTAGTAAAAAATATTTCATGGAAAGGGTCATTGGGCACTGGCAGAGGATGCCCAGGGAGGTGGTTGAGTCCCCTTCCCTGGAGGGGTTTAAGGGACAAGTGGACGAGGTGCTGAGGGACATGGTTTAGTATTTGATAGGAATGGTTGGACTCGATGATCCGGTGGGTCTTTTCCAACCTGTTTATTCTATGGTTCTATGATTCTATGAGAGGGACTCAGAGGAAGAGCATGGTCCTCCATTTCATACAAGGAACATATTCACAGTCACTCAGCTCTTTTTTTATCTTGATTTCCTGTCTCTGGGTGCAGCAGAAGCTTTGTGAGGGGCTGTGTATTAAAGAGAACCTTTTCTCCTGATGAAATATAGATTTCACAGGGTCATTGCATTTTGCAAGGTTGCTTTATATTTGCAAGTCAAAGGGGGGAAAACAATCTTAATGCTTCAATCTATTCATTTTGCGGGACTATTAAATGTCAGTGGAGAGAACACCTGGAAAACTTCTCTGGCTGGGTAGCTAAAAAGGACTACAACAAGTTTGTTGTCCCCCAGATGGATTCTTTACACTTTGTCTTCACAAATGGATTAGATAGATATTTGAGAACGGTAAAATTCAAATATCAACAAATGCATACACAAATATAAATATATACACACACAGTATGTACATTTATACAAACTGTGAATTCTGTGTTTGTTAGCTTCCAGTGAATTCATTACTTGTGCAGATGCAGCTGGGATCACGGATTGTAATATTTCCTCTAGGAGAACCTACCCGTGCCTGTAACCTGGGAGATGTTAATATTTTACAAAGGTCTTACCCCTTGGGCTCATTCCATACCCCAACTCTAGACCCTTCAGTCCTGGTAAAAGGGCCAAATACCTTGGCTTGTGGGATACTCATTCCAAAGACCTTGTAAGTGTCTCTTATCCTTCACTGGCAACTGTGGCGGTTGGGCAGACACGCTTCATTTCCTGCAGAATTTCAGCTGCTTCGGTATTTATCAAGAGCATCTGTTAAGCAATCTGGAAGGGAGCAGTAATGGTGCCATTAGTGTGCGTGTGTGAGGAGGGAGGTTCTCAGCAGCACAGAGACCAGAGGAGATGAGGCTGTGTTGCGCGTTTAGGGGTATCATGACCTTGACTTCTTGTTGATGAGTGATTCTGTGTGTCTTGGAGCAGAAATGACAGTGATAATGTCCCTCTGAATAGATGTGTTCTGGTCACCAGGGCAGGAAAAGGGTGAAGTGGATGGATCATTACAGAGATAGAAACAGTCAGCATTTCAGCATTGTGTTCTTACAGAGGTATCGTCCCTCAGTGCAGTGAAGAAACACAAGAAAACCCATGCAGGAACGTGTATTCCCCTTGCCCCTAAAGGGCATCTTTTGTGTGGAGCCTCTTTTTGCCCTCACTGACCCATTGCTGGTACTTTTGGGCTCCACAGAATGTGAGCCACACTGTGCACAAGAAACTGAAATCTATTGCTATGATTAGTAACACACACAGAATATCAATCCCATTGTCAACGAAACAGCTCAGCCAGACCAATGCCCTTGGAGTTCACCTGCTGGGCCCTAACCCTACTTTTAAGTTTACAGCCACAGCCTCCATGACCTTCTCGAATTTCCAGTAGCTATCTGCAAAAGCAACATAAAGATCCACTGCCTCTAGGTCTGTGTTTGGCTTGATGCACTTAGCAAGGTGTTGTGGCACAGTGGTTGCTGTGTAAGAATCTTCTTTGCCCAGCCGTCACTACACAAAATTACTAAGCAGACCAGATGCCCTTTCTTTACCTAGAACGGCAGCCCTGATGTGAACATACGGTGCATATTGATTGTTGAATGGTGTCCAGAATCCACTAGCAGCAATTCCGCTCCTTTTCTGAAATCGAACTTGGTTCTAACAATAGTCAAAGTTTTGCCTGTGGCAGATTTTTTCCTTCCTTTTGATTTACGCATCTGCACACTTATACAGTCCTAATTCATTTCTTCAATGGCTCTTCAGCTGATATATTTTTGCTTGTCAGAGTGCTCTTTTAATTTCCCCCCCCTTTTAAACATATAAAACATCTAATGAAGAAATAATGATATTTTCTCATGTCACTGACTATTTTTCCTGTCAGCTTTGATATACTTGTAATGTGGGTGGACATATTATTTATGACCAGGCAAATTAAATATTATTTCACTTTTTTTCCTAATGCAATCTGTGTCATCTTCCAGTTCCCAATTTTTTTCCATTAAAGTTATTGTCTTTGCTGCTCCACTCGACCGTTTGCTGTTGGTTTTGTAACAGTGCTGCCAGAAGATGCAGAAAAACATAATGGAGAAAAGAAATGGCATAATTTGCAGGAGATACTTTTCTCATCTCATTTAAATGAAGACAGTTTGTTCCTGAGTGTCAAAAACATCAAGAGCAACAAAAATATGGAAATTGTAATTTCTTGCACTAGGAATACTTCCAAAGGTTTGGAGATTCTGTCTGATTCTAGCAGCTACTAAAGATGTATCCAACTTTCAGCATAAAATAACTTAAAACCTCAAGTGCTTGAAATCTGGGCCTGAACTTTTTAAGTCTTTGGCCCCAAATACTTCTCTCATCTGCTGCCAGACTGTCTTCAACACTGGAACAGAAATCACAGTCCCTAACGTGTTCCTTTATCACTTAGGTGAGCTGGACAAGGGGATTGCGTGGTGTGTACGACACAACCTGTCACACTTGATCTCTGTTTTTACTTTTTCTAGTCCTTCCACAGCTGATGAGACCTTGGCATAGGACTCTTTGTGCTTCCAGCATCTGTCCTAGTAATAAGGGCCTCTTCAGAGGCTCCTGAGTGGGTTTTTCCTCACTCAGAAGAGGTGGAATTAACCCTCTATCCTAAACTCATTAGCTCTTTGGTTTTTCTTCAACCAGTTAAGACAGATGAGCACTGAAGAGTTGATTTATCTTTTCTCTGTGTTAGTCACTTACGTTATGATGGGTGGAACTGCCTGTCGTGGGTTATGATTCCTCTATGGACTACAGAAGAAGCCCACACAACTAGCTGAATCTTGTGAATCAACTCTAGAGCGTACGGACTAACGGGGGAGAAAACCCATCCATCCTTCCTGCCTGCCCTATTCCTATGGTCAGCCACAACAGCTACAGCACTAGTCTCCTGCGGGAATAAGAGGTGAAATCTAGCAACCTTGAATGCTGGAAAAATAAAGAGCACCTGACTAGTTTTATCCCAAAATATTCTTTTCCCATAACTTATGTCTTTTCATATTTCTTCACAGTTGTTTCCCATGCTTCCTTTATATTCATTAGTGTATTCTGCAGAGTAATTTTTCCTCTGCTTTCTTTTCAGAGTCATGAGTTTGTATCATAGATTCTAGCTCCTTGCATAGAAATCAAACCCAAACAGCCTTATATCGCCTTTCTTCTCTCTTTCCTTTTTTTTTTCTTTTTCTCCCTCCTCAACATCTCAGCAAGGCTCCCTGCTAATCTCTTCTTTTGCAAAGATGAGAAATCTAGTTTTTTCTTTGACCTTTCTGAACAATCAGCATCTTAGAGTCCCCAAGATGGGTCCCTATTATTTCATCTTTTGGGCTGCTGACAGTGATTAAGCAGGACAAAGGAATTGCTCAGAGCCATGGAGTTTCAATCTGTCCTTAGGGAGTACCTGGATATAAAAGTGATCAGAGGGGGAAATCGCCAGCCAAAAGAAAGGTTCGACCTTTAGTGAACATCCTTGGCTGGTGCTTTCTCACCTTCCCAAATATGCATAACTTAGGATTTACAAAAATAGGTTTCTAAGTGCAGCCAAGTGCCTCTAGACAAATTCCCTGGAGGGCTGCTCCCAAAGCATGTTCCACTGAAATGAACACTCAGGACTTTTGAAAATGAGGTGGCAAACAGAAATGTAATTTTACACTATTATTTTTGCTTATGATATATCTAACCGTCTACCCATCCATCTGTGCGCTGTGGTCTCTGCAAGTTTTTCTTCAGGTTTAGATTACCGCCAGTCAACAGCTCAGAGCAAGGGATGACTAATACTTCAAACCACTCACGATCAATCTAACAGCAGAGCTGTGGCTCTTTAAGGTGCAATTTCTTTACCAGCTCCTGTTTCCAGCAGTTGCTCATCTGCTGCTCGCATTTCCTTAGGATAAAGAATAAATGTTGTCCATGTAGGGCCCGGTGAATTAGCAGCAGGGAATTCCCAGGAGCTGCAAAGCTTTCCCATCCAGCCCAAGAATTCTTATTACAGTGGTTTGTTTCTGTGGACTTTAAAGAAGAGTGCACGTGCAATAACCTGTTTCTCATATGCTCCTGTCCTCTCACACAGACAAAAAAAATGAATGACCAAACAAGCCAAGAACAGATTTATAATATACTTATATCCTTCCTTACTCCTACCCATCTTGTCCACTGAACAGAGGAGGGAACTAAAATGCAGGCAAATCACGTGACAGGACCACGATGACAGGTTATCTTAAACAGATAAGAGGAATATGTATAAAGAAAGCTGATCACACATGTACTTACATTCACACATACATACACGGTGGAATGTCCATGCTGACAGACAGAAAGAGGGAGGGAGATTGAAATTTCTTACTGTTTTCTGGTTCAGTAGAGCATCTCTGCCAAGTGGCTGCAAGGGGGGCAAAGGCAAGGAGGGAAATCATTAAGAGAAAGTTAAAAAATGCTGCTTTTTTTATTTTAATGGGCTAAAGTATGAAGAATGGCCTTTGTGAACAATTCAGTCATTTATCATTATTTCATTGGCATTGTATGAATTATAAATTTGAGACCATAATGGAGTAATATCTCATCTCCTTTCCCCCTCAATGGGCACTGGATGAACGGCCAGGTAAGCTGCACTTGGGCCAACAATATTCTCCAGAAAAGTCACTGTTCATCTCAAACTGCTCTCCTGAATTTCTTTACAGTAAGTGCATGTTGATCTTTTATCAATCTTTTCTGATGTTAAAATTAATGAGAACTTAGAGAATAGCTTTTATCTTTTTGAAGAACACTTAAAAATGTTCCATTTTTTCTTATTTTTCTTTTCCTATTGAAAAATAGAAAAGGTGAGGGGCAGAAACATGAAAAATGGTAGCTGAAGCTGAGAAATACGTCTTTGCAATTTATCCAAGGGATAAGTGCAGACACAAACTCTGTTACAGTAGCTCAGATGATGGGTGGTAGCATTCTAAACTGACCTAACTCACCAACATTCTCTTGGGGATTTTTTGTACTTGGATAGACACACAAAGTTGCCTATAAAAGAATGGGTTCACAGTTGTGATGTAAATGGGATTTACTCGTTTTAAAACTGGGATTGTTTATCCTGAAGAAGAGGAAGCTGAGGGGAGACCTTACTGCTCTTTATAAGTACCTGAAAGGAGGTTGTAGTGAAGTGGGTGTTGGTCTCTTCTTCCAAGTAACAAGTGATAGGATGAGAAGAAATGGCCTCAAGTTCAGCCAGAGGAAGTTTACACTGGATATTAGAAAAAAATTCTTTACCAAAACAGTAGTCAAGCACTGGAAGAGGCTGCCCAGAGAAGTGGTGGAGTCTCCTTCCCTGGAGGCACTCAAAAAACATGCAGATATCTCACTTCAGAACATGGTTTAGTAGGCAAGGTGGGGTTGCACTGGCAGTTGGACTGAATGATCTCAGAGATCTTTTCCAGCCTTGATTATTCCATAATTCTATCTCAGTTCAGAGAATCCTGACTTCTGAAGTATTCCTTTTGTATCCACAGAAGAAGGGTCAACTCAAATGCACTAACAGGGTTAAAAAAAGAAAAAATATTCCTGCTGCAAGACATTCAAGGATTTGTGAAATGTGGTTTAAGAGGTAGTTAGTGCGGTGTTTACATAGTGATATATCAGGATCTATCGGAAACTAACAGTAGCCATAAACAGCAATGGAACAGTTTCCATCCATTTTGATTTCCACTTATATTACACTTCTTCTGTGTCACAGCCAAACTAAGAGGCCCTAAATAGAGTAGCAGTAATCTAGATATTATTCATTTGGGGAAAATTCTTTTCATTTTTCTGTGTTACATATTTATTTCCGTACCCCTTCATTACTCGCACACAGGTTTCCCTTCCTCGTGCAGAGCAGTTTATCACCTGCTCCCAAATAACTCGCTATGGACACAGAGCTCTGCAGCATTTCAGGTTTTGGGAATGGAAGTCTCTGATGCGGAGTGTGTGAAAAGGAGAATTCTGTCTTAGGAAGAAAATTCCACAGTGTACCATTAGCAATTGCTGCAGAATTAAATTTTCTTCTGAGAAATACACTGACCCTGCTCCTCAGTTTTGTCATCCTCTTGCTTGGAGCAAGAAAAAAGTGGATAGAGGAGAAAAGCATGCTAGGAGCCTTAACCCAGCTTTGTGATCCTTGAACCCCAGGGCTTTAAAGAAGCCTAAAGTCTGCACTGAAAAGGTCATTCTACTCAACCTTTGTTTCTTAAGTACATTGCATTTACACAGAACTCCTGAGCACATCCACACGGATGCTGATAAAAGGCTAGCAGCAAGAAAGATTATTTTGTTTGAATTTGAGGATTTCTAATAAATACACCCGAATCTAAATCCTGTCCTTTCAAAAGTCAAAGGGTTAAAACTTTTCATCAAGGTAAAGTATTCCCCAGGCAATCTGCATTGAGGACTCTCTGAAGCAAGAGAACATTGTTGACCCAGACATCACTAACTTCTTTCCTTTTGAAAAGTTCCATCTGCTGATAAACCTTTGTCCTTTTTCTTTGATTAGCTTTCCTCCGGCAATAAATCCTATTTTGTTTTGTGCTGGGGTCTGGCCAAGGAAGTATTTCTATTAACCTGGAGCAGCTGGGGAGTAGCTGGCTCTTACTGACAGAGGATTGTAGGCCTGACTATCCTGTAATGCTAATGTATTTTCCTCTTGAAGTCCCAGCTGAAAAGGAGATCCATGCTCCTTCTGTGGTTATTTTGCCAGCCTCAAAGCTGGCAGAGTCATGTGGGCAGGATGTCATTAGCTTAAAGATGACAGTCATTAGAATTTCCATCTAAAATCTGTTCTCCTCGCAATCTCAATGTCTGTCGTCTTTGCTGTGAGCTTTAATTTATCCATTCATAGTGTGGGAACACACTCCTGCTACTTTCATTACCCAATTGACTTTAATTGAAAAAAATCTGTAACACCTCCTGTCTCGGAGGGCATTGAGTTTGGTATCCTAATGTCAGGGGCCCTTGAAACTGAGGGAGATGGAAATCAGCTGTGAGAGCAGCAATTTCCACATAGTGAGATTCGATGGGCTATGCCGCATCAGTGTGCAATGCTCATATTCACATTCATTTGGAGCCACCTGTGAGTCTCCTGATCTTCTGCATATCTTCAGCCTAAAAGAGGAGAGAGAGCCTACTTTTACTCCCTGATGCTTTCTGCTCAGTTACAGCATTTATTCTAAGCCTTCCAGCCCCGAGGCTGTGGAGACTTGCTAAGCGCAGTAGCCTCATTACCAAGCACCACAGCAAAAAGCCCGACTCTCCATCTCTACCTTTTGCCCAGGGTCTGTGATATTCCTCCATATCTCACAGGTGTAAAGCGAGCACGAAATATGCACAGTGAATGTTAAGAACGCTTGTCCCCAAAGGCAAACTCTGTAGTGACTAATCCCTAGGAGACTCTGGGATTTTGAAATTGGTATATTTTCTACTTTCTGTTATCTCTACTCCCTCTGAGCCTTTTGCTGTGTATTTACTGTCCCTTTACCCCTTTTCTTACGCTAGCTCCCCACTCTGCATAGCCAGTGCCCTCAGCCAGCAGCACTTTATCTGCTTCCAATGTAGCATGTCCTGGAAAGAATTATAGCATTGCCTTTCTCTCGACAGCTAGGTCATCTCTCAGTAACATACAATAAGCTGTACTTGGGCCAAAGGAAATGGGTTTAGCCTGGCGGGTAATTAATTTTCTCAGGGTTCAGTTTCCCACAGTGAAATTGGTCTCCGTCTGATCAATTAGAAGAACATTTCGTGAACGAAACTGATTATGAATCATGGGTTTCAGTTCAGTTGTGGAAAACCTGATACAGGACTGTTGGAGCAAAAAAGTCGAGGGAAGCTTCAGCCCATTTATCCCAGCTACTGCTGAGAAATGAAAACAACACACGCTCACACACCCTCACTCCTTCAAGAAGAAAATGGTGCTGAGACTCAGACAGATCACAGTGTAGGGCTAAAAATGGTCCTCAAATCTCCTCATCAGTTGTCTCCCTGGACAATGAAGCTTATCCACTGGCATAATGTGGTCCTGAGGCCATCCTTCTGAGCTCTGGCGTAGCTTAACTCTGGCAGATCCTCTTTCCTTTTGCCTTCAGACATGCAAATATAAAAAGAAATAGAGTTTTAGGATGAGGAGCATGCACGAGACATCTTTAATTCAAATATAATGGTTTTGGACAATCAAAGGAATGATCTCAGAAAGCTGAGGTCTCTGTATCACAGTCAGCTTCTCCTTCCCATTTTCCTCTGCAGGTAACAAAAGAGACTGCAGCTTTTCCAGCTGTGATTTTTGTTCTTAGGAGGGTGACACATTTCCATTTCAGCCAAGAACAAGCCTATAGGGTCCATCTTACACAGCGGGAATAGTTACCTACTTAAGCAAGGAGAACACTCTTCATCCTCTTCTTCTTTCTTCTCCAACTACCCGCAGCACTGAGGGCTGTTAGGTGGTTCAGATGGAGTCCAGTTTAAAAAGAAATACTGCTCCTGTCTCTTTAAAACATGCCTAATATTTTACTTTGATGGAAATAAGTAACTTCAAGTCTTCAAATCAAATTTTGCTGAGGATCTTTTCTTTATTTCTAGTGAAAAAACATGACACTAAACTTTACAGTCATCTCAAGCCTTGAATAGTTTTTCATTTGTGTCAGATTAACCAAGTTAAAATTCCCTCTCACGGACTCGGCATTTAGAGGTATTATACCAGAAGTAGCTTAATAAGTTTCTCTTAAAAAAAAAAATAAAAGAGGAATAAAAAAAAAGAAAAGTATCTCGTAGCACCATGCAGAGTAAACAAAGATATTCAATATCACAAAGCAGGACCTGCTAAAGGATATATGCTGCACAAGGACCAAGGCTGGGCCTTCCAGCAAAACAAGCCTGTGTATGAAATATTCATAACCTAAAAATGCAAGCAGTGATCTCATCTGTTTTTATACAATAAAGTGGGTCAAGCCCAGTTAGTGCCTGTGCAGGACAGTCTCTAAACAAAGTATATTAATAAAAAGGTATTGCAGAAAATGGTTCTCAGAGGATGGAAGTTAGGATTTTATATAGTTCCTATATATATATATATATATATATAAAATAAAGCTCCTTTTTCCTCTGTCTCCCAGTCATAGACCCCTCATAAAGAGAGAGCTGTATTTGCACCTTTATCTTAATTTGTAGTTGAAATATGTAATCTTTTTCCTGTCTTATACACTGATCTTTATTCATGCTGGAGAGGTACATTTGGAAGGGAGAAAAGGGAGGCTTGTGCTTCTTAACTGCTTAAGAGTTTCTGTAGGAGGAAACTCTACAAGGTTGGGTCACACTTGAGGCAGTTTTTCTCTCCTTAATGAATGGAGTCTCATTGTGCCAAGGAAGTGGAAGTGTTGATTGAGCCTTTTAGTAAAAAATATAATATTGTGGTATACCTTCAAACTGATGAGCAAGACCTCAAACACAAAGACAGACAAACGTGACTATTATACTCCTACAAATGAGTGCAGAGAAAGCACTGTTGCTCCTGCAGTAACCCCTGCTGCTGAGGAAACATATACAGATACTATCGAGGAATGTGTAAAGATGAAATTTCCTAACTGAACAATAATACCTGAAATAGTACTCTGGCTTCAGGCTCTCAGAGATAGTGCTTTTAAGATGCGGTGGAAAACTGATGTCCTGACCTCTTGTGGTCACTAAATATACAGTGCCAGGTTCTCCAAGTATATGATTATTTTCAACTCACTGTCTCCTTCTTCAATTTTTGTTTTACTGAATAATGTTATCTCTAGCATTTCCTTCACGATTTCACCAGGTCAGAAACATACTCAGTGTCCTAATTCTTTTGCAAAAGTTAGACTGTGATACAGTTGGACATCACCAGCCCTGACAAATTCCAGAGCACTCTGCAATACAGCTGCAGGCAATGAAATAATATTAGCATGTGATCTGTTGTTCTGCGTCGCTCTGATTAGATTAGCTATTAGGAAGATCTTTTCTTTCCTGTGAGGGTGGGGAGGCCCTGGCCCAGGTTGCCCAGAGCAGGGGTGGCTGTCCCATCCCTGGAGGGGTTCAAGGCCAGGTTGCGTGGGGCTTGAATAGCCCTTGATCCAGTGGGAGGTGTCCCTGCCCATGGCAGGGGGTGGAACTGGATGGACTTTAAGGTCCCTTGCAATGCAAAACATTCTATGATTCTATGATAGCTGTTTTCAAGCATTCCTTGGAAGCAGGACTGCCTTTTAGGGCCTGTGAAATAATCCTTAAAAGTAATCTGATAGTCAAAGTTCAGAAGTAACAACAACGTCTCTTAGAATGAGAAGATGCAGGCTAACGGTAAGACTTTATTTTTATCATTGCCTTGAAATGTTTCAGGACATATTCAGCAAAGAAATGACCCTTGAAGATCTGACATAAGTAGTAAGGTGCAGTATTTTTTGCATGGGTGTTGGTAGTCTAAATTACACAAGATTCAAGTTTCCAATATATCTTATGGTTACTGTCTGTGTCTAGTGAGTTTTGCTGTAAAGAAATGATGGGGTTTGAGCCAACCATCTGGCATGACCACATGGGAAACCAGACTTTGATTCACACCTCTGCAGGCTAGAGTCAGATGCTGAGAACATTCAGGACCTGACTGCAAGGCTTAAAAAATGTCATTCGTTTCACTCCATCTTTGCCTGGTGCCATGGTTGAACTATAACTACAGATATAGTTGGGCATGATGACCACAGAAGTTTAAGAAAAGGCTGAAAACTCTGAGGCAGAATATCTTACTTTTAAGGAGGGGGGGTAGAGATGTGCAGAGAGAAAAACAGTATCAGTTAGTTGTTAACATAGTCGACCTATTGACTTTTGGGAAGGCTTTTAGTTCTTTTTTAAAGTAATCCCTGCTTTAGGCACAGTTACCTTGTTTCCATAAAGCTGTAGGATTAATTTCTTTGGATGAAGAAGTGAAGTGGGGGTAACTGAGTACTACTCATGTGGGTAATTATTCAGTAATGCTTTTTTCTTGTAAAACCAAAAGCTTGGTGTTTACTATGACTACAATAAAACCCAACTCCAACCTGAACTTCCTTCTTCCTCGCCTGATAATGCCCCATCTCTCATGACTATCAATCTACTCTGTGATTCTTGTCTCATACTCCCTGTGCCCTGAATTTTAGAGAATGGATGGGATAATTCACAAGGTGTCTGGTATTTGAGTAAGATACTTGCCTGGATGAGACCGCTGAATGACATAGCTAATGCCACTCGGGTTAAGAGGATGTCGATAACTGAAAATCCAGTTCAGCAGTTTATTGGCTTCAAATATGGAAAATGTGTGGCAGAGTGAAACAATCACACTGGTTCCAATGTGTGAACACAGCTCCTGCTGTGTACCAAACAAGCCAAGGCCAATGGCATTTCATTTCTGGAAGCCCAGCTAAGAGAGAAAATGATAGTAATGCAGATTTGTGGTCATAAAGGTCCATGTTGCTGCTGTGAGGTCATCATGGGATGAGGTGCAAGTGCTGTAAATGAGGGAAGGAAAGACAATTTCATAACATAATGCATTATGCACAAACAATAAACAGATACTTGCCCTCTGAATGTTTTTGTCTGAGATGGATAATAAAGCAAAAATAGTCTGCAAGACAGAAGCAGAAACCTGTCTCTCCTTTAACAATCTGCACACAACTGTGTTCAAAATAGCCACTTGGCAACAATTTTCTCAGAGGTAAAAATGGTGTGGAGTGCAGAAAATAAGGGCACAGCTATAACAGAGGGAGCAGAGTTGAGCAAGTATGTTATTTTTTTTCAGTTCTGCTCCTAAAGTCAGTCCAGATTGGTTTTGTCACAGGCCAATCATGCTTTGGTTGTTGCTTTGAGAATGGAAGGTTTTCAATATTGCAAAGAGTTGCAAGGTGGTGACTCATCTGCAGTGCACAACCACAGGCTTAAAGATGATTTTAACCACCATCTCCTCCTTTCCTGCTGGAGTTTGGACACTGGCTTTGTCCCTAGGGAACCACTACAGCTCCTTTGCAGAAGGCAGTTTACTCTGTGGCTTGATGAGTTAGAAGCCCACTGCAATGTCCATGCTCTGGTGAGGAAGTGAGGGAGCTCCAAATCTTTTTTATCCTCTGAATAAGAATTGAAAGAAAACCAAAATACCCACAGGGACAAGGAATTGTTCTACAGATTCTATTTCCATGTAGTAGCTCAAGATATCCCTGGCATATTTGGCTTTTAATATCAATTAAATATTTCTTCTGGTTAGAAGCTTAAATTAGATGGACTGCTTAGAGTTGATTAGAAACTGAGGTAGGGATTGACCCATGGTATGATTTTTATTAACTAGATTCAGCAGTGAAGATGGCACAGGATAAACAAGGGAAACCTAAAAGAATTCCCTTTTGTTTGCCAGGACATCATAGTGATTTGGCATCTTCATCATCATGCGACAAGATGCAGCAACAAACAAGATGAGGTTGGGGTTACAGTTCATTAATGCTCCTCATGTGCCTGGTAAATCCCCACCAGCTTGTGTCATCCCTTATGCAGTGGGGACTGATTCCTGACCGGGTCGTCTGGGTGATATTTCAAGTAAGACTGGAATAATTTTGAGCGCAGTTATCTTCTTTACTAGCTGTGGTCAGATACCATCCCTGTGGCAACCATTGCAATTGCCTGTGTGGAAAAGTAATGTTCAGAAAGTAATTTAATGTAATGGATTGTTTAGCTTTCTTTTAATTAAATGTAGCAGCTGGAAGTAAGGAGAAGACAGCTTAGTATCATCAACAAGTTCTCTAATCGCAGTCATCCTCCACAGACACTCCTTAGTGTACTGCATTTTTAACCCAAGTTTAAACCCATGTAAGCACCCCAAAATATTTTTTTCCACCTTCATGAGCATTGTGGGGGCATGTCTTGTTTTGGTTTGGTTTGCACTTATCTCTTTTCCTAGAAGTCAAACTGCAGATGAGAAATCAATATCAAAGTAGCTCAACCAGCTCCAGAAATCATCTCTTGAAGGAGTCCAGCAGGCAAACAAGGGTGACTAGTGCTAAAATTCCGTGGGAAACTGTCCTTTTCAAGTGACTGAAGGAAGAGCCTCAACTGTTTATTTCCAACAAATGATTCCAGCATTTTGAAGGTGACTGAACACATTGATGGGCCTTTCAGCTGAGCCCCTTTCATGCAAGCACAAAAGACAACTTGTAGATAGTATCAATACAGTTGTGACTCAGATGGTCAATGCAGTTTTAATGTTGTCAGGCACATTGTGAGAGTAATAGTGACTTCAAAGCAAGACCATTTAGTAGCATCTTTTGCTCCATAATTTTGAAATGAAAGGCTTTGGCAAAAGTACCAGCTGGAAGAACTGGGGTTTTCAGTGTAAAAGGTTCAAAATTCCACTAGGTTACAAGAACAGGGCAACTAGGATGTAAAAAGTGCTCATTTTCCCTATTGCATTTACAGTGAGTAGTCCGGAGTGACTTGCTCAAATTTAAGCATCCATATTGCAGATGTCTAAAGGCAGTTGACATAAATCCAGTCTGTGCAAGCCAGATTCCTCTATACTTGCCTAGCTTTATTGATTTCATTTTTGCCATTCACACTCCCTTCCATCCTCTCCATTACGAAAGGGTTTGCTGTGTACGTGTAGAGGCAGTAGCTTTGGCATGATTTCACTCAAAAATCTTGGTACAAGGAGATCACTGAAGGAAAGACGTTTCCTTCTGGTTTGCCCCCAAAAGTGGCTAATTGCCCAGTACCCAAAGCCATGGGCAAGAGACACAATAGGTCAAGTTAGACCCTAGCACACGCATACCTATGGCCATGGAGAACAGCTTGTGCTTCTGTTCTTGTTTGCATCCCTGTGGATTTACTTCTGGCTGTGCACGAGGCTAAAGACAGGTTTGGAAGCTGGGCCAAGACACTGAGAGTTTGCCAAACAACCCTTAGTCTGGTGTGTAAATCTATACCTACCGCAAAATGAACAAAGCAATGAGGAAACGACAATGCTGATTTGCAGATTTGTCAAAAAGGCTTTTAAGATCCCTAGTGGGGTAACTTGCAACTGCTAAATATACTCAAGAAGAAACACAAGCAGATCATTTCTTTCCTCAGTCTCACTGCAGCACTTTACATTTTTCCTCTTGAGAGGAGAAGAGAATTCTAGCATTGGCAGAGGGAAGACTGGGAGAAACAGTAGGCTTAGTCTGTTTGCTGTTGACTTCACCATGGGTGCCATCAAGGATATTTTCCAGTTCTCTTGTCTTGACACTCAGGGAAAAAGAGTCGAGAAGGAGTGGGAAAGGAAAAGTGAGGGCTTTCAGTATATAGAGAAGAGGATATTTTGACAGAATGGGTGATGACGGCTAGGGAAAGGGGGGATAGGCAAGTAGTAAATGAGTTTGTGCTTCTGGCTGCTGAATAGCCCCAGGAGGTTCCCAGCAAGTCTGCCGCTTTTTTATTGGAGTTTTGTGCCGGAGTTATAAACCCTTTAAATTAGTCTAGATCATTAGGGAAGCTTGGCTGATCACTGATGAAAAAATATAACAATTAAAAGAAAGGGCTGGAAGAGGAAAGCAGGGGGAGAGGGAGCTGGGGGTGTGAGATTTTAATACTTAATAACAAATACTAATAATGGTGCTGAGTTGGGGACTAATTAAAAGTTTCTAAAAAGAGAAAGGAAGATAGTGGAATTAATCTGGAGTGTTTTATTTGGCAGCTTCCATGAGTGCCTGAATAAGCCAGCCTGGCTAGGAGCACAAGACAAAATGCTGGGAGTCCCGCAAAGCTCTGGTGATAGTTAGAGATCCAAGCCATGGTGTAGCACAGCTCAGCAGACCGGTCTGACTCCTCTTCATGGCCATGTATTTTGATGTCTGCTCTATATTCTGGGACTACAAATATTCATTCTCCCACATGGAACAATGGGGCTGGGGAGGAAGAACAAAGCAAGGAGTCTGAAGGGTGGAAGGAGCAAAATAGGGCTGCTTTTGGGGGGATGATATCTAGATGCCAGTAGCATAGATCTGAAAATCATTCTTGCAGTGATTTTTGCAGATAGCCTGGGTAGGAGTCCAGGAAAAAAGATCCATGAAGGACTTACAAGTACAAGTGACTTAGAGAGCAGGTTGCCACATGGTTTTCTGGAGGCTGGAAGAGCATTAAAAGGAAGAATCAGTATTCACTTGCCTTCTTCCTATGCTGCTCTTATCTATTGACTGATGGCAGGGCAGGACAGTAGTTTAGATGGATTTCCATGGCTGTTTTTGTTACAACCTGTCCTTCTATCAATGCCATCTTTAAGTACACCCCTATCTCTACAGACAGAAATGTTCCCTAAAGGAGCAATCTCACAGGTCTGCCTTCAGCTGTGTCCAGAGGTCTGGCTGTGGCAAATGCTGAAATAACCAAAGCAGCAACTATTACATTTCCCTAACCAGTTCAGCAGCTGCATGACTGACTGTCCTGGCTCAAGCAAGCATTGGGTAGGGTCATTTGTGTGCAATTTCAACTAAACTGTTGTCTGGCAGTACCGCTGCTATCTTCTATGTTACATTCTTCTGGGTGAAAAACCTGGCTTTGGGTGAATTCCTACTTCAGACACAATGTTCCTTCCAGCACCTAGCTCCTTTCACTTTCTCATCTGTGCAGGTAACTCTAGGTTTTAATTATGGTTACTTTTTTGTTGTTGTTTATCTTAATTAAGTCTGACTTGCTGACTTTTTCAAGGGAGATTCTGTCTGAAAAATGCCTTCCTGACTTGAGTTCTGAATAGTGGAAGGAGAGATATGAAAGCCATCAGCACTGGATGTGCCAGGCAGCTGCATCCCTAAGGCAGCAGAAATGCAATACAATAGGGACTGGATGTGCAGCAGGACTGGGGAAAAGCTCAGCTACAATGGGTCCATCCACCTGGAATGAGCACAGAGCAAGAAAGCCAAAAGGCTGAATACCTGGAATGTAGAACATATTTCCCAGGAAAATTCCTCTGTATTATCTTATCTGGGATTTGGCTTTCCCCCCCCCCTTTCTTTTGTAATGCAACACCTGGTAAATTCAGACTTACAATGCAAACACCAGCAGAGTCCCCCAGTCAGTAGACAAGCACAGGCTGAAAAGCCCAGAGTAGTCAGAGACAGCTTTGCCACAGCTCTCTGTGTTGCATTATTTTAGCCCTGCACAAGAAGAGCTAAAGTGCTTTTGGTTGGCCTGTGTGTGGTTTGGCTTGAGAACTCTATCTTGGCTCCTGATATAGCCCTGAAGCATCCAGCAGCAAGCTTTGCTATTCTGCACCAGGGCTCTGTCTGTCTGTAAATACTTCTATTTCAGCAGGCTCTCTCCAAACGTGACAGATTTGCTATGAGGAACCTGGCAGCAAATATTTTTTTCTCCTCTCTCTCTCTCTCTGACAAATGTATAGAATGTATTAGCTTTTCATGTTCTAATTTATGGTATAATATACTCCTCTCTGCCCTGGATTCTTTCAGGGATTGAAAGAGAAGCATTCCAATTGCCTGCTTTGGAGAAACCCTCCCAAACGGTTGGAGAGGGGTAGGAGAGAATGATGGGGCAGGGGGTGGAATTGGAAGAAAGAAAGGGGGAAGGGATGTATGGGAAAAAAGGTTGTTGGGGCACAATGAGGAACAGGGTTCCCTGTAAAGTTTACACAGCTCAGCTCCTACTGCTGGCAGAGCTTCTCCAAGTGACTGAGAAGTATCTATGTTTAGACCTTGGAGGGACATAAATTGGAAGGAGGGATTGGGTCTGGACATCCTCATTCAGGGTGAAAGGGTGGGAATGCATGAGTAGGATGTGAGTAGGAAGAAGGATTAGGTTTCACTTGCAGCAAAGGATTCATTTGACAAGTTCACGTTAAAAAAAAACAAAACTCAGTGGAGTCCCGAGGACCTGTGTCTGTCCTGTGTCAGTGTCTGGGCACACTCAATGTGTGTTCCTTGTATAACTGCAATGCAGAAGCCAAATCTCCCAGTCAGAACCACTCATTCTGTAACCACATGCCTGCTTCTCTTCCCAACCTTTTCCATCTGTTTTGTTTGTACTTCTATCTGAAGGGACCTTCTAACAAGGTAGGGACTTTACCTTTATTCAACACATTGCCAAGAACTTAAAAAAATTCATTTGTCTAGTTAATGCAATGGACACTGACAGGCAGGTTTGTTTGGTTTTGTTCACTCTGTCTCATAAGTAATATTTTTCCCAAGTATTTTACTACTGGGTAGAGAGATTATGTGTTCACAGATGATGTATATACATCTATGATGTGCAGGGAGCTTTACATCAGAGAAGGCTGCTGTATGGTGGGCATCCAATGTCTTCATGAGGCTGAGAAAGCACATTAAAAATTGAGAGGAAAGTAAGCCTTTCCAGGAAATAGACTCCAGCAAACCAAAATCTGAAAAAAAAAAAAAGGTGAAGTGTGCTGGTAATCAAAGTTAAGAATGATGGTCTACAAGGACCTCAGCTTGATCCATTTTCAGATCTGTTCAAGTTAAGTGAATAATCTAAGTCCCCAGACCAACCAATTTCAGACTTAAAGCTAAGTCTCAGACCTTTCTGAGTTCTTGAAACATATTATTGATCTTTGCTTATGTCAGTTCCCCATTCATTGAAATATTTATGGATCCTCAGCACCGAGTTGTGGGTTCAAAGTTGAGTGCATCTTTCCACCTCCCTTAAGGCAAACAATGAGATGTATAAGAGTGTCTGGAATAAGAGGAATAGCCTGTGTTAGCATCTCTACTAGCAATAAAATTCTTAAGGTTCTTGACATCCCAGCTTGTGTCAGGAGCCTGTCCCATGCAAAACCCAAGCACGTTATTGTGGTGCAGAAGTAGAGCACAAATACCAGGACTGTCAAAGCTGCAATCCTCATCTGCAAAGATAACCATAACCCTGCTCATCCTTATTTCCCAGAGCATGTAGAATTTTCTAATGCCATGCAGGTACTGAAAAGAATGCCCTGCTCTTTTTTTTTTGTTGTTGTTATTCAAACAAACGACGTGGCTGGGTCATCATCACTAGACCTTCTGCAGAGAGGGTCCCATCCATCAGTCCCCTGGGACAGGTTTGCTGTAGGATTAGCTCAGGTGAAGGACAAAGAAAAGATATCCACATTGCAATGGGATGGATTTGCTCAGGCAAGTGATGGGGGGTTGTACGTGTAGGGTCCTGTTCATGGATCTCCTTTAAGATCTGCCTGAAGATGAAGCAAAGTTGAGCCTTGTTGGAATATTTCTTACAGCAAGCTATATTGTTTGTACCCACAGCCTCAGGTACAATAATCTTGTCGTAGGATTTTCTTGGGTAGGACAAGACTGTATGAAAAACTATAAATAAATACTTAAGGACATTTAACACTGCAGGACTTTTCCAGGAGAGAAAAAAAAGTCTCACAGACCAGCCCCAGTAACTGTGTTCAAACTGTTGTCAAACCAAGATGACTTGTTGCTTATGGAATTTCTTGTGATCATCAAACCAGCTGAAAGTCTGGCTTGAGTAATTAAAATGCTAATTGGAAATTCACCATTCATCAGAGGAAACAGCAATGAATTTCTTTCTATTTTTTTTTCCTCCAGCATTTTCTCTCTAGTGGTGGCAGATGTTGGGGTTGTGAATTCATTGTCTGGCAGAGACACAGCAAAATCCTCTTTCCAAACTAGTTTTCTGTATTTTTGTTGATTGTCTACTTAAATTAACCTTCTCTAATGAGATGAAGATACTCAGGGCATGCCTGTAATTTACGGGCTGTGAAATTAGTTAGTACAGATATCATACATCCTGGTGGGTGACAGGGAATGGAGAGCTCTGAGAGTACACTGGTAGAGGAGAAGATGTCATGTATCTTTAATGCTTGGTTCCTAATGGTGTGGAGGATTATCCTCTCTGGCTGTGTGCATGCTCAGGACCATTACAGACAATGGGTTGGAACTTGCCCTCTCCCTCGAGAAGGCATTTACACCTGTAAAAAGTGATTACAATGCCATCACCCAGTTTATACTCAGCCTTCACCACTGTGAGTAGAGAAGCATCACACCTCAGCTGGCACACACACCTCTGAGTGTGTATGCAAGGTGTAAATGCATTACAGGGCAACTCCATGTGGAGGGTGAAGGTAACTTGCCTTCCAAATTGAAGCACAACATCTTCAGGAGGAAAAATTCAAGGAGACATACTGTGTCTTCAAATAAGAGCCCCCTTGATGTCACCCTCACTTGGAGTTGTGGGGGGAAAAACATCTGCATTTCTCTGTCAAGGAGTGATTTTGCAGGCAGATATCTGTTTCTGCACTCAATTTGGTTGTGTGTATGCCTATCACTGTCCTCTGCTGGAGAGATGATACTCATACAGGTTTCACTAATGGCTGTAAAGATTTGCAGGCTTCTAAAATGTCTAAAAGGTTTGCCTGTAATTTCTCAACTGACTAATAAAAGAACTTGTGGCTGAAATCCACCAGGAAAAATAGATGACGTCCAATAGAAGAGTTTAAGCTTCAGGTTTAGATATATCCTCCTCCCCACCACCCGCTCCCCCACATCTCCAAGGCCTGCACTTCAAATATTTGGATGTAAACATCAGACTTCAATTCTTTCACTTGATAAGAAGGTGATGTATGAGTTATCTTTCACTCAGCACAGATCAATGTGCAAACAAACAAATAAAGCATCTCTCCAGACACCACACAAAGACTTCCCCCAGCTCAAAATGACACAGTCCAGGATGGAGCACGGAGCGTCCTCATCATGTGCTTTCTTGCTTGGTTTGTAAACTAGGGAAGGGAGATGAGATAATTGTGTGGCTGCCAGCTTCCAATCCTTTAGGGCTAATTTATGGTAATAGGTGTTTGAAAGGCTCTTACCCTTCAAGACATTCATACACACCTCTGCTTTCGTGAAAAAAGAGATAAACTTCATTTGTTTTCATGCTGAGCAGGTAATCTGGATGTTGTGTGTCAGATTCAATCTGAAGGCTGGAACAGAAGGACAAATCAAAACCTCCCTCCTCCCCTGACACATTTTCTCTCCGTGTTTGGGCCGCTGTGATAATGGGTTTGTGCCTGTAGGACCCACTGAGGGTTGAGAGCCCCTGTGTTTGTGTGTGTGTGCCAGATGTGCTGCAGTCTCAGAGAAAATGAGATGTGCTGAAGTTCTTGCTAACAATATCCATTGCTTTAATAGAAGATATCATCACTGTTTGTGAATCTTGCCATGTGTTAGGCCTCAAATCGGATCTATTCACAGGCTTGGACTTTAAAAAGGTAGAATGGCAGTGCTATTATTATCGGTTGTGTGCATATTCTTTTAACATATTTATCCCAATGATAACTGTAGGTTTGAGTTTGTGTGGGTCTTGGATCAAAAGGCTAAAGTTAGATGCTGAAATGTAGGAAGATCCGTGTCATTCATATCTGTGCCTGTATTTCCCAGCTCAATTGAAACAAAACCCATAAGAAATTGAACAAACACACACACAAACAAAACTGAAGCCAGACCCCCAAATCCTCTGCTGAATTTGGAATGAGTGCAGATCTAGGTACAAACTTCTAATCCACTTTCTCATTTCCCCCTAATTGCCATTTTTGTTGGACAGGTATCTAACATATGCCAATTGTTGGCTTTTTAATAAACACAGTCCTTGCCCAAAGGTAAACAAGACAAACAAAACACAAGGCAGAGGATGGCTCTGCATTACAATTTCTCTGGCAGCAAAGGCAGCTGAAGAGGATCCTGCCCTTCTGCAGCAGGTTCCTTTTTTTTCCATGCTGCAAGCTGCTGTCCCAGCAGATACATCAGCGTAACTCTGTGTAGGGGCTCAAGTTTTTAAAGATTTATTCTTAAACACTGTCCAGTGTCAGTACAGACTTCAGGCACTTGCCACTGTATGTCTGCAGCAGTAAATTGAATTGTAGGATGAGAAAGCACAGCCAGGGTGGGAAACTACACTGAATTGGTTTTGCAGCTGAGGAATTACAATGTCGTAGAGTGTGCTGAGCTGGTGCTGTGTTTGTCTGCACCCAGCCAGCCTTGGCCACATCAGGGAGATTCTGTGAAGTAAGGGGTTTCAGCTGTTGAAAGATGGGTAGAAAAATGAGGAGGTGGGGTGGGGTCAGTGAGCCTAAAATCATTGCTGGAAGGGTGGGAGATGTTAGGGGAATGTTGAGATAGTGATTTGAGAAGGGAAGAGGTGGCTTTTAGAAGGACCTGTGGGGATGTTCAGTATAAACAGGTAAGAATGGAGCTGGGTTTAGGGTGCAGATCCTTTCTGGATTTGGTCTATTAGACCAGCCTGCTATTGAGTCTTGGGGCTAGCTTGCATCTTTTCTATCAAGAGCTGGAGATGTGAAAGAAGAGGGATTCCTAAGAGAAGATTTGTAGCATAGAGGGGTATATGAGGGTTATATGGAAGAAGGCAAGTGATGGTGGGGGAAGAATGACTCCTCATTGCAGGCTGAAGGAAAGAAGGAAGGACATCTTGGTGTTTCTGGTAACAATTAAAAGTGTCAAAAGGAGAAAGAGGGACCACAGGGGAGCAACTGTGCTGACTGCAGCTGTCTGTGCCCCAGGAGTGGCCTCTTTTTCTGATCCTGTCATTCCTAAACTGGTTTGTAGGCTGGGGACCATGATTTGAGAAGTCAGCTGGGAGCAGGTTTCTTTTATCATTGTGAGCTGAGAACTGAAGGGAATCTGTGTGTGAGAGAGAAAAGCAGCCCAACCAAGTAATATAGGCTGCCAAGCGGCTCCCGCTATATGTGAAAAAAAGTTTCTTCTTGCCTTCACATTGTAGGGCTCGTGTCACTTTTTCCTCCTCTTTGCAAGTTGCTGGCAATCCTCTTTCCTTTTTGCTGCCAGCCCAGACACAGCTTGACTAGGACTGGGCTCCTTGAAATCTCCTGTTCCTCTGGAAGAAACCAGCTCCTTCTCTCTACTGCTCTCACTTTTCCTCTACATGCTGCTTTTTTTCCACTCAGAATTACTCAAATGACACTATTTCCCTGTAAGGAATCTCTACCAGAAGTAACACTTGTAGTTATTTTTGTAATTGTGATATGACTTCGTATAACCCACACCCATGAAGAACCCAGACAGTGGCATTCTGAGCTTCCCTGCTCTGTTTTGTGGGTATTTTCCATCTTGCTCAGCTCTGATAGTCACTAGTCATAAATGGGTTTGAGAGAAGTTACTGTCAATGTAGTCAATTAATTCTATTTGCCTCTGTGACTTTTGGAACCTAAGAGGAATGAGGTTTGCCAAGTTGTACATCATCCTCTCTGTTCTGCATTTATAACACAAAGGAGAATATGATCTGAAAGGGATACAGGTTCACTTCTTCAGCATCATGAATTACAAAAAGGAAATCCATTTTTTTTCAGACATGATTTAATTCCCCCCTCTATTTTTCTTTTTAGCCAATAACACAGGAGTTAATATGGGGGGTAAGGAATTAGTTTTCATTCAAAGCTTTCACCCATGCCAGAAATCTTGAAGAAGGAGGCAAAGGACTGATACTACTGCTAAATAATCATATTCCTCTGCTGGTATACACTGGCTTAGTTCTGACAATGTCAAAGTAATTGGCATGAGATGTGAATCAGGTCGCATTCAGCCTGAGAATGATATCAGTAAAAATGTTCTAGTAGGAGGTGAACATCAAAGGGGAAAAAGGAAATCAGAGGAAGGTGCAAAATAGAATTACTTTACCCGTAACATCAGTGTTCATGTCCTGCAAAATTACTACAAGAAACAGCATGATACTGAGCTGAACGAAACAGGTCTTCTTGTTCCTGGGAAAATAACTAGATGAAAACTTGAAAGTCTTAAGTTTTTGCAAAGCTCCATTCTGATTAGGGCAATAGAAACATTTCTGTGAAGTTTTCATATGTCCTTTCTGGTCATGTTGGTATTTTAACTTGTTTTAATTAGTGGAAATGTTGTAAGAAAATGTATTTAAATCTAGAGGAAAGAAAAAAATTATGAGAAAACATTAAAAATAACTGCAAGCTCTCTTAACAAAAAAAAGAAAAAGGAAAAAGAGGATTTATTAAAACTGACCCTTTCCTGCAAACAGTTGTGATTTCAAAGAAATGGACTTCTGCAAAGAATAATAGGCTTATTGAAAAGTACCCAGGCAGCTCTTCTGCTGTCACTGAGCCATGTTGTCAGTGCACCTCTGTTTTCAAGGCAGTACACCTTTTCTGAAGAGCTCTGCTGTCTGTAGAGACAAGTACCCTCTCTGGGCTCAGTCCAGCACCAACCTTGAGAGTCAATGCACGCATTGTGTGGATCTCCTTTCACAAAGATCTGCCTCTATTCTTGCCTTGTTCTTTCATTCTCCTAGTGCAATGTAAAGGTCACTCCTCATAAAAGTAGATATTTGCTCTTTGTGTTCGGAGAGGGGGGAAAAGTATAACCCTTGCATATTACAGAGGGTTTCGGAGACATTAATGGACTCTGTAAAGTTCTTGGCCATGAATTCCTCCTTTTCTACTGTAAAAACATAGTCAGAAATGTTGACACCTCCCTGCAGGCGGGGATGGTACAGAGGGATTATTTTCTGGCAGCGTTCCTGTTGCTTTCACATCGTCTCTGTGCTTGAGGCTGGGGGTTCTGCTGTGAAGCTGCAGCATCTGCTAATGTGCTTTCTGCTTGCACTGAAGAGTTTATAGAAGGTGCTTTCCTTGGTCTCACACTGAATTTCCTCTTAGGCGCACTGAGTTCAGGTTGTACTACATGCCTATTGTAAATTGGATAACTGCTGATCGATAGACACTTGTCCTGAAGATGAATGACTGTATTGGATATGGGGCCTTGTTGGAGAGGAAGTTAAAAAGCTGAATTTGGAGATTAAAATAAAGTAACACAAATAGAGATGTCCATTCTGGGTTGGTAGTTTATGGTGTTGCCATTTACTGTTGAGTCCTGCTTTGTGAAGAGGCTGTAGGGCAGTTCACCCTGACTGCAAACTGGCAGAGATAGCGGGTGTGGGAGGAAGGGGCAAAGTGCCTGGAAGAGATGGTTATTCAGATGGAGAAAATGGGAAGCCACATGATTGGAGCTTGGGACTTGGGTCTACTTCAGCTTAGCATGTACACATTGGATGGGGAGCTCCCCACACAGGCTGAGCTGGAAGCTATAGTAGCAATCATCTTTGGTAGTAGGGGATGAATAGTGGAAATCAAATCCTCAAGCACAGAGCTCTACTATTGAAATGATTTACCCTGATAGTTAGCAGTTACAATGGGGTCTTAATTTTTATGTGGGTCAGCCACTTCTGAGGAATATTTTCAAGAACTTGCTTGTCAATGCAGGAAATTATGAATAGTGTAGACTAAGTTTCCAACAAGTCTGATCGGTCTTGAGTTTAAATAATAACATTTCATCTTATTTAATGAACTGTCAGACATCTCCTGAAGAAGACACTTTAATGAGTGGAGAATCATGTCCAATGCTTATTTATCTAAGTCAGGAGCACAGATCTGATAACGATCTCTTTTCATCTATGTGTCTGATTCCTATATCTGTCAGGCCACTTCCTGATCCATACAAAGGCAATTTGCATAAGAAAGGAGGAATACGCTGAATGGTCACCTAGTTTCATTCTTCACAGCCCAGGGAACTTCAGCTTCTTACCAAAGTAGTCAGAATGTCAGCTTAGAGTGAGCTTAAAGGAAGAAGAAAGTGGAGGAGCTAAAAGGGAAAGAAAGGACAGAAAGATCAGGGCCAATGTTCCAATTCAAATTAGTTGGGGTGCACTCAAATGAATTGCACAGTCCAAAATATAAAATATTGAATCATCAGTTATGTAGTCCCCACGCTGGCTAGCAAACAAGAAGTGAATACTCTATGAGGAAAGAGAAGTTTTGAAACTGGTGCAATTGAAAACTAGTGGTCGAATAATACAATGTAGAGAAAAAGCTGTAAGTATAAGTGGAAGAGGTGGAATTGGAAAGATACAGGCTTCGGTGTAATTGATGACAGAGAAACCAGGCTTCTTCAAAAGAGAAACATTCAAACTCTCTAACTTCAGATTCTCATAAAAAGTCTAATTAAAACAATTAGTCTACCCTGGAACTGTGCATGGACAATGGCAGGTCAATGTTTTTCTCCATCGCCTACAAAGGGATCCAAGACAGACTAGACTTTAACTAAGGGAGCAAAATTAGGGCATACATTTTAGTGAAGTAATATCACTATCACCTCAAACAGTAACTGAGCCTAGAAGCATAGGAATGATCTCCAACAAGCCTCAGTTATGGTCAGGAGAGCAGAAGGGGTTACTCTGTAAGCACTACTCACATTCAGCCAAAATTCTGATAGTGTGTAAGCGGAGAGGCACTAGAGGTCTTCCTGTGTGAAGCCTTTCTCCCGAACCCCTGTGAAAATGTTAAAATAACTTTTAAAAATGCAATTTTCCAACAGCTTCTGTCACGCGTGACATTTCTTGCAACCCTTCTGCAAAAGGAACTGTTAAATGGAATAAAGGTAAATTGCACACTAGTAGTTGTTTAGGCAGTGTCCAATGAAAAAGGAATTTAGGAAAAGGAATTTACAGGGACCTTGAGCGGCTACCTAAAGGACCTACTTGACATGCCATTCCCAAGGTAGTGACCTCTTCCCTCTGTCTCTGCTCTGTGGGTTAACCAGCTCACTTCCCTCAGCCTTAACTGACTTCTGGGCTCTGACACTACCACTAAGCCCACCTCCTTCCACCCACGAATCTCTGGGTTTGAATGTTTGCCAGATCTGACTGGGCAAAACAGCAGGTCTGTATTCAGCAACCTGATCTGAATCCAATAGCAACTTAGCTCGGAGCAGGAAGACGGATTGAATGATATCCTAAGGACCTTTTTGACCTGGATGATTCTATGACAAAGTTTTTGTAAGGTAATACTCCAAACTTATGCACAATATTGAAGCCAAAGCACTATCATGATTTGAGTGGAGGAGTCATATTTGTCATGGAAGTGAGTTATGCCAGTTTGATGCCCATTTTTCTTTTCTTGCTTTCTTCCAAAGGCATGAAATTATAGCATGAAATTCAAATTCTCCCCCATTCTAATTCCAAAATCCCTTAACTAAGGAATTGCTTCTTTATCTCTTTTTTTTTCTCTCTCTCTCTTTCTTTTTTTTTCTTTTTCCTTTTTGTTAATACGTTGTAAGAACTTTCTGGACAATTTTCTCTATTCTTTTCTTACCAGATGTTTGCATAGTTGAGAATGATTCAATATGGGCAAACAGAGGACCATAACTAGTAATAAGTACATTTGCTGTCTCAGATGCTTTAATTTTCAAAAGTTCAGAAGAATTACAAGCAAAATTGATTAGAAGAGAAACTGCAAGTAGAGAAAATGCTGATTGCAAATTGGGAATTCTGTAAGAGCAGTTTATTAGATAGCCAAAACCCAAAACATCACAATTTTTTATGAAATAAGTAGAGAACTTTGGCTGGTATCCAAGCCTTGATCTGTTACAAGGGAAAAGTTACTCTCTGGGAACTCTATAAGAATTACATACGAAAATTCAAGATGGGACATGGAAAACTTGCACCAAGACCCTTTGCAGAATCAGCTGAACTTTGTTTTGGTTTGCTGATTTCAGTTTCTAATAAATCTTTGTGATGGGTTGACACTGCATGGGTGCCAGGTGTCCACCAAAGTTCCTTTCCTCAACTGGACAGGAAAATATAACAAAAAGCTCAAGGGTTGAGATAAGAACAGGGGAATCATTCACCAAATACGATTACAGGCAAAACAGACCAAACTTGGGGAAATTGGTTCAACTTACTGCCAATCAAATCAGAGTAGAACTATGAGAATAAAAACCAAATCTTAAAAAACACCACCTCCCTCCTCCCTCCCTTCTTCCTAGGCTTAGCTTTTTTTCTTAATTATGTTATCCCAGAGGTGCTGCCAACATCACTGATGGGCTCAGACTTGCCCAGTGACAGGTCTGTCTCAGAGCCATCTGGGATTGGCTTTATCAGACATGAGTGAAGCTTCTAGAATCTTCTTACTGAAAACACCCCTGTAGCTCCCCGCAACAAAAACTTTGTCACACAAATGCGGTATAACCTTACAGCAAGCTAAAGCGATGGTGTGTGTATTATATAGCAATATTATTTTTAGAAAGGGCTAGAAAGTTGCTGTGTGCAGCATGGCATCGGCGTTAAGCAAAATAATGGGACCACATAAACTGATGCCAATCAATAAAGTATCACAGGGTAGAAAGAAAATCAAGGTTTGTCAACATGGTTTTGTGGAAAAAAAGATTTTTTTCAAACAGAACTGGTTTTATTCTTTGAGACTGCAGTTTTGGTGGATACAAGTGTGGAGGAACGTAATGGAATTACAGCAAAAGTCAGTCCCAGCCCCCCGGCATTTTATGGTGCTAATTTCATTATTGATTAAGAGCATTTACACATCTGAAATTGGATAACCGCTGGACTTAAAGATATTGGATAACCTGGAAGAAGAAACAAACAAAAATAACCCAACAAGAATATTTCTAAGGGTTTGCAAAGTGATCACTACCAGAACTGCTGTTTTGCAATATTTTTCCTGAATGATTTTCGACATTTTATAAAACCACCACTTGGTGAAGTAAAGCTGACTTAGAAACTATGGGAGTTCCCTATAGGGACCTGCATGGGGAGGAGGTACTAGATATTGAAAGGCTCTTCAGTCTGGAAAAGGCATAAGCAGAATCAATGGCTGGGAGCTGAAGGCAACAAATTCAATTTAAAAACTAGGAGTTTTCCTTTTTTTCAGTTACTTATTCATTGATTTGCTTATTTAAATAGTGAGGGCGATTAGAGCAAACTACTAAGGAAAGATGTAGGATCTTGATCACATTGTGGTGGGGGAGGAAGGCCAAAAGTTAATCACCATAGCCTACTCTGCTTGTCAATGAAGAGAAACAGACTCCTCCAGCTCACAGAAGCCAATTTTCTGCTTTTAATAATCATGTGGAGAAACTTTTTTCCTCTCCACTTAGTGTAAGGGGAGTTTCACTTAGCTGAGTCTTAGCTGGGAGCTACCATCCATGCCCTTTCTCCTGAGTTTTGCCAATGATGGTAGTGCAGTGTCAGGAGAAGATGGTCCTTCCCTTGGGGTTTTCTCAGTTAGTGAAGAAAATTACAGGGAAAGGGTTTGTCAATAGAGCTGCTCTCTGGGGACCTGCTGGAAATGGCAGAGAGAAAGAAGTGATGGGACAAAGAGAGAGAAAACACCTGGCTGTATGTTTCAAATGACCAGAAATAAATCTGAGCTCAATTGAGTCCAGTCTGACACTTGAATTGTGTTTCATGCTCCCACCAGGATAGGTTTGGGAGGGTCACTTCTTCCTTTTCATCTGGGCATCACTTAGGTATATATTAAAGTAAAAACTGAACAGAGAGAAGGAAGATTCTCTTCCCTCTTGGACCTAAAATGTTTGTGTTCAGTACATTGCAGAGTTGGAAAACTTAAGTCCATCTTGTGTCTGTTGCCTCTTTGGGGCAAATGCTAATGACCTACTGATGGGAAAGTGCCTGTCTCTTCGTTCTCCGGCTGCACTCACTGCCTTCCCCACAGAATGGCATTAATCATGTCAGCTCCCCTTTCTACAAGAGTGGCTGGTTTAATGGGAAACTTCAGCCAGCATCAATATCCTGAGGGAAGGAGGAAATGAAGGGAAGAGAAAAGCGTGTTGCAGACAGGTGAAAGTAGTCACTGTCTGTTCCAGAGTGGGGATTTGGTAGGGACAAGTCAGACAGATTTACTTTGGAAGTCCAGAGGCAGTGGGAATGTCAGTTGGATCTGCAGTGCTGGAGCTGGGAGAGGTCTCTGGGAAGCAGAGGGGATGAAGAATGGTTGTGGTGTGGCTGAGATCCAGATGTACTTGCCAGGGTAGGTGGAGGGAAAGCCAGAGCACAGATGAAGCATTGTAGCTGGAAGCATGGACAGGAAAGACAGTTAGAAAGAGGTGAGCAGAGTGAAACCTGCTATGGAGGTTCAATGGTCCTGGAGGGGGGGCAAGTCAGGGGTGTGCAGGAGAAGGAGCCAGCTTGCACAGATCTGAAGAACTGCTCTTCTCAAAGGCAGCTTCTTATCATCATTGTGGCTTTCCATTCATGTGTTTTCTAGATTTCCCCAAGGTTTTCCATGCTTTGTGGCAAAGATTCTTTCCTGCCTAGAGCTGCAGGGCTGCACCATCTGCTGTTCCCATCTCTCCTCTGAGGTGTGTTGGGATGCCAACTAAGGAATCTCCATGGTCTGGAATTACCTGCCAGAAAGCAGATGGAGGTGTGAAGTTCTTGTGTGTTTCTGTGCCCACGGGTGTGCAGGTTGCTCTGGGAGTGCGAGGGAGGTGAGATTAGCCCAGGGTTCACCATTGACTTAGCCTGCTTCTTTTCACACTTTCTTTCCCCTGTTTGTTCCTCTTTCTCCCTCCTGTCTGTTTTCCTGTCTGTTCCAATGCTCCTTTGACAGATTGTTATTAGAAACATCGCCGCATATTAGCTGAAATTAAGTTAAATGCTGCCTTGTAAACCAGTATGTGAGTGACAGGTTTCTCAATGTACCTGAGCATCCATCCTTTCATCCCAGCTTTCACAGTGCCATGATATTTTAACTTGTATTTAAGCTTCTTCACCTCTTTTTATTTTTTGCACACATTTGCCAGCTAAGATAAACAACACGTACACCATCCAGTATGTAGAGAGGATGAGATCCCTGGAATCTCCTCCCTAGGATGTTTGTTCTGCAAATAGAAGCCCGTAATGATGAAGGGTTATACTATGAAGAAGGTGATTGTTTTGACCCATAAAAATACTCTTCTTCTGAGAAATCCAGCCCCAAATACCTGGCAGTCCATCACGCAGTAGAAGGCAATGAGGGCTGCAGAACATAGATATTATAGGCAGGATGGGAAAACCCTCCATGTATGAGGTGAACTGAACCTGTGGAATTTATTGGCTCAGGATGTTACTGAAATGAATAATTTAGGAGGAATCAAAGAGTTTGCAACCTCATTGAGAGCTATGTCCAGACAAAACATGACACAGGTTGAAATTTATAATGACTAAATCTCTACAACATAATATAATTATCAGACAGGGTTAGGCAAAAATGACCTCCCATGGGAAGAAATGCACAATTAAATATGTTAGATCTGAGATGATGAGCAGGTATGTTAAACCTTCTTCTGAATCACGCAGTAGTGAATTTTTTATCAAAATTGCAGTAGCAGATCAGACAACCTTTTTTTACATCACTTCTTGCCATTATCCTGTGATCTTCTGTGACTAAATATTTTATTCCCTTTCACATGGGTATTTTTACAAACAATATCTCAGAGGTCTCAAATCTGATTTCACACTTGCTTGTGAATATATAGCCTCAAAAAGGCTCTTTGTCTAGCAGTTTCTTGGTAGCTGATCAATCTGGTATATCATTACTTGGTTGAATCTTGGGTTCCAACAAATTGATTTCCCCAGTAGAAATTTCATGGGCACCATTTGTTGCACTTCAGCATACACAGAGCTCCACTGGAGATGGAGAAAAATTCCTATTGAATGCAGACAGATTTAATACTTGTTTTTCTTTTCTTCTGAAGTTTCTTGCCCTAATTATTTTGGAAACAAGAAGTCTCTCAAATATATATGAGAGATGGAAATGTTCCATGCAAGGTCAAGGATGGAAGCACTGGAAGTGCAAGTGGAAGACAGCTCTCTTATACCCTCCCAATGCAACCAGGTTGTTTGGCACCAGGACCACAATCAGGTTATGCAACTGGGACACACGTCTCACATCTGGTGATGCAGTTGAGCCAGCCTGTGACTCGTGTGTAGGATTTGTTCCCTATCTGCATGCTTTCTTTCTTTTGAGAATATTATATTCACCTCTACTGCAACTAAAAGGTTGTTTCATGTAAAGAAGACTTCCTGATCTTCCTTTCTCTGTCGCTCCCCTCCACAAACGCTAAGTCCTTGCCAATGGTGATGTTTTTGTTTTAAAAGGGTGGTTTTCAGCCTGCTTCCTGCCTCTGAGTCATGACATGCGCCAAATGAGCATGACAACACAAAGTCCTCCTGTCATGCAGCCTTACAGCAACAGTGAGCATCGTGACCCCAGATTTGGGAGCTGCTTGTCTAAGATATCCATTAAATACATAGCACACATACAAGTCAGCCTCTCCCTGGGGATTAGAGATGTGTCCCATCCTGCCCGCAGAGCAGTGTAGAGACTTTCATTGTTTTGCTGTTCATACGGCACAACCCTCACAGAAGCCACATCCAGACGACACTAAAAATGCCCTGCCCATTAAGAAAAGACCTCATTTTCCCAGGCATGTGTTCCATACCTGTGGGCTCAGTGCATTATAACATCGCTTTCCTCTTCTGTGTCTGTGTATGATTACGATCGAAGCAAAGATCCGCAACAGAATGACAATGTGTCGACTAGAGCAGCAGGGAAACGTGCTCTGTAGGAGATATTGCCCATGTTCGCAATCGGCGTCAGAACCAGAGAGCCTCAGGCTGACCCTCTGCCTGCTCCCTTGCGCTCAGAGCATTTTCACAAATGCTGCTGATTGCAAACTGTGACTGTTCTCTCCAGCAGCAGAGGGCCCAGGTGTTGTTTTATTTTTAGGTGTATTTTGAAGTCCGCTGCAGGCTGTGAACTGGCATCAGCAGAAGGACTGAAAAGCAATGAAGTGCTGCTCTTCACTTATAGATGTCATTTTCCTCTGCATAACCTCCCTTTCAGGATTCTGGCCTGTGAGACCCTGGCTAGTCAGTACGTGCAGCGCTGCAGCTGTGATGTGTGGGAGGAAGAGGGGAGCATTCAGCCATCCCTACAGCATTGACCATTTTACCAGAGACCCACGTTGCTTTGTTGGGTGCCACAGGAAAAGGGGGTTCACTACAGTCACTTTCCATACTTTTCTCCCAGATTATTTCTCCCTAGAGACCCATTCCTCACCTCCTCTGCCTGCATCTGTGTGGATAGAGTGCAAGGGGGCAGGATGCAAGAATAGGGATGTAGAAGCTGTGGGTAGGGAGAGAGGGTTCTTAGGTGAGGCTCACTGCCTTCCAGCAGCCTAGTTCCACCGTCTTATTCCCACTCTGCCCCCACAGCTGCCTATTCAACAGATCTAAGAACAGATAGGTTGTGAGATGCGTGGTTGCCAAGTAATGGAGAGGCAAGAGGGATGCACTCAAAAACAAGGTGTAAAGCCAGGCCTGAGTCTCCTCCTCCAAAATATACCAGACTTCACCATCTGCCCCTGAATTAGAGAGGTCAACAAGGCAAAGCTAAACCTGTCAGGATTGCTAAGAGTCATGTGTGGCTTTGGGAGTCACAGAGTGGATGTGGCTCCTTTCAGATTTAATTTCCTTATGGATCCAGCTCTAGATGTGAGCAAAGCAGGTACAGCCTGTGACAGCAGGCTGCTCGCAACAATAAAGTGCCTACAGCCTTGCTGAGAAACTCTCTTGTGGCAGGGACAAGGTGGCTGCTCTGGGTGAGGGGGGGTTTGGGCATGAGTGACTGCCAAAGCCTCACAAGGAAAAAGGATGAGTCCTTACACACAGTGTTCCTCACTCCCACCTTTCCCTGCTCATCTTCTGTGCAGTAAAAAATCTCCTGTCTGGCTTTTTCTAATTCTGATCTCAGGTGTGCTTGTTGAGTCTTAAAAAACTTTCTTGTGCTGGCTTTAATCCTAATATATTCTGCAAGAACTGCATCTCTGCTGGTAGGATTTTTAGCCTGATTATCAGAGATGCATGTAGACACATTTCACATCTCCAGAACAGTCTGAATAATAGTTCCGAGTGATGAGAAACAACACCAAATGTTGCTGCTAACTCTAAGAAACAGCAGGGAAAGCCCAGATCCCAGATCATGTACAGCCACAGAGAGTGCCACAAGACAGTCGTGGGAAACAGCATTTTACATTGGAGGTCACTGGTATTTTCCTTATTGCAGGGAGGTAAATTGAGGCATGAAGAGCTAAGAGCCTGCCAAAACTGGCTCAGCTTCCCACCAGCAAAGCTGAGCATCAACACGCTGCTTGCTGAAGCTTCATGCACTGAGCTGCTGACCAGGCATCCTCTGCTCTTCTCTCTTGACAGTCATAACTTATAACACATTCTTTCTGTTGGCTGGGTAGTGAGTCAAAGGATCACCAGGATAACAAGCTGTTGTAAACACTTAATCTGATGGTTTTGAAGCAGAGAGGAGCATGTAGAGATATAAATGAGCGTGGGGTTTTATTTGATACACAGTCACTTGTTTTCTGAAAGCTGGGATATAGGTGCTTGTCTGTGGTCCATCACACAGAGTATCTGAATGAATGGTCCTTAACACCTCCTTTCAGTCATTTTTGGTTGCTTGCCACAAAGAGAGCTTTGCCCACATCTGCTGTGTGAAAGACAGCCTTCCAGTTCTACAACTGCTATGTTTTGGCACCTTATTTTTTAAGTAAAGATCTCTAGTATCTTAGCCGATCCATGTCAGCCAAGGAGACCTCTTTTCAGCAAGTGATTACACAGGTAATGTTGCAGGACCCCACATGAATGTCATAACACTCTTCTGGGCTTTCAAGGAGAGGCAGTCCTGTTTTCACCAGGGTGCCCTGCTCCTTGGGTAAAATCACAGTTCCATCTTCTTTTACAAGGGTTAATTTCTTTCACTGTTCCGTAGTATCTGATTGCTTCAGCCCAGAAGAGGTTCAGAGGAGTCATTCAGATGAAAAGTGGGGATGTCTATGTAGATAGGATGTCTTCGAATGGGGAAGGTGTCATTGCTGTCAGCAGCGCTGTGGTTGTGTTAGGTTTCACATTCTACACAAAGTACAAGATAAAGGGATGAGTAAAGATGCTGGGGAATGAGGTAGAAAAAAAGGTGAGTTTAGGGCTGTAAAGATTGACTCATCTTTCTGCAGCACTATCTTGCTGGATCCTGTCACATTCGCCACTTCTCTACAACCTTCATTCTTAATAGCATTATTTTCAAATTTATTGCTCTTGGTATTATTTTTAACGACCAAGTGGATCAACTTTCATGATAGTGACAATTTTTATGTTTCAATCCACCTCCAAGGTCAATTTACCTTCACTGTTTTCCAAACAAATCACTTTGCTCTAGGGAAGTAATTTTGTGAAGAGTTTCAAAAATTTGAGTTAGACTGAAATCTGTATCTGTCAGGCTGAGACCTGCAGTGGTCGAGAGGGGAACCTCAGCTTGACTCCTACCTATGCTGGCTGAGGGAACAAGCAGGCAGCCAGGCAGCAGCCTCTTTGGACTTTCCAGATTGTGAGTTCCAATTCTTCAGTTCAATAGCTCCTCCAAAACACCTGTCATTAGCCAAGCGATGGATGCCAGCTTGAATAGCACATAGTACTTCAGGGGAATTAACTGATTATTACTCTGCCAAGGGGGATTCAGTAAAGGGAATATTTATTTGCCCTAGGTGGCAGAGTGAGTTAGCAGCAAAAGAGAGGCAGTGCTGGTTCATGACTTTATTCAGACACCAACTTTTACTTTTCTGCCTTGAACTACTTAGTTGCCCTGAAGCTTATTAGATGTTTCCATCCTCAGCTCTGAGCTGGAGCCAATTTAGGAGACGACAAGAGTGGATTGGGCAGGAGAAGTTATAAACAAGTTGCCCAGGGCCCAGGGGGAACATTAGGTGAGATCAGATTTAGGTTTGGCTTCATTTGGCTTGGCTTGGCTTGGCTTGGCTTGGCTTGGCTTAGCTTAGCTTGGCATAGTTTAGATTAGCTTAGCTTAGTTTACCTTACCGTAGCTTACCCTAAATTACCTTAGCTTAGCTTACCTTAAATTACCTTAGTTTAGCTTACCGTAGTTTACCTTAGCTTAACTTAGCTTAATTTAGCTTACCTTAGTTTAGCCTATTTTAGCTTAATTTAGCTTACCATACCTTAGCATAGCTTAGTTAAGTTTAGCTTAGCTTACCTTATATAACCTTAGCTTAGCTTAGATTAGTTTACCTTAGCTTGGCTTACTTTAGCTTGGCTTAGCTTACTTTAGCTTATCTAAGATTATCTTAGCTTATTTTAGCTAAGCTTTGCTTAGATAACTTTACCTTAGCCTAGCTTAGTTTACCTTAGATTAGTTAAGTTTAGCTTATCTTAGCTTACCTTATATTACCTTAGCTTAGCTTAGTTTACCTTAGCTTATCTAAGATTATCTTACCTTATCTTACCTTACTTTAGCTTACCTTAGCTGAGCCCCTGCTGTTTTAGGGAGGAGGGAAGATTCTTTTGGTCCACTATGATTTCACAAGGAAGATTGAAACCCATGGAGCTTTGCAAGTTGAAGACAAACAGGTGAGTAACCTATAAAGTGTGGAATGCTTTAGGAGTATGGAATTGCCAGTTAAAGTGTCGTTGCACAGGATGTTGGGGGAAGCTTTGAAATGGAGCATCGTGAAGTGAAAAGATGGGATACGGTAACTTCTTCGTGCTCTCTTTCTACTTGAGGCTCCCTACTAAGTGATGACTTTGTATAATTAAAATGAACAAGGTAAATGGCAGCAATCTATCTTCACAATCACGGCATTTTCTCCTTCCCTTTGTTGAAGTGCTTTGTTCATCTCAAATTAGTTTGGTTTTTTTTTTTTTAAAAAAAAGAAAATGTAAAAAAATAAATAATAAAAAATACAGAAATAGAAGTTGAATGAGTGCCTGCAGGAGCTGTATTTTTAGCAGCTCATCAGTTTGCGGAGAAGCTCAGAGGTTGCAGATTCTAATTGCCAACCTGGAATGTGGAAAGCAGGACAACTGAAAGAGTGTATGCGCTAAGGGAAGAGTGATGATTTCAAAACAAGGAAGGAAGAGATAATTGGCACCTTTGCCACCTACAAAATGTGGTGGGACATCATGTGGTGAGGCCATCTGGCTAGTGTTTGTGGCACTAGGGCCTGGTGAAAGACTTGTGGAATTCATCTGCAGGAGGGGTTTTACCTCTTCCTTGGCTGGAACTGTGAATGTTTGTGTCCACTCTGGAGAGGCTGGGTTGGGATATTTGCAGATGGGAGATGTTAGATCCAACTGAGATACTGGCTAGGAGAATGAAATGAGCAAGTAGAAAATGATAAAACAGATCGAACACCACGGTAGAACAGTGGGTGATATGTGAGCACATATCCAGGAGCTAAGTTTCTAAATATGAGTGAGGTGCAAGCTCTCTACAACCCTGAAGAACTAATCAGGTTCAGTCCAGCCCTGGATCTATGCCTAGGGAAGGCAAGATGTGGATGTCTGTTGTGAGAGGGAGTGGCTGATTTCCTCTGGTGATCCCTTTCAGAGCAGAATCATAGAATCATAGAATCACCAGGTTGGAAGAGACCCACCAGATCATCGAGTCCAACCATTCCTATCAAACACTAAACCATGCCCCTCAGCGCCTCATCCACCCTCACCTTAAACACCTCCAGGGAAGGTGACTCAACCACCTCCCTGGGCAGCCTGTTCCAGTGCCTAATGACCCGTTCTGTGAAATATTTTTTCCTAATGTTCAGCCTAAACCTCTCCTGGTGGAGCTTGAGGCCATTCCCTCTTGTCCTGTCACTTGGGAGAAGAGCCCAGCTCCCTCCTCTCAGGTAGTTGTAGAGAGCAATGAGGTCTCCCCTCAGCCTCCTCTTCTCCAGGCTAAACACCCCCAGCTCTCTCAGCCGTTCCTCACAAGGCCTGTTCTCCAGCCCCTTCACCATTTTTGTTGCTCTTCTCTGGACTCGCTCCAGAGCCTCAACATCCTTCTTGTGGTGAGGGGCCCAGAACTGAACACAGGATTCGAGGAGCGGTTTCCCATGCAGGAAAGACTCTCTGCCAGGACAGAAGAGGGGGTGCTTAGTCTGTCCTCGACCATCAGAAGTGGGCATGGTTGCCATCCTCCCTTACTTCATTCCACACCCCTAAATTTAGCTTCCATGCTTTGCAGCTCTGGGTCCTGAAATGGATGTTCAAGAATTGCTGACTGTGTACTGACAGGTCAGCTGATGGCTTGTGGGATGTTGGAGCCCATGGGGCTGGAGTAAGGAAGAAGACTGTCTTGCATTTTGCTTGGTATTCTGGCAGGTTTTTGGCTTGCTTTCCTGATAGACTATTTTCATCTCCCCTGTCCTACTTCCTTCCCCAAAGAAGCTATAACTAAACCCACTCTTGTCTGTGGTTCCCTAGAGGTTCATCAGATCTTTGGAGTATTTCCAGGTATTCAAAAAAAAAAAGATGAACACATAGGTAGACCACCTGATACTATGAACATTAAAAAAACAAGCTATATACAGACCAGACTATGTTAAACAGATCTTGCTTTGGCTGCAGTTACTGTTGTCTGGACCTCACTTGCAACCTGGTTACAGGCAGACAAATAACACTACAAAATCCATCTTTCTTTGCCTGAAAGACCCAATCCTAACACCAACGAAGCAAGAGATGGCAGAAAAGGCATTGCTGGTAACTGCTAATTTGCTGAGGTAACAGTTTATGGGGATAAAAATAGGACAAATAAATCAAAAACCATGGGTGTAAAAACATATGTAAGCAGTGTTGTGAGCAAAGAACTTGATGGTGAAGCAGAAAAAAGCGTGTCCATGGCTGATTGCAAATCATATCTGGTTTGCACAGTGAACTCCAGATGGAGCTAGTTAGGTCATCCTTCCATACGTATGAGCCTGCTAATATCCTTGCTACGTGGTTACCCCACAACTGGATGCTTCAGAGCTAACTTTCCCTGAACCCTATATTACAGTACAAAAAGAGGGGCTTAAGAGACCATTTCCACAGCTCAGCAGTGTGTGTGGCAAGCGCCATCCATGTGAAGGCAATAACGCAATGCACCCTGGCCCATACTCAGCTCCATTTTCCCCCCAGCAAGGCTGGCTGTGTGAACACAACCTTGGTGCTGGCCTTTGGGATGCTACCGACTGACAGATTAGTCATGCTGCGATGGTTTGGCTGCTTTTGGCTGCCTGCAGGGCTGTCACTTTCTTCTTCTTCAAGGAAGAGCCAGTGGGCTGAGGAGGCTCCAGTCCCATCTGCCAGCAAAACCCGCAGCAGGGAAAGAGCAGCAGCGAGGGGGGGACGTGCTGGAAAGGGGGAGCAGTGGATTCCCTCGATAATTAGGAAGGCTGCATCATCACTTATGCAAACAGGGGAAAGAAAGAAGCTTTACCCAGCAGGCTGCCTGAGTGGAAGAGAGAATAGAAAGCTGGAGCTCTTCTCCATGATGGAAGATACCTGGCCTGCACAAAGGAACTGTGATCACTTACATGCTTTCCTTCTCTCCAGAAAAGGCATGATCAGGAGCCATTTAGGACAACTGATATCCAGACAGAGTCTGGTTATTGTCCTGTGTTGTACGCTCATGCCAACCAATGCGAAGAGACTTAGGCAAATGCAAGCAAACTCTGGTTATTCCTGAACCCATTTTATCCCTTCATACATCTCAGGTCTGCCTCCCTGCCCTTCTGCAACAGCAGGATTTTGACATATTCATGTCCATGTCTTAATTTCTCCATTTGCTCAGAGGGGCTCTAGTTTGGTGGTAAGGCAGGGGGGTGCAGTACGAGGCCTGTTACATACAACTGAGCTCTTCTACCAGCCTGAGCTACCCTGCAGATTGCATGGCATTTTTTTTTCCCCTGTCTCTCTGGAAATGCCTGGAGAATATAGCTCCATTACTCTTAGTGGGAAGAGGGTTGAGCAATATTGTCATCTTGCACCACCAACATCTTCCTGTGTCTGATACCATCACAGATGTGTTTGTGTTCACTGTTTTCCACTTGTGCTCATTCAGCTTGGCAAGACATCTGCCTGCCTGGTGCAGAGAAGGAATTCAAAGGAAAGCTGCTTAGCAGCCAGCTGTGACTACCATCTCCCTTCATTCTGCTGGGCCACCATGCAAGATGGTAGTGAGATTTTTAAGATTTGAAATGTATGATTCATGGGCTCTTTGCCCTGGAGGTAGAACTGGACAGACCTTGAAGAAGCCAGTTACATGAAAGCAACTGAAGGCTCTCATCTTCTGCCCATTATCCCACTGTTTAGCAGGCGAAGTCCTGAGCAGAAGGGTCCAACAAGACATCTTTGATGACAGGGAGAATGTGTGGAATAACAACGAGGAAATCCTGACAATCATATGATTCAGCTCTCTCATCCTTATACATTCCAGGCTTCATAGCAGAGGCCTGTCTTGCCTCCCAATGTTTAGCTGTCTGCAGTTTTTTGAAAGGCATGAACAAAGCCATTCTGTTTCCAAAATACAGATAAGGAAACCAGAAAAGAATGACACAAAGTCCTTGCTGCCACGAGAATTCTCTTCCTGCATGTGTGCAGGGTGTGAAGTTAGGGCTGGGCAAGATCTGTGGTTTGTGCACTTTTTATTCACAGTAGAGACAGCAAGTTCCTCCCTGAAGCTCCAGAGCTTCTCCTAATTGAGCCTGTGTTGATTGTATGGATGGTGGGGAACTCTGGAATTATGATGATGCTCAAGGCAGCATTGACCTGGTATTGTGGACATCTTCAAGTAATCCAGAAAGTTAGTTTCCTAGTGATGTGCCTTAGCTGTGTCCTAATAAGACCAAACACCTTCCTTCTGCTCTGCTGGAGGTGGGAATTCTCCCAACCCTGGTTTATTGTCAGTTCAGCAGCCTAATAAAAAAAAAAAAAATAACAACATTGTCTTGTTTGCAGGCTTGACAGGTTTTAATGCAGGGCAAAGATAAACAAACAAGTGAAAGAGGAAGGCACAGCAAAATCAGTGCTGCTGATTAACTAATGAGGGGTCTCGTCAGAATTCATACATCTCCAGCAATTTCTCAATCTCAGTGGAGCTCTGCTTACTGAATGAGGAGCATCTCCTCACCCCAGATCAATTAAGCAGTGCCAGATCATGTTTCTCCCCACCCCAGCTTATTCCCCCTCCAACACAGATAAGTAGATGTGTTCACAATCTCTTATCCCTCTTTCTTCTTTTGCTGGCAAAGAAATTGAACTCCCTTGCTGTTTTAAAAAGTGGAATCTGATTTGACTGACATGAGGGCAGGAAAATCCTAGATAATGTCACATTGATAGCTGAGAGTCAGCCTTCATATGCTCCAGATGGCACAGTTAACCAGGAAGCCTGGCAGTGGTGCAGCTCAGGCTACTTTCCTTCTCTGAAGCTCTCTGGCATAAAATTAAACTAGTGCAAATAATGGTTTCTCTTGTCTAAGTTGCAATGACTCAGTTGTACTTAGGCTGTGTCAGCTAGTGGTTGATTTAAGGTTGTCCCAGTCATGGGCAAATTAAAATGTGTAGCTGCACAGAGCAGAGAGCGATGCCTGAGCAGGAAAACAGTTCCTGTGGCAACACTCTTAAACAAATCACAACTTAACGTTTCTCCTTTTGTCTTTAGCGTGGTATAACAAAGGCGCATTAAGGCTGGATGGATTTTGTTCACACCAGAGACTTTTCCTACAAATGAGGGATTCACGGGAGGGTTACAGCTGTAGAAAATGAGTCTTTGCCTGCTACTTTGTGCCTCCTGTCCCCCATCTGAGCAAAGGTGGAGCTGGGGAAGTGGCAGAAGAATCCCACCAGAGCACTGCTTCCTGCTGACAGGCACTTCTGGGGGAAGCTGATTGTTTCCTTGATTTCCATGACTTGGGAACACCTTTTATCTGAAGACACCATAGAAAAGGTGCATTTATGTAAACATTAAAAAGTGAAATCTGTGGAGTCCAGGGCAATCCATCTTTTAAATCTTGCTTTTATAGCATTATTATGTGAGACAGTCTCATAAAAAGCTCTCTGTAGATGTTATTACATTGTATTGTGGCTTTGGAGAGTGAGCTGAAGAAGCTGTGAGTTTGTACAACAGCACATGTTAGCATGAGTTATAGTATGTCAGGGGCCCCGTGTTAACGATCAGAGAACCTATTCAGCTCCTTTAAGGTTAATCAACTCGGCATTTCTGTCAGGTGTAATGTCTAATTAAAATGATAGAAGGGGTGTGAATGCCTCCTGGCAGAGGAGGGAAATGGCACAAAGAGGCAGCATCAGTGCCATATTGGTTTGGAAAATCAATAAGACGAGCTCATTTTATCCCAGTGTATCTCTGCATTTGCCATTCAGTGGCTCATTTGAAAAAGTGCCAACTGGCTGCCTGGCAGCCTGGAAACTACGACGTTTGAAAACACTTCAAGGCGATACTGGTGGGGAAAGGAGAGGGCATTGGTATCAGACACAGCTTGGGAGGTTAAGAGAGCGTCCTCACATAATGCAAGACAAAGGCAGCCTGGGCTAGGGAGACTTGGTGGACAGAGACACTAGTGGAGAAGGAAAGAAGAATGGAAAGGGATGACAGAAAGGAGAGGACTAGAAAGGTAGAAAAAGAAAAAAAAAAGATTGCTTGGGCTGTAAAAAAATGGGTCTTCTGAAGGAGAGATGCATAGAATTGTAAAATGTTTGGGTTGTAAGGGACCTTACAGATCGTCTAGTTCCAACCTCTCTGCCACGGACAGGAACACCTCCGACTGGATCCAGTTGCTCAAAGCCCAATCCAACCTGGCCTTGAACACCTCCAGGGATGGGGCAGCCGTGACTTCTCTGGTCAAACTGTTCCAATACCTCACCACCTGGTCAAACTGTTCCAATACCTCACCACCCGGTCAAACTGTTCCAATACCTCACCACCCTCAGAGTAAAAAGTTTCTTCCTAATATCTAGTCTAAATCTGCCCTCTTTCATCTTAAATCCATTCCACCTTATCCTGTCCCTGCATCGCCTGATAAAAAGCTCCCCTCTAAGTTTCATGTAGGCTCCCTTTAAGTATTAGAAGGCTGCTATAAGGAGCACCAACCTGATGATGCAGAGGAAAGGGAAAAAAGAAAAATAATCTCTGGTACTTCTGTGTTCCCACAACATCCAGCTAGTAAGTGGTGGCAGTGATGTAAGAGAATAAGTAACTTATCTATGGTGAGAATTGAGAAAAAAGCATAAACAAAAAACCTGGAGATTAATTTTTAATCAGTGTTTTTGTTGATGTAAAGTAACTTTCAGACAAACTAAAACACTGAGGAAAGATTTGTTGGATATTTTCCCCTATATTTTTCTGGCTTTTGAAATCTCAGATTATATCTATATGTCTTTAGATTTGCTTCTTTTAAAATAACAAATGTGTAGAACACTGTACAAATAGTTTAAATTTCTTCAGGAAATATTTTTTAATGAGTTTATCCTTTTTCCAGGACATGGCAACTCCTCCTTTCCTAGTTGCGCAGCCAGCTGGACAGACATCCATCCAAATAGCTGCACAAAATGTGTTAAAGCTGGGGATAAATCAATAACTTTCCATCTATGCAGTTACTTCTCTGCAAATATAAACATTTGCTCATTATAACCACACACAGTTTCATCGCCACTGAATTTTTAATGAAAAGAAATGATAATTTATTCACTAGCTTTTTTTTTTAGAAAAATTATATCTTTTCTTAATGATTTTACTCTTCTTGTTTCATTACAAGAGCTTACTGCTTTCCTCCAGCCTGTATTTTCAGTGCCACATTCTGGAGTTCAGATACAGCCTGCGTACATTTAAGTGCGTTTACCACCTTATTTGAGAAATATAGTTGGCTCCAGAAGCAGTGAAGAAAGGCAGGGTCCTCTAGGTGTTGGTTTATAGAATCATAGAACATTTTGGGTTGGAAGGGACCTTAAATATCATCCAGTTCCAGCCCTCTTGCCACGGGCAAGGACATCTCCCACTGGATGAGGTTTCTCAAAGCCCCATCCAACCTGGCCTTGAACCCCTCCAGGGATTTAGGTCTCACAAGGTCTGAACTGTCTTCTGAACAGTTTGCTCTCTCCTTTTTCAATCGACACAAGTACAACACTGCCCTCTTAGATTTGTTGTTTGACAGAGGTGGGATAAATATGGGCCTGAGAAGGAAATTTAAGAAGCAGCACTCAAATGACTTGGTAGCATTTTCACCTTGCTTTGAGAATTCCACTCTAAGAGTTCAACTTTCTTCCTTCGCTCCCCTGCCTCAAGTAAAAGGCCTGTGACATTGCTTGGATGACTCATGTTTACATGCTCTGAAATCTCAGATTGGAAAGGAAATGTTCTGGGATTACCCTGATTTACGACCTTTAAGAGCTCTATGCAATGATAGGATCTCTACCTGAAAGCTCTTTAAGCAGAAATTAATTTATGCTTGACAGTGATTAAAGGAGAAAGTGAGAGGAGATGGAAATTAGCAAATCCATCTCTATTGCTGAGATCCCATTATGATTATAAGGAGAGGGGAAAATCAGCATTATGGGTGTCAGCTGCAATCTGGTGCATTCATTTAGCAGCCCATCCTACCTGGGAAATGTCCTTGTATGGATGGATATACCTGTCACACCAGCTTGGCCTGAGATGAATCAATTGTTTAGGTGGTGGAATAGAGATGGAAGGGATTTGGCACAATATTAACTCCCCTTTTGAGTCTGGTGCAAGTACATGAGGTAGGGTCCATCAGATAAAGTCTGGTGGGAAGGTTGGTCTTACAGACCTTTTGCACACAGTTATTGGAAGTGACGTGGTCACAGAAATGGAGCTGTATTCTCGTGGCCTGGCAAAAAGATGTCCAAGGGACAATCTGGATGGAGATATGGATCAGACCTTAGAGGTATAACACGTTCTTCCTTTGAAAGTCATGGCAACATATTTTTCTTGATATTCCAAGAATTAATTTTAGCTGTTAGGATTGAAGTGAGCAAGTGATAAATAAATTTGCTTACAAAGAAAAACTTCAATATTTAAATTTCAATATTTTAAATTTTCAGTTTGTAGGAAAATGTCTTATCAAAGAAGTCTCTAGACCAGTGGAAAAGAAAAAATTAATATTAACCTCAATGATATGAAAACTTACCCTACAGTGGAACATTCTAGTGCTGACACTAAAGTGATCTTAGTTCTTTTTCCTAAGGCTGGTAGTAGCTGCAACCATCTTGTTTGAAATGGTGTTAGAGATATCCTCTGAAACAAGGAAGAAGCAGTATTACTGGCTGTGAGAAGAGTATCCATAAATCTATTTACAAATCGCTTTCACTGGTAGGCATGGTTAGCACAGGTGTCAAAAGGAAAAACAGAGATTTGACTTCTCAGCCATAAATACTTGGTTTGTTTTGTGCCACTGCTGCTTAAGGATGTTCACACATCATGATGTCACAACTGACCTCTGATAGAAGAATCATCTCTTCATAATAAAGAGTCTCTCAAGCTAGACTGACAGTTCCAGGACTGCTAGAAGAAGGGGAAAAGCTTTTTCAAAGCACTGGATTTCTTTGAAAGACTCATGATTCTTCCAGTATTTTCAAATGGGGGGAAATAGTTCTTCTTTTTCAGTTTATCTTTTTTTTGTTTTGCGAGGATTAAACTTAATTTGGAACAGGAAAAAGATATCGCAAAGCTTTAGGCAAAGACAGAATATGTTATGCAGTGAAAGCATATTTTTCATTTGGTTGGAGGCTTGTTTTTCTGCTACCATGTTAATAGGAAGGGAAAAAAGAGAGGGGGGGATGGCTCATTTCTTTCACTAGTCATCCACGGCACACCATCTAATTTCACAGCTCTTTTCCTTGCAAAATTTACTCAGATTGTGAAAGACTTGGAAAACACAATGAAAAGCCATTTGGGAAGGGCCACAAGGCCCCTTGTTCAGTGTGTGCCCACCACTAGTTCACAGTCATTGTTATTACTGCTTATTTGTACTTTCTGCAGCCTCAGATTCCCAGTTGTAAAGCAGAATCTCATTAGGAAAGAATGAGTTAATAAAATAACAAAGGTCTCTGACCTCTTCAGCAGTTCCATTCACCTGTAAAATTTTTCTCCCAGCTCCAGAAGGAGCAATAAAGTCAATACTTGTTAATGTGTGGTGTAATATACTTCAATGGATATAATAATCTATACATTCAATGGCCAATTCCTCATTCAGGCTCAGGTGCCAAAATGCCTGATTAAAACACATCCCCTCTTAAGATCCACACTTTGGAAAGATGCCTCAGCACATCTCCAGCAATGATTTACCCTCCTGCTCTATTCAAGAAAACAAAATGATTTCAGCTTTCTTGTTTAACAAAATAAAATAAGATCAGACAAAAATCCAACCTGGCAGGATAAAAAAATATATGTACATATAAATAGAGAAGTTCTCCTGCTTTAGAGCAGGGATATGAAATTACATTGTAAATTAAATTACAGAAAGGGAGAATAATATGAACTGAAAAAAAAAATACTAGTTCCCAGGCTGAGTTTCAGTCATGGGCTCTGCTAGATTTCACCAGACCCACAAGTTGGGTAGAACTGCCCTCCAACAAACACGAGGGGCTCTCTAATTAATTTCTTCCTTCTCCTATTATAATCATGACCAATAAAGGACAGCAGAAAAACAGGAGGAGGGGGAGAGATCTTCAGATTAAAGCCTGAGAGAAGAGATTGAGAGCAATTACACCATTTGCAGGAGCGATGCGAGGTGGTTTGCCCAGAGACACAGTTAAAAGCTGAATTGTGGAGAAGGGAATGTTGAAGGGTTATAACTGCAAGGTGGGAGAAAAGGGAGAAAATTAACCATGCAGATTAATGCAGAATTGATAGGGAAGGTTGAGCAAATTAATAGTCTGTGTGGAGGAAGATTACCCAAATGCAGTTATAGAGAAGGGGCAGATTAGGCAGCAGGTGCTAAAGGTGTTTGGAGAGGCTGTGGTGAACTTTTTGGGTTTTCTTTACTCCATCCACTGCTTTGTGGGGAGGGGCTGCCCCTGCAGACTGCTGGCAGAAATGAAGATATAATTCTTACAGATTCTTAGAAGCTATATCTTATTTCTTTTGAACGCATGTTTGATTCAGGTAGAAATGAAGGTATAATTTTTATGGATTCTGAGAAGATATATCTTTTTTTTTTTTTTTGAATACACATTTGATTCAGTTGGACTTGAATTTCCCTGTAGAACAAAGACACTCCTATGAATGCTTGATTTGGGCTCATAAAGAGAAATATCTGATTTTTGAGGAAGCCGAACACCTCAGCAGAGATCTGCAGAGCTTTTAGCACCTACTAGGTTCTAGAAATCAGGCCAAACTATTTCCCAGTGGAGCTGCCAGAATAGAAAAAAGAGGAAATAAATGGATAATATTTGAATGGATTCACTGGGAAGTGTTCAGCTCCTAGAAAGAGGAGCAAGGGACAGGCCATCTTCTAGTGCTAGCTTCAATGTTTCAGAGAGTTCACAGTGTCTGCGTGAAGGTACAAACGGGTCAAGGTGCTGTTCTTGAGTCATAGCAAAGATTAGAGTTGTGAAAAGCTGATGATTATGTGTAGGTTTTCTTCCAGTGAGGAAGAAAATTTACTTTATTTTTTCTGTTGTTTCTGTGCTGGAGAGCAGCCTGTGTTTGTTCCAGAGAGCAGAAACACCTGAGCAGCTTTTCTGCATGGGATGCACCTGGAGCTCCAGCCATGGGAGAGGGAAATTCAGTCCAGGTGGGTATCTGCTTGGAAACCAGTCCTTGTTCTGTTCCATCCCCTTTGCTAGCAGAGCAGATGGGGAACAATTTCTGCAGCCCTGATTAGAAGGAAAGTTTTGCCTCAGCTAGTCTTGAGTCTATACCTCTAATTCTTTGGTTCCATTCTTGATGACAGCTGATATCTGCCCAGAAACTGAATCTTCCAGTCCCCTGTGGTTACCTTTGTGCTTCCTGGCTAGAGGCTTGGCAGCAGTACAATGAGCTAAAAGGACTGCAGAACAGCCCAAGGGATGGAAATAAGAAAGACAGCAACTTTTTCCCCAGGGATGTGTCAGGCAAAGGGGCTGGCACTGTAGCTACATCCAGAAGAATAAAATGGAGGAAATAGATAAAAGAGGCACAGTGCGTCCTACAAACAAGAACATGTGTCTGCATTTATTAACATTTCCAATGCGGATTTAATTCTCAGCAAAGTGCTCCTGCCTACACGAAGCCCAAGTGTGTTGCAGGAAACCTCTCGTTAAGTTCCATACAAGCCATCTTTTTAGTGCATCCTCCAGGGGAATCTTCAAACAGATTCTGTAATTTCACTGATAAATGGCTCTTTTGCAAAACACTATTTACATTCCAGAGTCAGAAAGGCTGGTGACTTTTCTTTCCCCCACCTCTTTCAACCATCTCCTCCCAGTGCCTTCAGGGAAGGATCTCTCATCCACTCCAGGGAGGTAATAAACCATCTGTAGGTTCTGTAAAGAAGAAGAAATCTCTTGTGCTGGATTTCACCATGAAGAAATGTAGCTGTAGGAGGACAGCAGTGATGTCTTAACTGGGAGCTTCCTGGATTCTTCTGGATACAAGGAGACATCCCAGACTTTGAGATGAATCTGGGTGTTAGGATTCAGAGAATGTATGTGTGTGTTTTTTTCCTTGGCATTGCCACAGGTTTTCTGTGTGGCCTCAGGCAGGCCACTTAATCTCCTTGGGGTCTTCCATTGATGTATGTGGGATGAAGACAGCAAATTTATTCCATTTGTTTGTCCTGCCTATTCTGATTACAGTTCCCTGGGGGCAAGGATTGTCTCTCATTAAACAAAGCAGCCTGTACATGGGCATCCCAGCTTTGGTACAGCCTCTGGGCATACAGAACAACAAAACAACATCTGAAAAGTAAGACAGTACTAGACAGTAAAATAGAGTACTAGAGAAAAACAGTTTGGTATGTGCTTCCCTTTTTCTTCAGTGCTTAACTGGGGCTTTTTTTCTTTTACTGGTCACTTACTCTATCTGCTGACCTGTGTTTAGGAAAGACAGAGCCTGGCATTATTTCCATCTTTATCCACTTGCTTACAAAAAAGGAATTAATATATATTAATAAAAAGCAAACACCACCCCCCAACTCCCTCGCCCAGCTTCCTGGCAGTTCAAGTTCTTTCTCTTTTCAACACCAGTTGCTTGTGCAAGATTATCAGGGTGCAACCCATGTCCCCCCAGATGTGTTGGATGAGTTGTAACTGAGCACTCAACCAAAAAGAAAAAAAAAAAAAGACTGTAGCAGTGAATACAGCAGAAATACATACACTAGTTTTCATGAAGTACTTCTAAGATCCTTTGCCAAGTTTTTTTGTGCTCCCATAATGTCTTATGGCCAGCATAGCATCAACGTACCTGATTTACAGATCAGATTAATTATGCAATCTGAGGATATCTTGAGATGCCTGTTGCTGCTAGTGGTGAGAGCTGGCTGCATGCTTGCATCAGCTCCTTCCTGGCCATACCTAAGGACAGGCTGACTTCAGGAATTGACAATAACCAGCATATTCCCACAAAGCTTTTTAGCTTAAGTTTCAAATTTGCATTTACAGCCGTCTGAATTGAGTTTCATTTACCAGATAATGCTCTAAAATGAAAATGAATCAATGCATCAGAAGGAATTTGCTTGCTGCCTGCTGTTTTTCCAGAAACATAAAAAGCCAGGTCTTCAACTGGTATAAATCAGGCTGTGCAGATTCAGCACTGATTTTTATCAGTTGATCCAATCAAAGAACATCTCAACAGTTGCGTATTAGTAAATCCTCTCCTTCGGATTATTACTGGTTTTAAGCCATGAGAGGACACCACTTATTCCCCACACCAAAGCAAAAGCTGCAATTACAGACTCAGAAAGCACTGGACTCTTGAGGACGGCGTCGCATCCCTGGCAGAAAGTTGGTTTATTTTTAAATTGGTTCCTAAGGAAACCAAGTTTCCACAGTCATGTTCTCTGTCTCTTCGTCTGTCAGTCCTTCCCAAGTAACTTTACATGTATATATTATGCAGTTTCAAGCACATTTTACACAGTAGGAAAGAAAACAGTTATGAATCTCCAACCTGTTTTGTGAAGCTGGCAGTGAGAAGAGCCTGAAAGTCGTGCTGCTCTTGACTGATGCAGGAGTTCAGCAGTTACCTGTTCTGTCTGGAAGTCATTTAGCTAATGAACCTGCTGCCTTCTGCCCTAGCAGTACATTAAAGTCAAGAGGAATTGGGGTCTTTTAGACACTGGGGGGAACCCAAGTTACTGAGCTACAGGAGGAAAAGGAAGCTTGGCTTTATTCCCACTGCTGCTGGAAAATCTTACTTATTTGATAGATCACAATGGCTCTTAAATTCCTAACCAGGATTTGTGTTTTGATACAGTTGCTTCTGCCTTTTTCCCAGCTGCTGAATATCCAATTGAGAGCTCAGTATGTGGTTTAAATATTTCTCATGAGAGGATCCTATTATGCCAAGGCATCCAGTGTGTGTTGTTTCGAGAAATTTTCCCAGAGAAGGGCATCTGATGGTCTTTGTAAGGTTAGTAAATCACTTCTAACTGGAGAAAAAAACAACTCAGAAAGGGAATTAAACCTTTTTTCTTGCAAAACAAGAGCCTTCAACCCAGTTATGTTTTGTGAAATATGATGGAAATGTTTAACATTAGTTCCAGTGCAAGGAAACACCAGGTGTTTGGCACCTTGAAAGAAGCTGTGAAATTGAATTTGTGTTCTGTGGACTTCTTTACTAAACAGACTGGAAGGGAGGGAAGCATCAGGATCTGGGGCTAGTGGTGGGGAGACCTTTGAGCTGGTAGAAGAATGGGGCTGTGGAACTGCATCTACTGCTGCTCCAGCTCTGTTATAGGGGTGCCCTAATGCAGAGGGGGCTTCAATTCTCATACAATTCTGCTAAGTCAGAGCCTGCTCTGAATGCATTTTCTCCCCATCCTGGCAGCCATTTGAGAAATGTTCTTTCTCTTCTATTAGTCTCAGTTTGTTGCTTCCGTGACCCAACTGGAAGGACACGTTTGCCATGAATGAACTCAGGACAGCTGTGCTTTTTCCCTTTCAGGTCAACTGCTTGTCCCTGGGGGGGGGAAGAAAAGTAGGGGGGGGGTGGTCTCCCTGGCAGGAGGCAGAACCTGATCGTTATCTGTTAATGGGGAAGTCAATTAAAAGCTTGCCATTGCAGAATGCTTTCTGATGACTCTAATTATCCAATAATTGTATTATCTCATTCAGTGGTGCAACACGGTGCAAGGCCCTGCAAAATGATGTGGGTCCTTGAGTCTTTGGCAGGCAACTTGTTGATTACAGCTGTTGGTGGGTCTCTGTGTGTCCCAACAGGTCTTGGAAGGTGTGTGGACTACACAAGGGGGGCTACATGACTGTAAGCATTGACCATTCCTCTCAAAATTCATTCCTCGCTCTGTGAGGCTAGAGGGTTTTGTCTGTGGCTGTCATCACTACTTGCGTATGAATTGTAAAACTGTCCCCTGAATCCTGCTTTTGCCTTGAATGTTTGATTCTTTGGTGTTATTCCTCAGCACGGATAGTAATGGAAGCAGGAGATGACTTAAGAGCCTCTGTCCTGCCCCACCCTGAGTATACAAGACAAAAATAGTGAGCTTCAAAACCTCTCTCCTGTCTCACATCAGGTGAAGAGAGCAGGTCTCTTCTGAGGCTGCTAGAGGCTGAAGCCATCAGGCCTGCTCCAAATACATCGTATGCTCTAAAAGAAGTTGTGACCATGGAAGAAAAAAGCTTTATGTCCTCTTCTTTAGCCAGTAGTTCAATAATTGCAGCATCTTCCTGATAGACAGAAGACTGGGTTCCATTATTACTTTTTCTTCTGAAAAATCAAATAAGTCTCCTTTGCCTCCTAGTATATCATCCTACCAGGGCTTGACAGTGAGGAGAAGATTTTGCTTACTTCTTCTGGCAAAGAGAAATTTCCAGCTCATAAGCATGGTTGGCCATAAAGCTCCTTAGCGCTAATTATTGCAGGTCTCACTGAGACTCATGTTCAGGAACAGCATGACAATAAAAGCACAAAGATATTGGCTGTATGTTCATAGTGACTAGAGCATCTGTAGGGAAAAAAAAGATGTAACTTTTAGTTCCCACTGCAAAGAATATTTTTCCTTTCAATAATATAAGAAAATACAAATCCACCTTTGAGGTGGGAGGCACCACCTAGCACTCTATTCCAATGCTCTGAAGGGAAGGAATGATTCCTCCCCAGGCTTTTTGTTTCAAGGGAAGGAAGGTACCTAAATCCAGCTGAGGCTTCTGGGCTGTAAACTGTGAAAGTAGGGGGAAGTTGTTTCCTTGCAGATCAGACTAAAAGCCTAGTGAGAACTGGGATTTAAAATCCACCTCCAAGACTGTTATTACTCCCCAGCTACCATGGCTTTCAGCACCATGTACTGCCCATCCTCAATCCCATTCCTGGCAGGTAATTCCTCCCAGACATTGTATAGGAAACCTACTCAGGTACCACAGCATCCTGGACTACAGTGTCTTGCTGACATCCCTTTGTTAGTGCCAAACCATTAAATTGTGAACAAAACACAGCAGAAATCTACCCATAGTAATAGTAATAATGGTCCTAATAATAACAGCAGCGGCACCACCTTTATCTCCTGCAGTGAGTTTTTTGTGGAGAATTTCAAAACCTTCAATAAGTATTAAGAAGTTGTTAAAATGCACTGTGAGACTGGCAGGAATGGTTCTCCTCCAGCAGCTGGAAAAGGGGCAGAAAGATGCGTTATTAAGTGGGAGTTAAGATGCAGGAGAATTGGCTTCCCAGAGACTTGTCCTTTCCCTTATCCTCTTTCCTATGTATTTCTGGCACCACATTTGCTGTGTCCTCCATGCTTGAGCTTTGTGATGTGAAATTATTTTCCAATAAGATAAAAGCAAGTTGATTCCTAAGGAATATTCCTTTCTGTGGATTTCTGGCTTGTGCTATGTACATGCTCATGGGGAGATTGCAAGGGAGCACAGCTGAGCTTCTTCGCAGCACCAGGGCAAGCAGTGAGGAAGAAGCAGAAGCAGCCCAGCCACAGTATCTTGCTGTTACACCTCTCCACAGCTTCTTTCTTCCCAGACAACCTTGCAGCAGAATTCCCTCCTAGTGGCCGCTTCAACCCTAACTTTGTATCTGTTAAACCTCAGGTAATTGCTTTTAGATGGGTGTAATTAAGAAGCCATTAGTGTAAAGTTTCATTTCAGTTTATGCTTTGGTCTCCATTTGAGCAGAGAAATATGAAATTAAGGTATTAGTTCCTTTCAGAGAGATGAGTCATGAGCTAATAAGTTTCAAGAGCTGTCTCTCAGCTGTAATGATTCTGCTTTTTTCTTTCCAAATCTTCTTCTCCTCCCAAACTCTTGCTTCTGGAGAATTCCTTTTTAAAAGAATAAAAGGGGGAGGGAGGCTGAGTCAGAGTGAGGAGCTGCTAACAGAATGGCAACTGGAGGGGTGCCAGCATTTTTGTGTGAAATTTCCCCAAAGCAGCCAGGGATGCACGTTGGGATGGCACGTGGGCACACAAGGTACACATGACACACAACACAGGACCAGGAAGGAGGGAAGCAACAAGAGGCCAAGATGTCCAAAGAAAGAATAAGGAAGATGTTGGAGTTTACCAAAGCAGAACAGAGAGGAGGAATGTGAATTTGTCCAGGAAAACTCAAGGCATCTGATGTGGGAGAGTCCAGCCAAGGTGCAGCATGAAGCAGTGCCCAGGAATTGAAATGTCTCCCCAGGGCTGCAAGCTGGAAAGCTCACAGTGCTGGGAACAGGAATCCTCATCTGTGATGAGCCAGTGAGGTTTTTTTCCATAGCTACTCTCCTAGCCTGAGCCAGGAGCCAGTGGCCCTGCCCATTTCCATAGTCTCAAGTCCTTTCAAGCTGAATAAATGCCTGATCTTCCCCACTCTCCATTTGATACATGCTTCATCACCACTCTTCCCCTGTGGAGCATCATCTGCGTGTGTCGATCTGCTGAGCAATTCTGGCTGTGCAACAGCACCCACCAACCCAACTCGAGTGGATAGATGTGTCCTGGTGCTGAGCAGCTGAGACAACCACAGGGAGAGCAACCCTGTGAGCAGGTCCCCTTTCTGACAGTGCAGTGCTCATCTCACAGCTGCTCCAGAATTAAATCAGTGACAGTCGGAATCGTGTATACAGTTAATCACAGCTTAATTAAACTGTTCAGTCTTAGAGTGGTGGCTGCTGAATGCAAGGAAGGGAGAAGGGGGAAGAGATGTCCTTAGTTGAGACAGTGAAATGCTACTGATCATCAATAATGCATCTCAGTAATGTTCCTGTATGAATTGGAAATGCCAGGCAATCAAAGGCCATATGTATTTAGCTTAGATCCACATGATGTCCATGTATTTTTAATAGTGTGGCATCTTTGCAGTGTGTCTATGAAGAACAGCGTTCCTCTCCGTAGCTGTGGAGGAAAGAAATTGCCCCTGCCTGGCAGGCATGCTCTTCCTCCCCTCCAGAGGCTGCTGTGAGGATGACTACACGCCTCTCCTGGCAGGCAGGAGTGGGGAGAGGCATGTGCTAAACCCCAAGCAGGGATAGCTCTTCTTTCTGTCTATGGATAAAGTTGCTTATTAGAAGTAGCTGTAAAATCGATAGTCTAATAGGGAACAATGGACGATTTCTTCAACTGACCTATACTCTATAGTAATCTAATCTAATCTAATCTAATCTAATCTAATCTAATCTAACCTTTATCTTCTGTTGGTTTGATCATTGGAAGTACATCTTTGAGATGGAGTTTCCATACCCATTTTCTAGGTGGTAAGGAAATGGGAGACTGAGGATCAGAATATGTGTATGGGAGCATTCATCTCCAGGTGAGCATCCTGGGATAGTAGCTGAATTTACACATTTTGAAACTGAAAAGGAGAGGTAAAAAAGGGAAAAAAGAAAAAGTAAGTTGTATGCTTGCTTAGCAGGACTCTTAAAATGTTAGGACAGCTAACAAGGGAAGTGGTGGGCTGCTGAAGCCTTTAAATCAAGGCTAGAGGCTATTTTTTAAAAGATGTGTTCTCATTCAGCTGGGAATTTTTGCAGTATTGCCAGCTCATGTCTTTAAAATGAAGAACCAGATGCTTTGTGCTTCTGTGGGAGCTCAAAAGTTTGGGATGAAATCGAAATTCACATGATTCCTGTAGCTCTTTCTGTTTGTTTGGTTTGTGTTGCTAATGTAGCAAGACTTCAGCTCGTAAGCGTTGCTGGGGAAAATACTAACCTTTGCTAGGTTAGGAGATGTTGAATATACTGAGCGCCTTTAAATTCTCTCAGTGTTTCTAGAAGCGCTTCTACCAGAGTCTAAGGTGCATGAAAGGTACAAACATCAGACCATCCTGGCTGGCAATTCCACCTCCAGCTTTTCTCCCTGTGGCTCCTGGGGGTTCCAGCAGAAATATGGGTTTTGTTGAAGCCAGAAAAGCTCCCAGAAGCTGCAAATGCTTAATTCCAGAAGAGACTTTTGAGAATGTTAACATAAATGACCCCGCTGTTGTAAAGCATTGATGGGGACTGAGCTCTCTCACCTCAATTAAGACACTGGGGATACCTCTGTGTTTTTTCCAACTGTCTTAGATGGTAACCCCTTGTCCTGCATGTAGTCTTGCCAAGGGGGTGGAAAAGACACAAATCCACTAGGCACTTCCATGTGGTTCTCCAGAACCCACCAAAAATTAAAGAAAGAAGATGTCAGAGGAAGGTAGGGAGAAGGGAAAGAAGGTATATTAATACAAAACTGAGTTTCCTTCTGTTTTAGGTTGTGAACCTGCTAAATTGCCTGTTGGGTTATGTAAGAGAAGTCATTGTGTTGGTGTTGAAAGAGCAGCCTTGTACTGAGGGCTGGGGGCAACACTTGAATTTTAAGTAGCCAGGCTGTGCTGGGAAGCGGGCTCCCATCCAAACACACCCATCCTGCTGGGTTCCCAGTCACGTTGCATGTGAGGCTTGGCACAGGAGCAAGGTCATTTCACATATGGACCTGTGTCAGCCCAGCCTGTGCTTCTTCTCTGTTGCCTCCTTCCCCTCCTCTCTCTTTTCTTCCCATCCCTTCCCTCTGAATCACAAACACCCGTGCTGCTGGCAATACAGGAAAATTAACAAACAGACTATAAATTTTACATGAGTTCCTGAGACCAGAGAGAAATTAATTTTATGTTGCCTTTTGATAAAGATGTAGCCCCCTTCCTCTGACTTCAATTTGTTGGCTCCCCAACCCCCCGCCACCACCCTTCACAAACATGTTTTCTTGAAGGTTGCAGTTTCATTCTTGTGATAACAGAAGTGCATAAATAAATAAATAACCCACTTCAAATAACCCCTAGCTTGTAAATAGGAACAGATAGAAGAACACCACCCACAGAAGAACAAAAAAAGAATCGAATCAAGTCAAATCACAGGCCAGTTGCCTCTGGTTTGGATTAGCTGGATATGTTCTGTTCACAAGCTTTGGTCACTCCCGTGCCAGTCCCCAAAGGCTTTGATTTCCTAGGCACAGTTTAGAGTGCATGAAGGATGGGGCAAACTCAATAATCTTTGGAAAAGCCGTTGCACCTGGATTTGGAGGAAGGAGCACAAGCTGCAAAAGAGGAAGGCTCGAAGCCATAGCCAGGCAGTCATTTTGCACACAGAAACGTTAACTAGGGCTTAATTTCTTTGCTAAAAAGGTAGTAGGTAGTATTTAAATCTGTGTTGGCATTTAGGAGACTGGGAGGAAGGATGTGCAGAGAAGGTAGAAAATTAACGTATACAGAGAACCAGTTGCAATGCTCCAGTGGAAGCTCACGTGAGAGTTTGTCCCTGAGCTTTATCCAGTTCCTTTGGCCATTTTTTAAATCATGTCTTATCGAACCCTGTTCAAGTATTATACAAACAATGATTAGTACCATATATTTTTCCAGGACTTATCAGTGATTAGAGCTAAGGTAAGAACTTTTTCTTAAAACACATATTTGAAAAAGAAGCTAAAAAGAAGTGTTAAAGGGCAAAATCCACTTCAAATAATTTAGAGTTTGAAAATATATTTGAAGGAGAATGAAAGGAAAAGAAACAATTTAAAGAAAAGTCCAAGCCATGTTTAATCTGGAGCACTACATTTGCTTAAGAAATGAAGTTCTCTTCTCAAAGTTATTTAACCTCTTCACCTATCTTTTTTCTTTAAGCTGATTGTTAAAATGAAAATGCTGATGTGAAACAAAGAAAAGCTTAGTATAAAAGACTTAAAAAAAATCTTGTAATGAAGTTTTTAAATGTTTAAAGATTTCCAAAATCCTTCCTGCTCTCTTATTTTGGTCCAAAACGTCTCACTAAATTTGATCCTAATTCACTATGGTTTTCAATTCTTTGAAAGTAAATGTTTCCATTTAAGTTTCCATTAGTTTTCAAAGTGTGCCCAGCTCATGCCAACACCTTCTGTGGCACAGAATCAGCTATATTCTGCTTCTGCTCTTTTAATGTGCATTTACCTTCTGCCCACAGATTTACTTCTTTGCTTCGCACTGGTTCTACAGATTGTTTATTCAGTTATTTTGCCAAATAGAGTGTCTCATGTCTTCTGTCCTTATACCCCTCCTTTCTTTCTTTGCTGGTGTCTGGATCTTCTCTTTATAGCACCAGAACTAGGTCCACGAATCCATCTTTAAGAGACTCAGTCATGGATATTGGGCATCGTTACGGACTTTGCTGTCTCCGAGGATTTCTTCCAACTTTATCTACAGGGCTAGGAAAGTTTTCCACTCCAGAAGCTGACTCTCCAATTAATGCACTCCTTATATACCTTTCCTTTCCTCTATAGATGGTAATACGACTTCTGCAAATCGGGTTTCATATATATTTTTAGGAGCAGAATTTAAAGGCCACTTTGTAAGGCTGAAAAGATTATAGTATGTAACAGAAATGGTTGACATGTGACTCTTTCCTGGAGATTTTGCTTTGATTTTTCTTGAATTGTTTTTTGTCTGAATTTTTAATATAAAGAGTTAGGCAGCTTGCCACTCTCTATGTATGGAAAACATAATGCTCTTTGATGTTCTCAGTTACTGTGTCATGTTTATATGCTCTGACAGTCTTTGAACTGCAGCTCACTGCAGACAATGGGAAGGGATCCTTAGAGGGGTGAAAAGGATTTTGAAAGAGCCCCGTTTTCTAGCCCAGAAATGGCAGCATTTCACCAACATCCACAATGATGTTTAGTGCCTTCGTATTTGACTGGCAAAGCTGCATGAAGGAGCCCAAGGTGTGAGATAACCCTCTGTGCTATGTCAACACTTTGATTTTTAGTAAACATTAGAGCTATTTTGAAACAATTTGATGTAAATGAAGACAGGCAAACTTCTGGAGCTTTGTGAAGTTATTGTCAGCTATTTAAAAATAAAACAAAACTCTCTGAAAATAAAAATCCATAGTTCAGCCAAGCACTGATCACAATGACAGGAACTGCTAGTAAAATAAATACATCCCTTCTGTGAGGGGTTTTGTACATATCCAAGAACAGAAAAGTGAAAGGAGGCTGTTGCAAGGAAATTAGGTATGAACACACCCAGACCTTTTCTAGCTGAACACTAAATAAACACCTGAGATCTCTTCTGATGCCACCCAGAAGTTGTCCTCCTTACTCCTGACTGGCGCAGTGGCACTTAAAAAGGAAAAGCACAGTGCAGTGTTCTATAGATCCCTCTGCATGCCTTAGCACTTTATTTAATGAGCTTCAGGGCACAATGCAAAGTCTATTAGTTCACGCAGGTCTTTCATTAAAATCTACACCCAGACCTTTTATGTAGTCATTTAAATGGGCTGCTTCTCTTCAGAGATCCTTTTGAGGTTTGTTTCAAAAAATGCCCAGATTCAACTGTAAAGCAAATGTATCAAAACACGCATTATGTTGTTATTCCTGTAAGAGTAACAGCTAGAAGACTCTTACCACCACAGTCGTGGCCCAGTCATGCTGGATGCCAGGAACATAGAGCAACAAATAGCATAAAAGCACAACATTCTGCCTGCCTGGGCAGCTGCACTGGGCTGATGTGCAGCACGACGGAGGGGAACACACCAGCAGGATTGCAGACACTGAGTGCCTGTTCCCTTCGGCATCAGCACCTGGGTGTTGTTACATAGTCATATTGACGCAGGAAGGCACAGATGAGAGTTGTCTTTCCTTCCTCTTATTGTGCATTTGGGATTCTACTAACGCACAGGGTCTTTCTCCATTAGCCCATCCCTGACTTCACTGGTTTGGTAGAGATTTGAAAGCTGAATTTTATTCTAATCCCTGGTACGGCCAGCAATGTTGATTTCCTCTCCACCTCCATCCTCATCATCTTCCCAGGGGTAACCTGTTCTTTATGGCAGAAAAGAGTCTCCTAGGTCCTGTTCAAAAGTCAATTTGGAAACCTGGCAGGGGGACTAAGCAGTCAATTCCATTTCCTTCTCCTTCTTCCAAGCACAAAATCTAACAGACCCCTTCAGAAAAGACTCCCTGTCACTGGAAAGGGCTCCTTTGTATGCGAGTTGCAACATCTATTTTTCAAGATAACCTTTATTTCATGTACTGAGTGTTAGCTTTGCTGAAAAAGAGAAAAGCTGAGATAACTCCTTCACCTGTGGAACATTATTACGCTTTCCGGAAAAAAGAAGAATGAGTTGTTCTGGTGCATGATAATGGAGGTGGAACGAATCAGGCAGAAGCAGGTGTTGAATCGCACCTTTCTCTCTTTTCTCCCCAATCATACATCTTTGCAATCTCACTCTCTTTTCCCTGTCTGTCTTCCCGTCTCCGACACAGGCTGATTTTATTCTCTTCCTTCTCTCATTACCTTCAAAATCTCCATTTTTCTTGTGCACAATACATCGTCCTCTGGGACTCATCAACAAAACCCCTGACCAACAGCTCTATTATTTGTGCTTTCTGTTGAGGTGGTCTCTGGAGACGTGACCTGCTGTGCTCAGTGTTGTACAACCAAAGCCCAAAGCTCTGACTTCTGCAGTGAAGACTTTCCAGTCTAAAAATTTTGTAGTTTGCATTTGGCTGCAAACTGCTCTGTGGGAAAATTTCCCACCAGTGAAAAGGTTCTTCTTTGGGTAATAGGTAAAATAGGAATGCTTCATTTGAGTACTCTTAATTCCAATGATGTTTCCAAGGCAAAAAATATTGAATCAATTTTAAATCAAAATGGATTTTAAATTTTTTATTATTTCTGTTCTTTCCTGCTCCATTTCCCACTTGTTTTCACTTCTATATTAGAATCTTAATTTTAGTCTGTTACATATCTATATACCACCCAGAATTGCAGTACTAAACTTCATTTCAATACTATCGAAATGAAATCTTTTAGTAGGTGGTGGCATAACTTCTGAAGAGAAACATTTCAAAAGCATATTGTCTGATTTGGTCCTATCTGAGACGTAAACTAATGTTTAGTTGCTAGATTTCTCTGGAGATGGAACGCCTGTTTTCTCATCAACTTTAATGATGAGCCCTAAGAAATTCTAAGTTAGATCAGATAGAACAAGGCGCATTCAAACGTATCTTCTGAATTGGATTCTGTATTGCTGTGTGACAGTGATGTATGGAAGAGATTCCCCCTGTCCCTTGGCGCACCCCATCCTTGTGAAAATGTGAATCCTGCCTTCCCCTGTCCCAACTATATGCTTAATGCTTCATTCAACACATTATTACAGTAGAGGAAAGATGTTAGTTGCCACAATTATGATACAGCAGCATTTTTATGTGCCCCATCTTTGGTACCTACAGTGAAAAACCATCAGGTCAGGGATGCAGGAAGTGACATGGGCTCCTGCATACACACTGAAGGGATGGAAGACATCCCAGATGGGATTAGGACTCTAAATGAAAACCTGAAATAAAATTAACAGTCTGGGAAGCAGTCATTTATCCTCTTGCTCTGGAGCGGGGCTGCGGTGGGTTGTGGGAAGCCTGGCTGGCTTTATGCTCTAATCACAGCAATGTCTGTTTGCAGAGCTGGCAATTTCTCATTGACTGGATCCTACTGGCAGGGGAAAAGTTCTGCAGCGCATGCATCAGTGAGCTCTGTGCAGCTCTAAGGGCTCTGAAAGTTGCTACGCAGAGTCCGTGCTGCACCGTAAATTACAGGGTAGTTATTTCTCAGTTATTTAGCAGTTACAGTGTAATTAGTTCCACTTAATGCCAACTTTTGTCAATACGTCTTCCATTAGCCAGAAAATTATAGCTGGGTTTTGAAGCAATGGGGATATGTGAGATTTTCTGAGCTTGAACTCAGAGAGGAGAGGAGATGTGTTGTGGGGAGGGAATGGGGCTGTTAGGCAAATTCCTGGCCTGTCTTCTCTCTTCTGCATTCCTATGAGCTCACGTGTACTCACATATACACATACACAAACATATTTCTTCTCCAGGATCAATATTGCAGCTCAGACTTCAGAGAGGAATCAAACAGGTCCCTGGAGAAGTTTGCTTTGGCTTCTCAGAAACAAACAGGCAAACAAACAAGCAAATAAACCTCAAGAGCTGCCTTAAGATAGCATTTGTTGCCTATATTTTGCAAAGAGACTAATTAAAAAGTATGCCTGAGATTCTGGGGGATCCCAGCTTTCATTCAAAGAGGACTTCATTTCCAGTCTGCAGCTGCTTTATTCTTGGTCATCATAGGAAGTTACACTGCTTTTTTTTCTCCGTTTTCTTTTCTTTCCTTTTGAGACTCTAGACATCATTAGGGGATTGACATCTCTGAGCTTTGTCATTGCTTTGAACATGGCCAGGATTTTAGTCCCTGGTCCAAAAATGGTAAAAAACAGGGACTGGGCTTTAGAAGAAACACTGAGAAATGTTTCCCTCTGTCCTGATTCTCTACATAGTGAAGGATAAGGCAAGCTGGCTTTAAGGGCATCATTCTTCCCCCTAAAACCTCACTTTAGGGCACCAGCAGCCTTTAGGAGCAGTTTTAGTGAAAGATCCTGCTACCTGTTTTGAATTTCAAGACCATATGAGAGCAGATTGCACAGCCTGACTATTGATTGTGGCACTAATAATGGAACAATTAGGAAACTGCAAAATAAATTCTTTTAAGATTACTTGGTAATGGAGCAGATCCAACTAATTCCCGCTGTGTTTGTGCCACCACACCAGGTCTAGATAAATACCTAGAAGTACAAAAGGGTCAGCATGGGTCCAGATTTTTTTTTTATATATATAGCTTTCATTATTCTAGCCTCTCATACATCACTCCTTATAATTTTTCCCCTATAAGCACACTGTGTTGATTTCACACAGGGCCCTGTATATGCTAAGGCTGGTCCTTGAAGAAGAAATAAGTAATCAGTTCAGGAAGAATTATCAAGCAGAAAAAATATAATGGTAATGTCGGTATTAATATATCCTCCAAACATATAATGAAGTTCCTTCAGTTGTCTCACACCCCTCTATGTCCACCAGGAGTCCAGGGACAATGGAACTCCTCTTGCTATTATAATATAAACAATAATAATAACAGCAGTAATAAACATTTGCATCACAGATTTTTTTCCAGATGAATAGGAATTTCAAAATTAATGTGCATGGCTACTCAGCAGTGATTACCACCTCCTCCTATTATGATTAATAAGACCAGTGGTTTATGAACACTGCAACTGAAACACTGAGACTAACTGAAACCTCTTCTGATAAATCCTTGGAGATTCTATGCATACATATATATATATATATACACATGCACACAAATCCCCAACTATGCTTGAATAATGAAGGACTAGGAAAAATCATGATCCGAGGAATACCATAAGCAAAAATAGAAGATTAAACTCCTCTGATAAATAATGTATTGTAAAATACTCACTCAGCTGAGTCCAGTCCACCTTGCCCAGGTTTACATTCTTCTCTCTGTGGGCAACCTCTTCCCAAATACACTGAATGAAATGTATGCAGGGATTTGTGGTTGTTTCTCTTGCATATTTCAGACCACGTAAGATAGTTTTGCCCCACAAACTCCCTTGCCTTAATCATCCAGGAGAAAAATAATTGGTGTTGTTAATGCTTGGACGCACCACATCCTGAAATTCTGTAGAATCAGCAGGGATTGGAACCTGTGGAGTTTTGGCTTATTGGAGAGATGTCAGCTGGAAATCAGCATGGAGGTTAGCTGAGTCTCAGTCCACATGGGGATAAAAGTGTTTTGAGCACATAAATTAAGCAGAAGGTCTTATGTGTTGTCTGGCTTTAGGGTTATGGTTCATCGCTCTAGCAGAAGTCAAAGACTGGGGAAGGAATGCTGAGAACGATTTCTTCAGCAGTAGCTTTAGTGTTCCCCATGTCTGACACTGCCTAGATCCCCAAAGCCAGCTCCTAAGGCTCACTTGAGATGGCCATGTCCCACCCAACCTTTGCCACGAGGCCAAGAGAGCTGCCCACCCTTGGGGATGGAGCTGCAAGAAAGCGGCAGTCTAACTCAGTCTGGACTTTCCATCCGACCTACGCTGTGAAACTCAGTTTCTCTAAACAACATTTGCCATTTCCACTCTCTTTTCCTGGATAAACACAATCATTGCCTGTGTGGGAGTTGATTATTGTGGCTTATCATCATTTCTCCAATAGAGAAACCTGCTGCCTACACTGCTTCCTCTCACTGTCTTCTTCTGCTTTACTGTTTTTCCCTGGGATGAAGCCTGGCTGTCTATCAGCGCTGCCCCAGCCTCCTGCCACCCCAACCAAAGCAGATACAGATCTCTGCCAGCCAAGCAGCAGGAGAGAAGAGGAGGATTAAGGGAGTGAGGAAGTTAAGATAAGCATTTTGACAAGTGATAACAAAGAAAAGAGAAACCATAACAAACTCCATTTGGCCCAGGATAATTTCTGCCTCTGGGCAGAGGCTGGAAGGTTCTCAATGACGTCAGGAGACTTTCTAACAGCATCGAGTGTTTGTCATCTCTTTTTGTCTCTCTCCTACGCAAGCCCATGCCTACTGACACTGAACCTACATCCAAGCTTTGCTGTTCCAAATCTGGCAGGTGTTGGCTGAGTATGGGGAGGATGGACTGAGTCATGATCTCCGTGCTGCATCCATAACTTCTAGGGCTCAGTGACAGAAACCAAAATGAGCTACCACCCACAAAAGTCTTGTGATGGAGGCTGTGAAGTCACAGCCCAGGCCTGACTGTGACGTACTGCTGGGCTGTGAAACACCTCTTAGCCTCCTCATTCCTTGGAGATGCAGTCCAGCCATAACGGATTGGAAGTCAGTCCAGTGGAAATGGGAATGTCTTGGTTGGTTGGTTGGTAGGTAAATCACTGATGTGGGTCTTCCAGGGTTACTTAGAAACATACATACAGCTGAGTAAGTTTTTCAGGCTGGACAAGAAGAAAATCTCTGGTCACTACAGGTCTCTATTGAGGCTGCAGTTTGGGACTCTGGGAAGCATAGAAAAGACCTGCTACCCCTGATAAGTATTAAAAGAGGAGAATAAGGATGAAAGAAAGAAGGGATGAGGTAGGAGAGAGCAGGATGCAGCAGAGAATATCAGCAAAAAGAAGAAGCAGAGCCTGTGTGTTCTCAAAGAATCAACAATACGCATAGAAAAGGGAATTACCCAGGGGAGTAGAGTGTGTGTGTGGAGCTGTGCGAAATGTTATGGAAGAAAGATATTAAGGCGAAGCAACTGATATTTGAAATGTTATTTGAAGAGAAGTTTTAATTTGATAGGGTGCAGACAGAGAATTAATGGATTTTCAATGAGTTGCACAGCACTTTGGGACAGTGCTGGGAGCAAAGCTAAAGTTCTGCTGCTGGAGGTCAAAGCCACATCCCTGGTACAAAGCAAAACGTCAGAGAAGAAATAAAAAAAGCAATCAAGAAATGAACTCTGCTAAATTCATAGAATCATGGAATCATAGAATCACCGGTTGGAAGAGACCCACCAGGTCATTGAGTCCAACCATTCCCACCAATCCCTAAATCATGTCCCTCAGTACCTCATCCACCCTCACCTTAAACACCTCCAGGGATGGTGACTTAACCCCCTCCCTGGGCAGCCTCTGCCAGTGCCCAATGACCCTTTCCATGAAATATTTTTTCCTAATGTTCAGCCTGAACCTCCCCTGGTGGAGGTTGAGGCCATTCCCTCTCGTCCTGTCCCCTGTCACTTGGGAGAAGAGCCCAGCTCCCTCCTCTCCACAACCTCCGTTCAAGTAGTTGTAGAGAGTAATAAGGTCTCCTCTCAGCCTCCTCTTCTCCAGGCTAAACAGCCCCAGCTCTCTCAGTCACTCCTCACAAGGCCTGTTCTCCAGCCCCTTCACCAGCTTCGTTGCTCTTCTCTGCACTCGCTCCAGAGCCTCAACATCCTTCTTGTGGTGAGGGGCCCAGAACTGAACACAGGATTCGAGGAGTGGTCTCACCAGTGCCGAGTCCAGAGGGAGAAGAACCTCCCTGGACCTGCTGGTCACGCTGTTTCTGATCCAAGCCAAGATGCCATTGGCCTTCTTGGTTATCTGGGCCACTGCTGGCTCATGTTCAGTCACTGTCAACCAACACCCTCAGGTCCTTCTCCTCCTGGCAGCTTTCTAGACAGACTTCTCCCAGTCTGTAGCTCTGCTTAGGGTTGTTGTGCCCCAAGTGCAGGACTCGGCATTTGGCCTTGTTAAACCTCATCCCATTGGTCTCAGCCCAGCAGTCCAGCCTGTTCAGGTCCCTTTGCAGAGCCTCCCGACCCTCCAGCAGATCAACACTTCCACCCAGCTTAATGTCGTCTACAAACTTGCTAAGGGTGCACTCGATGCCTTCATCCAGGTCGTTGATAAAGACGTTGAACAGGGTTGGACTCAGCACTGAGCCCTGGGGAACCCCACTTGTCACTGGCCTCCAGCTGGATTTAACTCCATTTCCCACCACCCTCTGGGCCCGGCCATCCAACCAGTTTTCCACCCAGGAGAGTGTGCACCCGTCCAGGCCAGAGGCCGACAGTTTCCGAAGCAGAATGCTGTGAGAAACTGTATCAAAGGCTTTACTGAAGTCCAGGAAGATCCATCCACAGCCTTTCCCTCGTCCAAGGATCTAGTCACTTGGTCATAGAAGGTGATCAGATTAGTCTGGCAAGACCTGCCTTTCATGAACCCGTGTTGACTGGGCCTGATCACCCAGTTCTCTTGCAAGTGCTTCATGATCGCACTCAAGATCACCCGCTCCATGACTTTCCCCGGTACCGAGGTCAGACTGACAGGCCTGTAGTTCCCCGGATCCTCCTTGTGTCCCTTCTTATAGATGTGCATGACATCAGCCTCCAGTCCAGTGGAACCTCCCCAGTCATCCAGGACTGTTGGAAGACGATGGAAAGGGGTTTGGGCAGCACATCCGCCAGTTCCCTCAAAACTCTTGGGTGGACTCCATCTGGCCCCATAGACTTGTGATTGTCTAGCCGGGCAAGCAAGACTCTAAATTTCGTAGAGATGAGGGACAGTTCTAAAACCAAAACCAAACCAAAAACTAGAACTCCCATCCCTACTTTCCTGTTAATTGCTTAAAATATATAAGTAAAACTAATATTGAGGCATCTTTTATGTCCTTCAACATATGAATGGATAACAGACTGGCCACGCCAGGCAGAGAGGATGCGTGTGGCAGGGACTGGCTGGGTTGCCAGAAGGAGCAGTGTATTTGGGGAAAACCTAGTCACAATCCAAAGCCTGCTTGGCAAAGTTGGTTGAGAACCACTGTATCTCCCACTTACCTCAGTAGCCTGCATGGCTCGGTAGTTGTTCTAGAAAGCAGGAGATTTCATTTTGTAGACTCTGTTGTTGAATTGGAAGGGAAAGGAGAAAGAGTGAATGAAGACAGAGAAAGTAAAGAAGGGAATATTGTGCTCACATGACAGAGCAGGAAGACCCTTATTCAGATAAATGCCAATTTTTTTGAACCTTCATCACTGAACCTTTGGGGTTGCACAGAACCCGCTGAGCCATCTAGAAATCTTATCAGTTCTGTAGCTCTTCTCTTTTTTTTCCCTCATCAGCTTGTTCTATCTTGCTTCCCTCTTACTACTTATTTTCTTTTTGTTTTTCTATTCCTTTTACGTGATCAGGGGATGAAGGTTTCTTGTGTTTCCCAGAATCCCAGTTCAGACCTTGTTGGCAGAAAGTGGCAGGAGTCGTAAAGGCAATGAAACAGCAAGTTGAATCATTCCTATTACTTAAGTCTTTCTGGGAAATACTGACCATTTGGGTCTGAAATCTGTTTCTTTACCTCCAAGAAATCTCATTTCACCTAGGGAAATAAAGCTTGGGTCAAAGGAAATGACCACATTTTTGGCTTTTGTGTTTCGGAGTCAGAAAACTACATGGAGTCAGGAGACTATTAAGTTCCTGGTGAACAGGGAAGCTGTAGCATGAGGCCTAAGACTTTCAGAAAAGAAAAGCTCTGCAGAGCTGTCTTAGAGAAGTCCCAACAACAAGGTCTTCAACTGGTATTTGCAGTCAGCCATGAGACAGAAATGCATCCTAACCCATGGTCTCTCATTTCTTAATCGTTGTTTCACATGTTGATGTCATGAGTAGTATTGGTTATAACAAACAAGCAGAAGAAATGTCTCTTAGCAGCAGGCTGAGTTCTTCGTTGCATGTGTTTTGATAATGAAAGATTCCAAGATTTCTTTAGAGACTATGTTACTCCCAGTGTATTATGGGAAGGCAATGCACTTTTTAATCTAGGTTGCAGACATCAAAATTTCTTCTGTTCAAAATGCTGTACTATTACCTGAATGAAACCAGAGACAAAACTTCAGCTGATATCATGGTTTCAGAAATCGAGAGAAAATTAATTTCTAAAACATGAGACTGAGCAATGCATTTTCCTTTGAGTTTTAATTTTTTTAATCAATTTTCATATAAACTAAACTTCATCCTCTCCTTTTCCATATATGTCTGGAAGAGGATGGTGTTAGGACTGAAATACTTTACAGGGCACTCCACTAGGGATGTCTTGGCTCCTCTGCAGTCTCCTGCTATAATCAGTTTTGTATAGGATATTCACTGTCACTGTGTCTGGGTCTAGAATTACGAAGGCAAGATCCATAGAGGTTCAATGAAAGGTGCAGATCACTCTTCAGAGCTGCAAGTCACTGTCCTGTCCTTGGGAACTGAAATGTCAGAGAAGGAGCACAGTGTCTCAACACTGACTTACCCAGATGAGACTATGTGCTTTTCAGGTTTGTCATTTATGCCTCAGAACTGAAAGCCTAAAATGGGAAACAGACAGTGGGAATTATCGAGTGACTCAACCATCAGCTTTAACAGTTGCCATAAGATATCTTCTTCCTTCGGAGTCCATAAAAGGACAGGTCACTCCAGTGGACAACTTGGAAGCCAAAGAAATGGTATCTTTCTTGAAATTAAGTTGCAATATGAACACTAATTCCAGTTAATTTCTGCTCCCTGGTTTCTGATATGCATAAAACTCCCCTTTTTCCTACCTTCTTGAATCCTACCTGCTCTTTCAAGGCAGGAATCACATCTCTCATTTTGCCCATGTGGGGCATCATAACACATTTGTGTCAAAGCTGGGACAAAAAGACAGTCTTTTAATATAAGCAACTGATACCAATAAGCTCTTACCTCATTACAGTAATAGAAATTAAAAGATGGACCTTAATCTCAAGTCTAGATTGTCCAGTCCAAACAAACCATAGAGATGTAATGATGTAGGACTTGGAAGAGTTACATATACATCATTCCATCAGGAAAAACTTCACTCCACCCTCCTGCTGCTGGTTCCTATTTCAGTATGGGGATTGAATTAAGTGTTAGAGGAAGGTGGTTCTGTTCTGTAGTGCAAAGAATGTGTGAAGCCAAACACCAGGCAATAAAAGTAACTCCCATTCCTGAAGCTTTTCAGAAAAACATTTACAAGTAGCTCTTTTGGAGCAGTAAAGGTATTTTTCTCTTTTTCTTCTTTTTTTTTTTTTTTTAAATTTCCTTTTTCCTTTACTACAGTGAAATCTTTAACAAATAATCATTTTACACTGTACAGTTCATCAATAAAAGCAATAACACCAGGTTATGTAATAAATTAAATATGACGTGTAGTTGAAAGTAATCGTGCTTTCAGGCATCAGCTTCTTGTCACATTAAGGGCTCTGGCAAACAGGTTTAATATTCGTGGAATGAACAGAATTATTGACAAGCAGAGGAGGAACTAGACAGCAAGTGAGCATCATATTAATTTTTCAGAGGCCGATATTGGTTTTCCTGCTGACATTGCAACAAACTTTAAGAGCTGGCTTTTGCAGTAGAGTCATTTGGTAGTGGTGGCTTGTTTTATCTTGATCTTTTTTTCTGCCTTTCGTTCAAGTTCAAACCTTTTGGAAGGGAGAAGGGAAGAAGGAGAAAAATAGCGGTGGCTCACAGAGTAAGGGTAGCTTTACCTTTGGGTTTATTCTCCTAGATAACTCAATATAGTATGAGCTCAGATTAATTCCAGTTCTACCTTTCACTTTTCCAATGTATAGTTTCAGTCTTTCTAACTATGGTCCATAATTCCCATGATGTTTTTAGAAGACACAGGGATTTAGGGATTTCCCACTGCCCCGAGGTGTAGAGAGAGTATGATGGTTGAAATACTAGATATCCTTTAGGATAAAGTTACTAAGTATGGGCAATTAAATTAAAGCTAGAGTTACAAAGAAAAGACAGCTGGGTTATCTGAGCTTCCTGGTATTCAGAGCTTCTGGGGGTCACACAAAAATAGAAATTGAGAAGCCAAACTTCCTGAAGTCCAAGTGATCCAGTTTCTCAGAGATGAGGAGTGTAGAAAGTGATGACAATTCACCTTTTTTTTCTAAACGTTTCCAAAGTGCCACAAACAGAGCTGAAAGAAGAAAAAAATAGGGGAAAAAAATAGAGGAGTGTGAATGGCCACTCTGAGGCCATGTGTTTTGTCTGAAGCAGAGGTAAAAATAACCATTGACATTTTTCTTGTCTCAGATTTGAGCCCTAACTACCACATCCTTCCTCTGAATGTCTCATGCAATTTGTCACCCAAGAAAGATGAAAAGAAAAAGGTGTTAAATAAAATGACTAGTGTGTCTTTCTGTTGATGGTATACAGGGAGGCGGAGGAGAGGTTTCTGCATTGGGGTGGTCAGTGCCTACTTAGATTAGAGTTGTCTGATAGAAGATGTCATTGACGATGCTCACAAAGAGCATCTGTCTTGAGATTTCTGCATCCCTGGGAGAAACAGTGTGCAAAGCTGGACTGCCTTTTACAGTGCAGGTAGGGTGGATTTGAACTTATCTTCAGCATTTCTAAGGCAGTGGGTGAGATATCCAGTCCTGTATGCAATTAGATGAAAGGATCATTGCAAGAGGCAGTTTGGGAATATTGTCCTTTGTCTACATCAAGGTGGTCGACTCTTTGCTTTTGAGTATTTTTCACAACTCCAAGAAAGATGGGGAAGAAGGAAATGGGAGGCAGGCAAGGGCAAAAGACAGTTCTAGGTGGGTCAGTGATGTTTTCATGGGCTCTGTTCAACCTTTTTCCTCTGCTCTTTTATCCCTATCTAGAACTCTGAGGACATTAATACTGCTGGCAAGGCAGACAGCACTGCAGCGAGCTGGGCATGTGTTTGAGCTCAGCAGCATTGTCACTTGATTGGCCTGAAAAACAGTTATTTTAGAAGGGAGATTGTTTTGCAGGTCCCTTCAGATAACACTCAGGTCAGGTTTGTTCATCACAGTGAGCTTTCATAGCTGACCTTGGCGCATGTGGCCTAACTTTTGGTAAGGACTTTGGATATCTGCAAAAATCCATTACCGCCTGGAGATGGCTTCAACCATAGTTCCTTTCAGCTGTGGAACGGGCTAGCTCCCTCTTTCCAAAATACCTCAGAATGACCTTATTTCTCCAAATAAGGTGTATGAGAGAGCCAAAGAAGAGTGGGGAGAGAGCAGAACCATTCATATTAATCAGGATCAGACCCAGCCACCCCACCGACTCCAACAGATGAAAACAAATCAGAACTCTGATAAGAGCAAGATTTTTCTTTACAATGAGAGGTGAGGGGAATTGTGGGCTCCAGTTCTCCTCTGTTCTGCCAGAAAGCTGGTAAACTGCTGAATGTTGTCAGCATTAAGGTTTACCTGCATGACCATCCTTACTAAGGACTTTTGTATCTAATCGTCTCCAAGACCAAATAGACCACTGGGCTGACAAGGTCCAGTAAAAAAAATATAACTGTATGTGGGGTGGTCTCAAGAGCAAGAGACACAAGACTCCTTTCTGCTTATGAACAAGTTCTTCTCTTTCATTCTATAGGTAAAGGGAACAAAGAGCGTGAGTTGTTAAAGCACCAATATGTTATCTAGGTAGATTTGGAAGTGTGGGACAAAGAGAAGAAGTTACAAGAGCAATGTAATACAGGAGCACCCTTTCAGTAATGAGCTGTTTCACAAAATGTGGAAAATGTTAGAATTTCAAGCATCAGCTGTGTGACCTAATGGTGCATTATCCTCCTAAAATACCTTGGAAAATGCTGTCAGAGATGAGGGACAGAATAAACACAGGAGAAGCATGAAGCTATTTTTATCTGAGGCAGAACCTATCTGCAAAGAGCTAGAGGGTTGAAAGAGGGATTCAGGCAAGCACTGCAGCTGCTAGGGTGGAGACTGTGTCCAAATACAGGCCATTTTTAAGTGATGTTGGGAAGGAAATTTCCTATCCTGATAGTCAGAGAAAGTAAAGTAAGCTGATTAATGTGTTGAACCTTTGGGTCTATCGCAGCAGAGCAGAGTTTAGTAGCTTCAAAAGCACTCAGTACCCAGAACAGGGTTGAAAGGGTCAAAATAGTAGCTGGAGGAAGCATCTTTAAAATCCAGCCTGAAATATTAATAATGAGAATTGCAAATAAGGTCTTTGAATTGCACGGGATGGACACTTTGTTCCAAGAAGCATCTTTCGTCCCTTCCTGCATGAGTGGCAGTGGGACAGTCAAAAGGCTGGATTGTAGTGGGTGAAAAGCAGAGGATGTTTTCTAGTCTTCTATTTTTTTTTTTAACCAAGCTCTTTCAAAGCTGGTGTTTACACCTGTCTTTATATCTTCTCTATTTTCCCTCAATGGGCTACACAAGTGTTTCTCTGTCTTTTTCATGGGACCAGAAGAAACTCTACCATCCCCAAAACCTGTGGGGCAGAGACAAACATACAAAGAAATATATGTATGGCTGTCATGCTCTGAAATGCATGAGAATCCCACTAGGTCCTTAACTACCTATAAAAAACTGACATGATTTGATTCCCCCTGAAGGCAGTGGAGTATCAAGAACATAACATACACATGGGTTCTTGATATCAGTGGGGATACCGTTAATCTAAGGTGTCTTTTCTCTGACTGCTGAGTGGAAAGGAGATACAGTATTTCTCTTATAGTGATTATGATTAAGAATGGATTTTGTTAAAGCAAAACTAAACAAAACACAATCCTTTGTGTTAAATCTTGCACAAGCAGTACTCCCGAGTTTCTTCCAGATTTAGATACATTATTGTTAAAATGAAGTAATATTTATTTTTATCCTCACGCTTTACCTTTTCTATTTAACCAAGTTGCTATTTTTGAGTTGAAAGCATTCACACAAAAAAATGCAAATCCCAAATTTCAAAGGCACCTTCCACTTGGAATTGGATCTATTTTTGTCCCTGTGACTATCTTGCACAGCTCTAATTGTCATGTCCCACTCTGAAATCCACAGAGCAGTCCTCTCGTCAGTGTATTTTTGGATTATTGCTCATTGTGATCAGCCTTTTGTGTTCCTTGTGATATGGGCCAAATTTTGACATGAGCTGCTGAGTCATGCATAACGTGGGTCTTATTCATGTCTCAAATAAATCTTCCTTTTTTATTGCCCTGTACCTGGCCCAACACATGGTGGAGTCTCCCCTATTTCCCAGACAGACGAAGGAAAAACACCTGAAACACATCAAAGTGCTCAGCAGCTCAAAACAATTCAATTAATTATTATTACTAAGTGTCACAGGGAGAGCCAGCTTGTTATTGTAGTTTCTGTGCTTGTTTGTTTTGTCAAAAAACTAAGTACTTAAAAGAATCCCAAAGACAAACAAAAGAAAGAAGAAAAATCTTATTTTGATACTGAGGTTTGAAACTGGCTGGGGGGTGAAATATTTAATTTCTGCATACCAAAAAATGTAGTCATACTTGAGCTGGGATTCAATGAAAAAAAAAATACTGGGAGATGATGATTAATTACTTATTATAGGCATTTCTAGGAAGTGATGGAGAGAGAAAAGGGTACTTGATGTAATGAGTTGGAAAATCCAAATTACCCCGTCTCTGCTGTAGGACTCATCATTTTCTGAAGTGCTTTCCCCACATCCCACGCTGTAGTACAGCCCTTGATCCCACTGTACTAGTTGCCTGTGTATTTACAAAGCAAGATCATGGCCAGGCTCCCTTGCAGTGCGGGTCCCATTCCAGGCAGCTACCAAGGCTGCTAAAAAAAGTCTCACACCTTACACATGAATGTATCTTTTTTAAGTCTCCTGAAGCTGAGATGATTTGAGGGATCACTGTTTTTCTTTCTCATTCAATTTTTTATCTGATCACTTTCTACATGGAAGCACCATTTGATATTTTTCCTAAGAGGGGAGATGTATTTTAACCAGATAATGAAGAAAAAAGATGGAATATTGTGGGTAGAATCTACAAATTCTTCACAATAGCATTCTATATGTGAGGTGTCCTCCCTTTGTCTGACTGGTCTTCTGTGAACAACTCTTCTTGTCCTGAATGTCGGGATGTTGAATGCCAAGTGTCTGATATCGCTGTTGCTGCTTTGTGCTCCAGCTCCTCACGCAGAAAATTTCACTGACCTTCCTGTAAAGGTGCATCGAGACACGTGAACCAAGCAGGGGCTCCTGCTTTACCTGTTCTTTAACCCATAAGCCAGGCTACCCAGTGAATTCATGCAGAACAAGCTCCATTGGGTTTCTGTTTTCTGTTTGTGCTGACCAGCTGCTTCACAAACAGTTGGGTTATTTTAGTTTTGTTGCCACGATCATTAGGTTCACTTAGTGCTATCTGTCACCTACAGATGAAAATGAAAAGCTTTGAAAATCAGATGACAACAATCCAGCACATCCACAGAATATGTCTGTGTATATGAGGACAGAGCAAAGCAGGCTGCCATAAGTAAATTGTTAAGCACCCTAGAAATGGAGTGTTTGACACTGGAGAGAAAGTGCTTATGAAAGAAGTGGAGAAACACAGCCAAATGTTCTTCTACTTTTTATAACTGGAGACCACATCCCCTTAAAGGTGGAATCTTAATTCTTTAGTGACCAGGGCTTATGGTGAAGTGAGTCTTTCTCTGCTGCACACACAGCGGCATCACATGTGGATTTTCAAAGATTAGTTATTATATAATAGAATAGTTTGAGTTGGAAGGGTCCTTAAAGATCATCCAGTTCCAAGGCCCCTGTGATGTGCAGGGACACCTCCAGCCTGGCCTTGAACATCTCCAGGGGTGGGGCAGCCACAGCTCCTCTGGGCAACCTGGGCCAGGGCTTCATCACTCTCATTGTGAAGAAATTCTTTCTTATATCTAGTCTAAACCTACCCCTCTCCAGTTTTTCCCCATTGCCCCTCATCCTTTCACTACAAGCCTTTGTAAACAGTTCCTCTCCAGCTTTCTTGTAGCCCCTTTGGGTACTGGAAGGTTGCTATAGGGCCTCCTCAGAGGTACTGAGTTAAGCGAGGCCATTTGACTTCAGTTCTCAGCCTTGTCATGGAGGCCAGTGGAAAATGGAATTGTTACTGTGGATATAAGAATTCGGAATTCCATGGAATATCCTTAAAGCCATGCTAAGGGGAAAATTTATGAAGATGCCCACAGCCAGAGTCACAGCAGCCTCTTGGCTGGCACTTGACATTATCAGAGATCCCAGCACTCAGTGTCATCGGAGATCGCTTGGTAGTTCCCTCCTAGGATAGCAAGTGCTGTCTAATGATGATTTGCAGCCTGCTACCTGTGAAGGTAATTCCTGCCATCTTTCCTCATTTCCATGTCTCCTTCATGCACAGACGGAAAAGGAATCAGCAGCCTGTGCAGAAGCTGGAAGTGTAGACCTTGGGCTCAATGCAAGTGTCGCACTAATTTTATATCAACATGACCCCAGTGCTTCTGGCAGAGCTGCTCTTGGTTTCTATCAGCACACATGAGAGGAGAAGTGGGAATTACCAAATGAGAACTGTTCAGGGACAAACAGCTGGGGTCAAATCCCATATTTGTGTCTGGGTGAGACTCTGTGTTTTTGGCTACTCCACTGACCAAGTTCAGTGATTTATGCTGGAGAAAGAGAGGGGAGGATTGAGCACAAGTTGAATCCTAGAATAGGAAAAGGCCACTGGAGAATTAAGACAGTGCAAGAAGGAAAAGTTAATGCTGTGGCCTCTGTGATTCTGTCTTTGCAGGTCCCTCAGGCAACATAACCATAAACAGCCTCTTCAAAAATTGTGAATATTATGCTCCTTTCTGACAGCTTTTTCCCCAATTTCCTTCTGCCTTTACAAGTAGCTGAAGAAAATAAATATTTAATGACCTATTTCAATATTTTAATGTAGGTTTCTTGGTTAAAACACCACAAATCTCTCCATGAAAGGACGACAATAGGATTATAAAGTAATGAGCACTGCAGCAAGTGTGAAGTTGGTTAGAAAGAGGAAGGTAAAGAAAAAAGGCAAGGCTGCAGAATGCAAGGGCGTATCTTCATCAGGTGGAAATAACCATTTCTCAGTGATTTCAACACTGACTCTCTTCAGGCTGGACATTAGGAAAAAAAATTTAACGGAAAGGATCATTGGGCACTGGCAGAGGCTGCCCAGGGAGGGGGTTGTGTCACCTTCCCTGGAGGAGTTTAAGGGATGGGTGGACGAGGTGCTGAGGGACATGGTTTAGTGATTGATGGGAATGGTTGGACTCGATAACCCAATGGGTCTTTTCCAACCTGATGATTCTATGATTCTAAGCTTTTCACTACTGGATAGGAAAGACCCACACAGTTTACTGTTTTACCCTTCACCAATTCTCTGTGCAGACGCACATCACAGTTTCGTTCCTCTGTGACCTGGCTTGGGTATGTTTCTTTGATCAGGATCCGCGTGCATGCTGCAACATGGCTCTAGCAGTTCAAAGCGAGATGTTAGCCAGAGAGGCTCAGTGGAGCAAACAGCTCACAGCTCAGCTTTCCAGCACCCCAGGGACAAAGATCCCTGCACTGCTACAGGCACATGAGAAAGAGCTATAAAAACCTGTTTCTTTCTTACCAGTGCAGCCTGGTGGTGATTCTCCACTCTCAAAATAGGATGAGGTGATTGTAGACCTGCACAGCTCCACCACCTCTTTTCCACCTCTCACCCCACCCTAGGACACTGTTCCTGCTGCTTCTCTCTTTGTACCAAGGTGGATTAATTTTGTTCAGTCAGCTGTTAAGTCCTTTATGTGGCACTTTCATGAAGGCCATATTTTCACTCTTCCTGATCTATGTATGAGGTTGTTCTCTGCACAGGGAAGGGAAATTTACAGTGTGCCCAGTGTAGTATCTTAGTGGTATCCACAGGAGGAGTAGCCAGAAAATCATATCCTTATGGCTCTACAAGCCTCACACCTTCCTGTAAGTCCTCACATGGCAATTGCAACAAATAACTCAAATTTCCAGTGCTGGGCCAAGGCTACTTCATTAAACAACGCTCATCATGCAGGCAGAGGTGCATGGATAGAGTGTCAGTGCTGTTCTTCTGAGGGAGACGTGGGCTGCAGCCCAGGAAACGTGGCAGTGAGTGGCCTTTGTGCAGAGGCGACCTGGGAGTAAAATCTTGGACTGGTAGTTGCAGTTAATATTTTATACCTCTCTCTCCCTCCCTTCTCTGTCTGAACTCAGCAGCCGTCTCTAGCCAACATAATTCTTTGTGAGTTACTTTCGTTAGCAAAACCTTTCACCCTATGAAGATGTTCTACTTAATTAGTAAAAGTTCAATTTTTTTGTCACTGACAGAGCCCCATACATCACCGCGTCTGGAGAGTCATTAGCTGTAAAATTAATCAGGGTGGATAACGGCTGAATAGAGTCAGAGTCCTTTGTGTTCCTTCCCACACCTCTGACTCCAATGTGAGAACCTTTTCAAGAAAGGGAATCCAAAAAGCATCTCCAAATATCCTGGACACCAGTTTCTAAGGTAGCACTGGAGCAGGGAGTATTTCTGAGTCTGAAGTGGAGGGGTCAATCAAGAAAGAAAGGTACAGGAAACCATAAGTCTGTCAACTTTGTTCCACCTTGGTTAGACTCATGAAGAACTCTAGCTGAGGCACTCTGAAAGGATGCATGATGGCTGAGATTTTCCTTTCACCCATCTCTTGGAACACATCAAGTGTACTCACTGGTTCACTTCTTTGTGGGCAAGATTGGTGTAAGCTTGTGTTGTGAAAGAAGGGCTGGGCTGAACAGAAGGATTTGCCACAGACCATAGCTTGAGAACTGAGTACGCAAGAGAGTGTCATAAGGAAATCCAGGACTATAGGAGAAATTTAAACAAGTAGATGATTTAGTTTATAACTTGGCCTGTTTCTGTACCGCACCAGAGGAGCTACAATCCATTGCTCTGCTTCCTGACAGATAATCTGCCTAGATGTTTCTGGTAGATGTGCCAACACTTTGAGCATTCTTCAGGGCTTGTTGTGTGTTATGGATGAAACCAAGGTGTGTTTGCTACCCTGCATTGTGCTGGTATGTCCGCTATGCAGGTCTGCTGCCACCAGAATTTTCTGTAACCCATCATGGCTCAGTGTTGGACTCCCTCCCATCCGTGTACTTTTTTATGCTAGGGATATCCCTGCCTTGAGATAGCTACTGCAATTTCCTACAAGCTCACCTGTTTCGAAGCAAATCAACAGGCACAAGAAGACCAATTAACCAATGGCTCAGCATGGATCTGCAAGTCAGATTATACGTGGTTGCTCTTTATCTTTTCATCTCTTTCTCCCTGACTATGGAGTCTGGGGTTATGTAAAGGCAGATAGAGCCCATCTGTGACTGAATCCAGGTGAGTATTGTGCTGAGGACATTGTATGCTTTGATGGAATCTCTGGATAGGTACATTAGCTTCAGAGATATTTTACAAAAATAATAAAAGTCTGAGTTGTTCCTATCTCCTGAGCATGAGACATTATACATATGTCAGTCTCAAATCAGCTTTTCCTGCTCTGGCACGTCTTAAAATCAACAGGGAGATGTTGATAGCTAGTTTTGATGTTCATAGTGATAGTCTTTATTTATACTTTGGTAGTAACAGCAGCAGCAGTACTAGTAGAGTAGAGGAGAATTTGATTGGTGACAAAGAAAAATAATTACAGATGATGCAAGTGACTGTAAGCAAGTTGATATTGCTTAGTTTTGCATAACTGATCACAGGGCTTCTTTAAAAGCAAAATCCTCATGATATATTTTATTGTGGTACAGAACAAGATCATACTGGGGAGGCGGGAGGAAGGAAATACTTTGCCTGCAAAAGAATACGTCTTCCTACTTTGTAATTTTCCTCCTCATAAAACATCTGAAAAGCAGCCATCCTGGGGATGAGTTGCCTGGGCTGCTGCACTGCCTCCAGAACTTGCCAATTCTCTGCTGCCACCACTGATGTTCATAACGCTCTAGCATTCTGGAGTCTTCTTTAACTAACAAGTGGTTCAAGGCCGCTAGCTCTGTCCTCACACTCCTGTCGAGTGTAGTTAAGTAAGTGTCTTAACAAATGGAAAGTGATTTCTCAGCCACATCCCTCCTGGGTACGAGTCCCACCCAGCCACAATCACAAATGCTGAGGCCTTGTCCCTAAGAATGAAGCATGTGTATCTCGGCAAACAATTTTGTCCTTGGTATCTGATTGATTTATAAATCTTGTTCTCAGTGTGCTTGTGAAGGGATAAAGTAGAAAAAAAATGGAGCCTTATGTCTCGAAACCCAATATAATTCCTTGCAGTAAGATATCCTTTAGGAGTAGTGTCTCTGTGAAGCTTTGGAGCTTTTCTTGTTGCTTTCCCAAGCAAAGCAAAGAGGTGAAACAAATGCTTAGGATTCACACAAACTCATATAGATTATGCATTTTTTCCCTATCCGCCTTTCCTTGTAGTAATAAAAGGAAAGGGTAATTTCTCTTAGGCTCAATAGAAAGTTTTTGTTTTCCATTAAACATAAAAAATCTTTTCGTCTTTGGGAATCCTTAACTTAAGATAAATACAATTTGGATAACAGAAAACACTGTTTTCCTTTGAAGAGAGTCTTCATTTCTAAAATGCCAAAGTACAATATTATCTTTCTTACTTGCTTTAGTTTCCAGATTAGCTATTTGAGGAAGTCAAAATAAATTTGTTAAGAGCTTCTTGTACCCTGAAATAGCATTTTTTAGCAAACAAAAAAATATATCTCTAATATTATATGCAGCTGTAGTTACCAAGATTTGTTCCAGGCTTTTCATAAGCACATTTCGCTCTTAAGCTTTTATTAGCAAAGAATGAAAACTTCAGCTTCCAAACTATGTGGACTTTCAGGCCACGTGATAGCTTAGCGATGTCTATAGTGTAATGAACCCTCATGGTCAGTCTGCTGGCATGTTGATATTATCACATCTTCAGGCAGAAAGATGCTCCAATATCACATCATAGATCCCATTATTAAAGTGAAGCAGGTGGACCATTAGCGCTTTAAATGGTATCAGACAGAAGACTAAAATGGTATTAATTCAGGATTATGGCCAGGTAAAGACAGTATCACACCGTTTTGTGCTCGATGTTCAGGAAATGAACAAATTTACAGATGGGATTAGAGTGATCTATAGAAGAGAGGTCAGCAATAGAAAGCATTACCCTAAACTACATGAACTGGAGACCAGGTTAGGATTTAGGTAGAGGGGAAGACAAACAAAATACAGGTAACCTAAGTAAAAGACAAGTTGTAATTTGATCTGAACTCTAGTGTAGTGAGAAAAACAAGACTTCGCCTCTTAAGAGCTGCTTTATCTAGACTTGTGTACTGAATTCTCCTTAGCATAAATGAACCACCTCACACTGCCAGTTTGAGACTAGGGAGAGAGAAAGAGAGAAGATTCAGGTACAGAGCTATAGTTTGCTTCCTCTCTGCTCCCTTACATTAGCCCCAAATATCCCCAGTGTGCATCTTCTACTAATCTAGAATACCAACTATCACAGCTTCTTCCAGAGGTGCCCTGTAGGCATTTGGTATTTGGTTAGTCATGAATTTTCTCCCCCATGAACCAAACGCTAGCAATGTGTTTAATATTTACTTTGAGAGCTGATAAAAACATTTTAAAAAATGTCTACAGCTTGGTGGCAAAAAAAAAGTGATGTTTACACATAAATATACACAAAACACAGTGAAAGATTTACAGATTCCTTTCCCTTCTCCCCCTCTGCTGCAGTCAGTAACACTCCTGGGCAGGAGAAACCTGTGGTACATTGCTGTAAGTAGATTTTACTTATAGAGAGTGGTCTCTGGGGCTTAAAAATCAGCCTGCGCATCAAGAAACACATTTCCAGCCATTCTTGTGATGGCAGCCTCTGTGACTTCAGGTAAACCCTTCCTCTGCTGCTCTTGGTTTTTCATTTCCCATCTCACCTGTTCCCTTGCTGGGTAAACATTTTAGAATAGGGATGATCTCTTACGTTATGGGTCCACAGTGCTAAGCACGAAGCCTTGATCTCAAGAGAGATATAAGGGGTGCTGGTGTAATCCCTGCAAGGAAAGCAAAGGCTCTCCATCCTCTCTACTCTTGTCTGAAGCTGAGAGAGGAGTAAACCGGTGCTCTTAAGAGTCTTGAAAACTAAACCACACTTAGCTAGTGTTTATGAAGTGCTGAACTTCACACTACAAAATAGGCAGGCAAATGTAAGAACCTGCTCAGCTAGTTAAGATCCAAGACAGGAACTAAAATGGGTGCTAGCAAAACTTCCCCAGGAAAGCTAGAATAACTCAGATAGTTATTAAACTCCATTAAGCCAAATAAATGTCAGCAGAAGATGTTTTCTGAAGAAAAAGCCCCCTCTTTGCTCCACTTCACAGCCCAGCATTGTGTAAAAATCACAGAAAGGGATCAGGTTTTTCCAAGTGTTTTCCAGCTTCATTGCAGCATCTGCCCTAGGCACAGAGTACCCAGACAATTTGATCCAATTTGTTATCAAAATGCATCAGACTCTTCCGTAGCCTCTTTAGTCTCCCAAGTTCCAAGATGAAAAACCTCTAAGTGTAACACTAGAGCAAAAATGGCTCCAAGGCAAACAGGTTAGGATGAATGTGCTTTAAAAGCATCTGTTAACTTTGTATCTCTTTTCAGCAATAAAAATTACTTCACATAGTGTCTCCAATCCCCATTTATAGAGCTTTAGTACTTTGGTGGATGGCAAGAAAGAAGCCTGGAGCATGCAGAAGGGGAAGGTAGTGTGCAGCACTGGAGTGTATTTTGTAGTAATCAATTAATTTGATGGCCTTTTCAGATTTTTCCCTACAGATTAATGTCTATGAAGAAGTCTAGCCCTGTGGTTTTCAAAGCATTACCCATCCCTTGCTTCCTCACAAAACATAGACCTCTTGGGAGGATTTGCTTCTGGTGCATTGGCTGCAGCGGACTTGCCAAATGCACATTTGCCTGATGGGCTGCCTCTCCATCCCACTTTTAGTTTTCCAGTTGGCTTTACCTGCTTTGTAGTGGCTGAGGACTCTCAGGGAGTGGGGAAGCCAAGCTGGCCAGGAGCCCTCCATCTCAGTTTTGCCAGCTGAATGGCACAAACAGGCATGGAGGGGACTGGGATGTAACTGGTGATGTGTAACCCTCGAGGGATGAATGTGGCACATTCAACCCACAGGAAGATGTGAGGAAGCAAAAGAACCAGACCATGGCCTGGTCCACTAGCTCTCTTGGGAGGCTTGTCCTTCAGCACGCAAGCATTTCACTGCATAACACCAGCCAGGGTTCAATGGGGAGTCACCCTTTACTGTTTCAAATATTTCTCATTGCCATTTTTCCCTTGTTCCCCACCCAAGAAAAAACACCCCAAGAGGCTTAAGTGTCCTTTTCACCATTATTTTCTATTGTCACTGTTTTCCCTATTCCCCTTATTACATAAACCAACAACAAAAAATACCCCCCATCTTAATTATACTCGAGCATGTGAACAGCATGAAGGAGCTGTTAAAGGAATCAGCAAAAAGCACTAATTCCAACAATCTTTCCCAGGTCCCTTTGTAACATGTGATGTTGGAGCAGCGGCTACTGAGTGGTGCTCAGGAGAGGGGCTGTGCCTCCAAGCCATCTCTTCCCCATCCTCTGCATTCCTTGGTCACCCCAAATCATGATTCCCCCACATCCCAGCCATGACCTTGACTCTCAAGGCCACCGTTCGCTCTCCTCCTGCCTCTCCCTGGTCTCCCTTTGCACCCTCACCCACCTGCAGATGCAGGATGCTCAGGGTGGAGCAGGCACTGTCTGCCAGTTGGCAGGTGGAAGGAGCAGGCTGGATGCCGTGGGGGTTGAACTGTTGCCATTGGAGATGGCAACAGATGGTTCCTGGTGGAGGCTGCACTGGCTAATTCAAGGCTTTGTGGTTTGAGACAGAATCCCAATTATTTCCAATTAGGAGATTATAGTGACAGCTGCTTTGAACAGGGCCTTCTCTTGTGGCTGAGAAACCTGCCTCTGCTTTTAGCTGGCTTTGGATACCTGCATTTCTACCTTGGGGCACTCAGCCTTTTTTTATACAACCTTTTTTTCTTCTACCTCTTGCTAAGCAATTCCTCCTCTCTCCCACACACTACCACCTCTCAAGAGGAATTTGGCAGTGGAATCATCCTTATCTCTCCTTTACCAAAATCCATTCATTTTCTCCTTTCTATAAGCAGGATTTAATTTTCCGGCTGTGCTGTCCAGCTCCTCCTCTCCCCGGTTCCCCCATTACTTCTGCCTACCCTGTGATATATGGGACATGTCAGGCAGTTTGGCCGGACCCAGCCAGCCAAAATCAGAGGAAAACCATTTTATTTTGCCTGGGGAGAATTCATCACAGAAGGTGTCGCATTTAGGGAAATTAAGGATGAAGGAAAGGAGAAGAGCTAGAAATTGCTTCTGTTTTAATGTTAAAAATACATTTATCTGCTGCTGTGTTAAAGGCTGATATTTTCTTTCCACTTTTCTTTTTCTGTTGTCCCACCGTATCACACAGTATGGAGACAGAATTCAGGAGAAAGGGGCATAAGGCCCTTTGTTGGCTTGAAAATGCTGTCTGTGGCAGAGGATAGACAAGATGATGTTGAACAACAAGACACGTTTCTCTCCATTCTGCCTCATAAGTGCTCATCGGAGGCAAATCTAATCATAAAAATACAAATTAGACAAATCCCTTGGAAGGAGAGAGGGGAATTTGCAGGTTCTATCTTTATTTATGTTTCAGCTAAATCTTTGTTTGTTTGGATACTAAGTCTGTTGACTCACAGCAGGGCTGAGCAAAGCAGGGGCAGACCCTGAACTGCACAACGCAGAGTCCTGGAGAACCTTTTCCAGAGGCAGCAGTTCAGAACCTGCTGCTTCTGTCCTCCCCAAGCAGAGTGTCAGGGATCTTTTCTGATCTCCCTTTTCTATCTCCCTGACCAAAGTGCAGTAAAAATTTCATGTTTTCTTCAAGAAGTACTTCCAAAAGGTGCTTTCTTTTATAGGGGAAAGTGCAGTGCCATTTGGTTAGACCAAATCCATTCCAGGTTTGTGCTGTGAGCACCAAGGAGCCACAGGACAGCTGTAGGACAGATTTGCAGCCACAATTTCCTTCTTGGCTACAGCGAACCCACTGCTGGGATCCCTTTCAAAAAACAATTGTCCACTAAAAATGCTTGCAACCAGAGTGGACAGCATGAAGCCGGGGACGCTAACCATAATGAGCAGGAGAGGATGCCAAGTCCTACCTTAATACAGACAAACAGCAGTGCTAGGCTGGGCATAAGCACCTGATATACCAAACAGAGACACAACTTCAAAAGATCTGCTGGTGTCAAATCCACTGACATCAGCAAGTATTTTGACAGCAGGTTTTGGCACATAGTGTTTGTCTTGATCCCCACACAGTCATGGTCTTCATCATGTTTTCCATTTTACATGGGATCCAAGAGGAAAGTTTTTAGCCTGGGTGATGTTTCAGTGGATGGCAAATCACCTAAACAATGTGATATTTGGGTGACAGTGCTGTCTATTAATCCACATGGAGCACTTAGATGCTGCAGAAGATAAGTGCCTCATAAATACTGATAAATAGATTAGATTAGACCTTGACAGTGTTTCATGCAAAAGGCATTTTTATGTGCAAAAATAGTAACATTGTAGAGAAATGGTTATTATTTGAAACCTTTGGCTAGAGCTTCCATAATTGATATTGTTGGAGGAAAGAGGAAGCTAATGCATAAGAGCTGCCATGACTGCCCTTTTGTCATTGACTAATTTTTCCAGCAACCAAAGTGACATTACCGAGCTTCCATTTAGATCTCAAGGCGAGTGGCCACGTTTTGCGAGAGATCACAGCTCAATGAGCGCCGAGTCCATTTGAAACTCTCCTGCAAGTACTGACTGTCGTACGAGGGAAGGAGAGCACCTTTGAAAATCTGCCCTCTTTTTTGCATCTTGACTGCATGGAAATCTGGACCATGACATGAATCAGAGAGCAGCTTGGAGAACTCTCACTAGCTGAGGATCTGGACTTACGCATAACCCCAGTGGATGGATCTTCCTTGGCAGTATCAAAGGCAGCGGGAGGAGAAGAATGTGAGATTCCAAGTATTATCAGCTAAACCAGGGCTGATCACAACTTGAGTTTAGCCCCCTCAGGAACAACTTCTCAGCACGTGGGAGGTTCCTCCAATGATGATGATTTTCATCTTTCTAAGCTATACAGCTCTAGTCTACATGAAATAAAGCCAAGCTCTGAATCTTAATTTATCCACACAAAAATGAAAGATAGAAAAGCAGAAAAAATATGTGAGTGATGTAGGAAATTTTTGAAACAAACATCAGCTTTGTTCCTCAAACATGTTAAAATTAAGTAACCACATTACTCCTTCGGCCCCTGTTGTTCCCATTGCATTAGGTACAAAACCCAAGTGCTTAAAAGCCAGGAGATAAATAATTAAGAGCATCATACATCATTTATTGCCTACATAAAATATATAAAGGGTGAAATCCTGGACCATCCAAAGGCAACGTCAAAGTTCTTCTGACTTTAGGTGAACTTGGATTTTACCTAAACTGTTTCGTCAATACAGTGGAATGTGTGTTTTAGGACATCTCAGTAGTCTTAATTCTGACTCAAGAGAGATACTTTTATATGATCACTGTAGAATTTAAACAGAAAACAAAACCTTTTTAAAAAAATCTGAAAAACCTACAAAATGATTGTTGATTTGAAGCACAATATTATGGATTTTTTTTTTCATAAAATGGGCACATATTCACTGATTACAAATGCAGCATTACCTAATATTAATGGAGATTAGGAATATTTTAACTAACTAATCATATTTGCCACTTATGAATATTCCTTAAAAGAAAATGTTTGTACACCAAAATCAATGCAATAAAAATATCACAGGAAAGAGGGGAAACAAAAAAGAAAACAATCCACAGGTGAAGCATGAGGTTGTTTTGCAAAAATAAAAAGTGCACTTCTTTGTACTCAACCTAAAAATATAGATTTATTATGTGGGCAGTATAGGGTTTCAGGAGTCCTTAATCATTCATTTCCTGGCTTTTAAGTGTGAGGGTTTTGCAAATGATGTGATAAGTAAGTACATTGTTGTCACTTAGCAACCTTAACTCGTTTCTGAAGTGAGTTGTTTGTTTCTGTAATAAATGAGACACTCAGATACCATGGTGATGAGCATAGGAGACCTTGTATGCTTAGACAGAATGCTATCTTGATAAATATGATATTGCTTAGAGGTATAAGGCCTTGACAACTGAGGAGGAGCTCTTCTCTCTTGTCCACACCATGGAAACATGGTCACTGGCTGTGTTTAAACTGCCTTATGTGGAGCACAAAAAAGCTGTTCTGAAGAAAAGGCTTATTGTCCAAAAAAAACAGATAAAGGAATTTTAGCCTTAGTTATGACTGGAGGTCACCTGTGTGTCCAACGTCCAAGATCCTAGGTGTCCAAGTATGCCCTTGATAGGTGTGCAATCAACTCTCAGATGCTTTCATCATTATCACCAGCCTTCAATGTGAAACTTTATTCTTTGCATCCAGCTCCACACTCCGAAAACGCTGTCTTTTCATCCACAGGCAGTCCTGCTAGAACTGCACTGGGCCTTTTTCTGTCCCCTAATTACTCCTTTATGCACTTCTTCCCATGTAACACAGCTATAAAGCCAGTTTAACCAGCTGGTAGAAGATTGCTGGCCTCTGGGATGCCTGCTGTGATAAAGAACCTCCACTGTGGTTCCTGCAGATGGGAATTGATGCCAAACCTTGAGGGCTGTGTCTGGAGACAAAAGGGAAAAGACAAATAGCATGGCTGAGATGGAACTCCCTCCCTCAAATTTGAGCTTCTGGTTTCTAGGAGTAAATTAAAGCATAAGGGTTAATAATAAATGTCAAGATAGATTCTAGACAAATCTGTTCCCTCCTAAAACTGCATTTGCTGTATAAGACTCCAGTAAAACTCTAGGCATAGTCAATCCTGTTTGAACTCATCAGATTTTTCAAATTTTTCTCTTGCCTCACTCCTTTTCTGTATATCCTGACTTAACACACAATATATTTGTGTTGCTGTTATTGCTGTGTTGAGTTTCAATTAATCTTCTAAAGAAGGATGAACCACATGAACTTCCTTTTGTTTTTAGAAATCACATCCATATTCATAATCCACTAATCATGTTTCATAAATCAGAATTCATCGTGAAACATACGAACCCTTCATGTTGCTTCAGTTTTTAATCTTGTAGGAAAATCAATCATCTATGCAATGCATTTGAAGGGGCTGGGCTGGGCTGTCTTGGGTGTCTTGTTGAGTCAGCTTCCTTGTTTGTACAATACTGCTTGTGCTTCTGAATCTAAGCTATCAGCTAAAAACATAATTAAGTCCTCAATACTTCAGTAGCAAGAGGAATCTTCACAGCATGAATAAAACACCATCTTCTCAGTGATGCTGGCCTGAGTTTGCAACTTGTCTAGAAGAGCAGCTCTGAACCTTCATCTCATTCCAATGTTGTAACCACACTGGAACCTCAAGATCTTATTCTTCCAAGTCAGCAATACTAAATATTTCACCAGCAGTCAAAGGACAAATGAGAGATTACTGTTTGAAGAGATCAGTAGGGTCTGTCATTACACAGGGACTTGATTAAGCTGTGTACGGCTTGTGAGTAAGAGTGAAAAGATGGTGTTTCTACCCTCTGTCATTTACACAAGTAGTATTCATGTTTGGATGTTTTCTGTTTGCAAAATGCGACTTTTTTGGCAACGCCTAGATAAGTGCAAGATGAGATGATATCTCATTATTTTTTTTCTTTTCCCATCAGTCCATTAATGCTCACCTTTGTCTTAGAGGAACCTTCACATAAGTCCAGATCTTATGATCTGTTCTGTCTGCTTCTCTCGCTGCCTACACCAACATTATATCTTCTTCCCCACCTCCACATGGCAGCCAGGTTGAGACAAGAGGCAAGCAGCACACAATGGGAGAAGAACAGTGACAAGGTGAAGATCTCTAGATGGTCGACCACCTCTTGTGCCTGGTTCCTGTCCATATACTGGAGTCACTCTGCTTTTCCCACGTTTTGGGCTTCCATGCTTTCCCAAAGAAATATAGCTGTTATTTTCTGAAGTAGATTCTAAGCCTGCCACACTTAATAATTCAGTGGTGAACTTTAAAGCTGAGCACAGGTTGAAAAATAACTTGCTTTAGTAAGTACAAAATCTCCATTTCTGCTGCCTTCGCTTCTCCTTCCTTCTCTCACCCGTGGCCTCAGCAGCCCCCTGCCATCCAAACGCTCACTGTTATTATGCGGTGGAGTGAAAAGGAAAAATGGATGGGGGGGGAAATTCATTTCCTCTCTGTGGGATGTTTATTGTTTTTTCTGCTCTCAGCGGTCCAAGGTCTCTGTCGTTTTATGTGATATTTTATAATAGGAATGGTTCTCATAGGCACCAATGAGTTCATCTGCAGAGATGCGTGGAGCCCAGAGATTTAAATTTATACCTCCCTGACGCCAGTGTAATTGGGACTCCCGGGAGAGGAAACCCTGACAAGTGACACAAATAAACCCTGCCAGACCCTTTTCAAGACCTGTAGCAGCAGTAACCCTGGGAGGATTCCCATAATCAAATTACCCTTAAACAAATGCTTCTGCAGTAACTAAGGATGTAACGGCTGAAGGTCAACAAGGTGTTTGTAGAACATGTTTTCTAGGTTCATTTCCCATTGCCTGCTCCCATTCAAAGACTGTGAGTTGCGACACTGGTAAAATGGAACTGGAAGAAGATGCAAACCTAATTAAAACTCGTTACTCCAATTGTCTAGGAATACATTTATTTAGGCCTTCTCTACCCCTGTAGCTATTCAGGCATAATTACACCAGCACCATTTCCCTGAATATAAATGAATGACATAAAGTACACACAGCTCCTCTCCTGTAAACTGAAATTTGGCAATGTCCGTGGCATTTGTTTGGGAAGCCGGTGAAAACATTTTGAAGATGTCTTCATCTCACTGGAAAAGAGGAGGTTAAGAAAGATTGATAGTCAGGCAGATAGATACGCGCACACATATATCCATAGATATAGATACATAAAAATGATTTACAATTTGCTTCCTTTCTCCCAACCTTTTGCAGTCAGAGCCCTTTTTTTTTTTTTTTTTTGGTGGGGAAAACAGCAGCGCACTGCTGCAATCAGATTTTGACAGCCAAAGTAACAGCGATCTTTAGATTCAGCCTGTGCCTCAGGAAACCCTATTTGCGGCCCCCCCTTGTGACTCCAACCTCTGTGACTCTGGGTCAGCCTCTTATCTATTTACTCCTGGATTTTTATTGCTTTTCTTCTTTTTCCTGATCATACTGTAAGCTTTCAGTGGAAACAATTAATTGTGCAACTATTTGTTATTTCCATGTAGGAGGAGAAGTAATTAATACTGATGTAAATGTCATTTAAACAGCTGGAAGAGAATACATTTCAGGGCTGCAGTGCTTTAATTGTTTGTTAAAAGCAGAAGAGTCTCCATAACTGACTCACAAACTGTACTAGTGAAAAAATCTTGTATTGACCTTTTCCAAAACACAAACAGCCCCTTCTGATAAAAATAGTAAGACAGGCAGATATTGCAGATGTAATACAAAAATCATGGGATGAAATTCTTCAGGTTGGATTATACAGAAAATTCAGACTTGAAGACCAGACGAGTTCACAAGTATCTTTAGTTCTGGATTTTCTTTCGGATGCTGCTGAGTTTGAAACCTAAACTACTTATTGGTTAGCATAGAGCTCTGTTGTAAGCCCAATGCCTGACAGGATCTGTAAGTTCAATGAAAGCTTGATGGGACCCAGGAACTTTAACAAGGTGCTCTTAGAAAGAATTAGTCATGGTGTCAAGGGAGTCTTTAATTTCTTGCTCATCATTTATCACTGAGTCATCAACTAAAGCTCATGTTCCTGAATCTACCCCTGTTGACAACTCGTCCCTTGGGTTTTCATTGCAATACAGGCAGAGTCCTGGCCCTGGATCTCCCTGTCATGTTCAAGTTGTATTTGTGTTTGTCAGCTGAACTCTTCCACACAGCTGGAAGAACAGCTTGTGCCAACGTCCCATTCACCATTCGACTCCCTGCAGCTGTTCTTATTCCTGCAGTAAGGAAGAAAGGGATCCTTTTTGAACTTTGGCTCTGTGTCCCAGTGCATAGGAGGAAGATCTCCAGCCTTGGTCCAGGCCATGTATCTGAGTGCAAGGAGACTCCAGAAGGCATTGTTCAGGGTTTAGAGCAGTGTAAACTGCCCCAGTAGGTGTAGCCACACTGCCAGGCAATGCACAGTCTGCCCCATAGCTCACCAGCTCCTGCATTTCCCAACATGTCTAAATTTTCCCAATATACCAGTTACTCAGTGTCCTAGGTCATTCTGTGCTGGTGTTAAAAACTGAAATCACAGAATCGGACTTTCATATGTTTCCTTCAACTCACAATCACCAGAAGATGATTTAATTGCATGAGAAAATGTTCTCTTTAATCTCTTAGAATTAGTCATCTCTTCCTCAGTCATCTCTCTGTATTTTTGGTTAGAGAGACTGAAAATCTTAATATATCAGTGACATTTATAACACATGTTAATATTATAAAACGTCAGTGCTCTATTTGCAGAAATGAATACTGATGTGATGGGAGTGTTTTATTATTGCAATGACTTATTATAAATATGATAAAACTGTGTCATCCTTTTTTTTCCAAATAAAAAGTAAAACCACCTAATCATTTATCTCAAGGTTACTGCTCTGCTTCCTCCTTAATTTATTCAATAGTGCTGTTAAAAAAAATACATCCTGCAATTTGTTTTAACATTGTATGGTCATTTGATGGATGTTATCATTTTCTTGCATATTTGTTTAAGATTAGAGTGTGACAATGAGCACAGAAACAGGACTCACATAATAGCTTCCTATAGACACAAAGCCAGGTGATGAAACCTAGTTTTAAGCGAATAATTAATCATTACCAGAGAGTGAAAGATGGCATGGTATCATGGCATCTCCGTTGCTCTCTCCAGGGCTGATGGCTACTAAAGCTGCCATGCCTCAATACCACCAGCCCTGTCAGAACGTTATGATTTTGAGATGGTTCCCTGTCTGATGCCCCCCTGGCCCTTAGGTTTATTGCTAGATGCACAGAGAGATAGAGGCTCTGGATATTATCTTGAATGAGCCTGTTGTATGGGCTATGATACCATCCTACCAATTCATCCTTATTACTACAGTTAGTATTTAATACAGTAAGTAAGCTGAACTATTTGCAATAGGTGGTTACACTTCCAGCCCCAATAATAAAGTGTCAGATTCACAAAAAATCAAGAGCTTATTATAAGGAAGACGATACTTTGTGGAAAAGATTAGTAAATAATGAGTGTTTCTATATCTTTCTCTTCTGTTTGTCTGATTGTTTTATTTTCCTTCCTAATTTTTTAAAATTGTAGACTCATAAGAAACATCTTTACAAGAAATAAAATACTAGTATATTTTAAAGACAAAATGAGAAAACTTGATATGATTCATGTAAAATGCCTTGACTCAAAGGGCTGTGATTTTTCAGAAGACCAAGAAATATTATGGAAGTCCTTCCTAAGTTAGAAGCAGCTACTGTAGTGAATCAACACATTCTTGGTCCCCGAGTTAACACAAAACATGATGAGGAATCTGTACCCCTGGGGAGAAAGCGCAGAGAGGACAGAGATTGCAGCATTACAATCATGCTGTTGCTATGGTTAGTGGTGTGCAAGACTTGAAGCCTGATTTTTTTTTAACTTCCAACTTTTTTCTTCTCCCCTCCCTCCCTTTCTGTGTATGTGCTAGAGTTACTGCAAATGGAAGCCCAGGATTACAGTTCTTGTAAGACATTTGTTTTGGTTATTGAGTTGAAGGAGTCAGGAATGAGCTGTTGAAGATGACTGTCATGCAATAGATAATAAATCTGGGGTGAAATTTAATGAGTGGGTGATATTAGTGGTATTCATCTAAAATGCCTAGAGAGACACCCAGTCTGTTTTTTCAGGAGACATCTCTGCTGCTGCTGAGACCTGGCAGCATCATTGCATGCATGAGAGGAGGTGACCAGGGGGGCTACAGGGAGCATAAAGGGGCTGTAGGGAAGGAATGAAAAGCCGAGGAGCCAGAGTGACGGGAGCCTCTTCAGATGCCACCGAACTAAACAGCAGCACAGGACAGAGAAGCTCCCTAAGCTGCCACTTGAATGAAAAGTATCTGTAAGCTGACTCTGCTCAAGTGCTCAGTAATTTGATGTGTTGGAGAAAGAGAAACGACTTTCTGCTGGTGCCCAATTCAGAGATTTCTTGAAGAGGGTGACATGAAGTGACCATCCCTTGGGGCACTGTTGGTGGGACATGGTAGGCTGTATCGTGGCTGTGCCAGGACCAACCTCCTTCCCATGGAGTAGGAGGACTGCTGAAACGCTGCCTGAGTTATTAGGCTGTCTCAGCAGCGTGTTTATGATGGTTCCCCAAGGACTCCTGTCAGAAGTAGCGTAGTCACACAGCAGTAGAAGGCTTCTCCCTCCCAGAAGTAAGCTACAACCGCACTTTAGCTGGAGACAGAACGACAGCTCTTTAAAAGAAAATGGTGTAGCTTCTCTTTTAAATGTTCCACTGGGCTCTTGAGGAGGTCTGCAGATGCCTGCAAGGCTCTGGATGCTAACAGAAATAGTAATGAGCCCTACTAATTCACAGCACTGGCCAGCCAGTCCCATACCAGCAGAAAGAGTGCAATATGTCCTGCGTTTGCAAAGCAGAACACAGGAACCACCTAATTTCATATTTTTCTTTACTTTCTTTTCCTTTTCTCAGGCCTTGATGAGGGACAGGGAATATATACCTTCCTTCCCTGGGTTGCAGATGTCTGTGGGTAAGGAACCTGGCAAATTATTTAACCCTTGAGGAAATGCCCTGTTGAAGAAACGTAAATCAGCATTTATTCAGATTATTGTTCCTAATTAGACGTACATGAAGGTCCAATCTCCTTCCATTTACACTGCTCTCAAACAAGATGCTCCTGATATCATATTGGTGTGAAAGACTTGCTCTCACTTTCATAAGGGTTTTGTTATTGGTGTTGAATACATCTTTAAAACAAGGTGTATAGAAACACCCCTCTGTGTAGCATCCCATTGCACTCAGGAGCTTAAAGAACCGCAGGAGATAAGACTGAAAATAAAGTCTCCTGAGGCATGAGTAGATGCCTTCAGAGTCCTCAGAGACCACTGTCACTGGAGCTGTTGAAACCTGGTTAGAGATCTGTTTGCAGGTGCGCTGCAAGAGGGTTGGAGAAAGGAAGAGAATCTGTAAGTGGTTTTTGTATGTCTATTATCTATCGATACATCTATAGATCCATATCTGACTGCCTAGGTATCTATCAGTGCATTTCCTGGCAAACTTCTTCTGGACACTTGTCTGACTTCTGCCTTTAGCAGTGATGAAGCACCCACCTTCCTTCTTGTCCAGCTGGTCCTGCCGCTTACCCACACAACAGCTGGGTGAATGTCAGCCTTGACCTGAGCTGGGATTTGCTTGCATTTCTCTTGCAAGTGAGGTTTTTATAACTTCCATTTCCTTAAATCTCATGCTTCAGGAGCCAGCCAGTGGGAGAGAGATTGCGTGAGGGAAGAAACTCCCTTATGTATGTGCTGGGATTTGAAAACACAGCATGGATGTAACAATGGAGAACAAAGCTGACTGGAGTTCACCCAGAGATGCCTTTAGTGAGTTCCAGAGAGAAAAGTGAGGTGTGATGGTGCATATAATACCAGTAAACCAGCGGACCCTGAAGCAGAAGAGTATCTTCAAGCTGGTGTTACTCTTGAATATAGAAAAGTCTGAGACTGAATGACTAAAAGGGGAAAAGCTGCAGCAAAGGGTGGCTCATGGAGGGAGAAGCATGGGCTAAAGTTGAAGGGGAGCCTGTGTGAGATGGCAGTGGGGGAAAACCATTATAATGACAGAAAAGAGAATTAGGGAATTAAATGAGCAATTGGAGCGAACATCTGAAAGGCCTTATGCAAAGGTAAAACTGCCAGATCCGTGAAATTGCAGGTAAAAATGTATATTGTAGGGAAGGAAGGGGGCATCTTGTGAACTGCGAGAGGATCTGCAGCTGAGGATTTTTCAGAAAGAAAAGCTGCATAAAGATGCTAGGGAAAACCAGAGCCATTTGTCCGAGGCAGAGAAGAGGGATAGAGTACATAGGACCAAAGCAGAGAGATGCAAGATTGATTTATGGAGTGAGGAGAGCCTGGGAGAGGAGGACAGCCAAGGGGAAACACTGGCAAGAAGAATTCACTTGAGGGAGGAGTAATGTGATAGACAGGGACAGCCTGCCAGATCTTGGTATTCTCTCCATTTGAGTTTGTCACTTCACTGTAAATTCACCTCCATCTATCCCTTCCACACCTTGCTGAGTTTCTTAAGGATGACTCATTAACAAGAAAAAAAAATATAGAAGAAGGAAAACAAAAAGCAAAAAAAAAGCTATAACCACCTATTTCTGATCTAAAATGGAAGGACAAGCTGTGTTTTCTATTTGGGCTAGAAAATGCCTTTCAGAACTCAGCTGGCATTTAATTTGTTTATTCTTTCTCAGGACTCTTGCTTGCCTCTCTCTGCTCCTGTTTTTCACAGTTGCTTCTAAGTGGAAAACAAGGCCAATAATGGCCAGATTGGAGATGAACTTTCAAACCCGCAATATTGGAGCAGGTTCAGAAGGAAACAAATGAAGGCTATTCAGGTATAATTTAGGAAATGGCTGGAGAGAGATGGGCATTTGAAGCCGAAACACGAACAGGAAGACGATGAGCTTTGGGGCAGTAAGAAGATTTTGTGCTAGTTCAAAGAAGCCAACGGTGTTGTCTCAGGGATAAAGAGGGGTGATAAAAACATTCCCAGCTGTGGGATGGAGCCTAGGTGAAACTGGCCTTTCCCTTCCTGGAGAAGTGACCTCTGCACTGTGGTGGCAGCAGGTGGCAATTGATGATGACTGGTATATGATCGTATCTGTAACAATGAGCCTTAGCTACTAAACAGCTCTAAATGGGACTTATTAAGGCTATTAAATCAGCTGTGCAGTATTTTCTGTTTCACAAGAACAGCAGAGGCAAGGTCACATTTTTCAATGTGAGGACGTGCATGTGAGCATGCACATGTGTGCGCAAGACCTGGAAGGATTGCAGCGCTCCAAGGCTTTTCCTGCTTCCCAAGTCTACTTTCTGATTTCAAGTCTGATCTGAGGAGGAAGGGAGAAGGAAACACAGTGTCCTTTGAAAGAGGAGCATAATTTCTGCTGGTCTTGATCACTGATATGGGGACACTGAGGTAAAAAAGATGAATGTTGTCTGCCAGCTTACCATGTGTGGCCTCATTTCCTTGTTCGTGCTGTCCTCTCTCCACTCCAGACATTCCAACTGCTTCCCCATGTCCTGGAGGAAGCTTTTTTTCCCCAACCTCACACTCTAAGCACTTATGGATGATATTTTCCTCCCGAATAAGGAGTTTCTGATTATTCAGACTAGAGGTCAACAGATCAGCAGGGCCTCATGGCAGGTTGAAGTGGGTGAAACCAAGCAGAGATGAGTGATTATGAGGACAGGTTAATCAAGAAACCATCTAAGAGAAGCAAAAGGTTGTCAACCTTTGACACTAGAGCAGATCACTTGAAAATGGAAAATAAGTGTAAAATATCTTCATGCTTCACCTGGACAAATTACATTTGAGGATGGATATGTGTGGAGAAATCAAATGAAAGCAGTCATTGTTTGACTTCTGGGAGGCAATTCACAGGCCAGGCATCACTGATATCCCATGTTTCTATCTGCATCTCAGCCTGAGATTTAGGAGGCATCCATCACTTAGCGAAGCTAAGCCTGGCTAAGCCAACACTGTTCCTCCTGGCAGAAAACTCGCTACTCTGTCTTGTCCTTGTCTTGCCTCTGCCTGCCTTGTAGCTCGAGTCTCTGCAGAGTAGCCAGAATGCCAGTATCTCTTTCAGTTTGGGTTTGCACAGCCTTTCCTCGGGATTCAGGGGACTTGTTTGTATTAACGTAATTGGCAAACACATTGTTCAAATATTAGCAGTGGCAGCAAAATCATTGTGTGGGACCAGTCAAGACAAGCGGTCCCTTCACTCGCAACAGTTAAAACCCGGATGCTGTTGCCAGGCATATTAGGCACTGAATATGATCCAGAAAAGCCATCCAGCTCTGAAGCTGGCTGAGCCGCTCCAATCTTAGTCATTATTAATTTGTCTGGGGATAAAACTACATATAAAGCCCACTTTCTGCAACTGAAAGCCAATGACAAAGCATTTGGCATTACGTTCAGCTGCCTCTGGTGAAGGGATTGACTGAGGTAGTCCTGGTGCAGAAGCAGAACTATGGGAGCTGTGCTGAAGGAGCCTTTGCACAAGGTTTACTGCATCTTCCCCTTCACCAGTTCCAGCTGTGTTATCCCACGAAGAGGTGAAACAGGAGGGTTGCATAAGGCTGAAGAAAGGTTTGAATCAGCAGCTGCGACACCACAAGAAAATGTCCTAATGGCTTTGCCACCACACCATGATTATGTAAGGTGTGAGTAAGGAGGATTTCCTGATTCTTTATTGAATAGGGTTTCATGGGAAGCATCAGTGAGCCAAATTCCACAATCCCACTGAAATCAATGGCACTATATGCCAGGAACAAACTGGGTAAATATTTTTATGATGATGCCTTCATTGATATATTTTTTTGCCTAAAAAATGGAATGAAAGTGATCATAAAGCTCGGTTTATACTTATATATGTGTGTGTGTATATATATACAGGGGCATGTGAATAATTAAGTTCCTACAGAACAAAAAAAGGAAAGGAGGATGTTTTAAATTCTTTATTGATAAATTTAATGTAGTGAACAATATCAAGTCGATGACATGATGAAGGAGCTGGGGTTGCCAGTTCCACATCTCCGATTTAGGCCAGTCCAATGGTTGATGAAAGTAAGAATTTGGGTCATTAAGTATTTATCTCCTTTCTGAGGCTGTGAAAAAGAAATACCATCAAGATCACAGAGATCTCCAGCTTATTTTCATGTAAAACAGAGTGATAATATGGTGTTCAAGGCCAGACTGTATGAGGCTTTGAGCAACTTGATCTAGTGAAAGTGTCCCTGCCCATGGCAGGGAGTGGAACTGGATCATCTTTAAGGTCCCTTCCAACCCAAACCATTCTATGATTCTATGATATTGAGTATTAATAGGAATCTACTTACATATCATTACCATGAACATAGTCATTCCAGACATCTTCTGCTTCACCCCATTGACCAATGGTACCAACTTTCTTTTGTCTTCCAGATAAATCTCCTGTTCTTTGATGTGTGTATTAAGGAATAGTCATTTTATTGTGTAAGTCAATATGCAGTGCTTTTTTCCTGTAGATGCAGCTGAGAAAAAAAAAACAAAAAAGAAAAACACAACTGCTTCCCTATCCCCATGATTCCAGCATATCCTAAAGATTTAAAATACAGAGGACACAAACAAGAATTCAAAACGTGCTTACAAAAACCTCATGCATTTTTTCAGCGGTTCTCATGGTGTTTGAACACGGAAGGCTGGGGTTACTCTGGATACAGTCGATGTATCTCCTACTATAACTCTGTTGGAGTTGAGATGAGCTACATAAGCAGACAATTTGGCCCATAATTTTTCTCACGAACAGCAATTTAAAAAATAATCTCTGAAGGCAGTGGGTGTTTGAAGACTGTTATCTCTGCTCAAGCTGATGCTTTCCCTCACAGCTCCATCCTGAACCAAACTGCATGTGCTCTTTGAAGCCTTGGTGATAGTGCAGCCTGGAGACTGAGTGGCCCTCTGCCTTGTCAGACCACCCAGACCACACTTCTACTCAACTCGGTTGAGACTAGACACCAATAGAAGCCATCCCTCCAGGTCTGTCCTCTCACTTCCATGAAAACCTGACACTGGAGGTTCAAAGTTTCTTCTATTTCAGGTATATCACAGTAATGCTGCATCTTCTGTTCTTCTATGGGTAAACTGAGGTATGGAAGGGACATTTGTTGTACATAAAAAGACGTCTCTAGAAAAGCAACAGGTATTTCAACCCCAAACCGCACATCCTGCTCATTGGAATAATCTTTTTCTTCAACCCAATCTTTAACTTTAAGTCTGTCTTTGACTGAGAAGAGAACAAACCCAGTGTTTTTTGCAAAGTGTTTGTGTTAGAACTGAAAAACCCTGGAGCTTTCGGTACATTATTGTGTTCATTTAAAATTTGTTAAAATTAATGGAGAAAAATAAAAAAAAGAGTCATTAAAGGAAGCTTTTGCTTTTAATATGTATAAACTCAAAGAGATTGATGAACTTAGCTTTTTTTTCCCCCACACAACGGTTTGGTTAATGAAGTATTTTGTTGTTTATTTACCTTTAGAAATACCCAAGGACAGATTCACAGCAGGGTTTGTGTCATTCCCCAGGAAGCAGAAAGTTTGTGGGCTTAGGGAAATGTGTTTATTTAACATATTGTAATAGGGTAAAGGTCTGTTTCACATGTGGAATTTTGTCCCACAAAGATATTTCAATATATCAATATAATTGATAGCAGAAAAACTTAAATATAAACACTTTTTCTTTGCAAAATGGTTAAAAATTGTTGAAAAATGTTAAACGTTTATTTTAGGTTAAAATATGTCCATTTGCCTCATGATGTTGATATTTTGGGGCACGTTATTCTCTCCCATGGTCTTCAGAGTAGGGATTATGTGTTTCTACTTCAAAGCAAAATGTGAAGGAATTTCTTTGATGTTGATATTTTTGAGCTGATTTTTTTATATTATTGTGATTAAAACCTAATACTTCTTTACTAGGTTGCCTAAAATTGTGGTAGATACCCAATTCCTGGAGATATTCAAGGTCAGGTTGGATGGGACTCTGAGCAGCCTGAAGGCTTGAAGATGTCTCTGATCACTGAAGGGGAGTGGACTGGATGACCTTCATAGTCCTTTCCAACCCAAAGCATTCTATGATTCTATGAAAAATAGAAGAAAAGAGAAACCGGAGCAAAAACGGAGAAGGGGAAGTAGTGTAAAAAACAAAAATAAGGGAAAGGATAAAAGGAAAAATGGAAATGGAGGAGGTAGAATGGAGAAGATGAATGGTGGGCTGAACGAAGGTGAAGGAAGGAGAGAGCTGAGTAAGGACTGATGAAGGAACTCCAGAGAGATCAGTTTTGCAGGTGCATCTCAGCAGGTTGCCTCTGATCTGCTCTCTCAGGGACACAGCATGTTACCTGGTCTAATTTATAAAGGAAATGAAAAGGAGATGGACTTGTTGTAATGAACACCATTAAATCACCTCATCAGACTTCATTGTTTGAACAGTGAGTATCAAACTACTCAATTGTCATTTGTCTATTCCATTCTTCTCTGTTGCCTGTTGGAAAAAACTGGTGAGCACGTACGCCCCCGAATGGCTGCACAGCCGCTAATTAGCATATATATTGTTTGTCGTAGTACAAATTTATAGCAAACAGCAATATTTTACACTCCAGTAAAGTTAATAAATGAGGCTTTAGGCTATAAAAATTTCATGTTCTTTTGTGCAAAGGTCAATTATAAATAGTTAAGCACATATTCATCCAAAAGCTCTGGGCTTCAGCACCAGAAGAATAAAATATATTTTGGTCAGTCCGCTTGCCAGCTGGACAAATGCCTCTCAAAGAGCCTCTGAGACACCTCTCCAAAAGACCACTCAGCAGTAGAGTGCTTTTGGCTGTGAGATGACTGATACTTAGTGGAGGGAGGTGTTCTGAAGTGTTGGAGATACAATAAGGTCACACTGGGCCAGGCCAGGGGAGAATTTAATGACTGGAGTTGTCTTCTTTGAGGAATTCTGGGGATAGAAAATCAGATGCATTCTCTCAACAGCTCCAATGATTCTGGAAAGGACAACAAGACAGGAAGAAAGTAAAACTAAGGAATAGGAAAAGCCTTTCTAATTTTCAAAATAGAAGGAAAGTTGGGTTTAAAGTTGTCTTTTATTATGGGAACACATAGGTGCTACATTGTGCTCAACACGATCAATACATGAAGGAGAGGTGGCCTATGTTTTAAAGGGCATCATCTGCATATGAGTGATGGAAGGAGTCTTTTGGCAGTTACATTCATTATTACTAATATTATTCCTTTATAATATAGTTGGGATAGTGAGGCGATATCTACTATATGATGTTACATGGGAACATATAGACATCTCTCCTTGAGACTAAGAGCATATAAGGTAGGAGATCAATGATATATGGATATATCTACTTTACAGTGCAAGGAGAGAGAAAAAGCATCTTTCCTGCAACAGCCTTCTTGAGAATGGAAGCATTAAATCATAGGGTTTTGGTTTTTTTGAGGGATTCTGGGAAGCTGGTCTGTGACAATGTGACAAGGTAATTCAATCAGAGATTACAGGATACACTAAAATGAACATAGGGTGCAGTAGGCTTCTTCCTAGAGAGAGGCACTGTGAACGAGAGCATCTGAAGACTTGACACTGCAGGATTTAGGCACAGAGAAGTCTGGAGCCCAGATCACGGAGGAACCAGTGTTAAACAAACTGTCATCCAGCATTTGTCATCAGTGTTAACCAGGTAACCAGGCAACAGAGAGATATGTAAGAAGCTCACTGCATCATCCTCAGTGAAGGGATGTGTTTGGAAGGGATGAGAAAGGGCTTAAGAGCTCTGTGATTCATAGGATCAGCAACCTGTCATCAGGGGCTGTCAGGCTGGCAACTCAGGGGACATACACTTCAAGGGTGAAGTAAGAAAGCATGGAAATGGACAGAAGAAATCAGCACAGATGGGAGCTGTACTGCAGGTGCTAAGCTTCAATTATTGCCATCACTAGCTACCTCTAAGCTATTCCTGCAGCTGCCCCAAATGCAGTTCTTCGCTTTGGTTTTATGCTGTCCCTCTACAGGGTGACGCATCCAGTGTGTCTCAGTGGAGATTCCTTCTGAGCTACAAGTCATATTCAGGCACAGGTGTTGTTCCTCCACAGCCCAGAAACCACCCCAGACACTACCAGCTCCAACAAAGCAAAGGAGACCCACTGAACTGTTGGTGAAGTTCCTCACAGCAGTGAGGAAGAATGGAGGAATAAAGACAATAAAAAGGACTATTGACATATTGAGATTGACATGTCTGCAGGCTTGAGCAAGGAGACATCCAAACTGGAATGATTTTGTACAGGGAAAGGTTTGGATTTCCTATACAAGACGTTTGGCAGGGAACAGAGAGCTGTGCGGAGGAGAGAGAAAATCAGGAATGCTTGGCACATGGAGAGATGTAGAAAGGTCTTGGGACAAAGGAGGGGGTACAGAGAAGGGGTAGGAGAAAGGAGGGGATACGTCATGCCACTGGAAGGGCTGTTAATGCTCTACATGTATCCAGAAAGGAGAACTCAGCAGTCAAAGCTTGTCTTTCCCACTCATTTTGGTTTTTTTTTTTGCTGGGTGAACTAGGAATCTGGTCATGCGAACAGAAGGTGTGCAGAGTTACCAGTTCTCAGCTCTCTATGAGGTGGAGCAGTGAGGAGGCACTGTAGACACTGCAAATTTCAGCTATGTGCTTGATGGTAGAGTTGAATGAAGCTGAACTATTTCCATCATAATAGCCTGTGAATTTATTTCCCTGCATTTCTACCTGATCCATTTTTTTCTGCTTGGCATTAACAGAACTCCGCAGCAGCAAGCAATCCAGCAGTGAGTGATAACAGGATTGGAAAGAAGCAGTCACCCAAGGTCACCAGAAGCCTTTGGATGCTTAGTGCCAGGGTAGCTCAGCAAAGGCAAGAAAAGGGGAGAGATGTTAGTTTTGCAAAAAACTGGTTAGGATAGAAAAGAGGCCAGGCCTGAGCTGGGCTCGTCAGGGAGTTTCAAAGATGTATCTGGTACCCAGGAAAAGGAGGGATGCTGATGTCTGCAGTTAATCAGAAGGCGACAAAGCTCAGCAAAGAAGGCAATCCAGCTATGACTGTCATGTTGGCTTTGCTTCATTTACAATGCCTATTAATTACACAAGGTTCATGCTGGGAAGAGCTGGTAAGATCCCTTCTTCTGTCCTGCTTCTGCAGGAGCTGGTTTTGTTGTTGTGTTCTCAGGATTTCAGTGCTAGGTTCTGGAAGGATTTATTAATTGACTGTGTTTGTCTCAAAGATGACCCAAATAAGACCCAGGAGATCAATGAAGCTAGGAGCTGGTTGTCTTGCCTTTCTGTGTCCAGGCACCAGTTTTCATTGAGCATCTCTCATGCTTGGATGTTTTTATGGTCCCCATATTTTTCAAAGTACAAGGTGCTCCTAGAGCCATAGAAGTGTCCTTTTTTGAGACAAAGGCACTTTCAGTGGTCTGCAGTTTTAACTGATATGTCATTAAACTTGCCACTGGTGGTGTGGGTCAAACCTGTGTCCTGGTAGTGCAGAAACTAGCTAGTTTCCAAAATACTGAGTGGTGGACACTGTTCTGTAGCAAGGGCAGGATGAAAGAGGCATCAACCCTGTCAACCTGGAGGAGGAGGAGATATTAGACGAGGGTGCATCCAACTCTGCTGCTGTTATTTCTGTCTTGGAAATGAGGTTGCAGGTCCACACAGGGGGCTGGAAGGAGCCTAAGGAGTGTAAAAGGGGGTATCCTGTGATCTACATCATCTCCTGTAGCTCTGACTGTAGTTATCTGAGTGGTTGACACCTGGATATATTAACACCTCAGGAGTTCAAAAACTCATATAGATTCAGAAATTTGAAAGCTCAGGCTGGTCTAATCAAAGCTTTCAATGTTATTATCTCTGCTAGACAGAGGTAGGTTCCAAACACCCTCAGGAATTCACCTTTAATAAACAGTCATGGGGCGAGGAGGTGGAAGCATCCAGCAAGGCCCCTGTTATTATATTTTCCCCTTGTTCAGTGCCAGCCTCACTCAAATATCTCTGAGCCGTAGGGGGCTGCTGGTGGTGATGGAGATCTTATTGCAATTCATTTCTCATCCAAATTAAAATCAACACCTTCAGTTCACTTTGCTGTGCTGACTGAGTGCTTTTGCTGGAGCAGAGTAAGGCCAGTGGTCCTTGGCAGTGACAAAGATGGGCACTGGACACTGGAAACTCACCACCCAAGAAAACCAAAGATCACTGCTCTCCTGCAAAATTAACGCTGGCTGAAATTACACCGTCCTGTTCCCACTGAAGTCAATAGTATCTTAGAAAGCAACATGTTTGCTTTCAGGCTAAAGGTCTCTGAGGATGTGATATAACAAGTGTCGTCTACATCTGAAGAATGTTAAAGGAGAAAAAAATACTAGCTCTATGTTATTTGGCAATAGGTATGGCCAGCTAGGCTGGATCCCTCAGATGTTAGTCAAACCATTCTTCTCCTGGCACCAACCATTCTCTGAGACCTTTGCCTGCTCTGGGTCTCCCCTTGGGCTCTGCTGTCCCTCCTCCAGTGAGCTGGATGAGAAGCAGTAACAATTTCCACGTCTGCCACAGCCACAGGTCCCTTTAAGGTCCTGATGGTGTCAGCTTAGTGCAGTTTCCTCACTGTAGCAGGATTTGTCCTCTCCAGGCAATGGTTGGGATGTAGGGGGAAACCAGGCTGGTAAAACCCTAATCTGAATCATCCAAACAACTTGCAGAATTCATTTGACTAAACAGCTGAAGGGAGGTTGGTAGTTGTTCTCAGGCTTATTTCAAAATCTTCTACCACCATCATCTTCTGTCACAGAGGAAAATGGCCTCGGCATTTTTGGTTGGAAAGAGTCAGTAGCACAGCTCCTCTTCAATGCTGTTGAGAAATCTAAATCACTAATGCTCCCCTTAGAAACCCCCTTTCACTTGAGAGTAGAGGGATGGGCTCCAAGGTTTATTTTATGTTTTACTATTTCATTCCCATTCTTTCTTTCTTGTCTTCAAAAGGTGCTTTTCACAATGCAGAAGGAGGATCTATTTCTTAGTTTAAGAGGGAAAAAAGTAAATGTGGAACAATACTTGACAAAATAAGCCTATGAGGGAAAATCTTCCAGCAGTTTTGCTTTTTATTGCAACTTATTATGTACACCCCCTGCTCTGACATTATTTTATAATCTCCACACAGTAAAAAAAATTAAATCCAAATACATTATTACCTCTTTGGCTGGCTTGATGATGGACACATCAGGCAGGGTTACCCACAATATGTAAGCAGCTGGTGTCCTAGTTGCCTTCAACAACTGCTCTTGTCCCCTGGTCTGACTCTGTCACCTTATTTCTTTATGCTGCAGAGCCTATTTACCTGGCCAAGAGCTGGGAGCCTCCTAACTAAGGGAAGAATTTGAACCTATGAAGCTATTTGCTGTCAAAAATATACAACCGCTGGCATAAATTTTATTTCTTATTTTTATTGACCCATTTCACACTGCTGAATTCAGTTTTCAAAGCCTGTTGGGGGCAGGTGTGCTCCCATGCCCGTGTTAAATGGCTAGACTCTCTGGAGCTCCAGAAGAACACAGCCAGGCAGCATCGCCTTACAACCAGGGCTCAGGCTTCTGGTTTCGGCTGCTGCACATCCCTTCCCTGGAGCCCAGGAGTGGACAGCCTTGGAGCCAGAGAGAGAAAAGCTGGCAGGGAGGAGAGGAAAACACTGGAACAGACTCTAGGAAAAGGAATGAAAGTGAGACTATAGCAGGAGAATTTGATTTGCCGTGGCAGTCCAGGGTAGAAAAAAAATAAGACAGAAGAACAGGAGGGTAAGATGGTGTTAATATAAAAAGGGCAATGGAGGGACATGGAAGTGGGAGAGCAAAGGTTTGCAGGAAGGAAGGAGAAAAGAGAGCAGGCCTCCCCCCCTCCCCCAAGAATATATTTGAATAATTAGTCTGAGGGAAACAAAGAAAGAAAGAAAAGTATAGCAAAAAGAGTTTGTATTTATTCCTCCTATAGCTGCTGGGTCCAGCCTGTGAATAAGAATTTTGGGGCTGTGTTGTAGAAGTTTTTCTCATTTCATATGTGAGTGTCAACCTTTTGGGCTGCTGCTATTGATGGTGGCCTGATAAGAGTTCTCCACAACTAGAATGGAGTGCTGTCTGCTGAGAAGGTGCATTTCTTTTAAGGGTGAGCTCCTCTTTTCCAGGACAAGCTGAGAGACTGCTCTGAGTATGCATGAGAGGCATCTTGGGCTTTTCTACATTGTCGATAACACTCCTGCTTCAGGACAAATACCCTGCGTCCAGCTTTGGCTCTTAATAACCCCAGCCAGGTGATTCATCTTCATAAGGCTCAGCCCTGTAAACTGCCAATCCACTTGCCCATGCCCAACGCTAAGCGCTTCACAGTATATTCACAGCTAAACAAATACTTCAGTACCACACTGATTTGGGGCCAGCATGCCTAGCATCTCACGGGATTAATTCCTACCAAAGTAACAGCTTAAGTTTTCATGTAGGAGCTTGTAGGATCTATTTTTGTGTTACAGACATTGCAAACATCAAAAATATAAAAATAAACACATTTGATGAAGCAGCAGGGATGGAGGGAGAGTCTTTACAATTTTTTAGCTAAATTCTGTCATTATTACCTTATTACTGAGACAAAACTCTCTTAGGAAGCTTCTGAGGAAAGTACATCAACCAATTTTACTGTTTTTTAGCAGGATTGGGTCCATGGATACACCCGTTTCTGGCTCCTGAGACCCTGAAGCCAGCTAGGCCTGGGCAGAGGCTACCACGTTCTGATTCCTCCCTTGAAATCTCTGCCTGCCACAGTTGGAAATTGCTGAAATGCTCTCCCCACACCTCCTCTGAGCTCCCTACTGTTAGAAGCCTCTTTGGATTTCCAATTTAATTCCTCCAGGGACAGCATGCCTGGAAGGAAGGAACATAAGCTCACTAAATGAACCTCTTAATCATTGTCACTTTAGTCCTAAAAAACCCACCAAAACAATGGTGTGGTTATTGCACACAAATGGAAGTTCAGAAGTAAGTTCTCCTTTCATCTGATCACATCCTCTTGAGAAATCTTGCTTGTTGAGCTTTTTTTTAATAAACCATATTTCCTTCGATATTTTTCATATTTAGCAAGGTGAAAATTCTAGTAAAGATTTTTTTATTTCCATGCAGAGACAAAAATAATGTATATACCAGGCTTTGAAACCTTGAGTACATGTAGTCACAGTGTGCTCAGGGGGATCCAAACCCAGGACATGTCTTGATAGACCAGGCTGTAACCTGCTATGAATTTGGGTTAAGTCTGGGAGGGGTTTGGCTGTTGGTTGTAACGGGTACAGACTAAAGCTGAAGAGCAGTACAGACACAGGTTTCCAGCTCACTACTGATGCAGCCGTGCTCATGATGGCATTTGTGTTGTCCCTATCTCCCAGTTGGTCAAAATTACGGTGCATCCAATATGAAGTATCATAGTTAGATGAACCTGAATGGATAAAGTCTAGTCTAATCTCCGTGTTAAACTATCATAACACATTCAAGGTCGAGGAGGCAGATATAACCCGTCTTTCTATTCACTGTGACGCTCTCAGGATTTAATTATGTTTGCATTTGGCCTGGTGATCCTATGCACACCTTCTGAGGGAACTGCCTGTAGATTTATTGTGGTTCACCTGGGATTGTGCACAAACGATAGGCATAGACATTTTCTTCTTGCTGTTTATTGTCGTAGGGTGAGTCTCGCCATGAAGAAATAGCTCTGCTTGGGAGAAAGTGATCTTCGAAGAAAAGACTGAAATGAAATAGCAGGAACTCCGCAGCTGCAGTGATGTTACCTGCACCCCAGGCATAAGAAGGAAAAGTATGAATTGAAAACTGATCCCTAACTTTCATCTGTGTGGTGTGCTTCCTATATCTGGGGAAGGTTATCCCAGATTTATGAAACAAAAGAAATGCAAAAAATTCCCACCATCCTCTGCTTCCTCCCCCAGCTGGATTAAAATTGCGCATTCAGAAAGCAAGCTGAAATGGATTCCATTTAATAAATTCTGTTTGAAAGCTGGAAGGGGGTTTGCAGCCAGCAGAGGAGGGAAGATCTGGAACAGCCTTCAGCAGGAGTGGGTGGCAAGCAGCAGCCTGACTAGTTTTACGATGAAACTTGATCAGTTTACGAGTGGCTTTATGTGATGTAGTTGCCTGTGATAACAGGGGACTGGATGTAATGGCCTTTGGGATCTCTATCCATTACTTGTTCTTCAACTGCAATGAAGTCACAGGTTGCAATAAACATAGTTCAATTCTTTACATGGAAGCTAGTTTAGTTTACACCACTGTGGCCAAAGTCAAGTCTGGCAACCTTTAATTCTTGTAATGTGTGATAACACTTCAGTCCTCTCTGCCCACACCTAGCTTCCTGATAACACCAGTGATGTCTTTATTCTGCAATGTCTTTTTCTATTGTAGAGATGTCAGCAATGGCTTATCTGGTGGCCACATTCAAATATATATTTTTCCCTTTGTCTGGCAATAAAAGATACCTTGAAAGAGCGAGAACTGTGGTGAGAGTGTCAGGTGGGGGTCACAAGGCGTAAGTGTTCCACAAAAGGGAACAAAATAACAATGAGAAAATACCTCACAACACTTTGCAGAAATAACAGCCTAATTAATGCAGCTTTTGTTTGCTCAGTGGCTGGACCTCCTTTGTCTATGCTTGGGAATAGCTGCTGGGGAATATTAGAGGGAACTTGACTTTGTTTCTAAGCTTTACCCGCAACAACCTGCTTTGATAGAGAAATGTGTATGAAATCGGGGGACAGATACACAGCATGTGAGCTTGGGTTGTGTCAGAACTAACCAGCGCAACACGAACATGGGATAGAGAGTAGTAATAATGTACTGCCTATTTTTATATATATATATATATATATATCTCACAGAGGGACAGTGTGCCCCCACTCAAAGCGTTACATGGACTACAAACACCCAACAAGAAAGACACCCTGCAGAAGCTTACAGTCCAAGTAAGTTATGACACAGAAAAATAATTCCAGGGAGAAAAATATTTGGCAAATAAATCCAAAGAATTAATTATCTCAGCTGTAGGAAGATAACTCACTAAAGGATAAATAAGAGTAATAGATCAGAAAGAAGCAAAATTAGCCTAATAAACTTTTGAAGAGATGTTAATCCTTGCACTGCACAGGTACAATAGTGACCCTGAGCACGGAGAGTGACTCAGAGTGCATGGACTGGTCTGGACATGTCAGAGTTGGGGAGGAAAGTGGGCACTGAGGGTTTGTTTCACTTCTTTATGAAGCTTTCACAACCCATTGTTCATCCAAGAACAGATGTCTCCGTGTGTAACCAGTCCATTCCTGATAGGAGACTGACGCTGAGTTTGTAGAGCTGGCTGTTCAGCTTTGTAAGACTTCTAGCTTTGTGGGTTTATTTGTTGGTTTTTTGGTTTTTTTTTTTCCCCCATTTTCTGTGGTCAGCCAAAATGGCATCTGTTATGCTGCTGTTTCTCTAGAAGTCTTCAGAGATCTGCTGTGCATGCACTGCTAGGGTAAATGGGTAGCGCTGGATTAATCCCTGTGCATTTGAGAGTACCAAAAGAAGGATCTAGTTTTATAACTCTATAAAATAAATTTGTCCGAGGTGCACAAGAAAGCAAGCCGAGTTGCAGATTTTTTTTTAGATTAATTGATCCTATGGGCTACAGCTCAAGTGTACAAAAGTTCATGGTTTCTTCTGCTGCTGAGTATTACCAAGAAGCACCTCTTCATTTGTCATGGGAATGGCATTGAGGTGTCCTTCCATCTGCCACTGCAAAGAGCAGGTTAGGATAGGGAACGTGCTAGGTCAGGACTCTGCAGCCACAAACTATAGCCATGGAGTAGGGAATGATGTCCCAAGACAGATGTCTTGCTCTTGCCAGCATGCACAATAGCATGTTTTGTGTGCTTCCCCACTGCTAGTGAGGAAAGACTTGAAGTGCTGTCTAAAATTCCACTTTTAAGAAACCTCAGCAGCTGCCCAAGGACACTAGTTCACTTAATTGCTGTATCAGTACATTCAAAGATACTCACTATCTCACTATCGGCCCTAGCGAAACATGTATTATCCATTTGTCCTTGAAACCAGCCATCCCCTTGCGAAGTGATTAAAGTAGTCTTGTGCCAGATGAACTGTGCACGTCTTTTTTTTCTCCTGCTCGCCCCCAAAAGATATCATCCCCTCTGCCTTCCTACTAGTCATGACAGAGCTTCTTCCTTGCAATTTATTATGTTTGCACTCATTTGTTTTCCTTCAGACAGTCTTTGAGACAATGCATCCAGTGACCTCTGGCAAAGGAATGGGAATAGTACACTTTTATCCTGGCACTAGGCAGCAGCAGTGACAAATAGGTTTACTTTTCCGCCTGACATTGGGGGTTGTGAGGAGGAAAGGGGGGGTTATTAGCCTGGACTTACTTATGCTTCTGAAATATGCTTTGTAATCTCTGTTCTTTGATGCTGTTTAAAATATATATTTGAGCTTGTCTATTGCTGTCTGGGAATGCAGAAAGTTTTGCCCAAATGGACAGAATCTTCTGGTGGGAAATAAACTTGTCCTGATGTGCCAAGATTTTTTTTTTTTAAACAGCTAAATATGCATGTTCAGTGTGTATGGATATACTCAGCTATGCTAGGAAAAGGAACGGTAGAAACATCCACCACCACACTTTCCAGCACAAAAATATCCAGCCGTTTATCAGTGGAGATTAGGAGATGTGCACAGGCACAAACACTTCTCAGAGCCTGTGGGAACATCTTGGAAAGAAAGTATTTTTTTCCCACTTCACTCCTCCTAAGCTGAGCAGAAATAGCCCAGCAGATGAGGGCACTCTGGGTGATTCTTGAAAATGCAAAGTGATAATAGTGATGATACACGTTTCGTTGTGTGTCTTATTAGCACCCTTTCCCCCCAGTGCACAAAACCCCATCAGCCTTTGGGAGATGCCCAGCAAAAGGGCACAAAAACTAAAGTCATGGAAAAAACTCACATGGAATGCAAAATACTGGCCCCTTTCGCAAAGCCTGTAAGATCTACTAATTAAAAGCACTCTCTAACAGGTGGGCATTGTTGCCTTTATTGCGTTCCTCATTTATCTGAAAACCAAGGAAATTTTATAACACTTTTCATAAGAGTCCACATAACCATTTCTAAAAGGACATTCTTATGTTCAACTATTCATTTTCCTTTCTGGTTGTGCTAGTTGCTGCTGTTCTGAAGATGAATTGTACAACATTGAGAGCAGCTCCTCTCTTGTGAGACCTCATCTGGAGTATTTTGTCCAGTTCTGGAATCCTCAACATAAGAAGGAGATGGAGGTGTCGGAATGAGTCCAGAGGAGACTACAAAGATGATCAGAAGGATGGAGCATCTCTCATACGAGGACAGGCTGAGAGAGTTGAGGTTGTTCAGCCTGGAGAAGAGAAGGCTCCAAGACCTTTTACTGACCTTCCAGTATGTGATGGGGTCTACAGAAAAGCTGGGGAGGGGCTGTTTTCAAAGGCTCGTAGTGGTAGGACTAGGGGCAATGGGTATAAACTGGAGAGGGGCAGATTTAGACTGGTCATAAGGAAGAATTTCTTCACAATGAGAATGGTGAGTCACTGGCCCAGGTTGCCCAGGGAAGCTGTGGCTGCCCCATCCCTGGAGGTGTTCAAGGCCAGGTTGGATGGGGCTTGGAGCCCCTGATCCAGTGGGAGGTGTCCCTGCTCATCGCAGAGGAGTTGGAACTGGATGATTTAAAGGTCCCTTCCAACTCAAACCATTTTATGATTCTATGATAACATACTATTCATCTCAGTGCACTATCAGAATAGCATTTTGACTGTTCCCATGTTGTTGCTATGTCCTGACCTCAAAGGGATGATCTCAATGCAGCCTCCTCAGAAAACTGCATCTGTGTTCCCTCCTCCGCTTTCTTTTTTGTAGCTGATGTTATCTTGTGTTATCTTAATTACATGCTTTAAAGATGCCTGCTGCACAGATCACTGATGGAGTTTGATGTTTGTTAATATCACGTTGCATTATGAAAATCTGGTACATTAAGACCTTGGTGTCTTTCCAAATTATTCTGAAGATATAAAATTCTTAATAAGCAACACACTTTAAGTAATACAGACTAATATGTTGAAAAGGGAGGGGGAGCTTGGGAATATGTTTCTTTGAGGGTCTGTAAGTAAAAGGATTTAAAGAGCCCTGGATCAAAGCTATTCAAAGTCTGGATTTAGTGTCAAGATTAGGGTTAGTATTGGTGGGCATTGCAGGTATCAATTTGTGGTCAACTCAAGTCAACTTTCATGCTCCTATTTAATTTTTCCCCAAACAGTAATTTGTCCTTAAATGCAAACACTTAGCAAAATCAGGTGCAGATGGTTGTTTTTATCAAATGAATGCTGTTTTATCACTTTAAAAGCTTTTGTTTTGAGTCAAGTGAAGGAAGTGGGCAGCAATCCCTTGTTTTTGAAAGAAGAAGAGCATATGCTTTTTAATTTGAAGTGTAGCGCTAATAGCATTATCCACAGGGGGATAGGCCGTGCTGTTGTGAATTGTGGATAATGCATTTATGCTCAAATATCCTTTATTCCCTCCTGAGTGAAAGAATTTAACAGCATACTGTATTACCACGCCATGGAGAATATGGTTTACTAAGAGTGAATTTTTTTACAAAATCAACTCTGGTTTTGTTTTTATTTTGTCAATTTTTAAGGAAATTCTTGATGAATTTGCAATGTTCTTATAACACTTTATTGAAAAACAGTCCTTAACCCACCATAAACAACAAAAATAATGCTGTCAAGGGGAGATCTGGAGATAATGCAGACAAGAGCCAGAGACAATTTCAAAAATAGCTTTCTTAACACATCCTTTTTTTTTTTCTTTTTTGTATTTCTCAGTCTCTGCTCTCTTCTCAACAGAAGCTGGTGCTCAAGCTACAATGGTGCCAAGTTGAGGATGCACCAAAATGGAAAGAAGCAGACTTGAGACATGCAAACTCAGTCCATTTGTGACGTTGTGTAGTAAACTCCTTTTCCCTAGGGCTGTGAGACAAATGGTTTAATAACCCAGAATGCTGTGCTCTTTGCTTCAGCAAAGTTGACTCTCTGCATTCAGCTTTATTCACAGGTATCTCCAGCAACCTTCTGGGAAAACGCTGAACAAACGGAGATCACGGCTTGGAGGCCTGGGGCTGGCCTTGCATTGTTTGCTTTTTATTGTAAGGCTTATCTTTCTGTGTCATATGGCTAAAAACTGGAGCCTTGCCTCCAAGATAGCAGTAAAAGGCAAGAAAAGCTTGTGCACATTTGTCTTCAGGGCAGTTATATAAATGAGTGTACCGATGCAGTCCTCAACAAAAACGCAAGGGAGAAACTATGAGCAAGAGAGAGCAAGTCCTAACTTCTTTCCCATCATGTGTTTTTCTGGAAATGTAAAATTTGAACACTGCTTTCATGCTCTTTCACCAGAGAACTGGCTGCCTTCCAGTAACTGTGAAGTGCTGGACTAGGTGCTTCCACTCTGAGACAACAAGCATGGCCGTAACTAACCTAGCAGGAGGTACATTTGGAAAATAAAACCATGTCTTGATCTCAGTCCCCGTCTGCCCCAGGACCTTGAGATGTCCAGCAGCGTGAGGGACAGTAAGTGAAGCCTATTAGAGATATCAAAATGTAGTCAAGTGACGAAGGATGAGAAGCTCAATGGAAAGAAGGCACCACAACCCACAGAATGCAACATCCAAGTGGACTGGCAAAAGAGAGGTTTTTGAAATCAAGCTGGATTCCAAGTCCTCAAGCACTACTTAGTAGCAGGAAACACAGGAAGAATTAACGCTATCTCCTAGGAGAATTCATCTGAGGCCATAGTTGAAACCTGAGCTGATTCACTGATGTACAGCTTCTCCTTCAAGACCTGTTTAGGACAAGAGAGGAAGTCCATCCTGCAGCTCCACTTGAAGGTTTACAGAGAAACAGTGGTTCAGTGTTTGTCACAGTGCTTTATTGTGGCACTGTGTCTTCTTCAGCAAAGTAAGGATTACTTTTACCTAGTTTCAGCCATGTAGAAGTTTAAGGCATCTAAGCCAATGATCCAGCCCTCCTCTACACACTGTGAAGAGAAAGGGAGGCATCTCCAGAGAATGAGTCACTTTTTCCTATGCACAGTGTCTACAGTGGGTGGGATGACTCACCCTCCAAAGGTAACCGTCTCTCGTTCTGTGGCTTAACTGACTAGTTTCAACTGAAAGTCTAACTTTTTGGTGGCAGAAATAAACTATCTTCACTGTTACCTGCACTTGTCTGAAGTTTTTTTCAAAATTCAGACCAAGGTGAGATGACTTGCTTCTCAGTAGATGGCTCCTTCCAAGGGCCATTTTGTGCTTTCTCCTGAATTCTGTATATCTTTGTCCTTAAAAAATGGAGATGAAATGCTTTGCTCAAATTTCATGGAGTCAGAGAAACTAAAGTCTGTTGGAAACACAAAGAGAAGTCACTTGACCCACTCCTAACTCCCAGGCTGAAAGCCGCAGTTAATTTTTGTTACCCTTAATGTTTTCTCCTTTCAACAATATCTTCCACAGTAAGTAAGAAGATTTCAGTTGTCTTCAGTAGGCTTTCATCCAAGCCTGAGAGGAAAGCAACAGAGAAAATTCACAGAATCACAGAATAACCAGGTTGGAAGAGACCCACCAGATCGTCGAGTCCAACCATTCCCACCAATCCCTAAACCATGCCCCTAAGTACCTCATCCACCCTCACCTTAAACACCTACAGGGAAGGTGACTCAACCACCTCCCTGGGCAGCCTCTGTCAGTGCCCAATGACCCTTTCCATGAAATATTTTTTCCTAATGTTCAGCCTAAACCTCTCCTGGTGGAGCTTGAGGCCATTCCCTCTTGTCCTGTCCCTTGTCACTTGGCAGAAGAGCCCAGCATCCTCCTCTCCACAACCTCCCTTCAGGTACTTGTGGAGAGTAATAAGGTCTCCCCTCAGCCTCCTCTTCTCCAGGTTGAACACCCCCAGCTCTCTCAGCCGCTCCTCATCAGGCCTGTTCTCCAGTCCCTTCACCAGCTTTGTTGCTCTTCTCTGGACTCGCTCCAGAGCCTCAACATCCTTCTGGTGGTGAGGGGCCCAGAACTGAACACTGTACTCACCAGTGCCGAGTACAGGGGGAGAATAACCTCCCTGGACCTGCTGGTCACATCGTTCCTGATACAGGCCAAGATGCCATTGGCCTTCTTGGCCACCTGGGCCACTGCTGGCTCATGTTCAGTCGCTGTCAACCAGCACCCCCACGTTCTTCTCCTCCAGGCAGCTTTCCAGCCAGACTTCTCCTAGTCTGTAGCTGCTCATGGTTGTTGTGCCCCAAGTGCAGGACCCGGCATTTGGCCTTGTTAAACCTCATGCCGTTGGTCTCAGCCCAGCAGTCCAGCCTGTTCAGATCCCTCTACAGAGCCTCCCGACCCTCCAGCAGATCCACACTTCCACCCAGCTTGGTGTCATTCAGTTGCAGAGGCAAATCAAAAAAGTGGAAAGGTAAGGACACGAGAGAGCTGAAAGACATAATCATGAGAGTCAGAGGGGAAGAGGCAAAAAAAAGAGCAGTGAGGGAACACAGAGGCAATGCTAAGTGGAGAGGAGGTCTGGGCAGAGGGACAAGCACATATCCTTGAAATACACATCTCTCCAGCACTGCAACATCACTTCCATTTGAAAATGCCTAACTGCTCTTCAGCTTAATCATTGCTGCACTTTTGGGTATAAGATGAATAATTAAGCCTGGGAGTAGAACACAGCAAGTGTTAATAGGGCAGAAGGTACTGCAAAGTCCTTATAAAGAGCTGTGCTTCCAGCACAAAGTGGCTGCTGTTCTCTGCATCCCCAATCACAAAGTGAGGAGCATGAAAGTACTAAATTTAATGAAGTGCATCTGTATTCATTCTGCTGGACTTTTTTCCCCTGTGTTTGATACTACTGCTTGCTAAATAATACCCAGCCTCTAACATAGGATGAACAATTTAATTCTAAATAGTTCTTCCAAATCAAATCAGGACAGATACCCTGCACAGCCCGCCCTTCCATGTCTACACCTGTGCACTCCCACAAGCACAGTCTTCTCCCTTGTGTAAGTTAATGTTTAATGAAAATACCTGGTGCCTTTAAGAGACAATTTAGTCTGAAGTGGCAGTGTTTTGGAGTTCATCCTCTTTGATGAGTTCAAAATTACTTTCTGTTGCTGTCAGAAGACAAAAAAAAATGGAGAAATAAATGCCCACTCCAGACTATGAGAGGCAAAAATTAACCGGTGTTGAAGAAGACACCGGACCAGCTATGCTGCTCAGGCATCCTGAGGTGCTGGCTCATGCATCCAGCAAGAAAAAGCTGTAAGTGGAATAAGATGCAGCTGTTAATCCAAGTACAATGCAAGTTCTTGAGGTTTGCTGCTCTGTCTACTCTTTTCCTCCCCAATCTGATAAGTCAGTCTTTCTCTGAACACATTTATTCCTCAGACTGTGGACCACAAGGCAAACCAAGCAGTTGCTCAAAAGAGAGCAGGTAATAATTTAATCACCTGAAAGGTATTCAGGGACAGTGCGTGAGGAGTGTTTATTCCTGTGAGAGATCAGACTGATGTCACACTAAACAGTAAACACAAAGCTCCCTTTTTAGGTCTTCATTTTCTGCATTCATCCAATCGCATGGCTATATAACTTAATCAAATTATGCAGTGAAGGAAGAAAGAAAGATTGTTACTCTTTTAAATACTTGGGAGATGTTTGGGAGTGGGAGGTCATGAAGGTAAAGAGGGAGGTCAATAAATAGAAAGGAGGAAATTATTTTTAACCATTGCAGATAAGGTATTTTTAGAGCAATCACCTGAAAGCTCCGTGAACTACACAGAATGATAAGCACTGCTCAACACAGCAGCAGTAAAGGGAGATGAGCTGCAGCCTGGCTCAGACCCATGCTCCTTGCTTCTTTCAAGTGAATTTTGAGTGTAATGACTATTTTCCCCACCCTCCCTTTTCCTTTTTCTCCTACCTCCTGTCCTTACCGCTATCACTGAGTGTGCCTCAGAGGGTCTGGCTATCCTATGGATATTTGAGGAGGTTTTCTGTTGCTGAGTGGGTATTTTTCCCCTCCTTTTGTTTGTTTTTCATCCTTTTCTTTTTGCCTGGTCTCTCACCTTTGCACCCAGTGAAAGAAAAGAAGAACCAGGCCTCCATGGGCAGCAATGCATGAGAAGAAACCAGAAGTTGACTTCAAAAGGGCTGGAGGACCCTGAGGGATACACCTCTCGCTGAGAAACATCATCAAGAGAGGCCACACACAGAGTGGGAATCAGGAGCATTGCCCCCAACCATCAGAGTCCTAAGCAAGAAAACTCCATGCAGGAGGTAGCAGACACAGAAAAAGCTGCCTAAGAAGTCTGCATGTGTTTGTCTGTGTTGGGAGAGAGGGACATCATTGGACTTTTAATTCCTCTTTTGGCCTTTTTTTGCACACTCTCCCACACAGTTTTATCAAGTACCTATATCACATGCTGTCAGCAAGCAGATAGGTATCAACACCTTCATTTTTTCATATTCTGGACAATTTTCCAGGCAAACTTAGGTGAAGGAAAATATCTTTGGATCAGCATCAAATTAAACAGGCCTCCTACAGACATCCCCTACTAATGTTGAAGTCAAAAGCATGGGATGTAGCAGCCACACTGTTTAAACACCCTCTTTTTTAAAAAAAAATATCTCTACTCCTCTTAGAAATGGCCATATCTTTAAGACAGTTCAGCAAAAATCAGGCTGTGCCATAATGTGTATGATATGAATTTAAAACAGATGTTTTCAAAGGTAAGGGAAGATGTCCTAGTGTCTTCCTCAACCTGAATTAGTATTTTTCCCTCCCACATGCCAGGCTTTTGAATGTCTCAATATGTTGCCACAGTTTTGAGAGAGCAACAGTTTTGGAGCTACCTTCCTATCTGCTGTCTTACGCTTTTTGTCTTACTGTGTCTTCCCTGGCCACTCCATTGAAAATGACGGTGTCTCTGCCTTCATGGTTTTCCAGAGCAAGCATAATAAGAAGGGATTTTTCTCTCATTCAAGGATGAAAGCAAAATATCGAAGATGCCAAATGATAAATATTTGACTTTGAAACATGAAAAAGAAAGGAAGATCAGCATCAAGGGAATAAATCTCTCAGGATGTCCTGCAGTCTGAAAGTACATTTTGTATTGCTAAGACAGGAGATGTGGATGCAGTGTGTAAAGATGTGGGTTTTACAAGAAAACAGAATCAGCCAGGAGACCTCTGGGAAATCACAAATTGTGTGTGTGTTTTATGGTTTGTATAACATTAAAAGACTTTTTTTTTCTTAGAGATATTGATTCTTGTTCTTTTAGTATTATTATTATTTATTTTTTTGCACTCATATTATTTTTCATAACTCTGTATTTCAGGTTCCTTGTTTGAATTGGTCCTATTTATGTGAAACAGGTTGATAACTCATTTCTTCTCTCTTATGCTTTCAGTAATTACAGGTCTCCGAGGAAAGCTGGCCTTCTGTAGAAATTTTGTAAAGGTTTTGAAAGATACTATTAGAAAAGATTTGGATCCTGCACAATTATCAGTTCTGAAGGGTGCTTTGCCCACCTCCTCCAGTGGAAGTGTTATTGATCATCTCACAAAAGGAAGGCATGTACTTATAGAGAGAAAAGTTGAGGTCTGGTTGCCTTTTCAACATCAATGACAAAATTGCATCTAATGTTCACCTCATTCACCTCAACTCCACTGGTCTGCACTAATTAAGGTGGAGCAAGCCGTGCTGCTTAATAAAGAACACTGTAATTCAGCTTGTGCTGGCCAGTGATTGCAACAAGAGGAAAAACTCAATAAGTGATTCAAAAGACAGTCTTTGATTAACAGAAATATCTGGGGCTTTTGTTCACTGATTGTACAGCATACACTGCAAAACCCAGCCACTATCAATGCCTTAGATGTAAGACTCAAAATACCCTCTGTCCCTTTTAAGATGGGCTTTGCCTTCTAAGATATTGCAGATGACCATCATATTCTGCCTTATATTTTGTACAAACGTCTTTTTACTTGGCCATACATGCCACTGTCTTGCTCCAAGGTCCTTTCCCCAAGGCAATCGCACTCCACACGATATCTGACTCCTTTTGGAGCAGTCACCTTGTTCCCTTTAACTTAAACACTAGTATAGTTACAGAATAGTTTTCTTCCTAGGTCTATTTTTGGTGTCTCTGTGTACACCAAGTTTGGTTCCCTCTATCTAGGACAGTTCTTTGCCACCATCAGAACAGACTTTGCTCCTTTACATCTCTACCAGCAATCCTCAAGACGTGTTCTGAAATAAGTAGAATATCTTCAGTGCCACACTAGCGGGGCTGCAACACAACTCCTTTGTTACTTTCCACCACTTCTAGGAGAAAAACTATAAACTCAAAATAATATCCTGGAGCAGATGGAAGCCATACAAAGGCAAGACCCAATCTGGTTGCTGTGTTATGTTTTGTCAGCATGGCTGATTCCCTCTAAGGAGCGTTAGGAAACCAACTCTTGTGGACTGGCTGGAATATCAAGGTGGGAATTGTAAGCACATGGGTTTTTCACACACCCCCCCCCCCTCAGCCGTGTCTGGATCAGCACGTTACAGCAGTGTAGACAGAAGGCAGAGTAATTAAGGATCACTCCTTCTTCCAAGCCCCCCAGGAACAGTAAGGAAGGTCTACATGTACTCAGCAAGGCCAAATTTTCACACCCCATTAGCTCAGATGAGATGAACTTCACTTCTCATAACCAGATCTGCTGTTAGAGCTGACCAATTTTTTTCCCCCCAGATGAACAGTTTTCTCTTACAGCAATGCAAATTCAGCAAAATATAATTTTTGTTGACACTTTTAATGGGAAGTTATTGAAACATTTCTTTTTTATTTTTAGCATTTGGCCAGTTCCGTCTCATCTGGAATGAAGTAATCAAAACCCAGCAGAGAAGCCCTTGCCTTTTTCAATTATTTGCAAGAGTTTCCCTTCAAGAAGACTGTCCTGAGATTCCTGAGCTGAAATATGATGGGATGTTACTTTTAACTTTAAACTCTGAGAACAGCAACTTAATTTAACTTTAGACTTTCCTCCTCAGAATGAAAATGTTCTTCCAGAATGCTGTGTTTCTAGGGAGGAAAGGTGTCGTGTACCAGCTGAATCATAGAAAGGATGATTTGATTCAAGCTTTTTAACGAATTAACAGTTGCTTCAACAGGACTCCCTCTTATGCAGAAAAGACAGAGCAGAGAGGAGTTGGTACAGGGAGCCCTGCATGGCTTAGGCTTTTTATAGTGTCAAATTTCTTCACATAATGCATTTTGGGTGAAGCTTCAGGTTTATTTTGTACTTATCTGATGTCAGAAAAGTATATATTAAGCCTTAAATAAAAAAGGGGGGGGAGGTTTTTTAATCAGCTTATTAAAGCCTTCCATGTATAATAAAGCACTTACATGGCAGTAAACCTGAAATCCTACAGGAGTTTGTTGTAAAGTGACAGATTCAGGTCAGAGCTGTTAATGAACAGCCAGATTGATGTGTGATGCATAATAATAGGAGAAATGGCATTCTTGTTTTACGGGAGAGTGCAGAGGCAGAATATGCCAGGTCCATTAGAACAACTGGATATCCTAGAGCTCAATGCTTTGCCTCTGTCTTATATTTCAGAGAAATTAGAGATATTCCACAACTGGTGAGTAAAGTAGCTACACAGTAGATGTGGTTTAGGCTCCTTAATTCCCTTCACCCTGGCAGCAAACCCTGAATTTCCCAGTTGACTCTTGCTTCTGTAGGTACAGACTTGGAAGACCAATGATACGGGCAAGGTATGACCAGAGCAGTGCTGCAAGAAATTCATTTCTTTTCTTCCTTTGCTTCTGCCACTGAGGAACTATGTGACCATAAGCAACTCTTTCAACATCTACATCTGGCTTCTTTCTTGTTTTAAAAAAATATTTTTTTACAGCACAAGTTTCACATGCTCATGTTATCCGATTGGCTCTTATTCTATTTCTTCTTCTAAGTTTGCTAGTCTTTACTTACATTAACTGGATACTATAATAAATGTACAAGCTATGCTGACCTAAGGGAAATGCTGCTCATACTATAAAGAATTATAAGAGGTAAAAATTCCATTTTGCAAATGGATTATGCAGAGGGGCAAAAGCAATGGCTCTTGTGCAACATTTCCTGGGAAGAGAGGGCAGCAAAAAAACACCCTAAAACCAGATAAAGACTGGTCGACCTTTATGGGACTGACCCTTGAAAGCCCATTGGGAACTTTAGCTGGTGCCACATGCATCTTCCTCTTAATTAGCACTTTTCCAAGAAGCTTCTTAAAAATCAGACCTCTTTTTTCTTATGTTTCAGTAAAATGCCAGCTACCCTGGGGTCTTGGTGCATGACTGAGGTCCCCCAGTGCTACATCAGAGATATTAATTCTCATTCATTCTCGTTTGACCTGGACGAAGATGACACCAAGCTGGGTGGAAGTGTGGATCTGCTGGAGGGTCGGGAGGCTCTGCAAAGGGATCTGAACAGGCTGGACTGCTGGGCTGAGACCAACGGCATGAGGTTTAACAAGGCCAAATGCCAGGTCCTGCACTTGGGGCACAACAACCCTAAGCAGAGGTACAAACTAGGAGAAACCTGCCTGGAAAGCTGCCAGGAGGAGAAGGACCTGGGGGTGCTGGTTGACAACCGACTGAACATGAGCCAGCAGTGGCCCAGGTGGCCAAGAAGGCCAATGGCATCTTGGCTTGTATCAGGAACGGCGTGACCAGCAGGTCCAGGGAGGTTCTTCTCCCCCTGTACTCGGCACTGGTGAGACCGCACCTCGAGTCCTGTGTTCAGTTCTGGGCCCCTCACCACAAGAAGGATGTTGTGGCTCTGGAGCGAGTCCAGAGAAGAGCAACAAAGCTGGTGAAGGGGCTGGAGAACAGGCCTGATGAGGAGCGACTGAGAGAGCTGGGGCTGTTTAGCCTGGAGAAGAGGAGGCTGAGGGGAGACCTCATTGCTCTCTACAACTACCTGAAGGGAGGTTGTGGAGAGGAGGGAGCTGGGCTCTTCTCCCAAGTGACAGGGGACAGGACGAGAGGGAATGGCCACAAGCTCCGCCAGGGGAGATTTAGGCTTGAGATTAGGAAAAAATTCTTCACAGAGAGGGTGGTTAGGCATTGCAACGGTCTGCCCAGGGAGGTGGTTGAGTCACCATCCCTGGAGGTGTTTAAGGTGAGGGTGGATGAGGTACTTAGGAGCATGATTTAGGGATTGGTGGGAACGGTTGGACTTGACGATCTAGTGGGTCTCTTCCAACCTGGTTATTCTGTGATTCTGTGATTAAGAAATGATGCAACTGATATTCCCTTTGGGTACGTATTGTGCACTTCACTGACTGCTCTAGGGTGCGTTGTAAGTGTTCCTCTTGGTCTAAAAATCTCTGTGTATGCTCCATCACAGCTACTTAGTCTTACTGAACCCAACCCAGTCCCTGAGATTAAAAATGTAATTCAGGCTAGCAAGTTGTTTCTTGATCTTGGGACTCCTGGGCCTTTAAAGCCCTGAGATCTGGGATTCCCCCAGAGCTCAACATACATTACCAGTTACTGAGAACTCTGAATTTGAGCCAGAAAAGTCTTAACTCATATGGTTTAGAACAGTCCCTTTGACTTTCATGCATACTCCCACACATGCAGATGCTCAGTACTAGAATCCATTGTGCTCAGCACCTTGCAGGACTGAGCCCTTCACTAATCCTTCTAAACCCAATTCTATTGACTTTCAAAGTGATCAGTGAGGGTTTCTTATCTACATTTCCTGAACCAGCTGCTTGCTTAGGCTGAGCCTTTTTTGCATTAGTCTTCAACCAGAGTTGATTTTGAGCAATGAACATGATTAGATTTTCATATCAAGAGAGACTGAAAGTATAGAGATAGTTCCAAGTATCCTACAGTAAATCATGAGTGAATTCCCTTCATCTAGTACCTTGTAAAAACACAAGATATCAGAATTAGTTCCTAAACGCAACCCAGGGGTTTGCTTTCTCATCCTGGAATGAATCTGGAAAAAAAAAACCAAGTCTAAATGTCTTAGAGAAGTTTGAAAAACCACTTCTCAGTAGTTAGATGCATGACATTTGTATAATATGATCCTGTCATCACATTGCAGAACAAGATTCAGTCCTAAATTATACCACAGACCAACTCAGAGGGAGATGCCACACGCTGTCAAGAAGCCTGCCCCAGAAAACAGGCTGAAATAAGGATTGCTTCTCTCTAGAATATTTCTATTACAGGCTTCTTTTTGCACCAAAATCAGCTAAAGGCATTTCTTTCAGGCTTGACTTAAACGTTTGGGATGTCAGAAGTCTGAAACAAAATCCACATCACGGTAGCACATCATTATACGTCTTTCTCAAGGTCACTATTAATCCATACGAGAATGGGACACGCAGACAGCATGAAACATCAATGGAAATTAAAGCATATATCGAATAATAATTCCTGCCCTTCATACATAACAATCTCCTCCTCTTCATACAATGGTCAGTCATAACACTGAGACTAAAGACAGACTCTGGTCCCTGTTCTGTGCAGGTTTTGCCTTAGCAAGCTAGTCTCTGTCTGTTTTGGGCTTCCCCTTCCCACCTCTAAAAATGAGACTAGCCTTAAAAACTGATCACTTCTATTTAAATGACAAGCTTGTACTAATTCTTTGTATGCACAGGACCAAAGACAATGAGACTCAGCTTGTAACTGAGATTTCAAAATATAGATTAATAGATAAATTAATAGCTATCTATTAGTAAGTTAAAAGATAACTAATATAAATACATTAAAAGTTATGTAAAGACATACCTGTATCTAAAAATGCAAAAGTTCTAAGTTGTGTTTCTGTCTTCCTGATGTCATATGAAGTCTCATGGCTTTCCCACTTGAATTTAGCAACACCATAATCCAGGAGTTCTTTCCTCTGTTCCTGGCAGCATCTTTGAGAACTCTTGATCTTCAGCTTGTCCTTGGCACACCTTGTTCAAGGACATCTGTGAGTACTTCAGAATATATCACAGTCGAACTTATTTTTCCTATTTAGACAAATCTATGCTCTAGCCAACGTGACTGACAGTATTAAAAATAGGGAGGAGGGGAGCAGATCAGGAACTTAAAAAGTAGCATCTATCCCATGTGCTTCAATCAGAAAAATCTTGACTTTAAATTCCTCTATTTTTACACCCCTTTAAAATTTCTGTCAAAATAATTCAGTTAGACATTTTCTACTGGAAGCTGTTATGTTGTTAAAAACAGAGGCAGCTCACAAAAAATTATCATTGGCAAAAGCATCTCTAAAAAAACAGATGAACCCATGCACTTTCCCCATTTCTTTTTCCTTCCCTGTTCAGTCCAGTTTGGTTGACTTTTTTGGTGGCATTAAAATGTTATTTTAAGCTGCTCTTGTGTGATGCGTGTTATATACAATGGGCTAGTTTTGTTCATTACTGAACCAAAATTGAAAAGAGGAGATGATGAGAGAGAGAGAGAAGGAGCTTGGGGAGTGAAAGGAGTCCTCCCTGAGCAGCGAAGTCAGTAATCCAGTTTATTTTCTGCCTGCTTGTATCTGTTCAGGTTCACGTAAGCATATCTCGCTCCTCTACTACAGGTCCTACTGCCGTGATTATTTTTTCTAGAAATACCTTTTGCAGTTCTCCTGGGAAGGAATCCATGGCCTATTTTTTCTAGGTCTCAACACAAGGTCAAATTTCCTTCTTGTCCAGAAAGTAAGTACAGGAGGCCAAGAGGAACCATCTAGTGATTGTATTGCTGTAGAGATAATCACTGAAGATGGACACACAAAATGGTTTACCTGTGACTGTTCCTGAAAATTTCATTAATAATGCTAAACACTGTTAAGCTAGGTGCACCTCATGTGTCCTGTTAAACTTAATCCAGCTCAGACAGAAAGATACTCTTATTCTAAGACCCACTCTCACCACAGTGTTGGGTGGGATCTTTGTCAGAATTCATCTGACATCTGAGAAAACGCAGAATTCATAGAATAATGGAATCCTTTAAGTTGGGAAAGACCTCTAGGATCATCCCACGCAACCCTACCGTACCTACTAAACCACGTCCTGAAGTGCCACATGTTCATGCTTTTTGAACATTTCCAGGGATGGCGACTCCACCGCTTCTCTGGGATTCCTCTGCCAATACTTGAGTTGGTGGGCTGAGGAGCACCACTGCTCACCTATTTCTTGTGGTCAGGATTCATGTCGATAGTCTTGCATACGAGAAGGTTATTTTGCACATTCAAGGGGCATAGACTGATACCGTGTTTTTTCTTGTTACACAAAAAGAAAGTCATATTCAGTTGAACAATATATTTGTACAAAGCACCTCTCTACCGTAAACTGAAAATTCAGGAGGAAGGGCTGTAATTTACAATAGACTTCTTTTTAGAAATTTTTAGCCCTCACCATTTTCCATATTTATTTAATTTACAGAAGAAGATTAATCCTGATGACATTAAACGTAAGGTAGTTCTAGATTATGTAAAAAAACACTACTAGAAAAAATCACAAAGAAAATGTGAAGGGGTGTTAATTGATAGGTGGTTTAGAAAAAGTATCTTGGGCCAGAAGGTCCATCAGGTCAAGTGAATTATTTCAAACTTTCCAGCGTCGAAAGAACATGCAAATGTCTTCTTCATGACCTCCTTATGCATTGTGTCATCTGTCTCCTTTCTCCCTTTCTCCTAATACACATCACTGACCACCCTCCTGTTTCTTTTCCAACAAGAAACTGTCACATCTAAACCTTGTGCCATTTTTTTTCCTTTCAAAAAGCATCAAGATGGATTCATCAATGAAAGCTCTTTAGATGGAGAGAGGAGCACACAGTTTGGATTGCCAGTCATCATTTCTCCTCCAACACCGGGAAGTGAGCAGCCAGGCTGGGAAACCTGCTACACCCTGGTGCAGGAGATGCCATGTGCCAAATGTCCTCCGGAGTGGTGTTTTAGCAAGTGGGCTAAAAAGAACACCCTGTACCTGGCAGCTGAAGTCCATCACAGCTGTCACAGGAACATACGCACACAGCCTAGCCTGGAGGTGGATTCTGGCTGTGGAGGAAGGCTGGGCAAGTGGCCAATAAGCCTCCCTAACTTGCCCATGCTTTCCTCTGGGGAAAGGGATTCCTGGCTTAGCATGGCCAGAGATGGCTCTTGGGAACAGGACAGCACCAGGGAGCACTGGCATTCACTCATTGCAGGTGCAGCTCACTCAGAAAGATGCTAACTCCATTAATTGAGTTTGCAAGGGCCTTGTGGCCAGTCTGGATTTCTTTGAGGTCACTAGCGTGAGTTCCACCAGCTCAAAACCAGCAGATCTCATGTTCTTTTATGCAACAGCAAACAGGCTTTCTAGGAAGGGGGAAATAAGTGGGGAAATAATCTCTTACATCCCTAGCTTCTGCCTATGTTGTTCGCTCCCCCTCCAAGAAGACATTCCTCCAAGAAGACATCTATGCTCCGGGATGGTGGTTGTTGGGGTTGGAAGGGATGTCACTGGACCTAACTGCAGGGTCACTGGCACTGTGCCCTCTGCCTCAGAGGCCAAAGCTGCTGAGGTCCAGATTCTTTCTGATGATTTCATGCAGTAGTTAATTAATGCCCTCCCCATGTTTCCATGGCAACTCCATGCTGTGCTCTTAGCCCTGATCCAAATGGGCATTCTGTACACTTCTGAAGCTGTAGCATCAGCATATTAATAAGACTTGCTGACGTCCTTTGCTTTCTGCCACAATGGCTGGTTAAGTCTAAATTTGAATAACTTATAAAAAGCACATTTCTTAGTAAACTCCCAATGCATTCTCCCATGTGACTTGTAGCAACTGATCCTAGAAGTCTTCTGCATTTGAAAGGAAGAAGCAGGTAGATTCTGCTGCACCTGCTGCTTTTGGCCATGTTTTGCTTTGGGACACCTAGTATCTGGCTTTAATTGCAGCAAGGGTTAAGTAACTGCCATGATTTGGGAGGACTATCTCTGTATTAGCTGGGCTGGACGATCTTATGGATTCTTCCCTGACTACTTCTTGTACAGGGGAAGGAAGAGCTGAGTTTCATTCTCATACAATCAAAGAATGGTTGCTCACATTTCAAAGAACAAGGGCCCCTTTTATCACTAAACTCTACAACAGTACTTACTGATCATGCACTTTACCAAACCTAGTTTTATAGGTGAAAGGATTCTCTAGACTTCACTTAATTCTCCTTTATTAATTACCCTCTATTCTAGTCATTGTGTTGTAAAACATATTTTTTTGTGACCAAGTGAAGATTTTGATATAATTACCTCAGAAGTCCATTAACACCACTGTAGCACTGGCCTCTCTAGGAGGATCTGAACTGCTTTCTCTCATTGAGACAGAAGTACACCAGATGTCTCCATATCTTCTATTGCCTACAGGACAAATAGCCTAAAACAAACCTGTGGGATCTGCTTCTGAATCTGGCTGTCACAGGCTGTCCCTTTCCCTGGAGAAGGACTTGTGGGACTGAGCAGTGGAAGCAGAGCTTATGCCCTGCTTATAGCAGACATTTCTTTTCTAGCATCAAAAGCAGAGTCCAAGCTGTATTCGACTGGGTTATTTGTTTTGTTTTTCCTCCTTTTTCTCTCTGGCATAAACTTGCAGCCCAAAACTGTGGCTAAGCAAGGTAGGTTTTACCTTACCTTGAAGGACAAGGAAACCTACTATAGACAATTTGGCTTCATTCCATCACAAAACATCATCTAGCCATGTTGCAACACGGCTCCAGATTGCAGTGTTGCATATCCACAGCAAATTTCCTTCCATGTCCCTACACTGGTTTTCCATGCTCCAGCTTCTCCATTTTCACCACGGTGGAAGTGCTAGCTCATGTTAGGCAATGCCTCTCTAACTCCACAGCTGTCTACGGTTGTTTGAGGAGCGATTTAATATTCCATGAGTGCCCAATGTCTTGCTTAAGGTTTGTGGTGTTGCCCTCCTTGCTGAAGCCCAGAAACACTGAGGGATGATCATTCCAAAGTGTCATTAAAGATACGTTAGAGCAATTTATTTGGTCCCTAATTGTCCCACAAATACGAGGCAAGATTCTGCTAATACGTTGCTAGTTACCCACGAGATCAGAGATTTAATTGCAACTTCTTTGGCTTCTAGTCACTAGATCTGGATACTTATCCCATAGGAAAGCAATTTATCGAATTAATTTCACTTTGTCTTAGTATGCTCACTATTCCCAGCCGTGAACATATCCCATCATTGAATGCTGATTGTATCTCAGGCCATAGGTTGCTTATAAGCAGTATTGAGTATTTTTAGAGCAATAACTATAGCTCTTCAGAGCATTAGCTCTTTGGGTCATACACGTAAATTAAACAGTACATTTCTATTCCCTGCTTGGATGGATGTAACTGTCTGGAACATTATTCTCACTCATAATTACAAATTTGACATTCATTTCCCATGAATCCTCTCTACTATTTGCTTAAAACTAACTTCCATGCATACCGTTGCTGGTGAATTTTCTCTTATCAGGAAGCTGGTGCAGGAATCTTGTAACCATAAAGAAACTTTGGTTCAATGGTGGGGTCTATAAGCATAAACCTCTGCTACACAGAGAAAAGATCAATCAAATGAAAAACAAACAAATGAAGAAACTGGGAAAAGTAGGCAGCCTTAGAGACTCCTGCATGAACTGGCCAGTAGAGACAAAAAGAGATCACAGTGCAAGACAGGGAAAACACAAAGTTAGCACCAATGGAAATTGATGGGCATCCCTAGAATCATCTTTGCTGTTTAATTCAGCCAGGTCTTCTTCAGATACATGCACTTTCCCACCATTTGGTAGACAGAAAAGGAGTGGTGTGTGCTTTTGTGGTTAGGATTCCTTCTTGCTTTCTTGCTTACTACCTAGATAGGATCTCTTATTCCCCTAGTTGCTAGTTCAGCAGGAAAGATCAGTGAACATATATTTTCTCCAAGATATCTAATTCCTTCTCATTTTGTATGTATCGCATCCAAAACCACACAAATTAAACTAAACCTGAAGCCAAATTTAATTACTAAAGCCCCTGGTATCACATGAATAACAGCACAATACATTTAGCTCTTTCTGGAAGAACTGATGTTATTCTCCGAATCTGAGCCAAAGCCTCCAAATAAGAAGGTCAATATTTCCACAAGACTAATTCGAATTTGATTGAATCAACACATTAAATCTTGAGCCAGATTTGAATCTTGGCCTTAGGATCAGGACTGTCCCTCCTGCTTAAGGCTGTTTTCCCCCCAGATACTCCTCCAACTCTAGAAGGCAGCAGGATAAGAGGTTTATTTCTACCTTCTAGGAGGGCAGAAATCATAATCTCTTACTAGCATTTCTCATAACCAACTTCAACTAAAAAGCAGTAAGATTAAGAGCAACACCCCACTACTCACCTCCCACTGTGTTCAGATTTCATCATCAAGCTCAGCTGATCCTGCATTTGTATACATCATTCAATATATTATTATTTTTAAATCTAATCACGCACTTCACAAAATTTTACCCACCTCTTAGTTATTTTAGTTATGTTTATGTTAACACAATCCTTTTTTAATTTGGCTTCCTCCTTGCAAGTTCAGGGTAGGTTTGGTTATTATTTTCTCCCCTCCCACCCCTCCCTTTTATTACTTTTGCAGATATTTTGGTTTTTTTGCAGACAAAGAAAGTGTAAGTGAAACAAGGATATCACTCATAGCCACAGAAACATAATAAAGTAAAAGAGATATTTTTTTTCCTTCCCCAAAGAACAAAAGTGACCCATGTACCTTACCGTGTTTCCAAGCTTCCTTGGAAATATATTTTCTTGCATTGTGCTTTGGTGTTTGTGGTCATGAGGGTTTCCCACTGTTATTGGAAAACCCAGAACCTGAAGCATAAAGCCAGGTTTGTCTTTAAGTCTAGGTTTATCAAAGTGACACATGATTTTGGTTTCTCTATATAAGGGGCTCTACCGAAGTACCTTAAAGTTGAGTGAAGATCTACAGGTGCTGATCCTCAAGGGGTTAAGCTCCAGCATCACTGAAGACAACAACAGTCTGAGGCAAGACTTGAACTCCAGTTGAGCAAAGTAGCTGAAAGGACCTGACATCCCATTCTTCAGCAAGTTCTGAGACTCTCCCTCTGGTTAAAAGTCTTCCAAGGTGGAAATCCCAAAGCGAAGACACCTGAGACCTGCACCCACCCACCTACCCTCCACCTTTTACGTGTTTTCTCACCAACAAGCTAGTTGTGCTCCCAAAGGACTGTTATCACCTTCTGGCTTCCAGCAAAACTCAGTACAGGCTGTGTGAATAACTCAACATAAAGCTGGCATAAATCTCAACAGAAGAAATATCTTTTATCTTTAACCATTTACTCCCACTATAGGAATAATGGCAGTATATTTTACATTTACATAGAACTTTTGTCTGTTTGTTTGCTTTGATTTTTTTTGTCTCGTCTTGGCACCTGCATAGCAGAAATCTTTACAGTTCATTACAGACGTTTGCCCCTCTCTCTGCTCCTCCTTTTATTTACTCTGTTGCCCCTGAGGACCAGCAAGCAACACCCCCAAGGTCAAGAGAGAGTAAGGTGTTACCCTTTTATGACTGATTATAGAAATAACAAACATGCCTGACAGTTTTATACAGCTGCTAGAACGGGTTTAGTTTTCAACAAATGAAGATTTTCCTCTTTGTTTCTCTTTTGTATATTAATTACATCTTACAAATCTTATTTTTCTCCCCTTTCTTTACTTTCCCCCCACTTTTCTTTCTTTCTTTTTACTTTTTTTCTCTTTTTTTTTCTCTTTTATTTATTTATTTTTTTTTTTACAGCAAAAGGATCAATCACCAATATGTCCACTGAAAAGTCCGGGTTAGCAGAGTTTGGCTGTCATCTGGTCTGACTGTTTGAGGATCTCGGTGTTGTACAGGTCTAGAGCGTGGTTCACACGGATGATCTCGCTGTTGGTGAGTTTCAGGCGGTGCTTGAGCATACAAGAGAACAGATCCAGCTGGGGCTTCCCTGGGGCCACAGGAGGCGCCAGTCTATTGATTCGGTCCCGAATATCCAGCAGCAAGAGCATGACGGAGGAAGAAGAATAGAACTGTCCGCCTTGCGTGTACGACTGGTTGACCTGCTGCACAGCACTGCGCAGGAGGTCCGCATTAAAACGCAGGCTGTAGCCATACACCTGCACATCTGAGATCTTGATGTAGAATTGACGTTTGGTGGGGTCAGAAAGGTCCACGGGCCCTTGGCCAGTCTCATTACGCAGCAGGGAGGGCAGCCGAGTCCGGCTGCGTAGGTAGATGTGGACGGTCTCGAAAAAGGTTTTCCACCGGTTGCCCAGTAGCAGGGTCCAGTTGTAGCACTGGCTGTTTTGGAGGCGGATTTTCTCCCAGCGTGGGTAGCCGTATTCCCCAAAGGGCATGTTCCAGCCCTCGCTGTGACTCCCGCTGAACGGGTTGACGTAGACAAAGAACATAGGGTCCAGGCTGCTGTTGCGCATCTGACAGATTCGCATTGAGATCCCAATCACCATGTGGATGAAGTCCATCCGGTTCTTGTTGCTCTTCAAGGTGAGGGACATGCGTTTGCGCCACCTGGGGTCAAAGAAGGTGTCCAGGCGGATCTCGTTGCTGATGAAGGTGGTGTGCACATACAGGCGAGAGTCCATTTTCTGCAGCAGGTACTTTAGCTCTAGGTCCTGGAAGTCCAAGTCCGTCTCAAAGCTAATGAACTGCTCACTCCGCTCTGAGTCTACGTTTTGAGGCTCGCAGCGACCCCGGTAAAGCTTATAGCCCTTGTTGCATGAGCCACAGAGAGAGATGTTGGCAAGGCTGCACATGGCACAGCTGTTATTGCCCCCAATGATGCAGGGGATGGGACGCTGGCACAGGCTGGTGCCACCATGGCAAACGCAGCTCCGTTGGCTTTCTAGAAAGGTCCCCCAGAACCCATTCTCATTGCAGTAAAGCAGGGACTGGACTCGGGTAAGCCATTCCTGTATTGTCCTGCAGGTAGGAAGAAGAAAGCATTAACATTGTAGAGCCTCACAAAGTCTTTGGTGTTGTCATCTTACCAGAGACACAGTGTTTTCAGGATATATTGGAGGCAGAGGTCTCAGAATACTGATGCCCTGCTGTGGCATCTGGGAGCTAGTGAGTCTATGTCTAGACTGAATCTTTCATCTAATGTTTACTCCTTTGGTGGAGAACAAAAGCCCTCTAAGAAATAATTATAAGTTGGGACTGGTTATCTGAAGTTTCTCTTTTCATGCTGCTCTAAGAGCTGAGACTGGCACAGTCTCCTACCAAGGGCTGCATCAATGTCACCGTAACAAAGTTAAGTCATGGGAACGGAGCTGATAAAGCTATGCCAGAGGCTGAGGTGCTACCAGACTTGGCTGGTCAGTATAACTCCTAGGTTAGCAGGAGAAATCTCTCTGTATCATTGGCAATTCCCTACACACTCCAAAACCAGACCAGTAATGGGATGAGGCAAAGCCAGTAGTAACCTCTGCTCACGTTGCTGAGTACAATAACAGCAGAAAAGAGAGTGAAAATCAGGGTGCATAGAGACAAAACCGCTAAAGGATCTTCTCCTTTAAAAAATATGCTGCTAATTAACCTCCTCTTATAGCGTCTCCCTTTAACAAGCAGCCACACTTGCCCATTCTGAAGCCCCACCACTCCCGTAATTGCTGTATCGGCACCCTCACCTCCACGTCCTGCGGCCCTGGAATGACTCGTAATGAACAACACTGTAACCTATGTTTGTTTTTTGTACACTTGTGATGTTGCCTTGCTGTGCCCATCTTCCCCCCTCCCCACCACCCTGGGAAATCTCAGCACAGCGACTCCTTTCTCAGCAGCATTCAGCAGGATGCCTTGTTCAGCCGCCTGCTCCCTCCCCTCCGCCTTCCCCCTAGCTAATGAATACTTCATTGTCTCCTCTGGGCAAAAAGTTCTTGGTAGTGCTGCTGTGAGAGGACTGGCTAATGACAAATTAGAATTCAGTCCCTGTAGAATGGGAGGAGTGATTATGGACAGAGGCTCTCAGAGCTGGATTAGTGAAATTCATGGCACCTGCATCGCCTGACCTCCGAATAATCATTAAGCTGTAGGCTGTATCAAAGAAGGCATTAAATGATACAGCAGCAAAGAACAGCAAGATGATTAGGGGGAGGGAGCAAGTGAAGGGATGTGAGTGTGAAACAGAGGAAAGCGCTGGAAGGAAAGAAATCATCAAGCAGAAAGGGTAGGGGAAGAAAGAGGAGGAAAATGTTCAGGTAAAAGGAAAAAATGAGAGAGAAATGCAGTGGGCAGGAGGAATAAGGATGGAGAAAAGAGGAAAACCGAAGTAAAATCAACAACTGAAAGATGGGACAGGCAGGAATGAAAAGAAACAGGGAGAAACTGAGTCAAAGGCAAAAAAATGAGACAGCACAGAAAAAGGAAGTGCATTAGCAGGAAAATTCTGAAGCCTTGAATGTGGGGAGAGACAATTTTCACACTCCTCCTGTGTACAGCGTTTCCAGGGTCTCTTTGCCCTATTCACAGCTAGCAGGAGCTCTACTGCTACTAGAAAAGACGAGGTTGGCTGGAGAGCTTGGGGACGAGGCAGTAACCTCGATAAATATCTGCTGTAGAGGGAGACAGTGACAGCCCTGGACCCCAGAAAAAGTGTACAGGGCTTCTACGACAGTTCTGCTTCTAAGGGGAGGGGATGGCACAGCACAGCAGGACTGCAAAACACGTTGCTGACAGCAACAAGCATTCTCAAACCATCCATGGGGACCGAGTCTGTCTTGTGCTCATAGGTGAATTTTTGCTCACTTTTCAAGTAAACCAGCTATTTTTTAGCCCATCTGAAGCCTCTCAGCTCCTGTTTGGAAAGCCATCCAAATGCACTTGAATTTAGCAAGAAACCCAGATTCCAAGTTTCAGTCTCCCTAAGGTGCCATGGGTCCTTCTTGATTCCTCCAACTCCTTGAAAGATTCTTTCTTTGCTTCTAATCCCTAGTCTGAGCACAAAGATGAGGAATGGTGAGTAAGTGGATGAACTAAAACCAAAGCAACCCTCCAATATATGCACGCTGGCTAACTGGGGTCACTGGGTTGGGTGAATTGCTTAAGAAAAGCACAAGGCTCCTGCCTCTTCCCATGATTTGGCTTGATGAGGATGATAAAATCAGAGTTCGCTTTGCAGGGAGTATCACCTGCAGCCCCAAGCTGTGTCCCTAGCTCCCTCTGTAATTTCTACCTAGACTAAGAGAAACTCACTAGCATGAAGAAAATGAAGGGCTGAGGCAGCAGGCTGGTGGCAGATAGATGCAGCTCCATCCTCTCAGCAGCCCTACCCTGGTCCATTAGCGGAGGACAGTATTCCCCTGATTTCTGCAGCTCTCTCTAAAGTCACATTTGTTGCTTTTTGTGATACCGGGCTACCAGATGAGGCAGTAACAGTTGCTTATAGCACTAAATGTGGTTTCTGGGGTGGGTTTGATGAGTATCCAGCTCTGTCAGAGGTATGCTTGAGTTCACATGCTGCCACCACTTCCATACAGCTGCCAAGAGCCTTGCACAGCTGCATACGCAAACAATAGCCAAACACACGCTGAGTAAGTACCGTGCACAGATCTCAATTCCAGCTCTGTGCAAATGAACATGACTCTTCCTGCTTTCCTCATTCACTCACTTGTGCACGGGATTCCCAGTGTACCTGTGGAAGACTGGCCTGATGCTTTACAGAGGTTTTAGGTGTTGATAATGTCACTGAGTGCATGGGGAAAGAACTGCCTGGCTATACAGTAGGGGACACTATAAAAGCTAGAGTCAGATGACCATACCCTGTTTGCCTTAGATGTGCACTGTTTTAGAGGGAAAAAAAAATATATATGCTATCCTTGTCCTATACCAACACTTAGCAAAGCAAAACAGGAAAGGAGTCTACTCTTCTATATTGCAATCCCAACTAGTAATTCTCCTGCTCCCCAGATCAGGAAGGGTGAGAGGAGATCAGAAGAAAGGGGGCTTTCGTTGGTGGGGTGTGTGTGTATATTTGTTAGCATTCAGCAAAGACACAAGTAGGACAAAAAAAAAGGCTCCCCACCATCTGCTGATGGCAGCAATAAAGGACGTAATTAAATGAAAATGCAGAATCCTGGGCAGAGCTGGGCATCAGCTACCAACATGACAAGGGGAAGTGTGATAGGATGAGAGAGAGGAAAAGTGGTATAAGTCACAACCCTTCAGCTGACAGGAGGTAACTTCTTCAACGCACACCCGTGATGGCTCAAACTCATGTGAGTATAACCAAGAGATGTCAGGACACAAGTAAGCTGAAAAGAGCCACTGTTTAAAAGCTGAAAGCCAGTAGCAGAGTACCCATTTGTTTTCATTTTAATTATTTTCCCTTCCATTAAGGGGTCATCCATTTATCTTTCTCCCTCTTAATATCATCACAAAAGTTATTTTGCCTGGTGTTTCCTGCCTCTGCCAATTCAAAGTATAAAGTACTACAGCATGTGAAATTAAAAAAAGGAAAACTATGTCTTCAAAGGTCACTTTCAAGCAATTTTATATTCAACTTTAATATCTTACATTCCAAACTAAAATAAAATTTAAAAATAAAAAAGTGACATCCAGTCAAAGCTGTGAGTGAGAGTTACTTGCAGGGTTTTCTTGCTGATGCTCGCTGGAGACATGCAGACTCCTGGCAATGCTGGGAACTGGGAGCCAGGTAACCATGCAGAGCTGTTTCACCATTTAAAACCTATCTCTCGTGACAAAATAATGTTTTCCTTGGGCTTCCAGAGCAGAAACAGAGGTCAGGTTATAGAGAAAGGTGACGAAAAATTTTCATTCTTCCTGACTTGTAATCCTTCAGGATTAATCAGGTCTGGGGAGGGGAGGAGGCTGATGAGTGTCCCTTGAGATAAAGATGTGGCTTTGTTGTAGATAGTGTCTGAGATGATTAGAAAACCAAACCATACCAAAACAAAACCAAAAGACATATGAACCAAACAAAACAATGACAAAAAACTGATCAAAACCCCTATCTATCAGGACGGATTTTCCTTTTTTTTAATTGCAAGAAAAAACATAGGTATTTAACAAGTTTTTCCTTTGCAAACTCATCTCTCGCTTCTCAACCAGCACTAGCTGCTGTGGAGGTACTTTTGGGCTTTCTGTATGGAACAGGGAAGCAAAAAATGCTACTTTTATTCTCAGCAGCTGTGAGATGTATTCCTAACTAATGACAATTTGGCTGGAGCCCAGAACATGTATCAACCCCCCTCCTCCTTTGGATGTTGTTTATATTTTACATGCAGAGTTTTAAAATGTAGCTACAGGTACTCATTCAGCATTTCAGCTTCAACAACTAAGAATTTTTTTTCTTTTTTTTTTTTTTAATCAACAAACTCGCCTGCAAAGATGTGTTTTTTTGAGCAAAAGCAGTGTGGAGCAAATATATACATATATTTCCTTCTTAGCTGTTGCAAAAGGTCACGGGGAATCAGCCTAATTGCCAAAACCTCTATGTTTTCTTTCTTTTGGAAACATCACTTCTTCGTTTCCCTGAGGACAATCAATAGCAATCCTATTTCTTTTCTACATTGCTTTTGAATTTATAAAGTAGGCTTACTATTACGTGTATTAAAGAGAGAGAGGCTTGCTCTTAGTAGAACCTTTCCATCTTTTCAAAACCACTGGTATGCTTGATAAGCATCTGTTGTTCTGTACAGTAACAATTAGAAAATTAGAGTAGTTCCAAGCCCTGTGAAAGGAATGGTGAAATGCATACTTCTTCCACTATCTTCTACTACATATCTGTCTGCCAAGACCCTCCCTTGCCTAGCTACAAATGCAGGATGACAAATAATAAAAGAAATTATAATATGCCTGGTGGTGTTGACTTAAACAGATCAAGCACATCAGTCAGTTAAAAACCCAGCTGCCATCATCCATTTTGTCCTCCTTCCCCCAGATTTTATAATCTTAGTTGGAGGCTCCCTTTCTGCATGACTGAGTTTTTAAAATAGAAGAAAAATGCTGAAGACATTATTATCTGAAAGCTTTGCGGCAATATGGTTGGCTGGATATTTGTTCGCTGCTGCTTCACTTTGTTGTTGTTGTAGCAAAACTCAAAACACTGCCTGGATGTGCTTGTGACTCCTCTACCAGTTGGCTTGTTCACGGCAACTCAGCCAACTGGCAGGAACGGGCCAGTGCTAGGAAGTTCTCCAAAGACATTTTTTCATCATCTCTTAAACTTAATAGATATTTTTCCTCATCCCTAGTAAATCTATCAAGTCTTTGTCCAGAAACATGAGATTGCTTAGTAGTTAAAGAGTTGTTAAGCCCTGGAAGAGTTTTCTGAGCTGCACAGTGGTGAAATGAAAACTCAGTGTGCTTAGCAGCCAGAAGGCTTGATGATAACAGGAGATAGTAATCAATCAGTTAATTTGCTCTTGAGACTGAATATTTAGGTAATGAAGGAACGGAAAATCAGTTCCTCTACAAATGTTAACTTCACCTGACTCTTCCAAGAGAAGTATGGCAGAAAAGGCATTTAGTCTCATTTTCTCCAACATTTTCAGTGTTACTGCACTCCAGACAAAGCAGAAAGAAACAGCACGAAGTGTTTGTTAAAATCCACAGATGTAAGTCTCCAAAAGTGACTGGAAACAAACTTAAACTCTGAGGGCTGAGCCAGATCAGGGCTGAAAGGAGCCAGCAGGAGGTCACTATTGGATATCAATAGTTGCTATAGCTGTAATGGAAAATCTACTCTCTCCATCTCTAATGACATTGCTAGCCTCCTGATCAGTGCAGGTTTGCAGATACACTCTGTATTTTGTAGAAGAGATGCAATCTATTCCAAGTGAAATTAAAGCTTCTCCTTCACTCTGGCAATATTCATTGAGGAGCACAACCAAAAATGGGCTGGAGTATCCTGTGCTCCACACATCCACTCTAACAGCAACTGGAGGCTTAAAGTACGGCTGTGGTACATGATGCAAAACTGCTTAAAAAGTAGTTTAGGCTGCCTGGCTTCCTGATGTCAGCCCTATAATGTTCTTGCAGAACACTACAGAATAAACACATGCCTTTCACCTGGATAAGTAAAACCACACAAAAAGGATCTGAGTATGCTTAGGTATGTGGTTAAGGTTACTTACACTTCCAGGACTTCATAGAATCATAGAATAACGAGGTTGGAAGAGACCCACTGGATCGTCGAGTCCAACCATTCCTATCAAACAGTAACCCATGCCCCTCAGCACCTCATCCACCCAGGTCTTAAACACCTCCAGAGAAGGTGACTCAAACCCCCTCCCTGGGCAGCCTCTGCCAGTGCCCAATGACCCTTTCTGTGAATTTTTTTTCAATAATGTTCAGCCTAAACCTCCCCTGGTGGAGCTTGAGGCCATTCCCTCTTGTCCTGTCCCCTGTCACTTGGGAGAAGAGTCCAGCTCCCTCCTCTCCACAACCTCCTTTCAGGGAGTTGCAGAGAGCAATAAGGTCTCCCCTCAGCCTCCTCTTCTCCAGTCTAAACACCCCCAGCTCTCTCTCAGCTGTGGTTGGACTCGACGATCCAGTGGGTCTCTTCCAACCTTGTTATTCTGTGATTCTATGCTCCAGTCCCTTCACCAGCTTCGTTCCTTCAGTCTGCTCCCAGACTTTACCACTTTCCCCAAAACCTTGATGTTAACACTCTATACCCAAACACCTAGGCTGCTGCTTTTAGGTCCAAGCCCAGACTCAGTCCCATCAGTCACCCATCACACCGTACTCATTCACAAGGAAGGGTGAAGGTACCTTTCTCTAGGCAGCTGGTGGTTAGGATTGTGCCGACACCGGACACTGAGGCCAAAAAGTTTGCGGGCAGTGCGCTGAATCTTCTGGCGCTGGGCTTCCAGGGAGCTCTGCAGCAGCTTGTAGCGGTTCTGCAAATCCCAGTCGTTCCCCCAGTGCTGGTGGATGCTCCCAATAGTCAGGAAATGGTTGCTAGGTAGCCTTTTCATGAAGGATTTAAACTCATCTGGAACACACAAAGATGTGGAAGAATACAGAGGCTTCTGAACTAGAATATAGTTACAAATATTCTCATTAACAGAATGGAGAAAGAGCAATAGCGTATGAGTGCTCTGCTAAAGGGAGGTGATGTCCGTTAACCCAGGAAGCACAGTAATTCCATGGTTGTTGCTGTTTCCATATGCAAAATAAAAACTGGAGAGTATTAGGGTGAAACGATATGGGTAATGTGTACAAGGTGGAGAAAAAGAGACCGGGTTCCCTGAAGCGTGGGAGTTTTGAACAAAAAGCAGGGAATTGCAACCACTAGCAGTTAAGGAGTTCTGATTTAAATTGTTTTTTGGCTATTCCTAAAATGCTGTTCGTTGATGAAGTCTAAAAAAAAAAAAAAAGGCAAAAAAAAGAGGGGGAAAAAAAAGCTTTAAAAAATCCCCAGAGGAACAGTTTGGGTTGTGTTAAAATGTCCTGCTTTCTCATTTTTTAAAAAGAACGTTCTGATTATTTTTTTCTCATTTAACTTCATTTGAAGTTAAAATGAGTTGCTTTATGTAACAATGAAAATAACATAAAATTGTTTGCAGGGCTAAAGTCAGAACAAATGTGCCAATTTTAGCCAAAGGAAAAAATCTAATTGATCCAAAAATACATTGTTAAATGTTGTTTTGTGATCACTTTATTTCCATTTGATTTTGTTTGATAATGAAAAAAACATTATGTAGGGGTTTTTTGAGTTTTTTTTTCATCACAAAACATCTGATAGTGTTCCTGTTTACGACCACCCCTTTCTTCCTAACGGAGAAGTATAGTTCACTTAGACTCTGATTACCAGGCTGGGACATCCTTGTATGGAAAAGACAGATGGTTTCAACTTTCTCAGTGGAAAATAACCCAATTTTTGATACCAGAAAACTGTGTTTGACATACCGTGACCTTGAGAAACATGAGGAGTGGGCCAGCAAGAACCATATAAAGTACAATAAAGATCAAAGCTCTTCACCAGGAGAAAACAACCCCACGCATTGATACAGGCTTGGAAACATCCCCCTAAATAGCAGCTGCTGAAAAGGTCCTGGGGGCTATGGTGGGCATCATGCTGAAGGTGAGTCAACACTGTGTTCCCACTGGAAATAACACAAACTACATACCAGTAGGGTGGGGGAAGATAATATTCCTTCTCTGCCCAGTTTTAGGAATACAGCTGAAGGCTACGAACATGGTCAGGGACCTGACGCAGAAGTCCTGCGAGGTCAGGTGGAGGGAGATGCACTTGTTTAATCTAGTGAAGGAGAGGCCAAGGGGCAATCTAATTACATCCTACAACTGCTCAAAAGTTATGTACGAAGGAGGGAAACTCTTCCTATTAGAAGCAGATGATATTACAAGGAGTAACAGATAGTTTGCAGCTTGAGAATTCCAAATTATTTATTGGGAATCTTCCTCCCTTGGAGAGAATGCAACACTGGAACATACTGCCCAGAGATGTAGAAAATCACTCGTAGACTCCGCTAGACAAAACGTGATCTAGCTGGTAGTCCAGTTTCTAGACAGAGGTTGGACAAGAGCCGTGCCATAAACCCCATAAAGAATCCAATAAGAAATGTAGCTGTCTTTTCCTGTAAGTTATCTACACTATATTTCCCTCCTTCCAAATATTTTTTAAAACAAAACAAACAACACAAAAAAAAACAATCATCCCATTTTCAGAAGGAAAAAGATGACAATGGCCAAAATGAAGGTAAAAAATGCAATCACGAAAAAGCTGATAACTTCACAAAAAAAAAGAAATAATTTGTAGAATTATTGAAGAAAAGCAGACCAGGTAATTTACAGCCTACCATACAAAGCTCATATATATTTGCGAAGCAGAATTCCTATTATTCACCAACTTGCTGCTCATGCTCAACTGCCTAACAAAGAATATCCACACATTAGTCAGTACCATCATTATATAGATGGTAAATGGATGTTCATGTCCTACTCATCACATGGTGAAACTGAGCACCTCATAAAAATAATTATCATCTTTACACTGTCAAGATCGACAGGACAGCTGCTCATCTCCTTTCTTCCCTAAAGGTAACTGCGATTTCCTTTTTTTTTAATTCATCTCTCCGGTTTTCCTTCTTGTAATGCTGCTTTCAGTGCCCTTCTCCTCCCCAAAACTGATCCTCTTCTGTTCATTAGTCCTCTGAAACTATCATCATGTATAATTGCTTCTGTTGACCATGCTGATTACTCCTGGTACCTTTCAGCAGTAAAAGCCTTGCATGTGCCTCCCGCCCCTTATAAATCAATTTCCTCAAAAGCCTGTTTGTGCAAAAGACCAAGCTCTTTTCCCTCTGATGATGAATGTGCTACATTTTTCATAGAGACGGGTAAGGGAGAAATTTCAGTGCAGTGTGCACATTTTGATACTGCGGTGCAATATTAGGGGAAAAACAAATGAACAAAGAAATCTGGCAAAATAACAGTTGAATGAGGTTGTTTTTTAAAAAAGGGGGCTAGAAAAAAAAAAGAAAATACTTTCCAAAAGGAATACTTTCTTCATTATTTATTGCTAAGTGGCCCTGGAGGCCCCAAACAAGACTGTAGCTGCATTGTGTTAAGCCTTGTACCTTTCAGGGAACAGTTAATTCTTAATCTAGAGAATTTCTAATTAACTAATAAGGCACTTTTCATTTGTGTTTACTTTATTTATCTGTACAGAAAATGTTGGTGGCAGCAAGAACTACATCTCCCATAATGCAAAATGTCCCCATTTTTGCAGAGTCCCAAAGTCCTTGCAGGGAGTCCCATGGCAATGACTGATCATCACAGGTGGCATGGGGCACAGGGTCCAGCCTCTGGAGAAGAATGGTGGCATCACAGTGAAATGACTATGTCAAACATCTCTTTCAAAAACAAAGCTTTCATTTTTCCAGTGATTGCTTTTTCAGTTAAAAAAAAATATAAAAAATCACATTTTCATGAGAAGCAATAGTACTGAAAAAAAAAACAAAACACAAAAACCCAAACAAACCACCCCATGACTTCTAATCAAAAACCTGTTTTAAAATCCAGAATTACAATCCTGACGTACAATTTTTTGGCCAGTCGTACTAAAATGCCAAGAACAAGGCGGTGTTATTTTTCTCAATTTACACATGAACAATGAAGCACAGGACAGAGAGAGCTCCTGAGCTGGTTTCAAACAGCATCGATTCACTTCAGCCTCTTTAACTTTGAAGACACTATCCCAAATCACAGCAACTCTAGATTTGCCCCACGTGATGGTTTTTTTCAAATTGATGTAGGAATCCAACATAGATCAGAAACACAATATAGATCTTTTAGGCTATCAGCACCTTCCTGTGCAAATGGTATTTGCTTTCAGAGCACTCGTGTGCCTTTCAGCCCACTTTATTGGAAAAGCCTTCAGATGTCATTAGAGATTTCTTTTCCGCTGCTCGTGATGAAGAAAATCCTCTAGTTATTGGTAATATTTATTAAAACAAAGCAGCAAACCACTAATATTACATTCTTTTGTGATAGCAACTTTCATCTCAAAGGATAAGTTCACGCATGATGCAGCAAAGTGATGAATGAGATGCAGCAGCTTTAAACATAAAGATAATCACTCTGTCTAGCCCTGAAAAGCCTCCAGCCCTGGGTGGAATATGGCTACAGCACAGCAGAGAATTGCACTGAAAAGTGTCACTGGTGTAGTAAATGAAAAACACCTTCCTCTGTTGAAATCTCAAGGGAAAAGAGACTGAATACAATTATCTACCACAGACTTTGCTTAGATCAAGTGCAACAGGTACAGAACGTAACAGTAAAACAATCACTGTGGGACTGTAATTCTCTCTCTACAGGGCTCTCACCTTCTAGATGTCTGGGTTGGATCTGCTGGGAATGTAAAGGGCTTTCATGAGTGGTGGCCAACATGCAGCTCTTGAGCACCTTGTGTGAAGATCTGATGCCAGAATGAGCAGCTAGCAACACTGAACTAGTGGCAGAGCTGTGCTGCCAATCCCGGTTTGTATTGAATTGAGCCAGCAGAGGCTTCTGAAATCAATATTTGAGATTTGCCCTAGTGTACCTGCGGCATCCATAGAACTATAGAAAATCCAAAAGCCACTGACGACTTCTGGAGCTGCCCCAGCTTTGTGGCTCCCTATAGCGTATGGGGGGGGCTCTTGTCTAGATGGTCATCAGCACTGGACTACTAACTACTACTCTGTCTTTGCTCAGCTAAGCACCAAGTTGCCAGTGTGAGCTGGATGTAAGAATCTGTGCAACAGCAGACACTAACAGGGTCCACATACTGAAATATGAAGCAGTACTCAGCAGCCTGTTGAGGAAACATAAGCCACTTCGTTTTAACCATTAAAGGGATTAAGATGATTTTCAACACAAAGAACGAAGTTGCTGCTGGAAGACCTCTAAAGTGCCTTGAATGGAGCTAGATGTTCCCTTCCTCATAGTTTTCTTTCCTAACATGGAGATGAGGACAGCTATGAAAACAACCATTAAAGAACGTGTTGGAAAGTATCCAACTAACACTAAGAGATGAGAGGCAGCACAGGGATAAGAAGTTCTCAGTTAAGTTCCACTTAGTGCCTGTGTGGCTACAGGGTAAGCAGACCACTTGCTAAAGGAAAGGATGCAGTTGCACTGATAACATTTCTCTCTTTCCTACCTCAAGCCTTTGAGAGTGACGTTACACACCTATGATGGGTGTTACCGGCATCAATGTGGAACTAATTCCACTGACGCCCCTAGCATCACAGGGAGAAGAGACATGTTCACACCAGCAGACATCGTCACTGTAGGAGAGAGAAGTCATTTTCCCTTCTCCTCTCTATTTCAAATGAGGTGTCATCTGGCCTGCGCACGCTCTCCGTGAATTGCCCTTCACCAAAGCAGAATAAATCATTCATGCAAATCTGCAAAGCAATTTCTGCATCATTCATATTGTGGAAGTTTCTCTGTAGAACTGTTAAAGAGAGATTCTGAGCTGGTTTAGTATGAAAACACAGATTTTTAATCAAATTCTTCCACAGAAAATATCCTTTTATACACAAAATTAGGTGTGGTGCATGTCTTTGTCTGTACATGCATAGAGAAAAAATACACTCCTTCAAGGCTCAGATCATGGTTTTGGGCTCAATATCCTCTATTTTTTTATCCAAACTGGAACATTATATTGAATGAAGAAAGGATTCTTAACTGGTATAATCCAATGGGGTTTTACTCGAAACAAATCAATCAGAAAGTGTGTTTTGCTGGGTTACCTGAATTCTCCAGATCTTTATAGGCTTCTGTCCAGGTCTTGGCCATGTTTGCTAGTGTGTACTCCATGATCTGGATGTCAGTGATGGGGCAGTTGCACTGCGGGAACTCCTCCGCGCACTGGCAGCCGCACTGGCTGTTCCTGCAGATGTACTCCCCCTCGCCATTGCACATGATGTAACTCAAGGCAGACTGGACAAACTTCTCCTGTAAATACTGAGGGAAGATGATCTGGAGACCTGGCACAGAAACAAGAGACAAGGACGTGAAAAAAAAAAAAAAAAAAAAAAAAAAAAGATGACTCAGTCATTTCAGATACCTGTTCTTCTTTTCAAAACCTGTTTCATTAACAGCTTGGGAAAGTAATGCCGAGGAATTAAAAGCTGCCAGGATATTTCTCTCAGAGCTGTCAGGAGTGAGGAAGGTAGGGTACAAATTGCATGTCTCCAGTGCAAGTAGTTAGTTACGTGAAAGCAGAGCCCATCTGTTCTATGACAGAAGGGTGACAAGTGACTTCCCCCTCCCAAGGTCCAGCATACCCCATTCTTCCCAGTCCTGGATCCCAGTCCAGTACAAAGCCTCTGAATGGGAAGCCTCCCTTACTCTCAGGTTGTGGGGGTTTTATACTTTGCAATCAAGCATTAGTTCTGAAGTGATGAGCATGGTGCTGTTCTGTGCTGTTTAGGTAGAGATTAAATAGGTTTGGTACCACAGAAACAAGAAATCTACATACTTAAAAAGAAAAGAAGGAAAATGGAAAAAAGGGAAAATAATACAAGCTGAGACTTATAAAAGACCCTTGCAGAGTTAAGTGCCCAGCTCCCACAGTATAAATACAGGAACTGAGTACCTGAGTCTTCTCAGCTCGCTCCCTGCTAGGGAGGCTACTTGCCAAATCCTATAAAAGTGCAAATGGATTTAGTGCCATTGATTTCAGTGGCGTTCTGAAGATTTACATTAGCTGAGAGGATCTATCCCCATTCTCTTTCTCCATAGCAAGTGTTTGTGTATCCATCCATCTGTGCAGGCATTGGTGCAGGTGCACACTTGCTTAGGAGGACACGATAACAGTTTAAGCGTTTGCCCGGTGTACATATTTTTCCATCTTGTCCTTCTCCAGCCTCTGTCTCCAGGCTCCCTACAGATGTCCCTGAGGATTCACAGTCGCTTCCTTCTCCCTGGGGAGTCCTTCTTGTCAGATGCTGACAGCATCTGCAGTGCACAGGCAGAGATGATAATAACTCTGAGCAAGCGTTTCACGGGAAGCCTGGGCTGATCGCCGTCCTCGTAAAAGACCTAGGGATTTTGGAGTGGCAGATAAAGGAGTTTATGGCCTGAACAGCAGCACTGAACTCTGGTGTAATGAAGGCATGAGGGTCAATTACCCATCTGTTTGTGTTTCTATTGCACTGAATTACTGTATCCATAGCTGACAGCTCATTGGAGTGGAATGAAAATAAGACAATAATTCAGAGGATAAGAGTATGCAGGAAGAGCAGGAAGGGCTGTGACTCCTTTCAGGGGTTCAGGACCATCTCTCTAATGGGTCATGTCCACCTCAGGCAAGAAAAAAGCAGTGGGCAGTGTCCCTGGGGCCCCCATTAGCCTTTAGCTTTTTGTTCCAGAGACACCTCGGCCTTGATGAGGTCCCTCTGGAAGGCCAGGGTTGGAGGATCAGCAAGCTGTTGAAGGCACAGGGACCTCTGTTTCCTCCCTCTTTCTGCTAGTGCCAGAGCACGGTCTCCAAGAAGACCATGCCCAGCAGCAGTGGCTGCTTTGTTGTCTGACCCAGCTCACAGCCAAGAGTGAAGCAACAGCAAGGTGACCACACAGCAGCCTTCAGCTGGAAAAGATGCTTGTGACGCTTTCGCAAGGAAAGATTTCAAGCGTGGCAGTTGAAGACACTCTGTGCAGATCCTGCTGCCTTTCTACAGCGCTGCTGCAGGGAAGGGAGGCAACCTGCAAGGAGCTGGTGACATTCTACAGCATCCCTGCAAACACTTCAAAACTAGTCTAACAATGTTCAGCATTTTGAGGTCCCTTTGTTTATTTTCTAGATGTTTCTACATAAAAAGTTCAGTTTTCTTCCTGCTGTCTTCAGGAAGGACTGAAATTCAGTCTCTTCTGGGGTATTTACCTGAAGCAGCCACCACAGAGGAATGGTCCCTTTTCAAATCTTCACACTGACATTAGGAATGGTCTCACCTGCCAGACTCCAAGACTTTTCTTCAGGACAGGAAGAAAGCGCAGCAATATTGGAGAAGAAATAGCTACAAATGGAGCTTGGAAAACCTGAAGGCTTCTGTATTCACTCAGCTTGCAAGGTCACAGGAGACGGGAGCTGGGCTTCCTAATGTTCATAGACTCTGTTTATTCGTGGTCCAAGTCCCTTAAAAAAATCCTTCCACTTTTTATTTCACGGAGGAGCAACCTGCCATGGTTGCTCCTCCAACCTTTGAATGAGGCCTAAATGCCCACAGACTCTTCAGCTCACCCTATTTTCTCTTTGAACTTTTACTTGGATAAAAGTGCTGACATGCTGTCTGGTCCCAGGTACAAATGATATTGGCTTAGGAGCCTTTGCTGGAAGGGAGAGGGGTAAATTAAAGCAATTAAAGTTTCAAGGAAAACACTTCCCATTGCTGGGGGCATCCGTTGTGACATCCAAAACACAACATGGTCCCATCTGATATCACAAAGTGCCTCACGCGGATGCTTGCTTTTTTGTCCATAAAACTCATGGATTTTAAGAACCATCTCCAGGATAACCTTTCTCTTGTAATAAATAATCTCATGTTTAAGAGGTAATCAGCCCCCCTGCACACTTAGCACCAATTCAACAAAACACTTAACTTTAATCAGGCAAGCGGTTCTGCTGGCATCCATGCAGTTAATTGTAGCATTTAATTAGCAGCATATATTCAAACGTGTGCTCAGACCACAAACACAAGTGCAACACGAATCCAGCTACTCATTGAAACACAAGTGTGCATACATCAAACACGATGCCCTAACTTTGAAACTGCAGACGTGCTGCAGGGATCACATGTGACTCAGATCTTCCAGCAGAAATTTCCTTGTGGGAGAAACCAGTTTCAGGGCTAATAAAATAAAACCATGCCTGCTTTCAGATTTGTACTTTGACAGCTATATACAAATACCCACACATTTATTATGCCCATACAATGGCAAAGTCATATTAACACTTTTAGTTTTGTATTGAACATCCTTGCGACCAGATTCTATATTTAACAAGATTTGAGCCAATGGCATTTCACTCAGTCCTGGTACCCTCTTCCATCATTCAGATAGAGTTATTTACCATGCCCGGTTACTAAATATTGCTAAAACTGAGTTGATTAATCATGCTTGTGCTTTATCAAGAGCTGCAATACTTTTTAAAGGTAAACTTCACAAACATGACATTGTAAGAAGTCCATGCTGGTTGAGACCACTGCTCTGGGTGCCTCAGTTGCCGCCTTTAAAGCAACAAAGCTGTAGTCCCAAGGGCTGAAACAGCACATCAGGTTCACAGAGCAGCTTGCAGCCAGCCCTGCTAGCTGGAAGAGACCTTAATAAAACATCTCAAGGTGCTGTTTTGTTCTTTAAGAATTTTTTTTTAATATTTCAAACACTAAAAAGTAATTTTTGTATTCTTTCAGTGTTGTCTACTGATAAAACAACCTCATGTCAGCAGCCAAGCAAGGGGGTAACCTAGTCTTAAGGGCTGAGATACCAGACCATTTTCACTGGGTGAACACCTTAAACCAAGCCAGGGTGTACAATAAATGGGTGTATCCTCCACAGCAGCCTCAAGAGCTGCTAATACATGCAGAAGGCAAGTTTACTGGTGACAAATGCTACGGAGAATATCTTAGTTTTGAAGGTAACTTATTGATCAGAAGGAGGAATTCTGTCACTTCTTTAAAAATTAAAACAGCACAGATTTGGTATAGGTTTGTCTCAGATAACTACAGGCAGAATATGAAGTGTCTGATAAGGGAATGTGTCCTTAATTCACCTAGAAAAACTATTAGAGAAAAATGTTTGGCTTTGGACTGTATATAAAAGGCTTCCTGCATTAAAAGAGCTAAATTTCCCCAGCTCTAAATTAGAGCTATTTGAAACATTTTCCACAGAAGAGTTCTCTGTTGAAAATGCAGTTTCATTGAAGCATTTTCTGAGAGCATGTTGACTCCAAAAGCACTTTTGGAGAATACATTTAGACCTTTCCTTGTCATGCTTCCTCATTTTGTTTCACTGAAAAGCTGAAATGTTTCGTGTTGTCATTACTGCTCAGCCCATCTTGGTAAAGACTTTAATATTAATTGTAATGCAAATTTTAATACCCTCTTGCCATATTTGATGTAAGAAACTACCTAACATGCAATACTACCTGTTTAATGTTGGAATGTTTAGAACAGCACAGAAGCGTTTTACCTTGTTGAAATAGTGCCATGGTGCAATATTGGCATATACCGTCACACCATCCAAAAGGATTCCTGTCTGGAGTTTTACTATCCTGAAAATTTCCAAAATTGTGCTTTTTCCACTCAAATTTTCAACGTTCAGCCTAGGACACTTTTCTGGGGAACACAAATTCCTGCTTCCCACCAGTCCACTGCAGAGCTGCTAGCATCTTTCCCTCCCATGCTCTGGTTCTTATTTTCCAGGCAGCTCATGCATCAGCTGCACTGGAAGCGTATGCGAGTGAGGGACTGGTCCAAAATAGGATGCTCCCAGGCCCATGAGGAAAGGCTCCCCATGCACAGGGGAGGGAGCCTGTCCCCACGTAGCGCTAGGAAAAAGGGAAACCTCTTGAGCTAGTGTGATAAATGTACCTGCATGTATCTAGTGCAGGCATCTGACAAATGTACTCGGTCCACGTGGATATTGGTTTATATATTAATGTTGCTTTTTTGCCATGGTGCAGAACTAGACACCTTACACTCTCTAGGTCCTCCCTAAATCTCCAGTCTGGCTGACCTTCCCAAAACCTATGCAGGCACAAAGGTAGCTTAGCTCTGGGTCCATCCACCGTACCTCCTTAAGGGCATGTCTTTGAAATCACAACTCTCGGGGCTGGGCGGCAGCAAGCAATTTCAGAAACAGAAATTCTCCCTGTCATGAAGATGCTGCTCTTTTATTGAGCCAGCTTTGAAGCCAGAGTGACACAAAGGTAGTAACATGGATTTCTGTCAGCAGCTCATGCACTGCTGCTAATCAGATCAGAGAAGACTCGGTCACGATCCATTACCAACAACCCTGTGACTAATTCCTAATGAGGCCTCTCAGAGCAGAGGAAGGATCCAGGGTAATTATCCCAAGAACCATACTCCAGATTAGGTGGAAAACACTCAGGTACAGCTTTAAAGGTCACTTTGTTCTATTAGGAAGAGTTCTTATCTTCCCCGCTTCCCTTACTGTCTTGGCTTAGGTCTGTCCTCTCTCTGAGTTGCACGATGCTCCAGGAAACCCATGTGTGATTGACCCCTGAGGTCCTCTGCCTGCTCCCACCAGAAATTCCAACCTCATCCATTTTACATGCCGTCTCTCTCCTGAATTTTTCCTCCCTTTTCCTCCATGTCCTTCCCCCTTCCAGGCATCGGTTTTTTTTTTTTCTCCTGTCTTGTGGGATCACATAGCCAATAGAGATCTATTGATTTACCTACTTACCAGTTTGCCTGCCTATAAATCAAGCTGTCTGCTTATTTAGCTGTTTACCTAGTTATACAACGTGTCATCCTTGGGTTTTCATTACCAGCAGCCGCTATCACAGTATATAAAAAGCCTTAAATTGTTTACTGTTAATTAGGTAAGAAAGAGAACAGAACTCAGTGATTTAGATAATCACCTGAATAGTGAAAACAACCTGCCTATTATTTTTAAGGGCAAATAATAACAACAATAATAATCTATCCACAACATGACTCAGTAAATGAAACCCAGATTCTGTGAAACCAAGATTAAAACAGCACTTGCCAAATTATACTCAAAGCGGAAGATGTAATGTAGCCCATTCATCTGAAAAATTAAAATTTGTGCAAGTACAAGGATTCCAGAAATAAAACCATCTGGGCAAATGAGCAATTAAATCCCACATTTCCTTATTTTGTCAAAATCTTGGGAATAGCCTTAGTAAATTACACGCCCAGTGAATTTCCTCCTTCTACTGAAGTTGACTTCTTGCTAACCAGCATGTATTTACTTATTAATTCAGTCATGACCTCTATCTGTTGACTTCTGGACTAGCTCCTCAACTGGGACTGAAGCCATAGCTTCTAGCATTCAAATAAAACCTCTGACTTTTCCCCAAGATTATGGTCATTAGAGAGGCCCAAAAACTGATCTGTAAACCTCTTACACAAATCAGCAATTTAGGAGGGACAGAGAGAGACGTGGATAGAATGTCTTTTCAATATTAATGGAAAAGGTCACATTTATTTGTGTCAGTGTATATAATACATAAAGGTTCATCAAAATTCAATGGTAGTAGGTACCTAGACACTTCTCTAGTGTCCAGTTCCTTGCACTTTTAGCACAGTTCCTGTCAAACCCTAGCTCTGCTGTGCTGAGCATCATATGATGCAACCAAAAGCTACCAGTCCTGCTTTGGGGAACTTAGAAGCAAAGAACTTGATCACAGCAGTGGGCAAAAGGCTAGAAAAAACCCACCATCCTTCTCTCATTTCATCCCCCCCACCTCCATGCTCTGTTACCACCTCCCTCATTCCTCTCCCCTACCTTGCAGGTGTAGTTTGCTCTCAGTGCTTTGCAGAAGGACAGAACTCACAGAGTCCAGATTGTCGTAGCTGTTACAGCCCAGGGGGCCAGTCCGAGTTTCTGTTACCTATTGAGGATGTAGAAAAGAAAAGTGTTCTCTTTGACTGCAGTATCACATCTTCCACAGGCAGGTTCAGACCGTGTAATACAAAGACCTCTTGTCACCAGCTGAAGCAATTGAAAACAGAGCTTCCATAATAGGGAAAAATTGCTCCATGCTGGACAAACACAGAATGATTGGCATTCTTACAAGCTGAAAAAACAGTGAATTCTATCTGCTCTCTTTATGGTACTGCATGTTATTCTGGGCTTGGCAACGAGGTCCTACAGACTGATGTTTCTCATACAGGATCTCCATTGGAGGACATTAGAAGCCAGGAGAGAAATTATTCCCTGGCTTCTCTTATTGGAAAGCAAGATAAAAAGATGGATCGCCAGCCCACAATGGTGCCTACTGCTCCCACAACATATGTGCACACCATCCTTATGCTAAGGATAGATGGAGGCACAGATGACCTGTGGTGCTGTTGCTGTGGTTGTTGCTGTCGGTTTTCAGCCACAGAGGAGAGCTGCCCTTCCTGAATTCGCAAAGGGTGATTATCTGCTGTCACTGTTTCAATATCTCAATCCGATTTCCCATCCAGAAGGGAACAGACTCAGCCATGAGACACCACAAAACAATAACAGGAGCTGAAACCTTTCAGAAATGGCTAACAATGATGACTCCATCCTCATCGGCTTCCCTGGAGTGAACTCTGCAACAATAAAATCCCTCCGCAGTACAGGATGATTGCTTTCAGAGAAGGCAGCCTTTGTCTGCAAAGCCATTTTCCCTGTTTTGTATGCTCTGAGCAGCTCCCTGTCCTTCCTGCTGCAACCCCCAAGCTCTTTCTCACTCCGTTTCATTCCAGATGCCTCTGTAATGCTACACTGAGTTTTTCACCTTTTCTTGTAGTAAATTCATTTGAGATGTTTGGCAGTCCAACACCACAAGAGGAGAATACTTTTAGGGTGCACTGGGTTTCCCATTTCACAGACCTGCCTTTCCCTTGCAACTTCCATCTTCTATGTAGACTATCCATCTCCTCTCCTCCTTCCAGAGGTCACTGCCAAATATAGTGAAAGTATCCTGTCCTACAAAACCATCACACTGAATGCCCATCTCATTACAGGTATTAATAATCCTGGGGAAATCAATTCTTCAGAAAGGGACAATTTACCCTGGGAAATCAGCATGGGAACAAAACAACTTATGATCAAAAAAACCATCACACTGGACTGGCAAAGTCCTGCCCCAAATCCTTATAGTATGGGTATGGACACAAAATCATCTTCTCTTCCCAACAAGATACAGTACCTTGATTGCTCCAGTAGAGATTTGGATCTCATGGAGCCTCCTCATGGTGCCATCACGGTCTACGAAGTAGGAGGATGCAAGCTGGTGCAATGCTTCAACGCTCTGGGTAGCATTTCCCGACTTTCTGTCAAGGCGGCTTTTGTCCATATACATGGTCAAAGCCTCCTCTCCTGCAGCAGAAAGAGAAGAAGATTTCAGTAAGACCCAGGAGATGGCCGTGTAGTGTCATCTTAACAGGAACATACGATGATTGCATGTTGCACCTAAAGAAAAGTACGACAACTACAGCATTCTTAAATGAACCCATCCTTCCTCACCAGAACCTCAGTGTAGTATGTAAGAACCTTCTCTATTCAGTCCGAAAGGCCAGATCCACTATACATGTGGATACAGTTCACTGTATTGAGTAGCTATCGTTTTGGACATTTATTGGCCAGCATAGCTTTACCACAGCTGTTGGAATGGATTCAGACCATTTGTCTCACTTAAGGAACTGTTTTCTCTGTAGGCAGTGCCTCTAGAACAATGCACACCCGAGCGGAGAAAATGCCGCTTGCGTGCAAATTTTTGGCCTGATCTCAAGAAGGAAGAAATGATGATTTAAGTTGCAAAACTACCACCATGTTGTTGTTGGGTACAGAAGACAAAAAATTGCTAGTTCTACCCTCTCTGGCTTAGAGTGATCATGCAAAACAGTAAGGACTGGGGACTCAGTGAAGGAGGGCAATTCGAGAAAAGAGCAAATGAGAATGTTAAGATAAATCAGCCACCCTTTCTGTTTTCTTTCCCTCCCCTTTGAGTCTCATTCAGTGAATTTAAGCAGAGGCAAAAAATATTGTGCAAGGAAAGAGACAACAGGTGATAGGAATGGTTGGACTTGATAATCCAGTGGGTCTCTTCCAACCTGGTGATTCTATGATTCTATGATTTTGTGTGAGTAATTGCAGAGAATCTGGAACTGAAGCAGTTAAGTCTCGATGGCACCAAACATCATAAACTGTGGCAGAAATGTGAATCTAAAAAAAATGTACATGAAAAGGACATGAAGCTGAGAAGTAATATTTACCTAGAAGTTCAATTAGTGCTGTTTGAGCCAGATTAAAATCCAATTCATTCTTAACATAACACTGACATTATGGAAGTACAAAAGTAGAATAGCAACCTGCATTCTTAAAGTCTGAAGTTCTGACTTTAATAAATTAAGAGAATGTATACCTAGGGTAGGAACGTGCCACTTCTACATAGCTCTCTCCATGAGAGGAACGGTACTTTTTCTGATTTGATGATGAACCACTGATGAATATATTGCCTCTGGAAATGATAGCATGGTCAAAAAAAATGCTGTCCCATTTCTTTAGGCAAAAAAGTATTCTGTTCATCTTTTTTGCATTTCTAAGAGAACAAGCACTTTTCTTAAAAATTCATATTAGGTGAAATAGTTGCATTTTTCCAATAACTTCTTTTTGTGCATACAAGGAAAAAAAAACTCAAACAACCCAACCCAGTAAACCCTCCCCCTTGCTTTCTATGGAAACCGTCCAGCTTTTATTTGGAAGCCAAATGCCTGAAAACAAATTAAAAATATTCTGGCTGAAAATCAAAATATTTTTATTAGATTTCAGTTTTTCAAGCAATTGATATGATAAGGATTAAGCCTCTGGCTTTGAGATGAAAAATATAAATTTTTGGTGGAAAGTAGATATTTTTTTTTTCAAAAAATTTGTCAAAACTCTTTAAAATTAGGTTTATGGGAACAGAGTAGAATTTGGCACGTTAAGCTTTCCCTCTTTAATGTTTGGTTAAAAACAACATAGCGTGATCAATGTCATGGTAATAAAGATATCATCATAGTTACTTCTCACAAAAACACTTTGCATTGAAAAATGACGAGCTTTGATTTCATTTATCATTATTACACACTGGGTGGTGTGTGAAGACTGGGTGGCAGGGATTAAGGCTCTGTGACATCAGGCTTCATCCACAGAAACAAAAGAAAGTTAGTTCCTGTCCCAGAGGATTTAAGACCCATGTTTCTGACAAGACACAAGAGGCGTATAGAGCAAAGAGCCGGCAAAGCACAAGGTAATAAGCTGACTCTGATTAGCACAAGGAATAGCAGTCACTGCACACCAGCTACCTGGCTGCTGCCAATGCCTTTTCAGGTTTCATCTTCGAGGACAGTTTTACAGTTTATTTGAAGGAAGGTCAGACTTTGTGACTTTTTGTGAGACAATTTGTTTGCCACCAAAAGGACATCCGCATAGGAGTCAGACAAAAGGCTTGGGGAAGATAGGATGGACTAGGGCGAAAGTGTATTTTGAGCCAAAAATTTTGTATCTAGCTTTACAGAGATCCAGAGGACATAAATGATGCTTTGCCACCATCTTGCAGGGTTGTAGCCAGAGAGGGAAGACCTGGGAAAATTCTCCCCTTTGCTGCGACTCTCAGAGGAACCCGTCAGATCCCAGGATTGACTCCTCTTCAATGCCACCAGGAACTGGCAAAAAACAGCTGTTTCTGGAAAAATACCCTTTCCATTAATAGCCAAGGTACAAAAATCAGGACCTTTGCAGTCCACACTCGTTCATTTTACCTAGAGGAATGCTCAGATTGGAGATGCCTCGGGACAGAAAGCAAGCAGAAAGCCTGGTCTGAATTGCATCAGGCAGTAACACTCGTTTCAGACCACCTGGAGATGCACCGTTAGCTTTTCATCCCTAGACAACACAGAGCAGGCAACGAGCAACTGAGAAAGCTCCTAGGCATCAGAAAGAAGAAACCTATACCTTAGGGCAGTGGAGAGCAATTCCCTCACAAATGCTGTCATTTTTTCTCCCTGAGGTGTTTGGACTCCTTCACTGGGAGAAAGAGGAAGGAAACAGGAAAGTAAAGCCCATTAGATGCAATGCTTTCCCTAACAGACAAATATCGCACCCCTAGGTGTGAAGGGTGCTGAGGAGAAATATTGTTGCTGGAAACATATTTTGTGTACACGTGTGCAGACCTGGAAAAGCACAACAAACCCACGGAGTGCACACATGAGAAAGCAACCTTTACATCAAGAGAGGTTAATAGATTTTTGTTGCATTATTAAGTCTTAATTTCTTGTTTATTAAGCGGATGCTATGTTCAAAGTTGTCTTTCCTTTAGGGCTCTCCCTGTAAATTGGCTCTCAGCTCAGTGTGTTCCATCCCAGTGCAAGGATGCCCTCAAAATGACCCTTCAACAATCCCTTTGACAGAACTAAACTGGAGCAGAGCTAGTTTTTTGTTAGGCTCTGGGGGGACCTGGCTGCTCTGTAGGTTGAAAGGCGTCAGAGCTGCTCCTCAGGTGGCCAGGTGTGAAAATAGCTGCCATATTCAGCCTTGCCTGATCCATCACCCAGCCTCCTGGGGTCCTTGCAACAGCTGGCATTTACAAGCAAAACAATTTCCCATGTGTTTGTCACTCGTTTGCAACCTAATAAGACATCAAGCTAAGTTACAAACCACCGTAGTCCAAAATAGAATTCCTGTAAACTTCCTGAGGAGACCTGTGGTCTTGGGAGAGCAAGGCAGCCAGGACATGCCTGCTTTTATATCCCAGTGGTCTTGTTTAGCCCACAGACTGTGATTAGAGTGTGTCCTCCTTGCATAATGCATGCTCATCTACATTTTCTCTGGGACTGCCATTGCTAAGATAAATCCTTCTTTTCCCCCTCTACCGTTGCTCACCATGCTCTGGGCTGATGGAGCATTTAGCACTCCTCTCCAACACCAGTTCTCGTTACAAGTCTCTGCATATTTAAAATTGTTGTGTTGTAAAACCGGGAGAAGAAACAAGCTACTGTGAATTATTCACAACCTAAGCCAGGCAAAATTAAAAATATATTTTACAATCAAAGGTCTTTCTTAGCTTGAGTTTCCACAGATGTGAGCAGCAAGAAGAAAAAAAAAATTGAAAGAAAAGTAAACCCATAAAAGCACTCTCAACATTTTACTGGGTTTTTAACTTGGCTGGCTTGGGCTCTGTAAAATATAGTCCTGAACAGTGATTTCTTCAATAAAAAGGAGTTTATCTTTACACAGACTTCATTAAGGCCCAATGCAGGCAGGCAATCATACTCTTCAGAGCATGGAAACCCGCTTTCTCTTGCATTTCTTGCTGATAGAGCAGATGGTTTGAGTGCCTCGACTGGAAGAGCAGCCTGAGGTTCTTTGAAGGCCATTTGCCACACAAGAGGTCATTTGACTACAATGGAACCATTCCAATTTACCTAGCACCTAATTTGTGCATGAATCATATGCACACATCTAATCTCATCTACGTCTCATCCAAGTGTCTGCAGAATGCTTTGGGAACAGACAGATGGCCAGAAATACCTCAAAGTTCACTAGAAACTTTGCAATGTGGCAAGGCTGAAGGTCAGGTACATCAGAAGAAGCAACAGCAATAAACTCTGTACTAAAATTAAGACCCTTTGCCACTGCAGAATCCCTCTTACAGACAGTATTTCTCAAAAGAAAGGCATTTGAATGCACACTCCAAAGGGGTAAAGGATGGTAAAAAAACTACAAAGAGGGAGGGAGGAGAATAAGTAGTAGGTGTCCAGAGGAATTGTTGATTCTCACCCCTCCTGTTCTCAATAGTAAGTACTCAAGTTGTTTATGCAGCACCAAAGCAGTGCATGCACGTGGATTAATGGCCCTACAGTACTCTGTCTCATGTCATCACTGACATGCTGCTTGCACACACCAGCCTCTTTGCCATCTTTGCGTATGCATTTTGAATTTTACTTAACTATTGTTTTTTTCAAACCTCTGCTTTTATGTTAACGCTTTCACTTGTGCATTCAGCACAGACTATTCTGAACCATCTCTTCCCCTGCTGCACATGTTCCCTTCCCAGGTTCTTGAACTCCCTTTTTCTAGAGCTCTTTAAAATTCTACCAGTTTCTGCAAGAAACGATGGGTTTTTTTCCTCCTACGTTTGGTTTCATTCTGAAAAAAAAGAGGGATCAACACAATCTGTTGTCAAATTTAGGACAGGGGCACAGGAATGACAGACAGGCTCCCCAGCTAAATGAAGCATGTTTATCTTGACGCACACGGGTACACACACACCGTTGTCAGAGGAGCACAGGTGCACACCTACCACAGATGTCAAATTCACATGCATCACGCTATGAATTCATTTGCAAAGGCTATTCATACTCCGGGGATTTTCACACCGTCTGATGATGAGAAGGGCTTTGGCTGGGGAGCCTGCAGTCTGGCTCTGTGCTACCAGCCAGCCTTCATGTGGCACAGACAAGGTTTGCAGGGGTTATCCGGCGCCTTCACCACCCCACCACCAACACAAGAAACCAGCCTGAGTTGCCACCTACCTCCCAGGGTGGCAGAGATGAGGATGTGGGTGCCGTATTTTTTGATGATGGTATCAATGAACTGCTGCGTGGTGGGTCTCCTGCCCAGGAGGCGGATGCTTCTCTGAAACTCAGGCATCAGGGGCAGTGGATTGTGGAGCAGGTCTCTCCGCTCGATGGCTGTGTTCCTCACCTTCCAACGGGCAAACTCCCTATGCGACAAGACAGGAACACAACAGGGGTGAGGCTTTGAGTCCAGAGGGGCAGGAAGATCCACTGAGGGCAGGGAAGGATGATGGTGAAGGGGACAATCCTGGTGGACACCCCTACATGGATACACACGTGAGGCCACAAGGCTAGATAGAAGGGGAGAGGGAGGAGAAGAGGAAAAGCAAGACATTAATGTACAGTAATAACACACAGGATGATCAGGGTCTGAGCTGATGAGGAGGCAGTCTCAGAGTCTCCAGAGACATCTAGCAGAGGGCTGCATATCCCTACAAAGAAAGCAGCACAGTCCTTTCACCCTCACACACTTAGGGGGCCTTTCATCTCTCCATAAAGCAGCAAATTCTGGTTTCTGTTACCAAAAGAGCTGGCCAGTTAGATTGTAGAACCAGATCAGTCTGATCATGGCTGAGTCCACGTCCACAGCCCTTTCTTTTACCTACTGCTTTTGTAAAGCAAGGCTGAAGGAAACACACTGTCTCCAAACATCTTAATCTTTCAGCACCAGGGAGCATAGCAAAAGATCACTTTGAAAAACAATATGCTTGATAAACCATCTAAAAGGATCAATTCAAATATAAACAGAGGTCAAGATGAAAAGGGAGGTTTTGTTTGTTTCTTTTTTTTTTTTAATAAAATCAAAAACAAAGTGATTTTCAAATCCTTTTCTTTAAACTGATAGTGACTGGGAAAAAAATAAAGCTAATGTTTGCAAAAGCAGTGCTTTATTGCAGGTAACCATTTTGAAATCATCAGAAGGGAATGTCTAGAGAAAACCTAGCACACCTGCGATCTGAAAACCAGGCATCTGAAATACATCACCAGCTGAGCACCTAAGAGATGAGAAACCTATTAATGTCCTTCAAAAAATATTGAGCAAGGCTTTCTTAAAAGGAAAGGATATTATTTCTAACCACTCTCCTACAATGCACCTGCACTACCTTAAGCCATGTCCCAGATAATTGAGTCACAGGCTTCTCTTGTCACTTTCCATTCACTTATTCCTGTAACTCGTTTTTAAGACAAAAATTTCATTTCAATAACAGGAATGACAATACCTGGCACTGACATGGCACTTTCTATCAAAGTGTGTCAACTAGCACAAGTAATCCCACTTTGCTGGTAGAGAACTTGACATGCAGGCAGATTCAGGAGATGCTGTAAGTCAGTTGCAAAACCAGGATCACAAAACAATTCCTTTTAATCCCAGGTTAATTCTACACTCACTCCACTTTGTGTTAGGTTATTTTACTTAATGCAATAATGCATTTATTTATTTTGATTGTACCCCATCACAAGCCCCCAGGGTGCCTAACAATATTTGGATTGATTAAAATAGCAAAGTGAGAGCTTTTTACTTCAAATTTTCTCCTTATACCTGAGCTAACACCCTCTTTGTATCTTCTAGGCTTTCACAAGCCAAGTAAACATCCCAAAGCAAAACACCGCATCTTACCACATGCTAAGAGTCATTAGTTTCAATCTTTGAAATCCAGAGCCTTTGAAATCCACAGAAATATTGGTCTTCCCCAGACAAAACTCTATCAAAAGTCCAAAAAATTCCCAAACCCTAAATCCAACCCCAAAGCCTCATTGACTAAGGTCTTAATACCAGAAATGGAGAAAACAGACCACTGGCTCCAAAATTGTCTGCAGATACCGAACGCATTAACAGTGTCCATGTATTCACAGTATGGAACACAATATATTTCTTCCCTGCTGTCCAGAAAACAGTGTAAAAGTCCAATACTCAGTATCTCTGAAAGACATATCTGAGGAGGGTGGCATGGTTGCTTTCAATGATAGGTAGAGCCTTAAAACCAAAGACAAATAACTTCTCTGACACAATAGAGTTTGCTCTAATCATCCCTGATTAGAGTGGTGATCCCAAACTTGTCTATACAAGGAAAACCTCTTTGCAAGAAGAAATGATCCCTTCAGGGATCAACAGTTACACTATGAGAAGGCACAGCTCTGGATGCTAAAAGACAAACAAGGTTTTATGATAAATAGAGATTTCCATGCTCTTATCATGAGTGTTAGAACTGGTAAGCATAAGAAAAATGCCATCTGTGCTTCCTCTCTATAGAGACAATTATTGCTCCTGTAAAACTCAAGCAGGTTTGCTCTCAGATTACTGCTTCCTGCAAGCATTATCAATAAAGACAGGAGGGATTGGAGCTCCCCAGAACAAGCACGTTTTCAGAAAGTGCTGGGGGAATGCTTCATGCTCCCAAAGTTCAGAGAGTTGACTTTTGTTACTGTCAAGCTATCTATTGCAAAGCAAAGACCATGAAGTTGAACTGTGCGATTGTTCAAGTAGGGCCCTACTGGTGTATCAATAACCAAACCCTAGCAGGGCCTCCATTCAATGTGTGGAGATGGAAAGAGCAAGCAAGGTACAATGAGGACCATGCATGGGTAATAAAGGTGGGAAAAGTAGGAACAGAGAGTGAGAAACTGGTAAGGTTTGTTCAAAGGAATACTGGGTTCGGTTTTTACATCAGGTCCAACATCTTTTTTTTACATCCTCTCTAACACCACTGACAGGAAGCAAAAGGTGGAATTTAAAAGAAATCATTGCCGGGCCAACCTTGCCTGCTGTCAAGGGACAAGTCCAGTCACCATTCATGCAGCAGGCAAACCCTTAGCAGACTCCACATCTAAAACATCACAGTGAAGGAAACTTTTCCCACTCAGTTCTTATGCATCCCAACCCTCCCCAGGGCTTCCAGTTCCTAGGACATATCATTGAGGTGAAAGCCCAGTTCTATTATACTCTCCAAATGCCTGGATGTGTGGCATTCGTAGCTGATGAGAAAAGCTGAGCAAATACGTTATGATGAATAATTTATGCAACTAACTTAGATGTTTATCTTCTGCTCATAGAATATCCATGAGCCAGTTGCAATTCCCTCTAATTTATGCATTATTTGAATTTACTTGGTGACATTTTTCAACCTTTTTTTTTTTTTTGATATGGTTTTGCACAATGTTTGGTTGTGTTCTCTCTCTGTGTGCTGTTGATTGGTTGGGACTGGTCAAGCAAATGATACGGTATTGTTAGGCTTCCCAATTAACAACTACAAATATATTTTAAACTTGGCTTCCTAAGTTCCACAAGATTTTACATTGAATATATTTCAGATGCTAGTAATCTTCCATGCAACCTATAGATAAGATGCATCCAACATCAAGATTATGGTACAATTTTGGAAGATAGACTTCACATTATTGGATATGGCTAGTGAAATCCCTTAGAACTGAGGTAATTAAAGAAAAATATATTTGCAGGGAACAGCATAGCTCTAGCTTCAGGGAATCATCCAACCTGTAACTCTTAGATTCTGTGAAGCAACACCTTCAAGAACAGGCTTTCTGTTAGTTTTCAATACTGACTTCATATTATTTTCTGCAGAAGCAGCTACTATCAGCCAAACCTGACTCTATGGCACTGGGCTAGGTAAGCGAACTGTAGTCTGTTTGTCACCACTGAATCCTTGGATCTGTGAATCTTTGGAGGACCTACCAAGGCTGTGCATTCATGGATGATGTGTGCAAAATGACACCGGAACCTTTCCTCTCAGAAATTATTCTTGGATGCCATTTCTCTGGTCGTTCCTTCTCCAAACCACCACGACAATCTCAATGCCACTGCCTAGAAAGCACAGGTGCGGCCTCTGAAGGTCTCAAGACACTTTATAGAGAGAAATATTGTGTCATTTCTTGCTCAGTTTCCAGATGAAGAAGTTGCAAAGACTTGACCACAATTATGATGGCACCCCATGATGTGGTTAGGATTAGCACAGAATCTTCTGACCTTCAGGGGAAATCCCTAGCAAGGGCCTGAACTTCTGCCAGTGGGGAAGCTTTTAAGAGCTTTAGAAAGATAAACTTCTTAGAAAAGAGGAGGGAAAGTCTGTATCCCTGATGCAAAGATAGGATAAGGAGAAACTATGACCTAATGTCTGAGTAGTGGGGGGGAGGCTGTTTATGCTCTGATGTCTTGTCTGTGTAGACAGCCCATGCTAATGGGGAGTGTATCCAGGAAAATGACTGTCAGGTCAGCAGAAGGGAGCCTGCTCTCTAATGTCTAGCAAAAGCATTGAAGAACTCGTTCTTCTCATGGCTGGAAGGGGTAGCAAGTGCTAATGCCTGATGGGGGAAGGGAGGTGAGATGAAATAGAGGGATGAAGTACTGTCTCAGGGACATAGATATATTTCAGGCCTTCCTCCCTGTCATAGTAAGAGGATGCATTTTATTTGTATATAGCTATATCTGAGAAAACATTCGTCCCTTCAGAGTTTGTGTTAATGAGCTCCCCATCAAGGCCATGCATGTCAAAGACAGAGGGAGTCACTAGGGATGTCTCAACAATCATTAGCGCTATGACCCCTCCAGGGAAACAGGAAAAAAAAAAATATACTGAATAGGGAGAAAAAAAAATTAAAAGCCAGGAATAGGTACATCACCCAGACTCTCACTGCACCAGCAGAGAGGCTGGGAGAATCCAAGGGCATGAACTTTTCTACCCAGGAAGAGAAGTCTGAAAGAGAGAGGCCATCAGAGCAAGTTAAATTCCCCATCTTCAAATGGCCAAGACAACCAAAGGATGTAAGTGAAGAAACAAGTTCAGCATAGACCTTGGGGGCTGGTGCTTGTAACTGCAATGAAATGAAATGCATTAAACAATCACTGAGACAGAATGGTTGAAAAGGGATAAGGGCAAAAAAGGAGAGCACAAAGACGCTGAACAAAGCCTACAGCTGTCATGCTGAACAGAACAACCCAACACCTCCAGCTGCTGGATATAACCCCTTCAAAGCCTACAGGCCAGTTTGTGCATCCCACTCACAGTGCACATTCGGCAAGCAGGACCAGTCCCACCACTCCCTGGAAGCTGGGCAAGAAGGCAGATCCAACATCTTTGTTTGTCAGTTCTTTATCTTTTTTAGAGATCAGAGCTCAAAAGGCATCAACTGATTAGGTGATGAGCAGGAAGAGGCTTTCCAAGGAAAACATCCTCTTAGGCAACAGCAAGACAAACATTTCTTTACATCCTCTACCTGGCATATTGCATACAGCAACTCCATGATATGATGTCATTAGGATCCCTAGTCAGAGACAGGGAACTTCTAGAGCCTTCTTGCTCTTAGATTTTTCAGGCATATATAATGGCATCTGCCTAGATAGTTCCCTGGCCCTCCTTGTCATCCAAACACTTCATAGTCATTAAGACAGGAATTTTGGACACCCCTATATATGTTGCAGACAAGCTCTGAGAATGAGTCTGAACTAAAATTGGCGTATTTTAGACCTTGCCCAGGTAAAAACCAAGTTGTTAGCGTCAAGTGCTTAGCCCAGAATCTTCCTAGATGCTGCTACAACAGAGTTGTTAGTTCGGGGGTTTTGTTTTGTCTTTATTTTTCTCAGTCTGATTGTCCCAGGCACAGGCTGCACAAAGTAATAGTTATCTTCAGTCCTCAGGGTGATAGCTCTTCCAGCTTACTGTAAGCCCTTGACTCACAAACAATGCCAAGGGGGCAGGATGGGAGCATGACAACAGCACTATAATGCTTATCTTTTACTTCCAGATCTGACTTAATGTGAGTCTGTACAGGATATCTGTGATTGTGGCGGGGTCAGTGATGTTTTATTTCTAGTCTGTGCCCTCAAAATGCCAGACAGCCCCAGGCTGAGCAGTGCAATATTCCTTTAGCAGTTTCCTCTGCAGCTTGGCCTCTTCTCTATCTAGGCCAGCATGAAGAAGTCAGTCTTCAAAGCTCAGCTTTTCAAAGGACCTACAAGAATTAGTTTCCTGTGAGGGTTTGGCACTCATCCCCCCTAATCTATTTAAGAAAACTCCAGTCCATTGATTCAAACTAGTTACAAATTAGATGGAGGATGAAACTCTGCCATAAAAGAGAGAAAAAAATATAAAAATCTAATTCCAGAGCAGTATGAAAAAGAAATCACTAAAGCTGAGAGTCTGACAGCATTTTGCATAACAACCAGGCAAGCAGACAGGCTGGCATATGACAGGTGGCTAAGATAAATAAATTGACTGTTGATCTATTGATAAATGTTGTGCTGCCTGCAGCAGTTTTATTCTTACATGGGCATTTACCTGGATGGGGCTGAACCCAAGGAGAAGATCCATCAGTGTCTGGAACATTCAAGAGAATCTTATGGAAGACATAACACAGCACTGTTGGACTACTCACTCTTTCATTTGTCTATACAGGAGAATGGAAGAACCTCCTGTTCTTTCTTTGGTCTCTGCTTCGGCCATGTGCTTGGTGTTGCTGAGGTGTCTGAAACCTCAGCTACTTCCCCTTTTCCAAGCAATCATTTCAGCCTGTACGATTTTCCCATTACAAGCAGAGCCTTGTTTTCATCTCTAAGATTTTTAAGAAAAAAAAAAATCAAATTGTTCCAGGGTTGAAAATGCAGAGGATTGTTTGAAGGAGAGAGAGGTAAATAATAGGTCCAGAAAAACATGAAATTAGCAAGAAGTAAAAGGAAAGAAGATTACTTTGAAGTTAGTTGGCTTTCCAGTGACCTTGAAAGCACCTTAGTAAACAGATTGTTTCAGCACTCAATCAAAAACCAATCAGATAGACATGACTGACTCTTGTGTTCTTTCTTAAGATGGGACTACACTCGGGTTCTTTTAGAAGGCAACATGTAATTGTTGGGTGCTGAAAAGATCAATTTGTGCAAAAAAAAAGGAAGCTGGAATAAATTTCTTACTAGAAAATTCAAGCAAGGTGATTTGGCACAGGTAAGAACAAGTTAGAAGTTATGTCGTTAAATCTGATCACTACTAAATTCGTTTATTATTGGATTTGATCACGGCCAGGACAGGGCTATGATTCCTAGCTATGACCTCTGATCTAAACATAGTTACCATTACAATCGGCAATCACAAGCAAGCAGAGCAGAGTAAGTTGGTATCCCTTCAGCTGAATGGAGTCACCTCCAAGTTACATGTTTATGTAGATAACACATAGTAATTCCTAAACTTCTTCAACACAGAGTAAACTCACCAGCTACTTTCACCTGCTACCTATTGATCCGTTCCCATATTTCACCCAAGTCAGTTGCTACAATTCCTTTTCATCACACCCATCAGGTTACGCTGGAAAGCCCTTGTGGGACATCTGTTCCACTCAGCTCCCCCCTTACAGTTTTTTTGTGCACACTCCACTGCAAACAACACGCACCTCAGGCACTTAAGATACCCTTTCCAACACCAGCCTACTTAAGCCTTATCCACCCTGGAGATGCGTTTGTAAGTAGTTCCCATTACTGTTAACACCATTTCAGCCGTTTTCAGCATTGAGCTGACAGCACTTCTTCTAAGCCACTACAATTTACATAGTGGGTGATGCCAGCTGCTAGAAACCAGAGTGACATTCCTACAAGAGCTCCCAGCATTGTTAGAAACACCGCAGCTTAACTAACAGTATCAAAAATAGGAAATGTTCTATTCCATTGTGGTTTTCATCTTAAAAGGTTACCTAAACCAGACATGGTTTATTAAGCCACTGAAGAAACTATTCTAATAGGCTGCAGGGTCCTGTGCCCCAAGCACTGGAACGGACAGTGGAAACACCTATTCCTTCACTGTGAATTATGATAAAAACCACAAGAGATGCAGCCAGAACAATTCTCCAATTAAATACCTGAGGTAGCCTAGAGAAAATCATCTACAAAATAAGCATTTTGAGTTCTACAGTTATGACTACAACACTGATTTTTTTTTTTTTTTTTTCATAGCAAGGTCTCCTGGATTTATGTCTGGTACAATTTTAGGTTTTCTTCTCCACCCTTCTTCCTGCACCCTTCTTGTACATTCCTTTTCTCAACAAATGATCCCTTTCCAGAGAGCTGATGGCATACATCAACCAATTAGACTTAGTTAGCAACAAGTTGGAAGGGAAAGTAAAGACACAGAAAGGTGAGACAGTTAACTGAGGCTCTATAGAAGCATGGGACAGAGACAGGAAAAGGCCTCAGACTGTTTAGTCTTGTGCTGTAGCTGCTGAAAATAAGACAACCAACAAGAAATAAAAGAAAGATGTTTTCACATTGAAGTGTTTGTTCAGACTCTAGTAGGTTAGAGGATTAAACTCTTGAAGTCCCTCATCATATGGCTGAATAGTACATGAAAATATTTAAATTTGCTACTTTTGAGAGCAAATTTGAAATGGAAGGCAGGCAGACATCTGAATTCATAGAGCAGATAAAAGATCACCCAAGGGGAGACTGGTCCACACTAAGTCATGGTGAGCTATTTACCCCATGGAGCCCCTCGGCATGATAGACCAGCCCTGCCCCCAAATTCACCAGCTAGACTGAGTTAAAATAGCCCACCAGTGTTTCTAAGAGCACAACAGCACAAATCAAAAGCTGTAACAAAAACATAGTTTGGAACAAGTCATTTCATTAAATTGCACTTGCTTCATTTCCTGGAGATATAGGTGTGGGGATTACAGGGTTGGGTTTTTTTTTTTCCTAATTTTAGCTGTAGCAAGCTGATAACCTTAGCCCGTGACATCACAGCCCCAAGCTTTGCTCCTCACTTATCATGATTCACAGTTAACTTGGATGAAAAAGCTGCGAGAAATGTGGACGTGAACCTTAATTTCTCACTCTACAAGCTAAGATACCTGGCTACTGCACTACTGGCAACTTAAGCACATTTGCCGATACTGGAAAAGTATCAGAAATTTTTCTAAAAAAGCACTATATTTTTTTTCCCCCGGGTCAGTTATTCTATTTGCTTGGCAAAAGCTCAAAATAAAAAAAGTCCCATTTAAATACAAAGTTCCTCCTGCCTCCTACACCCAGCTGTGCTCTGGAGGCATTCTTGGCAGAGCCACCTGGGCACAGCTACCATGCTTGGCTTGCAGGCTCAGCAACAGCTGGCAGTGATGGGAAAGTTGCCCCCTCTCACCCACCCCCTCACCCCTGAGTCATTCTCAGCTGATGGAGATACTAACTATCATGTAAGGTAGGTGCTAGTGGGCGGCTTGGATGTCTAAAGATGGTCAGTTGACAAAGCCACCAGTTCACATCAGGGATCTCTTGCTGCAGGCCTGTTGAGATGCTTTTATCCAGGTTAAGTGAAGTGAAGGGGGTCCATACCCTTCCCTGCCAGAGAATATCCTTCAGATGGAAGAGAATGCTCCAGGCTGCATGTAGAGAATACGTCAGGAAACCATGATTTGCAGTGATCCAATAGGACAGAGAGACCAAGCACTGTCTGCTCCTAAAGGCATACCCAGATCCAACACATTGTCATCAGCTCAGAATAACCCAGGAGATGTGATGAGGGCTGGCATCCTTCATTACCCATGCTGTTGCAAGGGATCTTGCAGAAAGCGTTCATGAGCACATGGAGGAGGTACGAGAATGCAAGTGAACAAAATTTGTTTTGTCATCATAAAATAAAACACCGCTCTTCCCTCCCACACTGATCCTTGCTACTTTATTCCTATAGTGTTGTGACATGATTTCCTCCAAAGCTGGTGTAGGAGAAAACACTGGCTCTTTTGCACAGTTCCTTAGTACACCCATCTCTGTGCCTTCACAGCAAGAGCTGTGGCTCAGCATCCCTTTGGGTTTCAAGCTGTGCTGTTGCGTTCAGGCCACTCGCCAAGGGCTGCTATTTTAATGGTAATATCCAGCAATGGTAATATCCATATAAGGTGTCTACACGCCAAGACTTCCCTCTCAACGTAGGATTCAGATGTTATCTGGACATGAAATTACTAGCAAAAGCCATAAGGTGAGAGGTGAAGGGCTTAAAACATTAGGCTGCAGACTATAGCTGCAGCAAAATTCTAGCCATCCATAATCAGAGACATTTGTGCTTTGTTCAAGATTAAAAAAACTGTCCCCAAAAGCCTGTGACATTACAGAATTACAGTGAAATTGAAGAAATTTTCTCTAGGAAAAAGGTGACCCATTTCCTCAGACTACATCCCTCTTTAGCAAAAAAAAAAAAAAAAACAACCTGAATACAAGCAGTGAGAAAGCCTTGAACATTCCCTGGTTGCTCCAAAATCTCATTTCAAGAAAAATCAGTTTTGATGTATTTAATTTTCATTCCTAGTCATGCCATTTCAAACTCAGACATGTTTTGATGGAGGAAATAAAAAGACTACAATAAAATAAAAATTCACAAAGTCTTGAAGAAAGGCAATCATTTTGCATGCTGCAAAGTGGCCTGAAATAAAAAGACAACCATGCTTTTTATGCAACACATTTCATGAAGGAAAAACTTTATTTTTGTCCTGTCCTATCCAGGGAACAAAGACTGGTGAATACAAATGTTTTTGTTTCCTTGGATCCGTTTGTGAAGCTTTGAAGTACTTGGTTAATCAGGCACATGCTTAGCAATTTCCCAGTCATGAGTCATGTTTCCTTTAGCTGTTATTTGTGACTTTGATACATGGATCTCAAAGCACTTTTAAATAAATGTCTTGCTGTAGAGAGAGAAGTTCAGGCACCAAGAGGTGAACAACTTTTCCAAGGAAGACATCTAGCATATAGCACAGCCACGAAGAAAATCAACCCAGATCTGAACAAAGCATTTCAAAGCATGTAGCAACGTAGCAGGCAGCTCATCAGTGCAGAACACATCATCTGAAACCCCTCTTCCACCCAAGCTCCTCTGTATGTAGGCAATTTACAGGGAAGCTAGCTCAGTTGTTGTATTCAGGAAAGGAATCTCTTCACTAAAGGCTTTAGGTCCCTACACAGAACTATCTGGCTCTGGCTTCACTCCAGTGCCTTTCTCACCCAGGTAAGCAGCGGTCTCCCTGCCACCCACTGCCTCCATCAGGGGACTTGTCTTTCCATTGCCCTTTCAACATCACATGCTTAGAAAAGGGCACCTGAACTGCAATAGCTTTAAATTGGAGAGGGGAAGATTTAGATCAGACATCAGGAGGAAATTCTTCACAGTGAGGATGGGGAGGCCCTGGCCCAGGTTGCCCAGAGCAGCAGTGGCTGCCCCATCCCTGGAGGGGTTCAAGGACAGATTGAGTGGGGCTTGGAGCAGCCTGGTCCAATAGGAGGTGTCCCTGCCCATGACAGGGAGTTAGAATTAGATAATATTTAAGGTCTCTTCCAACCCAAACCATTCTATGATTCCACCAGCAAGAACTAAAGTAAGTAGAAACAGAACCATTTAGGTCAGAAAAAACCCTTAAGATCATTAAGTCCAACTGCTAACATAATGCTATCAGACAGAAGATGTCATGACCAAACTTGCTGCCCTGAGCAGGTGCCCATTTTGCCTGTGACAATAAACACTCCTGCCCAGTGTCTCTGCTGCTTGCTCAGGGCTTAGCTCTGCAGGGTACACCACTTCTCCCATTCGACTCAATAAGGCTAAGGGCAGCAGTGGCAATATGCAAATGCAACCCCACACAGGCCACAGAGGCAGAAGTACATGTCTTAAATTCACAGTGGCACACAAATTCCCAAATCCTAACCCTTCTGGGGAGAAACAAAAGCCACGTGCTTCAATATATGGAGTGAGCGGGAGTTATACCATGAAGGTGTTGGACCTGTTCTATAGCAAGAGTGATAAGGATCAAATACACACTGAGGGCATTTATCTTCAACAAAGTAATAGGACCGCAAAGGCTATGAAATCAATCTAATGAAATGCAAACCACTTCCTTCAGGAAGGTTATGTTGATTGCCAACTCTGTTAATGTTCAATTCAGCAAAGAAGAATGCGTTGGACAGTCTAGGGAAGAAGGTTGAAGATCTCTAAGGCTTCCAGCAGTGTTAGTCTGTACCACTTCAGGTTGCGTGTGTCTGAATTCCTGCAATTTATGACTATGCCATAGCCAGATGATACAGAGACGGTTTGAATATAAAAAGGACCACCAGAGTGCTTCCTTAACTCACTGAGCTTCAAGCACACTTAAAATAGCTGAGAGGGGTTGTTATATGCATGCTGTGGGCATAAAATCTGCAGCATGGTGGATGGAAAGAGTTCAGTGAAAGGGCAGTATATGCAAACTGCTAACTGCCCTACAACACGCACAGAGCCTCACAAGCACCTGCCCATATGAGCCATTTAATTCAGCTACAAAGCAAATCCACTCACATGCTAAGGTCCAGATGTGAAATTCAGGTCCTCAAGAAGCTAAGAGCAAAATCTCTCTGACTTCAGTGCATGCAGTATCCAACATCATGCGCAAAGGTAATCTCAAGGCTAGCACATCTCTGGGCTGCCAGCAACACAATTCAGGGTTTGGAACAGAGGGCTGGAGCTGAGCAAAGAGCACAATCCCCTTCCCTGAATACTGGGCACTCTCCTGTAGGGCAGCGTAAGACCAGCTGCAAAGATTTATAGCCTTACCATTCAGGATCTCCTTAGGGAAAAAGAGAGGTCAGCTGTGCAGGGAGGATCAGGGTTTTCTTGTTTTCAGGAGGAGTGGTTTGGGATTTTTAAAGTTTAATAGGGAGTGAAATACAGAGTGAAAGGCTCTTAGATCTCATTTTGCTTTCGGCTTGGCAGGTATTTGATTTGTGCTTTTATCGTGGTTCAGGAATCCTTCGCTGAGTCTGGATGGGAGCTTCTCTGGGACTGGTTTTGCCTGTACCCTTTTCTTTTGCCTGTACCATTTTCTTTCAGGATAGACTTTTTTTTTTGTTTGTGTTAAGTTAAAGTTAAGATCTCTCTGAGGAAACCGAGTCTGGAAGTACCAGATGCCACAGAGGAGCAAAAAAGACCTCCCCTCATGGCTGTTTCAGAGGGTGAAGACTGGGCCAAGTTAAAGCACCACATCCTACGCTTGCTAAAACCAGATATATGGCTGAATAAGGGATTATGTGCTATTGCACATCTGAGACTCTGCTCAGGAATAATGAACTGGACCCCAGAATTTTGAAGCACATGCATATTTATATATTTATCTGCTGAACAAAACAACGGTATCTGCAACACTTTTTATTTGCCTTCTGGGTTTTCAGATTTAAAGACTCATATTTTCTGGCTTTTGTTTGCAATCCTTAAAGACAGCATCTTCTTATTTTTTAAATGGAAGTTATGAGTTATACCATAACATGACTCAAGCCTGGAGTACTTAAAGAAGACCGGGGAAAAAGCTTGGACGAATCTCTCAACTCTTAAAAAACTAGAGGACACAAATAACTGTGCATTGTGGTAGTGAGCTGGTCCTAAGTTTTCCTACTACTCACAATTCCCAGTGCCCAAGCAAGAATCAGGAAAAAGAGGGACAGATCAAAGTCTTTCTCCTTGATATAAGCTAGGTAATTATCCCCTGGGGTACAGCTTGACCTGCTCCTGGACTTGGACAAACTGCTGCTCAGCCCAGCAGGATGCACAGCACAGCTTTCAACACTGTGGCACTCTTCAGAAAAAAAAAAACAAAACTGTGGTTTTCTTCTTCCTCCTGCTCTTCGATGGAATTGCTTCCCCTCTTCATGCTTCCCAGCCTCCCCTCTTTGTTTCTCTCCCCCAGCTGCTGCATTGTGCTGGGCAGTACAGATACAGGGTCCTACAAACCATATTCTTGTGTCAGGATGTAGAACCTGATGTAAGTTCAGAGCAGGGGCTGCTGCAAGCCTGATGGGGGGAGAAGGCCGTCCTGGAACTGCCTACAGTGGGAGGAATCAACGACAGGGCCCTGTGCAAGAGCATCACCCAGAGGCCTCCACAACAAGTGCATGTGTATGTCGCTCAATATTGCCTCTGCAGCAGACCTGTTTGTCCCTGCTCCTCACACTGTTGCTTGCAAAGCCCAGCTGCCTGCGACGTTGCTGATCTCTGCCTGTAAGAAGCAGCGACTCCAGATTAAAGCGTCTTTTCACAGCTCTGATATTGCTCCTCTCGAATCCTGTGTTCAGTTCTGGGCCCCTCACCACAAGAAGGGTGTTGAGGCTCTGGAGCGAGTCCAGAGAAGAGCAACGAAGCTGGTGAAGGGGCTGGAGAACAGGCCTGATGAGGAGCGGCTGAGAGAGCTGGGGGGGCTCAGCCTGGAGAAGAGGAGGCTGAGGGGAGACCTCGTTGCTCTCTCCAACTACCTGAAGGGAGGTTGTGGAGAGGAGGGAGCTGGGCTCTTCTTCCAAGTGACAGGGGACAGGACGAGAGGGAATGGCCTCAAGCTCCACCGGGGAGGTTCAGGCTGAACATTATGAAAAAAATTTTCACAGAAAGGGTCATTGGGCACTGGCAGAGGCTGCTCAGGGAGGGGGTTGAGTCACCTTCCCTGGAGGGGTTTAAGGGACGGGTGGATGAGGTGCTGAGAGGCATGGTTTAGTGTTTGATAGGAATGGTTGGACTCGATGATCCGGTGGGTCTCTTCCAACCTGGTGATTCTGTGATTCAGAAGGAGATGCCCTGGGTATTCTCGCTTCCCTGAGCCTCACCCCGCTGCCTGCCCAACTGCCCTTGCCCCCACTCATCCCGTGTTTGGAAGGGCAGGTGGTGGCTGTATTTAAAGCCTCAGTCTCCCTGGGCACTGAACCTTTACAAGCAGCGCCCTCATCAGCAGTGCTGAGTTTCACCGACTGATTGTTTTCTGATTCTGTTTGGCATTTTATCCTGGCTGCATAGAAAACTTATTATAAAATCATGTTTGTGTTCCACAGATTATATCTGTGGCTCACTGCAGCAGGAGTATGAAGCGTGACAGAGTCAGAGGGGCACGGCTGATGAAAGACCCTGCCAAGGTGACAGGGGCCAAGCTGTAGTGTGGTCGCAGCCTTTGCAGAGATGAAAATAGGAGCCCCTTGATCAGCCCCAACTTAACCTGAGGGTAGTTTAGCTGTTGCAATTCTCCTGACCAGATCTGTGCCACACGCCACAAATAAATGTTCTAAACTCAGATTAGTTTTATATCAGATGGCTGCGACAGTCCCTGCGCTATTAAAAATCTGTTAGTCTTTCCCCTGGATAGCCCCAGGCTAGTGCCTGCCATCAAGTCACACCTGTATCAAATCCAACAGCCTGTGGTAGAACTAGAGAGAATTATTATTTAGGTTTTCAGCTGTTGCCTGGGTTCTGGGAGCAGCCAAGGGCTGGGCAATGCAGCCTCATAGAGACCACCTGTACTGTCCCAGAGATTCACAGAATCACAGAATAACCAGGTTGGAAGAGACCCACCAGATAGTTGAGTCCAACCATTCCCACCAATCCCTAAATCATGCCCCTAAGTACCTCATCCACCCTCACCTTAAACACCTCCAGAGACGGCGACTCAACCACCTCCCTGGGCAGACTGTTCCAATGCCTAACCACCCTCTCCGTGAAGAATTTTTTCCTAATCTCAAGCCTAAATCTCCCCTGGCGGAGCTTGAGGCCATTCCCTCTCATCCTGTCCCCTGTCACTTGGGAGAAGAGCCCAGCACCCTCCTCTCCACAACCTCCCTTCAGGTAGTTGTAGAGAGCAATGAGGTCTCCCCTCAGCCTCCTCTTCTCAAGGCTAAACACCCCCAGGTCTCCCAGTCACTCCTCATAAGGCCTGTTCTCCAGCCCCTTCACCAGCTTTGTTGCTCTTCTCTGGACTCGCTCCAGAGCCACAACATCCTTCTTGTGGTGAGGGGCCCAGAACTGAACACAGGACTCGAGGTGCGGTCTCACCAGTGCCGAGTACAGAGGGAGAATAACCTCCCTGGACCTGCTGGTTACGCCTTTTCTCATACAAGCCAAGATGCCATTGGCCTTCTTGGCCACCTGGGCCACTGCTGGCTCATGTTCAGTCAGCTGTCAACCAACACCCCCAGGTCCTTCTCCTCAGGACTGGAATTCTTCAGATGTTAAAACACTGTGTCTAGCTGAGTGGGAGAAGGGAAGCTGTGATCATGGAGGGTCCTTTTAGTCCAACATTCCTTGGGTTGTGATACCAGATGCTAAACCCACCCCCATCTTTCCATCATCTTCCATGTAAACCAAAAAAAAAAAAAAAAGTGTCCTGCTTGTCCTAAGTATGGCAACAGCAGAAGAGATGCACTATATTGCATATGCCACAAAAATAAAGCAAATCCTTTTCTAACCATGCTTTTTCCATCATCTACCTAGCTACATTTCCTGAATGCCTCCCAGCAAAGCACAGATCAGTATGCCTGGTGGCATTCAACCTTCCTTCCCTTGGCATCTCTCCTGGGGAGAGCTAAACACATTTAGTAGTGTTTTGTCAACTACTTGACACAAACATTCCCAAAACAGGAAAGTTGTCACAGGAAAAGGTCATGTAGGAAAACAGAGAAAGCATCACCTCTGGAGAAACAGCTAGCCGTGGTTTGTTGGAAAGCTGGAAAAATGTTATAGCCTCCCTCTCTCTAGAGTTGTTTCTGGTACTAAAGACATGCATTTCAGGAGGGGGCAATCCTCTCTCAACCCCATCCCTGAGCACAGACAGATCTGCTGGATTCTCCCACCCACTTCTATTGCTTATTTAAGAGCAAGCAGTCCCTGCTCATTCACGTGTTGTGGATGCTGGTGGTGTAAGAGGCTTCACATCAGTGGAGCTGACCATCTGGAACAATCTTCATGTATCTCTCCAACTCTTCAACTGTGTTCCATTTCAGTCTCAGCTGAAGTTCTATCTTTTTTCTCTCCTCCCTTGCCTGAGACTCTCTCATTTTCTCCCTCTGTCTTTGCTGCTACTTGTGATTTATTCTCTGTAACTGTCCTATTTAATGCTGTAAAATGGTTGGCAAGATGGTTTCTGTGGATGACGCTGTAGAAAGCAATGGGGTCCTGTCATTTACCCATCACAATGGAGTTAATTAAACACATCCCAGCATCATGGGAGATGGAAATCTCACACCAGCACCCTGGATACCAATATAGTCAGGATGACAGTGTGAAATGGCCATAATGCCTTGGAGAAGCTGCCAGGGAGGCACTTATAGGGACTTGCAACTAAAGCAAGCAACATTCAGGATCACACTGGGGGCTTGTCACCTCGCAGTGAGCTTGGAGCATCACCTTACTCTAAAAGGACTGAATGCCCTTTCCTGGAGGAGCAGTTTGGGATGTTACACATACCATTCATCCAGGGTGCAGCATGCTCTTGAGAGCCCATGAGTCCTACAGCCTCACTGTTCCTGGAAACCCTGGGATCTGCAGGAGTCGGATCAGCAAAACATGATGAGTCTGTGAGGCTTCTTCCTACACTGGGATTTTTTATCACGCAAACACCACGGTGCAGCTGGTTCTGGGAAGGCCTCTGCCCACACACTAAATAAATTCTGGTGCGGCGCGCTGCTTCTCTATGGAAACCGTACCCTGCATTTCTCTCTATAGGATTTTTCTCATTTCAGGCTCCATAATAAATTAACGAGAAGATGTTTTCTTTACACCAACCATAGGAGAGACTCTTTTCTGTACTCGATTAATCTTTAGTGATCTATATTAAATATTTATCTGAAGAAACGAGGCCTGTATTGCAGCAACATTTTCTATTATGAGACTTTATCATATCAAAAGATATTTTCCTGGCGCTGACTCCTTCATACATACCCACCCAGAATTTCTGATGCAAGGGCACTCTTTTTTTTTTTTTTTCTTTCTTTCTCTCCCGGTGACCTTTTCCCTTCATAACAAGCTGATGATATGTTAGAATTTACTGGGTTATAAACATTTTTTATCGAGTAGGAGGAAGCTGGGTGATTTGGCATCAGCTTCCCTAATAAAACCCAGGGGAGAGGCTGTGATGTTTGACACCAATAAAGGCATGGAAGAAGTTGCAGCCTTCTGGGATGCTGGTCACGAATGACAAAGGGAGTCAGTGAGTGTCAGTCACGTAGTTTTGCTCTGCTGAAGCACTTTTGGAAGGAGGCCAGCTTGCTGGCATGGGAGAGAGAGCTGGGAGGGACCTGGTAAAGAGCTGTTCTGTTCTTTCCCAGTGCTACTGAAATTGTGTGATCTGCCACATGGAACAGGGAGCTGGGATTCCTAAACCCTCTTTTCCTGCAACTGTGAGGTGAAGAGACGTTAAAAAGTTCAGATATCTAAGAAGGCATGAGGACCTAGGTATTGAGTTCAGACATTGGTCCTACAAGAAAATGGAGAATTCAGATCGTAGTTTGATCTTGAATCAGTGGATGAATTTTCCTGCCTCAGACAGACCTGGTATTGCCTATAGATAAACAGAATTATAACTATTTTATTGTGATAGTGTCAAAAGGAACCCAGACACAGGACTCTGCTCATAGTGCCAGGTGCTGAACAATAATGCAGAAAAAGAGATGGTACAAATTCACCAAGAGCTCGTAACCTAATACATCTCTGCCTCTCAAGGGAGCACTGATTTAAACTGGTCAATAACTAACTCATTCCACAAAAGCCTGAGTAAATCATCTGATGACTAGATATGCACACATTATAAATGTTTAGTTCTGATCATATATGATGGAGACATTATTTTGACAAATAGCTGGTGAATAATATATTTGATGAACTGCATAATATTTTACTAATGATTAATTGATTCATTCGAAACAAACAAACAAAACCCAGCCTTTTCCTCCGCTATCACAAGAAACCCTAAGTAATAGCTGCAAAGAGCGTTGAGATCCCTGGATGAGCTGTGTCTGCTATTCCTCCTTTTATCAGTGTGTATTTCTAGTGATTTATTACCTGGGATAATAAATCCATGGCTTATGTTACAGACAGCCTCATTTAAGATTGTAACAGATCCTGTTCAAAAGATCCTAACTTGATAATGCCTACTAAAATCTATAGAATTTGCAACTCAGGCAGTTAAGTATCCAAACAAAGTGTTAAATAGCTTTTTTAAGTCTGGACTAAGCGTATCTGAACCATCATCTGCTTCTCCTTTCTGGAGCCAGAAGCTTTGTGTTTGCAGATAGTTTCATCTGGGCCAGTTACAGGGCACCCGTCTAGAAGATTCAGTTGAGGATTGCCCTGGCTGCAGTTCTCCTTCTCCTTCATCCCATTCAGAAATATAATTTCTGTGAGTTCACAGGGAAGATAAAGGACCAAAGAGCAAGAGCACTTCCTCAGAGCTTTTCTGCAAAGGCGGACTGATTGATTACAGATTGGATGCTGCTCCAACTTCCTTTCCTAAATGAAAAATTGAAAGCTCTTAAAAATTGAATAAAATATGCCGTTCTAAGAAGGATTTCCACTGGCATGAGCACAATAGGAGGTAGTAGTGAGTTGTTCAATATTTCTGCGTGTACTGGATAATCCTTCACTACTCAGTCCCTTTGCACTCTCCCTGTGGCACCTGATGATAACTCATCTGTAATTGGTAAGGGCTTCAGTTTTGTGTCTCCAGAAAAAGCTTAAATCGCTCACGTTTGGGTGAGCTCCAACTTCAGTTGCAGCTGGAGCTGTCCAGGAGATTATTCCTTTTTGTAGCTATTTTCAGGGCTGTAGAATCTGGCTTTGTTCCATACTGGAAGAATCTGGAACAGCTTGTGATGTTTTCACAAGGCAAAATTTGGTCAAAATAGCTCATTTCTTAGTTCTCTCTCTTTTGCCATAGTCACTAGGGACCAGGGAGAAAAAGGACATCAAACTGTGTTCAATCCAATTCATCAGCCTGAAACACTGTACTACTAAACAAAATGAAGCATTTTGACAAAGCCTTGCTTTGAAGAAAATATTTTTATACCTGACTGAGACAATTTTATTACACCTGAAAAACAAGACTTTACCATCCTGCCATTTACCTTTCACCATCCTTGTAGAACTACCACAGATCTGCGCTACTTTTGGTACACAAACCCCACGCTATGAGTGAGAATCCCACCCCAGTGGGATACAAAGACTTGCCAGACTGACAGAGAGCTGAGCTGCTTCTATTCCAGTTAACAGATAGCAGTTGTGAACATAAAGCCTTTACTTCTGGATGTTCATCCACGGTTGTACAGAAACAGTCACCAAGGGAGCTGATATGGTCAAGCAGGGAGATAAAGCACAGCCTTTTTAAAACGATGCAATATAAATATCTCAGTCCCCAGCAGTGAAAACAATAAACTTATTTGTATAACTCTTCTGCAGAAGAAAATTAAGTCCAAATACAGTCTGCAGTTATCCTGTAAGCTTATTATAGAGTAGCATTCAGCCTCTTCCACACTCTTGGTTCCTCCTTTGTTATACACTAGAAGAGCTGGTAGGAATTTTTTTGTCCCCTACTATAGAGCCAATACACAGAGAGGCATTCTTAGATTGCCTTTAACCCACCATGGACCACACAAGATGCTTCAGCCACCCCAGTATCTGTGTGCACCTCAAACATCAATGTTCTTGACAGAAGCTTCTTAAACAGCTACAAGCATGGTATGCTCTGCTGTCTCCTTGCCTCTTTCAGTATGTATGACTCTTAAATTGTATGTGGACAGCCTCAGTGAGCATCTATGTGGAAGGCAATCCTCCCTCATCTTATAACACCAGCTTCTCTGTCTTTGTGTGTGCGCAAATATTCCAGGAATAAAGTGCTCCTGAGTGGTGCATACATCTGATAAAAATATTGGAACGAGTAGTTTCAACATCTGCAGCCTTTTCTCCCCTTTCAAATCAATTAAGCTCATCTGAGATCATCCAAGGATTAGCAAAACTCCAGTTCTGGCATTGCTGACTTATTCACACGTGTCTGTTCGGTGTGCAGTCTTGTGGTAGGATGGAAGACTCTGGAATATATTTCTCTCTGGGTTTGCATTGCTATTGCTCTGTGGCTTGCTTTCCCTGCTTATGCATGCTGACAAGATTTACTATTATGAATTGCCCCACAAAACTACCTTCAAACTCAAATTTAATAACCTAAGTATTATGAAGATCAATATTATGGCTATTCTCATTCATATGATTAGCACTAATATAATTTTGGGAGATATTTATGCTGCAGTAGTGACTGGAGACCTGGATTAAGAGGAGATCCTCAGCATCTATACAGAAAAAAAGACACTGTTCTCTCCAGCTGCATACTGAAGTGCAATACTCAATCTCTGAGTCTCCATGGGTTTGGATATTTCATGTAAGTTACCTAATAAGATAAAAAAACAGCCTGACAATCCCTACAGCCATATTGATAACTGTTTGAAAATCATGAGTCAGGCTCCAAAAAAGAATTAAGAGATTGGTTTTAAAATTCATGAGACTTTTAAAATCTGATAAACTTCAGGATTTTTTTCTTCTTCTTTTTTGCCTTCTGCTTTCTGAGTATGTAGGAGTTGTATTATCAAGTTTCCCTCTGCAATTATGAGGGCTGTAAACTTAGTTTAAAAATTGAGTTGAGACTCTTACACAATCACAGGACTCTAAAAGTGTGGGCTTTGAAGAGGCACGAAATAGTCTTGAGATACAGTTCATCATGTGACTCAGCAACGTTTGCCTGCTGAATCGGCATAGCACAGATTTCCAGTATCAAATATTTCCAAGAAAGAGTCAGGAATCTTTTACTGGTGGAAGGGAGGAACCTGAGACTTTCACAGTCTGCACATGAATAATGGGAAATGGGAGGAAAATAGGAGGAAGAAATTAAAAATACAAGGAGAAGAAGACAAAATGCAATGCTCGTGAGGCCACACCTCGAATCCTGTGTTCAGTTTTGGGTTCCCTCCCTATACAGGAAAGACATTGAGGTGCTGGAGCATGTCCAGAGGAGGGGAATGGAGCTGGTGAAGGATATAAAGAATAAGTCTTATGAAAAGTGGCTGAAGGAACTGGAAATGTTTAGCTTGGAGAAGATGAAGCTGAGGGGAGACCTCATTGCTCTCTACAGTTACCTGAGAGTTTGTAGCGAGGTGGTTGCTTGTCTCTTCTTCCAAGTAACAAGTGATAGGATGAGAGGAGATGCCCTCAAGTTGTGCCAGGGGAGGTTTAAATTGTACGTTACAAAAGAATTATTTACCAAAAGAGTTCTTCTTCAACAAACCTTGTCAAAGCTCTGGGAGATGGAGAGCGTCCATAGGCTTCTCGTTAACTGGTCTCTAAAACATCTTGTTTCTCCCTACCCTTGCTAAAACTTAAGGCAGGAGAAAGAACAGCATGAGATTTCAGGCCAGCTGGTTGCACACCACACAGGCATCACACAGGAGTTCTCTCAATCTGGGCTAAGGAACTCCAGGAGGCACAAAACCTCCTGCAATAATCCTGGAGCAGATAATTTTCACGTTTCTGCTTAAAAAGAACTGTGCACCATCAGCACAATTCAGCCTGCGGGAGCACAGTGGCAGTTAGCTGGCATTTGCCACCTCTGGATGCTGGCTGAGCACAGGCAGAGGCTGTGTCAGTGTATAATTTAGCCCTGCCAGGCTGCATGGGAGCGATCTCCAACAACGAAGGGCACACTGGTGTAATTCTGCCGCAGCACAGCTTTTATGGAAACGACCCCTTTTTCCAAGGAAGCGCTTTCATAGTGAGCAGAAGCACAAGCACGACTGACCTGATTGGGAATTTGATGTAATGACTTCCTCTCCCGGCTGCTCACCCCTCTGCTGGGAGCCGCCTGCACGTTAAAGCAGATGTTGGTTGCACTTGGGTCATGTTTCCAAGCTTTCTTTTGCAGCCATAAGAGCTAGAGACTCTTCCCTCCCTCCCCACGCTCATTTCTTAATTAAAGCTTAAATTCTGATGTCGTCACATGACTGTAGGAGCAGAGCCCCAGGCAGGCATTTAGTGCTCTGTGTTGTCAGCGGGACTTTGATTTAGAAGCATAGCAGATACTTTAGAGAATCCCATCCCTTTGCTACGCCCCAGCTTGGCCCTGCTTGCAGCTGCCAGTGTCAGACCTCAAGGTTTGCCTTTCAGGGCAGCCGCTAGAGCAGGTTGGAGGTTTTCCCACACCACAGAGTACAGGGACAATGGGGAGGATCTGCTGAAACAGAGTGGCTGGAGGGCTAGGTAGCTGTGAGAAGTCTGGCAGGGAGGGAGGAGGAGGAGGCAGCATCTGCTTGCAGCCTGCACTGCAGAGAGCCTCCAGCCAGACAGCTCAGTGGATTCCACTGTTACCTGCAGTTCCCATTGCTACACCTCTTCTCCCTTCCCTCTCAGTATTTCTCACCTGATGGGATGCACTTAACCAGCGAAAATGCCTCCTTGGTGAGGGGAATTTCATTGCAGCTTCCTGTAAATCCTCCGTGGTCACTATGCCAGTAGCAGAATGCTGAGGACATGAAATTGGGTCTGATCACCTGAGACACAGAGCTTCCAGGTTTGGTCACCAGCAAACAGCATCCCTAGAACACAGACCTGGCAGCCTAAATACTGCCTCCACCCCACTCCAAGGAGCAGAGCAGGTACCACCTGCCTGGGGCTCTCTGTAGGGGAAGCCAAGGCTGCATCAAGCCACCTGCACGCTGTGTTAGCTCCTTAACCAGATCCATGTGTGCCAACGGCTCCACACAGGCACATTTGATTTCATGCTCCCTGGAGAAGAGGTCCTGGCACAAAGGGCTGACCCAAGCCCTTCTCCCTCCTTGCTGCAATCAAAGCCAATTCCTATGTTTATTTTCAGACGTGTCCTTGTGTTTTGTACCTGCACTTAGTAGTTTAACACAGGAAACCAGCCTGGATGGCTCCGGCTGCCCCGGTGGGACACATCTTGTTCCATTTACAGAGATTGGTGGGTGGCACTCAGCAAAAAAAAAAAAAAAAAAAAGTGAAAAAAAACAACTTTCTGGAACCCAAGGGAAACATTAGAGGGATCCAGAAATAGAAAAACTCCTATAATGGGTACAGTCATGCCATTTCCCAGTGCTACTGGTGCCAGAACAAAATTATTCCATGTATCTAACAGGATGACTTTTTTTTTTTTTTTTTAATGTAACCGCTTCTCTGTTGAAATAAGCATCTGTCTGGTTTAAAAGCAGAATTAATAATCTGCTCAGAAAAAGAGTGAAGTCTTCCCCTTGGCTTGTTAGCCTTTAAAATATGCTCCCAAGCCACTGGACTGTGGTCTGCTGGTCTGAAGAAGTCTGAGATGGATGTGCAGAATCATTGCTTTGCAGCATGCTGTGGAGCAGTGTTGGGAAGCCTGCTGGCCAAAGTCCTCTGCTTCTCATGCTGAGGGGACAAGTTCCCCCCACCAAGCAAGGTCTCAGAGGGGACTGAGTAGACAGCTCCCTCCCAGCCCAGGAGGATGAAGATCTCTTTGGAAAGGTTCAATGACTAAAAATATTTGTCTGTGCTGCTTCTGGGATTTATTGGGAGCACGGTTAAATATTTCATTCTGGATTTAGACAGGGAGTTTTTGTGCTTGAGCATGCAACCCTGCAGAACTGTGCTAATGCTCAGCTGATCCAGCTAAGAGCTTACCCGGGTCAGCAAGCAGGGCAACCAGTTAGTGATACGCCTTTCTAGGCACACAGTTCACGCGTACGCTTTTCTCCAGAGGAAGGGGCCTGTCCTAACCACAAGCGCCCTATCAGAAGATGAATTTATCAACTGCATTGCTTCTGTGCCATTCCCTACATCCTGCGCATGCGCTGCCACGTCAAGATGAGTGTCTGCCCTTCCCCTAAGCTTGGCCAGATGTTCTGTTTTCATATCTCAGCAGCTTGGAGCATATCAAAGGCTGGTGCCATTTATATTTCTATTTGCCCTCTCTTCTCAAGAATATCAAAGAGAAGGAGAGGTGTGTCCTTCTGTCAAGTCCTGCAGCTGCCAGTGATGTTCGCAAACCCTCGCCATCTAAATCCAAACGCAGCCAGAGCAGCTGCTCCTGCAGCCCTGACGAGGGCCAAGTTCCTTGTCTGCTCAGCCCAGCGCTCCTAGGAGTAAGCACTGCACAGCTCAGCCTGAGCCATTCCCTGCCATCCTCTGCTCCTGCCTTTATTCTGCTTATGCAAATATATTAAAAGCTTCTCATGTGCAGGGAGACACATTATGCAGGGAATGTAACAACACTAGTCCCTGAACTGCATCAGGAATGAAGGTTGTGGCTAAAGGAGAGGCTACGTGATGGAATTGGCTGGTTTACGTCCATCACTGAATGGCTTGTATTTGCCAAGCTGCTCTGTTAGAGCTGGTGAGACAGGAATGTAAATTGTGGCTCTCTTGTAAAGTTGCATAAACTTGTAGTAATGTCATTTTTAGATTAACATTTACATTGAAGAGAACACTAGAAGTCTTCATTGTTTACATGCACTATGGAAATAGATTTAAATTTTTGGTTTACACACATTTATTTACAAGGCATTTCCTGATTACAAACCAATGTACATCACTCGTTTACATGCATAATGTAAACTATGGAGATTTCATATTTTTTTGCCATGCGATGCTGTACGGATTTCCATTGCTCATTCCACAGAGGCAAGAGCCTCCTTTCATCTCAGCTCCCTCTGTCCTTCAATTGCTGCGTTGCCTCTCCTAAACCAGCCTTGCCTCTGACTGGAAAACATAAAAGTTGATGTCCCCTTTAAACAGATAGCATAAAAACCTAATAGGAAAAGCTTGTCAGCAGAACTTTAGCATGACTAAAAAAGCCAAAGCAAAGATTAAAAGCCTACCAGTGCCTATCAATTTGTACCAGTGCAAAACATCACCTTAATGCTGTTTGAAAAGAACCTTCACGGCGCTTTTTTCGATGCTTCAGGCATCCAAACAACTGGAACAGGACTGAAAACTTGCCAGGATACATGTGTGAGGAAGGAACTACAACTGTGCTCATGTTGTACTGTTTGGGTCAGCCAGTTGCACCCAAGTCTTAGCATCCAGCTTCGTTTTGAACAAGAATGAACCTTCCCACAGCAAAGTTGCAATCCTACTGCTCATCTTGGTTGTACCTCTGTTGCCCAGTGGTGCTGGGGAAATTATATTATTTTTCTTTACCCCAAGATGCTAAAAGCTGAACTCACAGAATCACAGAATAACCAGGTTGGAAGAGACCCACTGGATCGTCGAGTCCAACTATTCCCACCAATCCCTAAATCATGCCCCTAAGTACCTCATCCACCCTCACCTTAAACACCTCCAGGGACGGTGACTCAACCACCTCCCTGGGCAGACTGTTCCAATGCCTAACCACCCTCTCCGGGAAGAATTTCTTCCTTATCTCAAGCTTAAATCTCCCCTGGTGGAGCTTAAGGCCATTCCCTCTCGTCCTGTCCCCTGTCACTTGGGAGAAGAGGCCAGCACCCTCCTCTCCACAACCTCCCTTCAGGCAGTTGTAGAGAGTAATAAGGTCACAAGGAAAGTCAAAGCTGAACCCTGGGGAAAACTTAGCATGCATTTTCACAACCACTTTAATACAACTTTAATCCACATTGCTGCTGAAAACAGCAGTCTCATCAGTCCCCCTCCTGCCTCTATCCACACTGTCCTGTCCCTCTACTGTCACCTGACAATACAATGAATGAGACCAGAAGAATTATCTGGTTGAAAATTAGGGTTGTTTTTTTTTCCTTTTTCTTTTGTCTTGCCCAATTAGTTTTCTGCCAGATGAGTTCCTCAGTTGTAGAAATCACAGGTCTGTGTGAAACTTGTCTGGAAAGTCTGGTCAGGAATGGCAAAACTTCCATAGTAGGACCTGCTAAAAATAGTGAAAGAAACCTCACATTTATGGGCTGAATTGTGCAAGTCCTGCACTTGAATGTAGGAGTTGTGTCCTGCTTTTGCTTAAGAATAATAAAAGCTCAATGGGGAGGCCCTGGCCCAGGTTGCCCAGAGAAGCTGTGGCTGCCCGAACCCTGGAGGTGTTCAAGGCCAGACTGGATGGGACTTGGAGCCCCTGATCCAGTGGGAGGTGCCCATGGCAGGTGGATTGGAACAGGGTGACCTTTAAGGCATCTTCCAACCCAAAACATTCTATGATTCTGTGATTCATAATGCTCCCAGCCAGGGCAGGCAGCTGCATAAATGCTGGTGGCGTATATGCAGGTCTTGGGGCAGCGGGAGATGCTGGATATGCTTGAACAGGTTCTCCAACCAATAAATAGGTGAATTTTCCTTGAAGTCAACAGCTTCCCATATTTATGTCACAGAGAATCTGGCTCATTGTTTTTAATTTGTGGCACTATAAAACTTAGGAAGTTTTGTGAGGCAGTTTTGTGAGACCAAATCTTTTTCTCCTTCTTTTATTTTTTTTTCTCTAAGGGAAAATTTAAGGAGCAGAACAGCATATGCATTTCTAAGTCAATTGTAGCCTGTGCTACGTGCACAGCCAAAATCTTCACTTCATGGTAATTCTCTTCCTCCTTACCAAGGGAATGACACATTTAGTGAGCACATAGCCTCTCAGATTTGTGGGTTTTCTAGGACTAAATAAAAACCTCTAGTGCGGCCAAATGCATTCAGCAGTGTGAATCCCTTTATGAGAACCCAGTTTAGTGTCCACTTTGAATTGCAGAAAAAGGGTAATCACAGAAATGTGGGTTAGATGGGACCCTTGGGGTCCCTAAGCCAACCTCTCACTTGAAGCTATCACCAGCTCTTGAGCACACTGGCTGTGGCTTTGTCGAGCCATGCCTTGAAAACCACCAAGGATAGAGCAAAAAAAACCACATCAGTTCTTTTTCCCAGGCCCCATCCCAACCAATTTATGGCTAGCTTCTGTAACCAGTTACTCACAACCTTTCCTGTCTCAAGAGCTATATTTCCATTTTATATATCCAGGGACCTTACTGTAGTAAGTATACATAAGAATCAGTTTTGTTCTGTCACACTGCAGGCAGTGGGAGAGGATGGGACTGGCTGGTTTGTTGTCACATTCCCCACTAAGTTTTGAATCTGCTGGTGTGTTTTGAGCAGCCTTGGCAGAAATCTCAGAAGTATTCTGTATTTGCAGGTTTCACAAAATTAGGCAGCCTCTAAATGGTCCCACTGCTGGAGAAGTTGCAAGGCGAGCAGATCTCCTTTTTATACCCCAGGGTTTCCCCGCTCTCTTACACAGAGAGCCAGATCTTCTTGTCCTTACTGTCATTTCAGAAAATGGAATTAAACTCCCACATGTGGAAAATCCACATTTCTCCTTGCACATGCACATTTCCCTTCCAGCCCCGTGTGATCATCCGCTTTATATTGCTGCCATCCCTTACGTCCAAACACCTTGCAGCATTTAATTAAGTCTGCCCAGCAACGCAGAGCAAACAAACGCTGTCATCTCCCATTCTCAGAGTGGTGGGGAGGGAACTGAGGTGTTGAGGAGTGAGCTTACCCATAGGTACATCATGACCCTGGGGCAAAAATACAGATGTTGCCTGCATTACCTCTCTGCCAGTCTAACTCTGAGTCCCTCCTGGCAGGGCAGCATGTCCTGTTCCTGTCTTGCCGCAGGAAAATTGGCAGTTGTAGCCTGTCCGCCTGTCTGGACAAGACCGTCTCACAACTTGCCTTTCTTGACTCCTTTGTCTCACCTCTGATATTGAACAACAAAGCTTCATTTTCTAGAAAACGTGTTTTTCTAGAATTTGCTTAAACTGAGCAGCATCATTAGCACAATGCCTTTGTTTCTGTGCTTCTGCCTGGCTATTTGCATAGCGTATCCAAGTGCTCAGTTTCTTTTGCTTTGCCTTGTAGCTAAATAATCAGTTTCTGGGAGAAGAAAAAAGGACAACACAACTATTTACTTCAAAGAATTTGTCCGAAGCTGCTAAATGCTGTCTTCTGGTAACAGGAATGTTTTCTGGTCTGAGCAGTGTCCTAGTCCCAATGCCAAGCTGAGCTTCATCTGTTTTCCAGCTTTCATGCAGTACCCAGTACCCAAGGCTCTCATGACTAGGAACAACAACAAGGATAGTGATAATGAATATTCAGACATCCCACAAACCACTCTCAGCATCTGCCATCCTATCTGCATTAGCATCAGAGTGCACAGATAATGATCAAAGCAGTATTTTCCTGCCAGAGGCCCCCCTAAACCAACCTTATTAGTATGAATCAATGCTGATTAATGTGCTTCCTTAATGCAATTGTATCTACCCCTACTGTCCATGATTTAATATAAAACATCTCCCCCTATGCATGCCTTCTTACTAATACCACATGCAAGGTGCAAACCTCAAGTGAGCGTACCAGGAAAAACAGTGGCCCAAGCTTTGTAAGAAAGAGACCTAAGATCTGCTAAATTGTCATAGACAGAAGGAGAGAATGAGCCTTTGGAGGCTGCAATGGTGAACTGCCTTTCTGTGCTAGGATGCTACATCTGGATCCAGGGATTCTATGAAGAGATAGCAGCAGCTATGCTGCCCTACAGCAATTCTGCTTATGCAGCACATAAAATACCATGGCTAACTGAAACAGGCTCTTTGCTTGCGGCTTACAGACTTCTGGACTTCAGCTGTGATGGAAGGAGGAGCATTGCATGTTTTAGTTTGGTGGTGTTTCCTTTTTAAAGTCACCTATAAACATGAGAAAATGCTGCATTTCACCTTATGCTGCTGCGTGGCACGGACAGAGGCTTTATCTGTGGGGGTTTTCAATGTAAATGATATAGTCATAATGTCACAGCAAGGCACTGGGGAAATCACCACTAAATAGGCAACAGTGTTTTAATTATGGATGGTGAGGTCCTCTTGCCTGATTTCTACATCCACTCCAAATCCTTCGTCACTGTGGCTTGTTTGAGGACTGCTTCTATGGCCCTCAGGAGAAAGAAAAGTGGTCAGGTGAAACCTCACTCAACAAAATCACAAGCACCCAAAGGAACTGTTTGACTGAGGGACAAAGGACAAACCAACCAACCAAAAAATGTGTGGGAGAAAGGAAAACTGAAAGAGAAGACTACACAGTAAATTCCCATGCTCCAAATCATCTGCTTTTCTAAGGAAAGGAGTGATATCCTTAATGTAGAATAAGTGCCTCCCTTGGGCTAGTCTAGTGCAAAGAGCAATTGAGAGACATCATTTGGGAGGAAAGAGGCTTCTATGTTGGAATTAAACAGTTGACAAAATCCCAACAGCTTCACAGATTCTCACAGTCAATTTAAGGAGCCCACAAAATGAGATTTTACCCCTGTGGGTTTCAGTAAAATGATATGTTCTGGAGGGTATGTGTGCTCAGAGTCCACTCTTAACTACTAGAATTGGCTGTGGTTCTTCTAATTCCTCGTAGCTGGACTGATTTTGACAACGCTTAGCAAATACATGAGCCTAATTTTTAAGTGACCATTTCTGTCAACAGGGCCAGATATTACAAACAAACAACTTCAGCATCTAGTCAGTCTCCTGTCTAACGGCTTCACTTGCTCTGCTGAAGCACATGAGGATTTCTTCTCCTCCTCAGCTGACATCAGCTGGAGCAAAAGTCACTCCCAGAGAGCATTTCTAAAGCTCTCAACTCCCATTGGCCCGTGGCTGGGTTCCCCCAAGCCCCCAGCTTTGTCCTTCAACTTAGTGTATGGTCTTTGGCCATGAGATGCCTCCTTACGGGGCATTTCAGTCTTTCTATATCATCTACATTCCTACTTCCACTGGACCCTGCCTCACCTCCAGTTTCTTTTGTGAATAATGACTTCTCCAGCATTATGATCAGCTTGCAAGACTCTTCTTAGACACCTCCCCACACTCACGAGCCTCCTGTGCATGCAGAGTGCTGCTGTCCATTTTCTCTCGTGGTGGAAGAAAAGAGAACCTTGTGTCCTCCCCTTGCTAGAAGTGTCATTCATAAGTACTTCGGCAATATGCAGCAGAAATGGAGAAAAACAAATCCCTTTCTACTTCCCATGTATACAGTTCATCCTGAACTGAGATAAGCCTCCAAATCCTTAGCAGTCTCCTACAAACCAAAGGGGAATTTGTTCCTTACGGCATAGCAGACAAAACTAGAAATCGCTGGCTTCACATACAAGCAAGATTTTAGCCCTGTTACGAAGGTGAGGAAAGCAGAGCTGTGGCACAGGCTGCCGGCTCTGGGTGTGAATTCCCCATCATGGGGAACTTTTCAGGAAAGGTTATCCACAAACCTCTGTCAAATGTGACACAGGTATGGCTGAGTCTCCCTTGGGGAAGAAAGCATGGATTAAATGACCTCTCAAGGTCCTTCCAGACCCATTTCTCTATGATTCTTAGAGACAGGATCCCCAGCTTGATGAATCTCTGACCTGACCTACAGTGACAGTTCTTAGATGTGTCTGAACACATACATTGCATGCATTTCTCTGCCAGTACAGCCCCTGTAGAGTGCTGTGGTGGCATTCAGGGCTGAATAGCTCTTTAGCAAAGGGCAGATCCACTGCCAGAGACATTGCATGGGGCAGAGATCTGCACTCTGGATCAAAGTGTGTATTATCAACCAGGGCAGAAGGAGAGCTGGGGATATTCACAACCTGTAAGAAAGGAGTGTTTTCTCCACTCCTCTCTGCAAGCAAAGACAGTGAGACATCCTTAGTGGAAGTGTGACAGCATAATTTCTAGTTTTGGGGGTTTTCTTATCCCTGAGCTGCTTTGAATCGAGAGGACAAGCCAGGACAATATTTTCACCCACGCTAACCTGCCCTTGCTCTGCAGGCTGATGGAGGGGGGTGGATGCTGCACTCCCTGGAGGCCATGGGACAGGCACAACTCATTTTTCTTAGCCACACATAGACGATGTCTCGCACATCTCTATTACTCTGCAAGTGCTTTTGGCTTTTTGCCCGTGGGAGAACACTGAACGTTGCCCATGCCCCCATCATCATGTAGCTGCGTGCATGTTACCAACAGGCTATTCTCTAACCCTTCCCTACCTACTAGTTTGCATGGTTGCATTTGCAAGTGTCTTTCTGAAACACAACAGGACTATATAATTATGTAAATGCGCACATGTCTGTGAGAGTTTTGCAGTCTCTTTGGGTTTTAGCACAAATCTCATGACATTTGCTGGCTTATTCCCCTTTACTCCAAAGTGATTGCTGCTTTAATAGGAGGCTTATATGAGCACTCCAGCTTTTCATGCTGAAATAAAAAAAGGAAGTGTGTTTCTGGATATCACAGCTGGCAAGAAGAGCTTGAAACAAGCAACAGCAAAGGCTTCAAAACCTAGAGGGCAATGGAAAATTCAGATTCTGCCTATTGTCTGTAATTTTTCAATTAGAAAACTTTTAAACCAAGATCACAGTTCTGGAGGCAAGTTTGACTCCTACATGGAGATGATAATCTGCAAAGGTCTGAGGTAGGCAGCACATTGAAAGGCTCATGCACAGCAATGTGAGATGTGACATACTGATGTGTGTTTTGACATTTTTATGTCTGTTCTTGCCCGTGTGAACCTTAAGCTATAGGCAGTTCACATGAGTTTGGTACAGAGGCCTGGTCTGCCCATACGTACGTTGATTTGAAAAATATGCTCATGAACCTGCCTATGAACTTATCTGTCACTGCACTGCAAGTGAAGTACACCCACACCCTTGGTTCCTTTTTATCTTGATCTATGTTGTGCACAGTGCTCTGGTATCGCAGTGCCTTCATATCCCTATCAGAGCATTACATCTGAGTCTCTGAAGCAATTTGCATTGCCAGCTTAGGACCATGAAGAACCAAAGAAGCGTTTCCAGGTGGAACAGGGACAATGATGCATCTCCTATTGACTACAAGCCTTGAGCCCATGGAAACTGGCTGAGTACCCACCACCTACAACTCATCCAAGCTACAAGTGCTGTAGGAAACCAACGTACCTGTATATTTTATATCTGGTTGTAAATCCTTGACGATGTCTTTCCACAAAGGATAAGTAGCTCCGTGAGTGGTGGAAAGGCCCCCTGTCTGAAATAAGCCAATCAAATTCCTTGGAGACATGTTGATTGGTAGCAGCTGGGTCCTGGTGGGAGGGCTGTACTAGTATATGGTCCCATATAAACAGGAGGTAGAGGAACTCAACAAGCCTCCAGTTCATGCTTTTCTGTCTGCCTTTTTCCTCTCATTCTTGCTCCATTCTGTGGAGTCCTGTTGAAAAAGAGAGGGAAGAGGAGGAAGGAAAGAGAGAGAGAGAGAAATGGAGGGGAGGAGAGGGAGAATGGAGAGAAAGAGTTTAAAAATGGGAATCACTTTGATCCTTAGACAACTGTCTGTCAGGGTGAAAATAGATACGAAAAATCAAGTTTTAAAAGACTCTGTCTGCCTGTGTTACAGCTTAGAGTATTTGGCACTGTTTTATTCATGTACCTAAGTGGTTCCTTTAACGTCCTGAACATATATCACCTTTGAAATAACCAGGTCCTGACCTGAGACATCCTCACCCCAGCTTTTCCATCATTTCCTTCATGAAGTTCTCTGCAGTGCCACAAAGGCGAGTGAAGCTGGGTGCAGAAGCTGGCCACACTCTAGGTTACAATTACCCCTTTATTTTCCCTTTAATGCTGTGCCAGAGAAATGTGTCTTCTGCTTTCATGTCTCTCTGATGATCTGTAATTCATGCTCCACACAACCTGAACAATCTATAAAGACCCAGGTCTTACTTTAAAGTGTTGCCAAAAATGAAATAAAACAAAACAATTACCCAGGCTTCAGTGACCAGCACATGCACACACACAGAGACACACACGACTATGAAATCCTGCCAAATTCTGAAAGAAAAAATCACCTCAATCTTTCCTGCCTTGGTGCTTGTGAGGAGTGCGCTTCGTGGAGGGAGATGCCATCTATTGTGGTAGGACCATGTGCTAGGAGCATGATTTAGGGATTGGTGGGAATGGTTGGACTCGGCGATCCAGTAGGTCTCTTCCAGCCTGGTTATTCTGTGACCTCAGGGCTCTTCCCAGGATCAAGGCTCTGCAGGGTGACGTACTGAACATGCATAATCAGTACAGGAGATTCACTAAGGGGCTTTAAGGGATGCTTCACACCATGTGGTGCAGGACACACTGTCATCCACGTGACGGCAGAACAGCTGCCCCACTGCACTCCTCCATCAAATCATGGCTGTGGACAGCCCTGCTATGAGCCAGCTCCTCTCCCCGATGTGTTTAACAGCTAAACAGACAAGACATATGATGAGTGGGAAGGGAAACGGAGGGGTGAAATGCCTTGCCAAAGGTTAGGCAGCAAGCCATGGATGCAGCTGGAAGAGAGCCCTCATCTCCTGACTCCCATTTCCAGCATTTCAGCCATTAGATCATCCGCCTCCGCAGTCATGCTGTTGGTGAGATGCCCCTCTCTGAACGAAGCCATGTGCTCCGTTGGTGGAAGGTGAGTGGTTTGCTTAGCTGGCGTCTTGCACCTGGTGTGCACCCTCTCCCTTTCTGCTTCCTAACTGCAACAGCAGCCCAGCGAGTTGCATTGTGCTCCTCATCACTGGGAGTTGCTCGTACTGCTCTGAAAAAGTCCTCTCTGTACGCAGGATGATTTCCTCCTCCCGCTCACCTCCTGTCCATCTGGCTGCCTTGCTGAGTTTTGAGGAAGATGTGCCAACACAGTGGGCATGCCTAGGCAGGCAGAGTGTTCTTGAGGTTACATCCCCCCATTCTGGGAGCACAAACTGGTCCAAAAGTTGTCCTTGGGACAAGTGATACTCACCTATTTCTGCAGAACACAGTGCAGAGAGACTATAGCTACTCTTCAACACAGGAGAAATTAAGCTATGCAGAGCTCTGTTACAGTCAGATTTAGTGTCAAGGCTTATTTGTACATCTCCAGACTCCCTTCTGGTTTTCAGTCTGAGTCCATCATAAACTCTCTGAAAGTCTGCCGTTCCCAGAGAGAAAAGGTTGTGCTAAAAGAAAGGCCAAACTGAGGTGTGCTAGGGGTGCCAGGCACATACACAGCACTGTGTGTGAACAGGAGGCTTTGGCTGCTGTGAGCAGCGTAGTATAGACCAGGGGCCATCAGCATTTGTGGTCAGCGTGGCCACCTCCGCGAGCTTGCCCCAGGAGCACGGCAAAGCTGCAAACCCACAGGAGCAAGCATGCATGTCTTTTGCGTGGGTGGACTGAACCCAGGAGTGCGATGAGGAGCACAAGTGTCGAGTGTGTGTGAGCGCCAGAGCGTGTGGGAGTCTGCACATGTGCACAGCATGTGTTTGTGGAGCTGCAGTGAGCTCAGCAGCACTTGACAAAGCAGAGTTGTGTAAATGTGGTTAAAAAATGACAGTCAGCTGTTGTATTACATGAAGGAATGAAAAAAATTAAGTATGGGCAAGTAAATGTTCAATTTTTCTGTTGGGCACATATAAACTTCTTGCCAATTGTGGAAAGACTATTACTGTTATTAAACCTAATGGTACCTGTAGCTGCTGATTGAAGAGGTTGTTCCTGTTTTGTAGGTATACGTTTAATATTAATTTTTTCCACTGACTCCTATTTCACCCATAAACATGGCAGTTATTGATACTTTGGTTCCTTGCCCCTCAGAAAGAGATAATTTCTACTTTACCTTACAAAACTGGGATTCAGGTGTTTCCAGCCCCACACTGAGTGTATTCCAAGTGGGCTACAGTACAGCTCTGCTTCCCCTCACAGTGATCATGAGCCCGAGGTGACTGCTGGGAAACATTCCCAGCTACATCCCACCCTTGGCATTTCCAAATTCCAGTCTGGGAGTTCATTTCTCCTGCTTCTCCATGCAGGCTGCTTCTCTGCAAATCTACACGGCCCCATCACAGTAAGCAGCTGCAAGCTCAGCATATTTGCCATTAGGTGAGTATGCAGATTTGCTGCTGATAATGATCACTTGTTCTGTACACATTGTCCAAACTCACTTGGTTGTCTGTTCATTAAACTGATCCATAACTGCTTCCTTCATCAGCCAGTCTGGATGAGTTTTCCTTTAAACATTTTGCTTTCTATTGAATTTCTATGGCAAAGAGAGAAAGGAGGCTTTTATGTACCAAAGTGGAGTGGCAGCTCATCTCCAGTGCCCAGAACAGTGCAAGTGCAAACTTAAATACTGGAAGTGCCAAAAGAAATGGGTTTCAGAGAAATCCCAGTGTGTCCTCCCACATGCGAGCATTGTGCACTGGGGAAATACCAGCTTATAAAAGAGATGAGATATTCCTTAATTCCTCCCATGCACCTCTTCATCCATCCTTCCTTTCCTTTTAGGTCAAACTTAGAGTCAGGATGATTAAAGTTGTGATGGTTCTCAACCAAAGGTGAAGACATGAGGAGAACATGCCTTGAGATCACTAGAAGAAATGGACACATCTTCAATCTGGAAGCTGGCTATGAGTACCTGTGCTGAGAGCAGGGAATGGTGCCTGAGGCGACAGAGGATGGTAGAATGCATTTGGGTCTAGACAACTATCACACCATCAACTTTATTTTTTTAGTAGTATCTTTTTCCCCCTGCAGCTGCTGTAGAGATGTTGTTTCACATTAAAGATTAATACACACCACGGGGCTGGTCCCCATGGAAGCTATAAAGCTTACTAAAGTGGGATCATTTTGTGTCTAAGGCAATATTGTGAGGTGCATTCTATCTAACTCCTAACAAGTTTGAATCTGAAATTATTTTGTTGGGTGTATTTATGGGGCTCCATTGATGTAAGGTATGTTCTAAGGATTTTGCAAAAGGTCAGCAGAAGAAAAGGCAGGGAGGTGATGTCTCCATGTATACAGCCCTTGGGTAGGAGACTCCAGGCTAATTAAAAGCTACATCTGGCACAGAAGCCATCTCAGCACTAAAGGGAAAATCTGGGGGAGTCAGACACTAGGTTTTGATTCAGGAATCCACATTCTGCTCAGTTCTGTCCCCAATACCCTTTATGATCTTAGGCATTGACCTTAAATGCTTTTTTTGCCTCACTTTCCAATTATCAGCATAGAGACACAACAGCATTTGTTTGACTGCTTGAACCAGGAACTTGTTGGAGAGGCCGTCATCTGGATATAGCACCCAGCAAAACACTGTCCTCCTGCCCTCGGATCTCACTATGTGTTCCTATCCTATGAGAAACTAATGACAACCACCTCAAGATGCCAGCAAATTCTATAATGTTCAAAAAATCCAGACTACAAAGCCCATTGCCACTCAGGAGCCCTCCAGAACAACGTAGTGATCGGGTCCTTCCGATTCGTGTCAACAAACATGATCATGTCATTGTCACATCTGTTAATAACGATGACTGGTGAGTGAGCTAGGTTAGCGTTCACAGTAAGTAAGCACTGGGAGAAGAAAGGTGGGATTCTGAGTCACTTTACAGTCAGTTTCCAGCATTGTCCATCATAAAGGCACATCCATCAGTGCAAATGGAGACTTCGGTTACAATGCCTTTTGGTTTGCTAGGCGGTTCAAGATGGCCTTACTCTAAGCTGCATTGAGCTTGGAATATTAAATGTTCCTTGTCTTATGAGCCTTTAGGATTCTTGGAGGAAAAATAGGCAAGTACTTTCTGTAAAGTGCAAGTTGTATTTGAATGTACACTTAATTTCATCATGATTGATATCTGTGTGTTAATTATATTCTATTTTAGGCAATACCTTTGCTGTCACAAGGCAGCACCTTTTATCCAAGGAGTTCAAATTGAATTAGAGACATTAATTAAAGCTCTCAGCACTCTAGTAAGGCAGGCAAGTGCTGTTACTCCCATTGTTTCTTGAAATAAGAAGAAAGGAATAAAGCTCTGTGTCTACTTAGCCACTTAAAATGTAATTTTTATATAGTGAGATAGCTCAGAATGATAGATTTTGCACAAAATGATATTGCAAGGCCTGCTTCCTATGAAGGGGGCTGTGCAGCCCTAGATCACTGCAATAAATGGGAAGGCAGAACACAGAAGCTCTGGTGCTCCATTGCTTGCTATAAACACACTATTCCTCTGCCTCCTGAGAGATTTTCTACCTTTCTTCTAACCCCTGCACCTTTCGTTTATCCCATCTATTAGATTTAAATTGATCTTGCACACATCCCTTCTGTTTTCTTATGCTCATTGTTGTAAACTATTGCCATCAGAAATGCAGACTCAGGAAGGAGAAATTACTGAACACATTATTTGCAGTAAAGAAATAAGCCCCCTATCTCTTTAAGCTTCATGCACCAATAATTCTTTCTTGTGTCCCACATTTGGTTCTTGGCAGTCTGAGAGAGGTTTCTGCCTGCTGCCATTTACCAGAGGGAAGAGGCTAACAATTGCTGTTTGTATCTGAAACACTTCAGTTCTGCAGCAACTTCATACGCTGCTTTAGGATGCAGATAAATTAGTAAAAGACTCAAGTGTCAAGGGAGAGATGAAATAGCTTATGTTAGTTTAGAGCTCGACCCTGTAAAGTGACGAACGTCTGACCTCATTTCAGCAAACGATTTAAGCGTATCCTTAATTTTAAGCACAAGAGACACTCTCTTAGATATTATTCAGCTATCCTCTACAGCCATATACCTGTTAGACAGGTAACTACTGTGCTACACCTTTAGGATTTAACTCACGTTAGGTCACTGGGTGCAACTGCAGTAATATCATTTATGTCCTGCACCTAATTCAGAGATGGCCCATGACAGTGCTGGAAGGCAGTTACTGCCCGTGAAGCAGCTTTAACTGTCCTCAGAAAAAGCTGACCAGCAAGCCAACCAAGCTGAGGACATCTTTTGCACATTAAGGTTGGGGAAAACAGGGAATGTGGATGGGAAGTTATGGGAAATCCAACCTGTCGTGGTTTGTTAAGTCATATGAACTTCTATGGATGAATCTGAGCCCCAGGAAAACAGAATCTGGTAATTTCTGCCTTAGATATCTTTATAGCTCAAGCTAGAGAGGCTGATATCTGACTGGAGTCAGGTATGGAGCTGCAACTCAGCGGTAGCTCTGTCTTTCTGGACGACTATGACATGCAAAGTTGTTAGATCCCCAATTATTGTAAAGCTATTCCTTTACAGAGATGAGATTTCTCTATTTCAGGCAGCAATGGGTGAAGCCCGCCCCAAATTTTGGCAATTCTGTGCTGCTCAGTGTCAAAATTTGCATTTATCCCTTAACCATTTCAGTTTAAAATATGTATGAATGGTTAGATCTGAGGGACAGCCATCAGCTGAAACATTTTTGGATGAGGAAAGGCAAAAAGCAAGGTTAAGAAATACCTCTCAAAAAATGCCAACACATTTCATGAATTCACTTCACTTTTGCCAAACTGTTGATGCTGAAAAAAAATGATTGGGAGATATCAGTGTTTTGGTTGAGAGAGCATCAAGGGGAAATATTTCCAAATCCCCATTTGAAACCCCTAGATCTTTTTCTTTTTCTCCTTTTGATTTGCCTTCCCAGCCTCTTAAGAGAGAACAGTGATAAAAATATCCTGTTTGACCCCAAATGACTTAGAGGAGAAGAGGTTTTCTCCTTTTCAGTTTGTCAACACTTTGTTTACAACTTGTCAGAATATTCAGTGAACCAAAAACACCCCACAAAGCCTTTTTTTATTACTGCAGTTCAACCAGCAGCCTAAAGGGAGCAGGTTTTCTGCAGAGATTCTAATTACTCCGTGCCTATAGCCAGGTGAGAATCACACTGGTAACAGCTAGGTATCTGTTTTCAGCTTATTTGTCCCCACACTTCATCTAATTATAAACTACTAGTTTTAATATGTTGAGGATGAGAGGTGGCTTGAAACTGAAGAACTCTAGCAGGCATACAGCCTCCACCATTCAACATCAGGTGATGCTAGACAGAAGGAATTGAATGTTGCTAGTCCTCATCATAGATCTACTAGCCAAGGTGCTAAAGCCACCGCTCTGTAACCCAGGATGCACAGATGCTTGATTCAAGGCTCTGCTTAGAAAGAGGATCCACCTAGCAGCGCGCAGTAGATTGGGAATTGAATTAAAAGAAGCTTCTGCATGGGCGGGCAGAGAAGTGTTGAAGACCTACATTTTGAAGATAGTCCTGAAGAATTTGATATCGGAACAGTATCGTGCTAGGTGCTGTATAAAAGGAAACCAGCAAGGCGGTCCATGCCCCAAAAAGCTTGCAATCTAATTAGAAGACCAAGGACACCAGATGGCCAGGGACAGATCGGAGAACGCAAGGGAACAGTGAGATAATACCGCTCAGCAGGCTGTGGAGCAGTGGTGTCAGCACACCAGCAGCCCTCCTGTTGGCAAGATTTTGATAGCTATTGTCATAAATGAGAGTTATAAATAGGGAGGCTGGATAATGAGCTAGCTTTGTAGATGTTTGTGAGGAACTCCTCTCATTTGTGAAGTGGCAGAGAGAATGAATATAGATGGTAATAATAATGATAAATTGCACTTTTCTGGGCCGCTTATTAAAAAAAAAAAATATGGTGGGTGGTGAGCAGTGATTTCTGTTAAACGCCGCCCTGAACCTGAAATTATTCCTACTATTATTAAATTATTGTCCAAGCTAGTCCAGTTCTCCATAATTTCATCGTAAGTTACACAAAATTCAACTCTGTCTTCTGTCTTCCTCAGTATTTATACACTTCATACCAAAGTCCAGTAATCTCATAAGTTTTAATAGGTCTTTATCCTCGCAGCAGCTTTAGGAGATCAGGAAATGCTACATTTCCCGTTCTGCAGAATAGGAATGGAGACACGGGATAGACTCATGCCTTGTCCTAGATCAATTTATAACTGCTTCAGGAATTCAACCCAAATATCTTAAGTCCCAGCTCAATGCTACGTCTCCTTGCAGTACCCTTCCTACGCACCTTCATGCTTCTGTTCCAGAATTAGCTAAGACTTACCACAGAGCTGTTTAGGATTTTTTTGGATTGCTTGTTTTATGTCAGAAAAATGCCAATTCATCAGAGGCAAAACGCTTTGTAGAAATTTGTTGATTTAAGGGGGAAAAACCAGCATTTTGATAAAGTCAGCTTTTCTTTGGAACAGAATGTGTTGAGTGTTCTGTTTGGAAAGGATCAGTTCAAGATTGTGTTTTGTTTTTCATTACATGTTGAGTAATATACATTAAAAATCAAAATGAAGTGTTTTCTTAAACAGCGTGTTTTGACTGAGCCAAAACAGCTTTTTGTAATTTATGCGTAAAAGGAAATGTCCAAATTCATTTTAATACTTTTCTTGCATTTTGGAAGGAGAAGCACCTGCAAACCATACACAATAAACTGAACAAAAATTGTACTATTTGCTACAGATTTTACTGGTAATTTAGGAAAGAGAGTAATTTGAAAACTAAGTTCAAAGAGGCCCATGTCGAAGTCCAGAAACCCAGTCCATTCTGTGTTGCCTTTCTAATATATCCCATTGCAACAACTTGGACCTGTAAGTAGAGCTTGTAGGAAGCAAAATCAATGCCAAAACCATCCTAAAGAGCATTAATGTAACATTCAGAACAGTCAACTGTTATCCCACACTTGACACTCTTTGTGTTTTTGTTGTTCTGAAACTCACTCCTGCGCAGGGACGTTACCACCGCAGCCACACAGAATGATCCTGCTCCACAGGGTTTGGGAAATGCAAGCTAATACTGTGTGTTTTGGTATGCTAGGAAGCTGAGGTTACCTAGTTTTCTGTGCAGATAATATATCTTCCTGTTTTTCTTGTCCGTCAGAAAGGAGCTTAGTTTTTGGCCAAGATCTCTTCTGCTCCTCAGCCCTTAGTGGAGGAGCAGAACGGGTTAAAATCCACAGGCCATTGCCTCTCTGGGATACAGCTCCTGCTGCTTAGATAATGACAGACCTGCCTGCCAGGAGGAAAAGCACCATTTAACTCAGCCTTTCCTATGGGCATCAGGTTCTGCCACCATTCACGCTGTTTGAAGCCAAGAGAAGCAGGGGCAGTGGAAGAGGGGAGGGAAAAGGGACCTCAAGTCTTGGCAGCTGCAAATTCTGGCCCCAGGCAGATCCACCTCCATAAAAATCTCCCTGTGGATCCAACCACGCCAGCTCCTGCAGCCACTGCCTTAGAGATGCTCCAAAGACAGGGTGAGACCTCACAAGGATGGCACGGCTCAGGCTCCTGCAGAGGAACAGAGCTGGAACCAGAGCTTGCGTGAGGAAAACTGGACGCTGACATGAGTTTGACACCCCTGCCTCTGCCTGGTGGATGCACATTGCAAGAGGCGTGTTAAACGAATTCCTGATTTAAGTAGTTAGGATAGATTCCTTTAGTGCATAAGACACTGGTCTGAGGCTGAAAACACTCAGGTTCAATTCCTTCTACTGCTCCACCTGCCCATATAGAGGAAATTATATGCACATTAATGCACAGGAGCTTAAATTCAGGCTAGAAGTGTGAGCTAGAACATGTAATAGCCCAAGATAACACTATTTCATTGACAGCTTCTCAAACAGAAGCCAGAAATCTTGGGAGTAGGCCTTCTGCTGTAAGTATGCATCTACACAGGCTCTGCAGTTGCGGGTTCTGCTGGAAGGTCTACTGAAGTCAGCGAGCCTTGGGGTAGATCTCAGTGCAAAAAATATAATCAAATATCATATTACCTCTTAATTCGGAAGGCATATTAAATTAGAGGCTCAAATTAACCTGAAACTGTATTCATATAATAAGATTTAAAATCTGTGCATTAGGAAGGTGGGAGAACTAGCCAAAGCTGTTCTTACCAGGCTTGAATGCCAGAGACAATCTACCTGCAGTGCTGCATTTCAGCCTGTTCCCTAAGCCTGGGATTTCCACTGAAACAGGAGGATGTTTGGAAGATAAAGCCATCTCATACTTAGCAGTATTTATCTGTCAAACACAGAGGGCTGTTACTAGCTAGACCCCAGCCAGTGCCAACTAAAAAATCCCAGAGGATATTGAGAATCTGCACTGACATCTCACCATCACAAATAGCCTCTTCCATCAACGCACTGATCCTGCCACACAGATTTGCTAAAAACTGAAGGAATTCAGTCCTTGCTAGGATTAAAGTCCGAAACTACTCAGGTCTGAGCATCTCAAACATTAAAGCAGTTTGGTATCCAAGTTTAAGACCACTGCTAGCTGTGAGTTTTATTTATTTCCTTCTTTGAGACTGTTCTGCTCTGTGCTAAATCCATCTTCTGACCACCTGGAGCGTTTGAGAGTCTTGGCTGTGATGCTTGTCTGTTTAGATAGACTGTAAGTAGAGCTGGTCAAAAAATTTTGACAGAACAGTTTTTCGCAGGAAAACGCAGTTCTCTTGAAATTGCATGGGAACGTGTCAATTTTGACAAACTTTTTTATGCTTAAAATGTCAAAACAAATCATTTTGATTTTCTCTCTTCATTTCAGTTATACCGAAATGCTTCATTTTGAGAAGATAAACACATTATTTTTGTATTGTTTCAATTAATTTGTTTTGACATTTTTACATATTCTGTATTGTATTGATATATGTTTAGAATATACCCTATATCACAGAAAATATTTGATGTTGGTCTGTTTATTATATGTGTTATCATAGCACAACACTAAATATTTCCCTAGCATTTCAGTGCTTCAGCACCACAGAAACAGAAGATACTGATGCTCTCAAATTATTATTGCTTTTGAATTTTCAGGCTGTAAGAGCTTTGTGGGATCATGGTTCTCATTCAAACTGGAGTTTAAAAAAAAGAAACCAAACAAAATGCAACCACAAATCAAAAGGTGAAAATTTCCCAAGGAAACAGCATGTCCATTTCCCAAGCAGCTCTGTCAGCTCAACGGCTGCAGAGCACAACTCCACTCCTCTCTGCAGCAAGAAAACGAACTTCTTTGCTTGCTAAGATAAAAAAAAAAAAAAAAGAAAACACAGATTTTCCTAGGGTGGAATTCATGTGTAATGTTTTCATGAGCATAAGGGACTTAAAAGTCTGAATACCATTGACCTCCTGGGGCCTTTGGCTTCCATACAACTTATGTATTTTTAAAAGATATATTCCACCTCCTTCTTGGAAGCCTACCTGATATTTTTTTTCCTCCTTTTAAACAGTATTTTGCTCCTCCATGCATAGCAGAGGGGATTTGCTACCGGTGAATTTTTGCACCATCAAGTCCGTGTAGGTGGCGGTAACAGTGGATTGAATAAAAAAGGGCAAGGTGAGCGGCAAGAGGGAAGGAGAGAACGGCAGCGCGGAGCAGAGCCTGTAATGAGGCAACTCTATTGATTCTTCATTTCATGGATGAAAATGTCCCCAACGGCTCCTGCGAATTCACTGCAGTTCGATAAGAGATTGAGGGCAGGGGGTCCCAGCTCCGAGGGCTGCGCACTCTAGTGCTGCCAGCGCCTGCGTGCGGGGCTGAGCGGCGAGAGTCCATTTCAACTGGACACACAGAGAATAACATAGACAAAGGCAGGACCATAATACGAACCAGGGAGCGACGGTGGATGGAGCATCGCTTTGCACGAACACCCTCATTTCCCTTCTCTTCCCTTTCATTAGGCTGAAAAGAAAGTTTAAAAGGTAGGAAGGGCTGCTCCTTCCCATTGCAAGGCTGCCAGCATCTCTCAGAGCAGGGGGTTGGTCCCCATCACCACGCAGGGGCGACCGCGGTGTTTTGTGCAAGGGAAATAAAAAGGAGAGGCACCTCTAATCTTTGAAAATTTATCTGAAGTAGTGGGAGGGGGCATTTCTATCTGCTTTTCCATTTCCAGGGACATGCTTCTACCGCCATGCACTGCAGTTGGAAATCTGAATTCCTGCACACAGCTGCTCGGAGTGCACCTCTGCATGCAGATGCGCCTGGTTGTCTACTGTGGCTCCGGCTGGCCTGTCACTACAGATTACAGCTTTTTGCTAACAGCGAGTACTGCTGCAGTCTGAGACTTCCATTAAAGGCTGATGTTTCTGCCTCCCCGCCCCACAAATGGCTCCATCCCAGCCAGCATTTCAGTACGTGTGGTCTCATCGCTGGGTTGGGAAAGGAGCAGAGTGCATCAATTTGTCCCTGCGTTAGGCAACAATGGAACAAGTTGAAGGTAGAAAAAGATGTAAAAACGCTTGAAGACGATAAGTTTTGAAAACTGTGCATTATTTACTTGAAAGCTGATCTTATCCCTTGTCATCAGCACATCCATAATATTGTAGCCCCATACCTCTGACAGCAGCAGTACAACTGAGCACTGAATTACCCCCTGGATGAGTCCTTGAGGCACATGCTTCATTACTCCAAGCCACACTGTGGAGTTCCTTTGGAATGGAGGAATGCTCCTGCAGGGAGAGTTTGCCCATCCATGCCAGACACTGCAAATCATTAGCCCTTCATCGCCTGAGGATCTGAAGGCTGCTGACAGATCAAAAAGAATTGGCGTGGACACTTGACCTTTCTCCATTGCCAGGAGGAAATCATTGACCAGGAAGAACAGCACATGCTCTACTAGGCTCTGCACAGGGAAGGAAGAGGGTCTGGAAGAATTCAGGGCTATTTGTAAAGGAAAAAAAAACCTCACTGGTGCTTCAGCACAACCTGTGCTGTTGGCCAGCATTGCTACAACCCATGGGCATGCCAAAGGGGTGAATTCCAGTTTGGCACATGCCAGGTGCCATCACAACTCCTCCTGCTCCAAAGGGGACGTTGAGAATGGGGCTCTGCCCAGAAGATGCTGGAAGATTCACACCTTTGCTGGCTGGGAACAGGACAGAACACACTAAACTGTTGTTTAGTGTTTCACTGGCACAGTGTCCTGCCAACAGGAGAGAGAAGTTCCCTCCACCAGCAGGCACACAGATTACTGCTGCTAGATTTTTCCCCACTGCTTGATAGATACCACACGCCTCCCAAACTGATTCTGTCTGAAAGCAATCCAGAGCAGGCATCACATTTTTTTTCTTCAACAGTCTGACTCCCAGAAAGACCCTGTGTGATCAGCTGGCCAAATCCAAATCTGAAAAAACACCTCCATGACTGGTCATGATTAATTAATTCTACTTTGATATTCCCCAAGGCGCCTAGCAGCTAGTAAGAGTCGCTGGAGAAAGAGATACTGCTGTGGAAAAGGAATAAGGCGACTTTCCTCAACTACAGCCATGGTATTAGATAATAAATAGCTAGACAGATAAATAATTTTCCGTGAGTGGTAAATCAAATATAGAACAGAAATAGAGTTGGTTGGCCTATCCCTGTGAAATCAAAGGCGTTTGGAAGGAGTTTCCAAAGAAAGAAGAGTATTTGGAGTCTACTGTGCTCATGACAACATAGCCTGAAGTTATCTATCGTGTCTAATATGACTTTTTACACTGACAGACAACAATTCTTAGACATTTTTTTCTTAGGATAATATTCTTGGATGAAAGCAGTTCAAGGAAGCTTTCTCCTAATTTACATCTCTTTTTTTCTCCCTCCTTCTGCCTGGATTGCAGGTTAGACAACATCTTTGTTCCCACAGCATCGACATCATTTTCCCACACCAGCTGTTGTGTGTTTGGCCTGCATCCCTCAGGGAGCTATAGGTATCAGCCTAACGTATGCATTCTTCAACCGCTTCTCCTATCTGTCCCTTAAATGCCTTCCCTCCCTAAATCCATACATTCTGACAATATTTGTCCACTAACCGCACAACAGACTCTCCAGTGGCAAAAATATTATTCTGCAGGACTTGAGGAAATCGGCAGGAGTTCCAGCAGCATCTCAGATTCAGGTAGGACCCTGTGATGTGCAGATCGCCACCAAGCAGATGGCAGTCTAATCCCTGCCAGCACGTGAAGCCCAGTGTGCAAAGAGTACCCGTAACCCCTGTCTGATTGAATATGCATGTTCACATCTGATTTTATTCGAGCACTAGAAGCCCCTGTGCACAAACTCATTGAGATGAACAAAGTGTGAGACACCTAGCTTTGGGGTCCTGTGACAGCAAAAAAGAGAAACCTGCTGATCTCCCTTTGCCGACACAATTCCTCAGTCTGTCAGTCTTTAGTAACTTTTTGGTCTCTATATCCCTGAAGATACAGGTCGCACCTTCAGACAGCTTTATGCTCTCCTCCTTAGACCTCCAATTTGGACCCTGTTCCCACCATAGTGAGGGTTTCAGAGCTTGCAGCTGGTTCTTCTGCCTCCCTGCACGCCCTCACCTGGAGTGTGAAATCAGTTCAGATCACTCCTTTCCCTCCCTTTTTGCTACTCTCCTCCTGCACCCACCTTGCTCCTTCTTTATCCATCGCAGCGGGGACAGTCAAGACACATTATTAACACTTGCCACTTAGTCAGTAATCTAAGGGAGAAGCGGAGGAGGAGAAAAGAGGAAAACGTGCAAAAACTGGAGAGTAAGAAAAGTCGAATTAAAGGAAGAGTAACAAAGAATTGAAGGTGTGAATGAGAAAGTGCAGGAGTAGAAGATGTATGAGAAAAATCTAATGGGTGAGAAAGAGATTCATAATTAATCTGAAGTCTAGTGAGAGGACAGGGGAACGCAAGTCAAGACCATAAGCTTCCCTATATGTTCTGCTACTGATTTACTCTGTGACTTCAGACAAATCCTTTTATTTTCTCTTTTTATCTCCCACTGCTCTGTACCCTTTGAGTACAAGTTATTTGAGGTATGAATTGTCTTTAACTGTGTGTAGCATAAAGGAAACTGCAATCACAGGCACTAAAGAACCAAGACATTATTTTTAACACATACTAAAATTATGCACAAAAAAGTGCTTGGGGATTGACTGACAATGTTTATTAATTCAGGCTGAATCCATTAGATAGTTACTGCAAAAAAAAAATGGGAAGGGAAAAATTTAAAAGAATCAAAGTAGATGGCTGCATTATTTTGTAACTTAAATGCTTCATATTGAAATGTTTATGAAGTGGAACTAGAAGGAAATGGAAAAAAACCCTAACAAAAGTGAAATAACACAGTTGTGAAAAAAAACCCAAAACAATGCATTTCTGCAAAATTTAAAGTTTTTAAGTGATTTGCCATTTTCATTTTCCTCTTCTCCGACATATAAAAAAATGGATTTTCAGTCCTCCTCCCACCCCAGTTATATTTGAATTGCTAAAGTTATAATTATTTTTGCTTCATTTTTTGTTTTTGATGCAAACTGAAACACAAACAAAAATCATTACTGACCTGTTCCTACTAGGAATTACAATAATTGTCTGCCAGATTTTCATAACAACATCAGGGATCCCAGCAAGGCTGAGTGTCTCTTAGTTTCTTAAGCTGATGACTTTCATAGTCTTTTGCTCACTTCTAGTCTAAACCTGCATTCAGCAGGGAACTTGGTGAAATAATTAGATATACAGAGAAACAAATGAGCAAAACCTTGTATCAAAAATGAGAGTAAAGTTCCCAAGAAATAATATGAGAGAGACATAAATTCACTTTTTTCCATTAGAAATTGCTGCCTAATGATATTTTCTTTTAAGACATTCACAACATCATTTTTCCCTTCTATTTCTCTCAATTCTTTCTTTTCACTTCTCTTGGTCCTCCCTTTTTTTTTTTTTTTTTTTTTTATTGAAGCACCACTATCTCTAACATGTAACCAAATAGACATGAGGCCCCTACAGAAAACCAGAATGTGCGATGTCCAAGCGCATCCGACATCAAGCAAAACCAAACATTGCTCTCTGCAACCAGCCATCCCTGATTCAAACCACCTAAGTGCACTCAGAATGAGATACAGACACACAGGAATGAGAACAGCAAGTACTGGGGAACCTGCTCCTCAGGCATCATCTGGCTTCCTATGTCTGATCTCTCAAGAATAGGACCCTGCTCACAGCCACCCACTGCAATCTCAGTCCTAGAGGTATTTAGGGAAGCACAACCTGCTTAGATTCCTGCATCCCATGGATTTAAAAAAAAAAATAGGCATGTCTATAGGAGTTAGATACCTAAATATCTGTGTTTCTACATTATCAAAAACTGTGTTCCTGAGCCACAGACACTGCTTTTGTATTAGGCTGCTTTGGGGGTTTCTTCAGGAGGAAACAAGTTTCCACTCCCACTAAGAAGAAATCCAGTTCGGGGTATATTTTGCTTTATTAACATTAGTTGTGGGCAATAGGAGCAAGTACAAACCCACCAACAGCTTGTTGTCCTTTCAGCACTGTCCCAGAAGACACAGCACGCTCAAACGCTCTGTACACGGACATGCAAAATGCATTCTGAGCATCTTGCAGCAAAAATACTGCAATATTGAGCTGGGAATCAGCCTTCATATCCTTTCAAGAGCCTGGAATTTTAAAACCACACATAAAAATAAAATCCAGAGTGTATCTCATCTCTCTTATTTGATTTCCTCAGCTCCAAATCTTATTTACGGAGGTCTGCAGACAAGTAGCAATACTGCACAAGGACAGCAGAGTCTCCAGCCCTTCTTTCCACCCCTATTGTGGCACCCAAGGGAGGGTCATGCCCTCAGCACCAAAGCAGTGTCCCTGTTCTCTAAGACATGAAGGGCTTGGAGACTGTACATCACTCTCTAAGGCTCTACCCAAGAGTTCTCTTGGAGGAGCAGCAGAGAAAAAAAAAACATGCCACAGACAAAATTTCCGTCTTCAAACTTGAAAACAAAGTAATGAGAAGCACTGCAGGAGAAGCCATGGGTAGTAAGGACTTATCAGCCTCTTTTGCTCCTCTTTTCAATGTAAGCAGCTTTATCATTAATTGCTATTTATGGCAAATGCTGAAGTTGGTAAAACGACTAATAGGCCACACAGAAACAGCAGTTTTGATCCAAGCTTCTTAAAGGACAATGCACATACACGCGTGTGTGTGTGTTCATGTATGTGTGCTCACACACATGTACACACAATCTCACACTTCATTGTGCACGTTGTGCAAGTAAAAGCCCCATATCTGTGTGCAAGGGAGAGAAAGAGATACAGTTAGCATATTCCTGCCTGATATATTCCAGTAAAAGGCCAACTTCATTAGTGGTCTTAGGAAATAAGAGAAATTACTTCAGGTCAGACTTCTACATGCTGAGCCTTTTTGCTGGGGTGGAGGGCAGTTTGATGCAAACCAAAGCTGCTTTTGCCAAGCACTGGAAATGTGAAGATTCATTACTGCTGAATAACAGTCTGGGGGGGGGGGGGGGGTCTACATTTCCTGGGGACACAGGTTGCTGAATTCTTAAAACAGTGAAGATTTTTCCTCATGCCAAACTTGGAGCCGAGTTCCCCGAGTGGTTCACATTCACGGTGTGAGCAGGAGGGCTCAGAACCGCAGCACTGACTGTAAGAAATTCAGCTCCTGTGCATGGAAACACATGAATTTAAAAAGCTTTTCTGAGATATCAGCCTAAAGTGACCTGCCCAAGGTCGTATATAATATGTCAGTGACAGCGTCGGGATTGAACTATCTTGCTATGGTGTTGCTTTGTTCACACAGTGCTGTTACATCCCAAAACAGCCACTGCTCCCAGTCCGCTGCTTCCTTCCACTCCTTATCACAGTCTCCTTAGAGACACATCTGTCCTGTGTTCCGTAAACCATAATATACCTATAGTCTTTTATTCACTATCCATCACCATGCAATTTTATTGCAGATCCCTGAATTATCCAGCCTAGTAACCTATCTGCTTATTCCTGCCAGCCAGTCTCCCTTTCAATCCTTGACTCACCTTTCAGCCTTGTCAGTGTTTTTAAGTCTTCCAGGTACTTGAAATTCAGAGACAATTCTGATTCCCCAGGAGAAATCCAGCAGAATTTCACTGAGGCCAGGCTGCTGGTCTCTCTCTAGCTCTCTCTTTTTTAAATACGTATGGTTGAAAATCAGAAACTAGTGCTGGTCTCTGCAGTTTGAACCAATCCTTCAAGAATACTAACTCACAACTGCCATTTTAAAGCTCTGATCTCCATTCTTGCCATCTATAAAATTTTATTCCACTCTTTTCTCTGCTCCTTTCATCAGAAATCAATCTCCCAATAATGCAGGTAAACTGCAATCCTGCCTCACAGCTATTTTTTTGCACGCACCTTTCTCATGCATTTTGCAAAGCGAAAGCTCCCTTGTTCATGCTTCTCCTTTCCAGCCAAGCCTACAAGCACAATAATCATCACACCTACACAACACCTTGTCGGCAGATTTGCACTTGCCCATCACATCTCTCTCTTGTTTGCAGTCTGGAAAGCAAAGGAACCATTCGTTGGGATGTGGTGATTTGTCTCAGCATTCATACTTGCCTTGTCAGTGAACTTGGTGTTCCTACCCGCCAGCTCTTTCCTCCCTCCCTCCCAACCCCAGTCACACATATCTCTAGGACCTTTATTCCATCTAGAGTACACGCTTTCCTCACAGCCACCAGCTTTTCATCCTTTCCAGCTTTCTCAAGGAAACACAGTTTTCTTACCCATCTCAGCCCCAGTACAGCTGACTATGGAAAAGCAGTTTCCTCTCTGCTCACTTGGTGATGTTTATGGCAACTGACCCTCAGACATCCCCGTCTATTTGTATTTGTCCTCTCTCCACATAGGTGGCTGTCTTCAGCAATAGGAAAATACAGCTGATATGAAAGGAAGAATATGGAGAAAGGCAGGTTCCTCCTTCCTCTCACCAGCATGACCCCAGTGATGGTGGAGGACCATCTCCGGGATGTAGGATTGAGCCCAGCGCATGGCAGTCAGGGTGGACACCCATCTGGGGGAGGCACCTTCAGACCCTCTGGAGCATGGGGCTGCAGTACTGGAGAGAAAATGCGAGGAGAGGAAATGTGACTTAATTAATTTGGGCTCATTAAGTAATCTCTCTCCATTCTGTCCCTCCTACCCAGCTAACTTGGTTAAATCTCTAGATTTAATGCACCCAGGCATTTCCTCTTCTGCAACCTTCCAGCATAAGGATGGGCACATTCTTTAAGGTAGCATTTTACAAACACCTAGGAGGCTGATTTTCTGAGTGTTCAGCATATCCTACTGCAATATTTAAGGTCCTGCTTTCCAAAATGTTCTGTCACCTTGCCACTGACTACTTTCAAAATCTGTCAAGCCCAAGCCTTAGCTCCTAACCCTGCAAACCGAAACGCTTCCACTGCCTCTAATAGGATTTGAATAGATTCCTGAGCCCTGTGCTGCACTTCCTCTGGCGCAGAGCAAAGGTGACAGCATTCCCTGTTTATTTTCCTCCTCCTCTGCCTGGACTGCAGGCCCTTGAGGGCAGGGAGCTTGCATCTGTACAGTACCTAGCACTGAGAGACTCCAGGCTCGTCTGAGCTCTGCACCATCCTGCAGATAACAGTGGTGATAGAGGAAACTGAAATGTGCAGCTCAGGGTCATTGTCGCTGCTTATAACCATCCATTTTATGTCCTACTTCAATATCTACTGTAATCAGTGAAATTACTTTTGTAGAAGTTGACACAGAAGAAGAGATTGTTGGATTGATATTCTGTCTGGCATTGATGAAAACCTTTTTATAATACCTTAATCCAGCACCCACAGAAGCAATTTGCTAATCTCTTGCTGACTTAGCTTCTAGCAGGATCGACCATATCCAGTCATATTACCTGGCCAACCATATTATGTTCTTTCTATGCAGAGAGAAAATGTCCTTCCTGACCCCAGAAGATGGTCAGCTTTTGCTTTGAAGCATGAGATCTGATTACCATTGTCCCAGATTGCAGAGCTGCAAATGCTATTAATTGCTATGAAGTTATGTAGCCTTTTACACTTCAAATCCATCCAGACTTTCATCTCAGCAACATCCTGCAGCAGGGAATTGTGTAGCTTCAGTACACGCTAAAGAAAAGACTATTTCCTTTTAATTTACTTTAAAAGTTGTGCCCTTTAATTTTGATGTGCACCCTTGTTCTTGGGCCATCAAAGCATTAAAATGTTTCTGATCACTTTTCATTCTAACCTTCATATACTTTTGTACTCGAACCTGAACGTCCCTTCTTAATCCTAGCTTTCCTAGACTAAATAAACTATTATTTCCAGGCCTTCTTTATTTAACTTGCAAATATTTGTAAAGCAATATAAAATATATTAATATGGTTCAATTATAACATCACTTCTATTTTCCATCCTCCTTGCTAATGTCTTAAGTATCCATCTAATTTGCCATCAATCTCCATTGATTCTCCCTCTGATGATATGTTAGTCTTTATAATATCCTGGGGAATATTTCTTCTGCCTTCCTGACAAGCATTTTGGAACAAAGCAGCTGAAATCCAGCAGATCATAAACATGATTCACTCTACACTCAGCATGTGTATGGATTTGCAGTTGCTCAGGCTTTGATCCTGGAAATACATTTCTTTATGTCTGTGGGACTCTAATTAAGAATTTGTCTATGTGATTCAGTTCGCAGGATCAGGCCCTTGCCTTTCCAGCATCCTACCGTTTTGGCTACCCCACTTTTCGCTTCTTCTGTACTTAACAAGGCCCAATCCAGCTCCATCACCAAAACACTCCCTTCTCCACAGCCCTAGCAGACACTTCAAGAAACACATTGAGTTCCAATCACTGTATTTATCGTTAACTCTTCTTTCCCAAAGAAGCAAACAAGAGGATTGCTACATACATATCTCTAAACGCACAAAAAGGATTTTATCAAAATACTTGCGAGAACTCGAATTACTGCTGTGAGGTTACTTCAAGCTGGTACCATATAAATCTCGTGGGAGAATCCTAACTGACGTCTTTTCCCTGACTGATGAGGTTTGTCAATTCGCTGGCCTAAAATATGGTAGTGCAACCCACCATCATTTTCAAATATTTTGTAGTTCTGTTTTAGGAGTGTGGAAATGGCAGATAAACACATTATTAGCATTCTCAGGCATAAAACAGTGAAGCTCGGAGTTGTTTTGCAGAAATAACTCTGACTTCAGATGACACGACATAAGCAATTCTAGGAATAGCTGCTAGTCTTAAGGCTACATTACACGTATCTTCGGTGCTGCTTTTTATCTCCATCCACAATTTCAGCACAAACACTATACTGTCTTTGTTAGTCCTTTCCCTTCAACTTTCTCAGTGTTTCCCAATCATTCTTCAGTCTCACCTTGTATCACCTAAGCTCTCCCTGCTCCCTGAAACCGCACCTTCAGTTTTGACTGCAAATCTCCTCCAGCGCAGAACAGTGCCAGAATTGCCGGGAACAACTCTAGCATCCTCATATTCTATGCCAGGAGGTGGTCCTAACCAGGAGGGACCCATAGCCACATATGTATCCCAGCATATGTCTAAGGGCTTTGCTTACCCGCTCACCATCTGCACCTGCTTGAAGAGCAGTCACATGCAGAAAGCAGCCAGGCTGTTCCAGCAGGCATTGCCTGCCTCACTGATATTTATTCCACTGATCCCAGAAGTCCAGCTAAAGATTCACACCTGCTCATCATGGTTTTCCTGCCTGCCTTGAATCATCAGCCTCCTCCCTAGGGTTGCAGTTCATTTTCTTCCACCCTTCCTTGGTTTGTTTTAGTTTATTTGTAATTTTCTAAATATTGCTCCAAATTATTGAACAAAGTTCTTTTATTTATTCTTCTGATCCTGGCAGCTATGCCTAGAACATACCGCCTACACGAGGCAATGGTTTTAAAGCTTGCCCTCCCTGTCTTCCACCCTGCTTAGCAAGTCAGCATCCACAACTGCAAGGATAAATTACCACAAAGGCCTCCAATGCTAGCAGCGTATCTGACAACCTCATCCGCAGCTCCAGCACAATAAAGAGATGGCTAAATGGGATCAGTTGTGCCGACTCAGAATGTGTGGCCAAAACCACATCCAAATTCATGATGGACACAGCAGAGTCTAGAGCACAGGCCACGTTCTAAATCACACTCTAAATCAAACCCTGAGAAAGAGATTCTGGCTTCAATAGGCTGTGATGATTTACAGCAAGAGGTTCCAGGCTTTTCACAGGTACTCACTGTATTGCATAGATATAAAAATCCAAGCTATAAGAAGACCTGTTGTAACGCTTTAGCCTTTATCTTCTTTAACAGCAAGGTGAAAGAGTGCACTTTCTATCAGGATAGCCATGAGACAGGTCCCAAGCATGAAGAGACTGCAAGAACAAGAGCTACCCACCTGGAAATGGGGCAGTACGGAAGAAGAGATGGGAGCATGACAGCTCCTGTACTCCTATATTCCATTTTGATTTCCAACGAGACGTCCTGGAACAAATTGTTTCTTCTGGAGCTTCTCTTATGTGTGAGAACCTCTCATAGCTTGGTTTGCAACCATTTGTGTTATTGCTTGGTATGGGCAAGCCCAGAGCTGGCTTTGCACTAGTTTGTAAACCTCTGGGAGGAAAGATGTCACTCACGATGGCAACACTCCATTGAACAGTGTCCATTGCTAACACACACAGAGAGAATTTGTTGTAGGGCTTGAAAGCTGTACTGGTGCTCCTGGCACGTGAGTTCCTCTTTCTGCCCAGCATTGGTGTCACCAGTTTAAGCAGTGAACAACACCAATGGTATGTGTCTGAAAAAGGCTATGAGGACAGGCTGAGAGAGTTGGGGTTGTTCAGCCCCAAGAAGAGAAGGCTCTGGGGAGACCATAGAGAAGCTCTCAGTACTTGAAGAGAGCCTACAGAAAGCTGGGGAGGGACTTTATACAAGGGCATGTAGGGATAAGATAAAGGGGAATGGCTTTAAATTGGTAGAGGGAAGAAGATTTAGGTTAGACATCAGGAGAAAATTCCTCTCTATTAGGGTGCTGAGATCCTGGCGCAGGTTGCCCAGAGAAGCTGTGGCTGCCTCATCCCTGGAGGTGCCCCAGGCCAGGTTGGATGGGGCTGTGAACAACCTGATCCAGTGGAGATATCCCTGCCCAAGTCAGGGGCATTTGAGCTAGATAATCTTTAAGGTCCTTTCCAACCCAAACCATATCATGATTCTATGATTCTCTGTCTTCCTCTGGAGGCCACCATTTGAAGCTGTTTTAGATCATTTGCTCCGATCAGCTGCTGCTGCACTGACTTACTATTATTTCTATTGCCAGTGTAAGAGGCAATCCATCAGCAGCACAACCAGTTGTTTTTCTGAAACAGAAGCAGGGAATCATAGAAACACTAAACCATGTCCCTCAGCACCTCATCCACCCGTGCTTTAAACACCTCCAGGGAAGGTGACTTAACCCCCTCCCTGGGCAGCCTGTTCCAGTGCCCAATCACCCTTTCTGTGGGGTTTAGTGGGTTCCATTCTCACCCCTCATTGTGCTCTGCCTGGACCTGTCTGCAGGCACAGCAACAGCCTAGGTGCACAGCTAAGCTCCGTCAGCTGCACCTTGTAGGCTACAATAAAATGGATGTAGGGCACATGACTTCAGAAGAACAAATAGCAAAAATAAATAAACGTCTTTCTCCTGTGATGCTGCTTGCAGGTGCTGCCTTAAGGCTGCAAGGAAACAGCTCACTGAGTAGGGGGCTGCAAAGCTGTAGACGTGTTGTATTAAACTCCCCAAATGAGGCAGAGAGATTCCCAAGCCCAAATCTTCACTCCTTTTCAAAATGACATGTTTATGCCACCTTCACTTAGGCTCTGACCCAGCATCCCTGAAGGAAACTCAAGTCCTTCACTTGTCTTCAGCTCCATCTAAATCAGCTACTCCTTCAATTTCTGCTCTTGCACCCGTGCCTCCCTCCCACAAGTCCCAGCACTTTTTCTTCCCTGAAACACTACAGCTTAGCCCACCGAGTCGGCAACAGCTGTCCTACGCCTACTCTCGAACCCTGGAGAACGTCACTTAATTTATGTGCTCCCGCTCTGCCCGTATTTGACTCTCTCCAGACAGAAGAGCCTAGCAGATATATCTAGTTTCCTTCCTCAGGCTTCTCTGGTCGATGATGGTTCCCTTTTCTGCACCAATTCCAAGCTGCAGCCACATCCAACCGAGCTCCAGTCTCAGCAGCAGATCAGTAGGATGCAGCAGCACAAGGAAAAAGTCACCTGACATCCAAGAAAACACTTGGGTATCACATATAAGTGGGAGAAGATGCTCTGCCCTCCCTCAGCTCAGCACCATTCGGCAACTCAGCATCCTGCTCCAGGCAGCCATATTCCAGGCAAGGAACCACTGCAGGATCAGCCCACGGTCTGTGCTTCTTTTTAGAAGCCAAACATCCCCGTGCATGGATGTTCTCCCTTTCTGGGAAGCCACCCTGTGCAGCCTGGAAGGAAATGTGCCAAGGTCCTTACGGTTGTTAAAAACCTCGTGATACTTTCGCGAGAGGGATGGTGTAAATCAAGCCACAGGGCACGAGCTCCCTAACTCTGCGTAATTTATATTCTGCCTCGCTAAGTTCATCTCTGCGCTTTCAATGCATGAAGTGATTTTTCACTTCCCCTGTAGTATTTGCTGGCACGGAAAAGCTGCTGGGCTCTGTCCCAGAAGGAGCTGCATTTCATCACTGGGTAAAAAAAAAAAAAAAAAAATTAAAAAAAATAATAAAAAATAAAAAAGATTCCTGCAGGGATCGGGTCAGATCCTCAGCAGAACTCCCTCACGAGCCAGGACCTGGTCCAAACCCTTCCAGCTGCACCTGGAATCCTTGGAGAAGAGAGCCCTGTTGTTGTTTATTAACCCCCGTGCTGCGCGGGGCAGGGGATGGAGGAGGAGGAGGAGGAGGAGGAGGAAGGGGGAGCAGCGGGCGCTGCGCCCCGAGCCGCGTGGAGCCACAGCGCCCCCTCCTGGCGCAGCGCGGAGCGGCCGCGGGGGATGCGCGGAGGCGGGATGCGCGCAGGATGCTCCCTCACCGCCCTCCACATCCCTCTACCCTCGATTTTCCTATCGGGGTGTAAATATCGTGGCTCTTCGCCCTCGTTTCTGATCGCCGGCGATGTTTAATTTATTTTTTCTTGAATTTTTTTCTTGAATTTTTTTTTTTCTTGATTTTTTTTTTTTCCCTCCTCTGCACCGAGCTGTAAATACTGCATTGACAGAGCCCTGCATAAAGTCTAGAAACGCACATCTATTTCTGGAGGTGGGCACGGACGCGCCAGTTCTCAATTTGAGTCGGTTTCTGCAGTGCGATGCACTCAAAGCAGGCAGTGGGACTTCTGCCTGAGCAGAAGACGGAAGGATTTGGCTTTGAACTATTTCTGTTACACAGACAGCGATGATTATTGTCGGCTGGCAGACCCATTCCCACGTCATGCTTTGCATCGGCCTTACACAATGTGGTAAGCAAGGGAGATGAGGAGAGAACACAGATACGCTCTCCATCATCTCTTTTGGGACACCTTTTACCTACAGCAAACCGATTCACCATATGTTCTTCCTCTCCGAAGTTTTAACATGGACTTTAGTCTCTCTCATTCTATTCCTACAACTGGAAGGTTGCATAGTTGCCTCACTAGGCCTTATGGAAAGGCAGAAGAGGAGGAAGGTTGGGGGCAGAGGGGTGATGTTGATCAAATATCAAACACCAGTGACATCATCTCCCCTGCATATACTATGATCCAAGGGGCTTGCAAAGTCACAGGAGTATTTGTGCTGTATGGATGGGAGGATTGTGCTCCAAACCAGGATAAGACTGAAGCGGAGCCTTGCGCTCTGTGTGTTTTAGCTACAGATGCATATGTAGGCTTGCTCACATACTCACACAGAAAAAAAAGCAACGCTAACTCTAGAGGAACACTTCCCACACTCACAGACTTCAGCTCTTGATCAGAGAAGGTGTGATGGGTATGGGCTGGCCACTGCTCCCCCCAGCCATTCCCCCAGTCCCCTGTCCGCTGCTTGCCTGCCTTTCCAGTAGGGAAATAATTACTGAGCCCTGGGAACACAGAAAGAGCAGACACACAAAACATAGTGAGCTTTTTCTGCTGAGTCGCAAAGGGCTTTGGAGTCAGACAAACCCCAAATCAATGCCTGGAACTAACTACAAGAAAGAAGACGATGCTGGAGGAACAAACCACCTACTGAGAGCTCTGCAAAGAGGGCAGCATGTGTATGCTCATGTGAATGTCTGAGTGTTTGATTCACATAATGAGAATATCAATGCAGTTATTCCTGCATGTTACAACGTGTGTTCGTGTGTGGATCAAGTCTGCGTGCCTGAGTGCGGGGGAACTGCGGGGCTGCATAGCTGGAACAGGCATTTGCACCCATGTGAGAGCGAGACCGAGATGCTCTATTTAAGCATGGGGTGGACTGTGCAAGTTCGACAGCATGTGTTGCGTGTGCTTAGCATGTACAGGCATGCGAGGGAGACCACAACTGCTTGTGTATGTGGTGTGTGGGAGGGAGAGAGCCCGAGTTTGTCTGCCACTCACAAGCAGATCTGTTCAATCTTTTTCCTTTATAAGGAATTACAAAATATCTTTTCATATTCCTTACATCAAAGACTTACCTCCTCTTTACTCGCTACCCTCTTCCTGTCACCATGCCCCAAATACTTCTGTGCAACTCTTGGGAAAGCAGCTTTACTGCCATTAACAAATTGTTATTATGCACCCAGATGAGCAGCCAGAGTAAAGCATGAAGGACCTTTCTGTCCTGCCTAGTGCAAATGCCAATCACAAGGCTAAATTCATACACGAAGACTGCCAGCATTTCATCTGCTGCTTGTTTCTCTCCATGAAGAAGAGACTGCAGTTAGGAAGCAACACCCCGCTCCCACGTAAAAGCACAAGGAGACTTTCCAAAGGCAAAATACACACTCACAGCTACAGCCCCCTTCTCTTTAGATCATCGTGTGGTCTTTAGACCCAAGCTGTGATGGACCTTGGGGATGATGTAATGTCATGGAGGTAATCTCAGTCCCCCTATTCCCCACGGACTGGAAAAGGCAAAGTTACGCGCTCCGCACCAACCTCGCAAGCAGCGCTGAGAGCTGAGCCAGAGAAAAACCAATCTCCTGCGCTGTAGGATGCAGCCCCCACACTATCGCTGCCCTCCCTCCGCTCTGCCGCTGTCTCCCAGATCCCACTAGAAGTGGAGGCAATCAGCCCAGTGCGGGATTCGAGGCGACAGACTTTCCTTTTCCTCCGCGATTTGCTTGTCACTTGAATAAACGGAGCAGGGGATTAAGTGGAGATGACACCACCTCCTCGGGGATGGTTTCCCCCCCTCCCCGATGTATCAATATTCCGGAATATAGAAGGAGCCTGGCTGAGCCCCTAGAGCATCCTCCACGGGCTGCGCCTTTGCCCAGTAGGAACCAGTCTCCCCAGTCCCGACAAATCTCAGCCGCATCCACACTAAAGGGGTTGCAGGACTTCTGCCACCCAGTTTTCCTCCCCTCAGCAACTCAGGGCTGCGACACCGAGGGAAAGGAGAGGAGCAGCGGACGCGTTACACAACGCGGCCGCGGAGGGACCGGGACATCGCTGCGGCTGCTCGCCTTACCTGATGCTAATGTCCCTCTCTGGAGGAGATGTGGTCGCCCGTGGGTTTTATTCGGCTCGGTAGGAACTTGTGGGAGAGCTTCTCTGTCCAGCTCGCATACTGGGTGCTGGGCTGATAGTGCAGGCGTGAAAATCCTGGGTCTCTAGCAGTCCTTTTCATGCTCAGACAGAAAATCCTCTTCCTTGATCCAGATCGCGGGCATTAAGGGCAGAGGCAAAAAAAAAATTAAAAAAAAAAAATCCTTTTTTCCTCTCTCTCTTTTTTCCTTGCTTTCTTTCCCCTCCCTTCCCTTATTCCTGTGACCCCCTCTCTTCTGCTGCTCAGTTCGTAGCCATCGGGGAAAGGAGCAGAGGCAGCAGGGAGAATGGAGAGGGGGTTAGAAATAAAAATGAAAAGGGCTCCAGGAGAGAAGCGAGAGGCCGGGCTTGTCACCGGGGCGGAGCTTGGAGCAGTCTGGAGAGGATGAATGGGGAAGAGGAAAGCAGGGAGGAGCCCCAGCCTGGCCATTTTATTCTAAGAAGTGTTTTGTACATAATTAGAGAAGGGGGAGGGGCGGGTGGGAGCAGAAAGGAGGGACTTAAGCTCGGCCAAACGGAGCCTGAACCGTGGGAAGGGAGAATGAGACGGATGGGCCGCTGGACGGGGCTGTGGGGGGAATCTAAACTTGTTTGCCCTTCGGATTTGGATAGAAAGCTGCAGCGGGACCGGTTGCGACTCCAGACAGCTCCCATCCCTTTTATATATGTATAATAGATATATAATTTTTTACTCCCTCACAGGATTTTTCTCCTCATCGGAACCAGTCAGCACAAGGAGGGAGGTAGGGGCGGGAGGGGGCGAGCAGGCTGTCCCCCAGCCCAACTCCACACTGGGAGGAGGGAGAGGGGGTTCCCATCCTCCCTAGGGAAGAAGGGGAGGGAGCCGCCTCCCTGCCTCGCAGCTCGGTCGCGGTTCAGCACCACGGACAGCGCCGGGGGCTCCGCGGCAGCAGGACCTGACACCACCCAGCCTGATATTTCATTCAATCACTAGGTTGGAAAGGACCCACTGGATCATCGAGTCCAGCCATTCCTATCAATCACTAAATATTTCATATCCCTATGAAGAGGCAGTGAGAAAAAGCAGGTGAGGTGTTACCCTTTAGGCATCCGAATGTCTTCTAGACCTAGAGAAAAACTGAAATGTTCCCTGCAGTTAACACCTGGCACCTCCCAGCCTGGCTGCATAAGCAAAAAGTCCTGCTGCTAGGTGCAGGGAAGGTTTGGGATGAGGAATGGAGATGCCCCAAGGACATGATCCACCAAGGCTTATCTCACCAGCACAGGAAGCACTTTTAAAAATTCTTGCTATAGTATGAGGTTTCTGGACCTCTCAGACCAGTAAGTCACTACCTATGCTCAGCTGACAGGAAAAAAAAAAACAATCAGCTCCCTCATGCAGGGTATGTGGGACAGGAAGGGCAATGGGAGATGCCCTCCTTCCATTCCTCTTCTCTGCCCTTCAAGGACACTCTGTCCTTCTCTCTCCCTGTGGCTACAGAACATTGTCTTAAACTAAATCTTAAGCAAATCTTTCCCAAGCAGAATTAGAAGCTGTTTGGTTAAACTCCAGGCTGTTCTGATAGGGCTGAAGCTTAGCTTATCTCAGTTATTGTGTACCCAAAGCTCCCGAGTTTTACTTCTTTGCAAGTGACTGTTCAGCAGCAAAGCAAGCCTCCTGGTGAGCCACCCCTGATTCTGTCACATTGCCTCAAACAAAAGGCTGAAATGATTCTCTGATTCCCCTGGTACGAGGCCACAGAGGAATGGCTCACATGACAGCAGAGAAACTGAAGGATCAGGTTTTATACAGAACATAAACAAGTGCAAAGCACTTGTTTAAACAAATGTTTGGGGTTATCGCTAGCATATTCTTTCACTGATGCTCTTAGCATGTACCCGAAATGGAAGATAAATCCTTCTGTCCTACATGAGGTTCTTTGAAATCAAAGCAAAGACTCCATGAAGAACTTCTGTAGTCACAAGGGATTTCAACTAATGCAACAGTACTATGTGTCTTTCCTCACTACATCTGGGAAGGCTATGGTATGTTTGGGTTCAGCAGGATCCGAGACAACCCAGCCTTGTATTTCATATTCCTGTGAAGAGGTAGTAAGAGAAAACAGGTGAGATGATACCCTTCGGGCACCCAAAGGTCTCACAAACCTAGAGACAACCCCAATATCCCCTCCAATGTAACACCTACTTCCAGAAAGTCAGGTTCAATGAACTCTTGGGATCAGAGTCCTGCCTGAAAATAAGAATTGTTGTCAATACCATAAAAATATAATAAGAGGAAAACATGAAACAAAGTGAAGAGTTCTTTTGCTCATAATTTTCATGTCCCAGAACATTTTCTCTTTCCCCTCAATCCATACACACTCTATTGCTCCCTCTTCCCCAAAAGCTTTTACTGTCTCTGTATCAAAAGAGGATTATTTGGTGCATTGAGTATTCAACATGTTCTCTTACAGTATTGTTGTGTTCAATGAGCTTTGCTCATCTGAATGGACACTCACTGCATAGTCCACTGGTTTAATTTGCTGCTTTGGAAACCCGAGCAGGTTACAGCATGTTTAGCTATGTGTCTGTTCTTATGTGTCAAAGATAAGGTTTCTGGATGCCATTTTTAAAAACAAAATTATTTCACTTCAGTAGCTTTCTCTTCTCAGTGGTCTCTTTTTTAGTGTTGGATATTCCAACTCACCTTCTCCCTGCAATGAACAAAGCTTGGATCTTCACCCTAAATCAGCAAAGCTCCATTGAACAGGAATTTTTATTTCTTCTTCCACTAAGTTTTTTTTGAGCCGTTAACAATAGCATGTCCAATCCTCACCAGTTTTTTTTGTCCCTCTTCCATGAGTTACCTTTAAAGCGAGATTTAGATTTTAATTTTTTTAACTCTAATATTCTGCCCATGAAGAAAATAGAAGCTAATCAATCAAAGGAGAACAGAAATCCACAGCACACAGTATAAAAATTCTCCCATTTGCAAATGCTAACTAGGCAAAAAAAGAAAGTATTATGGCAGTGGTGAGAATGGGGAGCCAGTAATTTGAACTGTCTATTAGAACTTCAGGAAGATTTTACATGAAATGGAGACCTAGAAAGCAGAGAGCAGTGTCAAAGAAAGTCAATTGCTCACCTCATCTCACAACTATATCCAGTTGGTTCTCATGTAAAAGATGGTTAACCTAACTAAATTCCCACTTTGTACTTTGAGCATATTATATGGCATGGAATATCTCTCCGCTTATCATCCTCCTCACTGTGTCCCTTCCCAGCACACACCCCCACCCCAATCCATGCACCAGGGGAGCAGAGTAAGAGGCTGAGATCTTGGTGCTGTGAGAAGGCTGTTCCGCTATAGCTGAAAGGTCAATGGGTTAACAGAATTGTTTTGGTTACAAATCTAAAATACAGAACCATATCAGCTGCTATAAAGGAAATTAACTCCATCTCAGACAGGCTAGTACAAAGTGCCATTATCTGGTTGCAAAAGGAATTGGATGTGCCAACTGTGCATCGTGAATACTTCATTTATATTTGTGATTCTACAGCAAAAACTCACTTCAGAGACACATGAGCTGGCAGAGATAATCAGACCCTACACCAATTTCTTCTTGTCCTACTAGTAAACTTTTTTCTTTCCACATATCCTGTTGTGCTGCTCTCCTTGAGGATGCAGAATGTATTCTTCTCAAGGTTTTGCAGAATTCATTGTTTATTACAGGCTAAAAATGGATTAAACTTGCTTCATGAACATTGTTTTGATATTCTGGTGCTCTCCTAGTCTCTTGTGAAATGTATTTCCTCTTTCTCCTCCACAAACAATATCACAGTAAGCAGTGATCTCATTTAGACTGTGCTTTGTGTTGGTTGCATTGATATCCAGTTCCAATGCACCAAACATATCCATTTGCTTTTAGTATCCTTTAAACATATAGACAAGTATTTCACTGTTCACATAATAGGATGGGTGATATGTAGAGCTGTGTTGCCAGACAAATACCAGGCTGTTTTGATAGGAGCAGGAGGAAGGATTTTTGGAGGAAGCCCGGGACTGGGTTCAGTGGCCAGGGCTAAGAGACAAGGACCTAGCAGAGTCCGTTTCCACCATCCCTAATGCATAAGAAAAGGTTTACAGTCAAGGCTTGAGAAGAAGTTGCAGAGAAGGCTGGAAGTCCCTACAGAGCTAAGCAAATAAGTTGGCAGGTCCCAGCAGAGGGGGAAAACACAGTTGGGAATTGTTTTTATTCCAAAAGGAGCTTCTGACAGCTACTTCCTCTGCATTAAACCAGAGATGCTGCTCCATCTTTGTACTGCCCCCAAGTTAACATATCCCAAGTATATCTTTTGAGATAAACCCCTTTCCAGCATCAAACTAACAAACGAATAATTGCCACAGCTTCAGAATTGAACTTCAGCTGTCCTAGATACTCATCTTTCCGGACAGTTGTTCTGTGTACCATGAGGTTGCAAAATGAGATTTTCAGTCTCCTAAAATCTAGCTTTCTGATGAGCTTTCTTAGTATTTTTCCTACTGGTCTCAGGTAGGAAGCAAGTGTCTTGTGAAAAAGAAATAATAATGGTTTGTCTCTCATTGAAGATTAAAATTAGACAGCAACCTCTATAAGCTCAGCTCTAGGAAAATGCAGTGGGCAGAAAGAAATGTGAGAACTGATTGTTTTCCAGCTCACAAGATTATTTCCCAGCTGCCGTTGATATAAAGGTTCCTGGCCAAGGCTAAGTGATACAAAATTAATGTTGAGATCCATTGAATTCATGGAGAAAAAGAACAGGCCAAGCCTTCGGCTTCCAGTATTTGTCTAAACGTTCTCTGCAGTCAACAGAAAGGGGTAATTTGAACTCTAAGGATGTAATCTTCCTGTTATCTTAGACATTATCTTTGACATGGGATGAATTTCATTCTGGAATTAGTGCACTCTATGCTGACTCTAAAGGGAATAAAATCAGCAGCTTAGACTGAATTCCTAAATTTTAGAAGGATGAAACTAGAGGAGCTGAATGCTTTCCTCCAGAGCTTGCTGAGGTGCACAGAAGAGCAAGCAAATGAACCCATACCTGCTGATTTTCCCACCTTAGTCACAAATCCATCCTCTTTATTAGCAGTCTTTCATATTCACTATTGTTACTATTGTCTGGTACCAAGTATAAGTCATCAGTATTCATCACCTGCAGCTTAGTTTTCTTCTGAACTTGGACTAAGGCTTTCAAAAGGGAACTGCTTGTAACTCCCAACCCCTCATGAGCTGCACGCTGCACAGAAGGCTTTAAGCCTCACTCTGACTCTATCTGCAATCATTTAGCACTTTAGACTCAAAAAGATGTTGGTAGATGAAACCTGCATGCAGTCAAATGCAGAGACTAGAGCGTTCAATTGAGGTTTTTTTCCTTATTCCTTGCTCCAACTTATCCACATTCGTGCATCTATCTCACAACTCTTAGAACCCCAAACCCATTCACTGCAAAGGAGATTGCAAAGCAAGAGGCACTGATATCTCAATGCTTACAAAGTGGGTATAAGAAAGAGATTTCTTAGTTTGATCAGCAGGCTTTTTGGGAGGAGGTGGACAGCCACTGTCATTCGTCGAGTTTCTAAGCTAATCTTGAAGCATGTCAATGAGTTAAAGGGTCAGTGCTTCTTTTCTAATTTACCCAAGAAAAGCCAGTGCCCATCCAGCAGTGCTGTGCTAAGGTCATAATTTCAGATGTTGGTACAGACCGATGGTACTATGCACAGTATAAAATTAAGTCATGACATATATACACATTGAACTGTAAGACTACTATATTTATGCTCGTGTATTGTCACTGTATGGACAATTTTTTTCAGCTTCAGAAAGAGATGGCCACCTACCATAAGATAAAGGGGATAAATTCCGTTTTCAGGAACGCAATGGTCTAAAACACCATTGCAGGGAGTCCAGAATCCTACAAAAGTATCATGGAACCAAAGTGCACTTTTTCATCAGCAGTAGTCGAGGTCAATGGACTATCACCACTATCTTTGCACAAAACAATATACCTGGCAAGTATTGAATCTAGGAAGAGGAATAAGAAGTATTTTTTTTTCCTCTAAGTATCATTTATTTGGGAGAAAATCTGAATCACTATGGAACGACAACCTTTAGAGCGTGCTGCTACTCTGAGATAACTGCGCCTTGCCTGAGGTATGTGGAAAGTCACCAAGGTCAATAGCAGGTGCATACTCAGCACCCTAGAAGTGGGGTTATTGCTACCACACAATAACCACATGCTTTCAGCAGTTATTTCTCATGCATAATAAGAACTTCTCATCTGGTTAAGAAAAAGTTGAAATGATCAATTTTCAGGAACTAAGTTGACTGGCACATACTAAGTGCTTTACAAAAAAAGCCCCTGCACAAATAGCCTCTCAGATTATTCTGGTTAGTGGTCAGAGCAGGAAAGGACAAATCAAAATATTCAAGATTGTTTCCAGAAACAGATTAAAGTAAACCAAGAATAAGCCATCGTGTACCCTGTCCAAGTGTCTAGGACCAATATCTTAGTGTGCAGTGTGAAGCACAGCTACCACACTGTTTAGATGTAGCTTTTACACCACAGTTTCCCAAGCAGCATGTTAAAGAGTGTGTATAAATACTCCACCTTGTTTATTTTATTTGGATGCTTCCCAAAACAAAGACTGCTACTTATTCTGCGTATGCACACCTCTCCCTGAGCAGTCCTGAACTCAGCTGCTACCTTTCCCTGCTAATGGTAGCATTGCAAACAATGAGCTTTGCCTACATGCTTCTTCACCTCCTGCTGTCCAGACACGCTCTAGTACCAGCATGTTTCAGCTTTCCATACTAAACACTTAATTCACTGTATTTCTTCACGAGTAAGTTGAATATTAGACAGAAATTCAGTCCAGAGGCTCCTGCAGGTTCTTATTTTGTATCTTTTCCCTTCTTGGCATACATTTGTCCATGGCAGCTCTGAATCAGCCTAGATGTCACCTCTAGAGCACTGTCACCTCCAGCATCCCAGTGCTGTTCTAGTGGATTCATACTCTAGGTTCACTCTTTAGAGCTGACACTTTCTTAGTTGCCAGTAATGAACTCTGCATGCAGACATTCAAGGCAACTTAAAGGGCTGCAGCTGTCAAGTGTTTCTTTATGTAGTGTTCAGTTCTTGTTTTCAAGATTTCTTTTGCTTGCGATGCCTTCTCCAGAAACTAACATTTCTTTCTCTGCTATTTACAGATCATTTCCCTCCAAGCCAGTCAATATTGAACTCCTTCCATGTTTCTTGAGTAAAATCATTCAGTTCACCTCTGGAAGGAGTGATCTATTGCATAAAGTGTTTAGAACCAAGCTAGACATCTGGTTTCTATTTTTGGCTCTGTTGCTTGATGGCAGCATAATCAAAGGGTCACTTCACTCTTAGTTGCTTCTGCTTCTATATATGCAATACAAGTGGTAATACACCAGTCTTGTCCTGTCAAGATTACTGTTGTTTGTGTAGCTTTCACCTAGATGCCAGAACTGAGCTAACTGTGGTTACCTACCCAGTTTTTTATCCACTCAGCAGCACAAAGGTTCAAAGTAGCACATACTGAGGTATTTGTAGGAAGTGTTAGTATTGAGAGCATCTTAATTTGCACTCCTGCAGTTACTCATACTAGCAAGATTAAGAGGTCACACAAATGCTAACACGCTCTACCAAACCCTCACCTGTCTTTGTAGATCATCCTGAGGGAAGGTAAAGCCTGCCTTGCAAACCTCAGTATTGCAACAGGTGAAATCAAAAGGAAGCAGTAGTCACTGTGTTGTTCAGCCAGTTGTTTATGAGAGAGAGGGATGCAGAAAAAGTATGTTTTACACAAAACCAGAGGCAGAACTGGGACAAACCTAGACATTCTGAGCCTCAGTTAAACATCTTTAATCTCCAAATTGCCCATCCTTACACAAGCACTGACAAAAGCCACTATATGGGGGCAAAGTAATTATTTTTATTCTCTTTCTTTCCTTGCTGCTTTGCCAATAGTCAATCAATACTGTCATTAAAGCTCTCAGAATAGGTTCAGTTGGCTAATCTGTACCTTAAGTACAACAGAGAGAAAGGAAAACAAAAACCTCTCAGTCATGTAGTTCTTCCACTGCCATCACCAGTACCTTTGTCTGGAAAAGCACGTGCATCCATGGGTGTCTCACAAACAAGGCACACAGGCATGGGTTTTCAATAAGCATTTGGAGTTTAGGAGATATTTCTCATCAGTGACAATTTGTAGGTAGGTCAGATTTAGAGGATGAACTGTCTGAGGTATCCTTTAAATAGCTGGCTTATTGTATACTTAGTGTATTCCTTTAACAGGCTTATGCCATCATTAAGTGTTCTATGGAAGAAGGGAACTATTGTGCCAGTGTAACACCAACCTAATTAGCTTTGCTGAGGATTTATTTAACAGGTTTATTCTAACAAGTTTATTCTTTAAACATCTGATCACTGATTTGTTATAACTCTTTTTAATGAGTCTCTGTCTTCCTCTGTTGGGCTTAATTCTTTTTGCAGCTGCTTGGTAAGGTTTTGCATCTGCACAGAAAGCTGATTGTACCATGTTTAGGCTTTGACAAGCTTTATTCTTATAGAGGATATTCATTTCAGCACACTGAGGCAGGTGGATGGACCTATATTCATGTGAACAGAAATGTGTGGAAGAAGGAACTTTTTTTGTATTACCTTTCAGTGCAGTGCCTTTCATCCCAGTGACACCCAAGCAGTTTTACAACTACCACGTTCAAATCCTGACGCTGAAAGGAAAGACTCCTATTAAACTCGAGTTTCAATCAGACCCATAGACGAAACTCCTGATTGGTGCCCTTGCCAAAAAAAAAAAAAAAAAAACATCACGGTGTGATCCTGCATGTAGCCACAGCAGCCTGAGGTTCCCTGGGTGACAGAGTGAGATGCTCCCTAGACTTCTACAAGAAAAATACGTTAGGACATAGGGTCGTTCTGACCACACAGAAGGTGAGATAGAATTAAATCATCTGACAGAATGAAGTATTCTGTGACAGCTTTCTCCTGCAAAAGGGTGAAGTATGTCAGAATGTGCATAGATGCATTCTCTCTGCTTTGTTTAGTTCCAAACATCCCTGTTCTGAAGATGCTTTGAAAACAGAAATTTAGTTTCACTCTAATAGGACACTGCTTCTGTATTCCTTCTAGAGGTAGGAAAACTCAAGAGCTGTCAGAGCATTCATCAGAACTGCCCCATGGATGACTAATAGATTTTAGCTTTCCCAACCCACTTTTGTAAGCTCAGGCTTTGTGTTCTCACACAGGAAGAAACATCAGCTTTTTATAGACTAGAAGAGGAAAAAAAAAAAAAAAAAAAGCATCTATGTTTTGGCCAAAATATATTATCATTCCTCAGACTCAAATAGCAGTAATTATAATAATACATAATTTGTTTGATTTTTGAGCATTACTCATGTATTATACATAACTAACTAGGAAATATGTTTAATGGGGTTTGACCCACAGTGTTAGATTATGTATCACTTGACTCAGATCTTAGTGGACAAACTTCTATTCTGATGAGCCTTTTCCCCCAGTCACATTCAACCAGAATGTGCCTCAGCTACAGAGAGCACCGTAAAATTGATGTCTGGTGACAGAAATGTGTGTCATCTTTGGAATGTCATTTTGCACAGCAAAGAGAAAATAAGGTTCAGGGACAAGGCAACACTTCTGCCTCTTAGAAGCTGTGAATCTGCGGTAAGAATGAAGTAATGTCTCTGCAGAAAGGGAAGAGGGAACACAGGTATGTGCTTGTGTGCACACAGGGAGACAGAAAGCCTCAATCTTCTAGATTTATTTTGTAACACATGTAGGATAAGGTGGAAATATTCTTATCATTTTTATAGATTAGAATCTGACACTGAGGCGACTTATCTGTAAGGTAACATAGAGAAGATGTGTCCAGACAGCAAATTTAACTGTTGCTTCCAAAATCACTGGACTGTTTCCTAACCCCTGGATCAACCTTCTTCTAATGGAAGCAGTCAGTTCACAGTGCCTCAAACCCCACAACTCCATATCCTCAGAAATAAGTGAAGAATTAACTAACACAGCTTTGTGTATAAACGAAGCACTACCGGTTGTTCTCATTCTTACCACCTTAGCTCTGGCTGCATTTCTTTTGAGGATCTCCTAGCAAAGACTTTACAGCTTAGGAGAAAAAGGAAAATAGAAGATTTAAAATTACCCTCCACTGAAATTTTCAAGAGCTCTCAGCATGAAGGGAAGTATTTCCATCACATGACAACATATCTGTTTCCAGCTCTTAAATATAACCTTTCCTACCCCTTAGAGTCCAAATGGGGAAACATCTTTAATACCAGAGGGCTCCAAGAGCAATCCATCCAAACCACGGCTTCCCCAAACAGGCCTTATCCACAGGAGAAAAGAAATGTTCCTTCTCAGCACTTGAGATAAACATACAAACCAACCAACAGCTAGAGAACAGAGACAGATGTACAGTCTCTGACAGAACGGTTTTTCATTCAACAATGGCAGTCTTTTGACAACAAGTTTTGCAGAGAAAAGGTTGCTTCAACAAAACCTCTCAGTCACAGGATTTTACCAACAGTAAAAACAAAGAAACAAGCTTCTGATCTGGCACCATGGAATATGCAGATGAGTCCAAGAGGTCAGAGTCTGGGACTCCCCCTTGTTTTTTACTTAGCTCTCACCTGATCTCCATGGGGTATTTGCCCAAGCACTCTGCCTTGAGGCAGAATCTGTGGAAAAGGACATTGTGGATCTGCCTTGTGGGTTTCTCATTCCTCCTATCCCCTCTGTTCAACTCTGTCCTACCACGTGGTACTGAAGGGAGGTACAAACATGGGAATAATCAGTTCCCATGCCTTCTGACACAGAGAGCAATGCATATAGTATGACTGCAGTATGACTGACTCTCTTCTCTGTAAACCCCAGGTGAGGGTCAGCACTGAGGAACAGCCACGTTTTCCCTCTAGAGTACATTTATATCTGTAGCCATATCCTTTTCCTTTGCAAATGTATTACAGAAGCAATCTGAGGCAGGCTGAGGAGAGAGGATCTGAGGACCATAGTCCCACACCACCAGCTCACTCAGTGCTTTCCAGTCCTGTTATGACAAAAAATGTCATTCAGTTTTAACCACACTCTGACTTCAGTTAGTAATAGCACAGGTTGTGCAGACTGTTGACTGAGGTTTTGTTTTAATCTTCCTTACTGAGTAAGGGAACAACCTCATCTTCATAGTCTATAAGTCAAGCTGGACAGCTATAAGTATAAATGTTACATTAAAAAAAATCCACATAAGCGAAAAAAAAAAAAAACAAACAAACACACCAGCAACAAAAACCTCTTCACCATACCTCCTAAAATTTCAGGATTTTTTTATCATCCCTCCACCTGCAGTTTCATGACTGTAGGACTATGACTGAGCAGTAAACGATGACTGTCCGAGCTGACCTCTATAAGCTTAGATCTTATCTATCCATAGCAGCAAGGCCAGCTTCCTCCAATCAGCTGCTGTTCTGATTGCAAAGATAATAAAAAAAGATATACCTTTGCTTCTTACCAATTTAACACTGTTTAATACAGTAATTCTGTGTGAATGTGCATGTTGTGACTGACTTAGTGTTATTACATGCTTTTAGTGCAGCCTAGAGATTCAAATACAGAGATAAAAATGCTGTTATCCATAGGACCCCCTTGCCCACAAAAATGTTTATGAAAATCATTTTGTTCTCCAGCAATTTGATTTTCCTTTTTATTAAACTGTAAGGTATTTTATAAGGAAAGTAGAAATACATTTGCATGCAAGGGCCACCTCAACCACATGAGGAGAGTGTATGGAATAACTTTTCTGCTGCCTTCTGAGAATAAACATGGTCTTGGAAATAAAGCAGTGGGACTCAACTATTTTTTGCCTACTGGTGGTCAGGTACCAGAGAGGCTTAGAATCCAGGCTATGAGGGTGGGGACAGATGCTTGAACACAGGTACCAATTTAAATTATCACAGCTCTACCACCTAAGAAATCCCAAGCATGACTTCGGTTATCTTCACTTTTGCGAAGCAAGGGACTGCAAAAAACCTCCTCCCTTTATTTTTTCCACCTGTTTTAGAGAAGGGGCTTTTACTATTGCCTGAAATGACACTATAAGCTCCATAAGGTGAAGCTCTATGATGTCAAGACTTTGTCCACTTGCTTCATTTTGATTACATGAGAGCAACTTCCTTAATTTCAAAAAGAAGAAATCACCCATTCATACCTCCTTCCACCAGTAGAAAAAAAAAGCTTGCTTAACAAAAGAGAAGGCATGCTCCATCACTCCAAATCCAGTTGTTATCGGTGGGTTTAAAAGCCATATATTCTTAAGTCATCATTGTTGAACAGCCTCTTCATTTGAGAATATTTTAGATTCCGAAAATTGTGACTATTCACACAAAAATCTCCTCCAATATCTGAACATCCCCCAGTACAAGAGAGCACCAATCTTTGAAAGATTTCTGAATTGCTCTCATATTGCAATTAACGAAAACGTTTTTCCTGATTTTTCACAGAAGCAATTTTATCAGTTGCTACATGAAACCTTGAGAATGTTCCTAAGGCTTCTCAGTGGCTGTTCTTTCTGCCTTTTGAAGGTTAGTCAGAGCAGGTAAAAACATCAATATTGCCTCACCTGGTGTACTGGATCTTGTCAAACTTACCAGCATTGGAAGGATGAGGTGTGCAGAAATGCTTACAAGAGTGTAGAAGTAACATTTCTATTGTTATTCTTTTAATTAATGATTAGTTAATGTTGGACTCCAACTTCTGCATATATTCTCTGACCACTGCACTTTCAGTGACAGAGCAAAAGGAGTTGAAAGGGAAATTCTGTGTACCTAGATTGGAAAATAGTACAGAAAAATTACTAGCTAGAAATACTCAACCCTATTAGAAAAATAATGTTTATACAGCAAGTCTGTTCAGCTTTCCAAAAAAGCTCCAGAAGAAAATCCATGCATTGACACCAGTTCCACGTTGTTCAGTTCTGGTAAGTTCAAGCACTTCAAGTTTCAAGAACTACAACATTTTTCTCTAAAATCTTTGACAGATAGTTTTGGAAAAAATACAAAACTAACTTGAACACAATATTTTAGACTTCAATTTTGCAGTTCTTCAGAACAGCCACAGAAGGTAGTTTTTAAGCTATTCCACTATGAAAACTGAAAACTTAAAGAATCAAGTAGCTAAAAGATGAACTATTCAACTAAATCACAGAATCAGATAATAGTTTGGGTTGGAAGGGACCTTAAAGCCCATCCAGTTCCAGCCCTTTTGCCATGGGCAGGGATACCTCCCACTGGATCAGGAGCTCCAAGCCCCATCCAACCTGGCCTTGAACCTCTCCAGGGATGGGGCAGCCACAGCTTCCCTGAGCAACCTGGGCCAGGGCCTCTCCACTCTCATCATGAAGAAGTTCTCCCTTATGTCTAGTCTAAATCTGCCCCTCTCCGGTTTATAACCATTGCTCCTCACCTTATCACTACAAGCCTTTGTAAACAGTCCCTCTCCAGCTTTCTTGTAACCCCTTCAGGCACTGGAAGGTCTCTAAGTTTTCCCCAGAGCCTTCTCTTCCCCAGGCTGAACAACCCCAACTCTCTCAGCCTGTCCTCGTATGGGAGGTGCTCCTGCCCTTTGATCATCTTTGTAGCCCTCCTCTGGATTGATACTTGGATTTAGGTCTTTCAGAAAGTAATTGGTGTTATCATTGTAACTGGGTTATTACAAACCTCATAGCAGTGCACATCGCTGATTAAGTCCTTCCTTCCCACCCCCATGTTTTGTCAGAATGTCTTTGACAAGCTTTGCGCTTTTCATTGTTTTGTAAATACAAAATCTCAGATTTTCCCTAGCAGATGCTCCATCCTCCTTTCTTACTCCATTCTCAGGCTCTGAACACTGCTGAGTTGTCTCAGGGATTACCTCATTTCAGAGGTGACAATTTCCTTTTCTTTAAGGTTTGTTGAAGGTCCTTTAAGAATTACTGTCATGAGATAAAATTTGTGCTGCGTTCTTAGGGGTAAGGAATTGCCAATATCCAGAGATCTTGAATTGCTTTAAAGTTTTGCCAGAGGTTCCATTTCCAACACACAAACCTTTCAGTCAGAACCAATCCAAGGGAGTATCTTTGTAGCATTAATTTGTTCACAATTCTATGTCATTTCAGTAGTGGGTAAGGAAAACTGTGCTCCTTGCCTCAGAATTAAAGTATCACAGGACAGGATGATCTGTCAGCTAAGAAACAAAGCATGTGACAGTAAAGATTGTCCTTCCACCAAGCTGTAAAAGGGAAAGTGACATTAACTCCTTTATGGGGAAGCTGCATGGATCCTGGAGAGAACCCTCCCAAGGGTTCAGCTGTAGAAGAACAATCCAGCCCAACTGGCTTTTCCACCCATTCTACTTCCCAAGTGCTGATTAGATTCTGCAATCACAGATCGATTGATAACTCCATAAAACTAAGTGAATGGTTGTCAACACCATAATCAGTTCAGTATGATGTGTACATATTGACCTTCAATACTCTACCCTAGATCATATGTCAAAGATAAAATGCCATTTCAAAATGCCTCTCCCTCCCACATTCCCCAGGCTATTGCTCTTTATGGACCAGGTAAGCTTTTGTTGAATTGGTTACAGCAAACAGAAATAAATAATAATCCTCAGCCTAACTCTAGCAACTCCCAGACGGCTGCAGTGAGGAGCTTTTGCTCTGCAGGTAGCCCTCAGGAAAAGTTTACTATAAGTCTACTGTAAGGCAAAATATACTTAGACTTCTCACTCTGCCACTGAGGACTGCATTTTCCCTGCGCTTTAGCAATGGGAATAAAGCGAGAATCATGGGGAAATGTCTCCATAACTTTTCTACTCACACTTTGGAGCTGGCTGCTTTCTCTTCTCCAGTTCCTCAGCATGCATTATGATGACATGACAGACACAAGGTTATTTCCCTTCCCTCTCTCTTCCCATTCCACCTCATGGACCTGTGTTCATATGCAACTGAGTATCAATATTAGCCAAGACATGGGAAATGAGGTAGGTAATTAAATTACAAACAACCACTCAGAAAATCTGAAGTCTTTCAAAAGTATTGATATTTTCCTTATCTGTTTCCATTTTATCAACATTTCACCCCAAATAAATTAAAGGATTTCTAATTACTCATCTGTCTGCGTATGCATTTCCAGGAACCTTGTGTTGAACAACTGTTCCACAACCATCTCTCTGCTTTGCTTTCCAACCACAAAAAAAAAACATAAGCCTTTGACTTTAGCATAAACACAGCATGAAGTGTGAAATTAACCCATGTTGTACATCATTTGGGATGACCAGTCACATGAAGAGTCTAAGTAATCAGCAAAATAATTAATAACCTGCTAAATAATTAGCACATGTAATTAAGTATAGACAATAATGAGAACATAAGCACATGTGCTCCTTGTGTTTGTGTTGTATAGAGCAAGATCAGAACACAAACTGTGTTTTAAGCCTATCATTGTACAATTTGCCTACTGTGGCTCTTAGATAACCATTGTAATGATCTAAATTAGGTCCCAGTATCATTCGGATAATTGTTTAATTAATATAAGGGACTACCTTCTGACTTCTTTGTTATCTCTGCCCCCAAGAACTTCTTCATAAGGGGCACTGTTCTCTAAACACATCTCCAGAACCCAATGGTGGGCAGCCAGAACCACATGCACAGAGGACATGCCCCATTGCTGTCATCACAACATTTCCCTCCCTAGAATCACATATCCAGGCCTGGATTTCCTTAGCAGAGCTGTCTTTCTGTGGATTTATCGATATTCAAGCTACTTCACGTGACGCTTTCCATCTCAAGGTTGCTGTGGGATAAGACAGAGGAAGAGTTATTACAGGGTGACCTGGGACTTTCTACAGCAGGAAAGAATATACTACCTGAACGAACATTTTGTTCTACTTCCTTTCACTTCTGAGAAAGTTGCACAAGAAAATGCTCATTCACCAAAATCAGGAGCAGGTATTCATCTCCACGACCAAGACCTGCAGCGCTGGGTACACAAGGTAAAGCTGTAAGAACCCAGAAGCCTTCTCCCAGATGTCAGTGAGGATGGCCACCTGGTAGAAGGTCATTAAGTATACATACACCTCACCTCAAAAACTGCAATGGATAAACAGGGGCCTTACACAATTCCTTCTAGCCTTCCAGCAAAGCATTTATCACAGGAGGCAGAGCTGAACACAAGCTGGCTAAGTGGCACAATAAGCAAATCCCGTCTCTCAAGAGGAGCGTTCTGTGCAGTTCCTAGCACACTTGCAGGTCTCCATCTGCAGTTGTGCTGAGCCAGGGTTCCCTTAGGTGGGTGTGGGGAAGAAGAGATTTGGCTACATTTTTCTCCCCCCGAGGCTGATGTGATATATTAAGTGCAGGTGACACTTGGGTCAGGTGAGCACCTGTTCTCCTGAGGCCTCAGGGGAGTCTTACTAACATGGGAAGAATTTATTTTAACGGCTAGAAACTGGGGGAAGATTATCACAGCACATTCTCCCCCTGGGAGTTGTAAGCTGCTGGAATTCACTTCTCCCCTTTGGGATGCTGCAAAGAATAGAGGAAGGGTCTCTACCAAGAAAGGAGAAAGGGCTATAAAGCTGATCTCTGTGTTAGCTCAGTTTAGACTGCAATCACCAGTGGATATCTGTAGTCCACTAACAATAACAACCGTATGCATCTACAACAGAGGCTGAAGTACAGGCTGAGCTCATTTTAGTTAGTCCACAGGGTTTGCAATTTTTTCCTAAGACAAGGGGTGATTTTGATACACGGATCTTTTGGAAAGCAGGGTTTAAAACCCTTACTGGGCTTATACATATCAAACATCTCAGTATTTTGCCTGGTGCAAGATTAAAATAAAGGGTTATCCCCTTGGCAGACAATTGAAAAGTTAGAGCCACTTTACCTATTTTATCTGAGCTCACCAAGTCAGGGTAGGTCCCTACACCATCACCTACCCAATCAATCAAGAAAACTACCTACATTATATGGAGGAGTCTAGCAAAACATCCTAAAGGTCAGTCAAACCCAGCTTGGGTTTAGCAGCATTACAAAGAGCATGAGGTCTAGGCTTACATAGTCCCGGAGATTGGAGAATACAGCTGGATGTAACCCCTAGGGAAGGGGAATATTTGGTCACAACCGAACCCTGCACAGATTTTCTAATCTCTTTGCAGGAAGAAGGGACTTGAGGAAAGGGAAACAAGAAGGAGGGAAACTAACTTTTTTCCCCACTTGTCTTTAAAATGTTGATTTTTAGCTCTTGTCTGAAAATTTCTTTCTTTTGAATTTCCCTTTAATGTTGTTTCTGTACTCAAAAGAGTTTTAATAGTGAAAAAAACACCACAAAACAAAATACAGTACTTTCTCTAACCCTAAATGGAAGCAATTTTGTTGTTCTGCTTTGCTTTTTTACTTTTCCAATTTGCTAAAAAAGCTGTTATTCACCAGCCCTGCTGGAATCATTGCTCTTCTCTCACTCCTAGTGCTGGTACTACTGGCATCAATTCAGTAGATGAACAGAGGATTTCTGTCTTCTAAAGCTGCCAATCCTGCACCTTTCAAAAATGCCAACTGCACTTTCTATGATAGCAACAAATTACTGTGCTAGCGCCAGCGAAGCCTGCAAGCCCACAGACAGAGCCAGAAGCAGAATCCAGGGTGAGAAGCCCAAGCAGCTCTATGAAGATCAATCATGTGCATCTTGTTTTCCACAGGGGTCAGTGGAACACATCCCAGTCTCTCCTGATCCCTAGATGTAAGTAAGGGCTACAAAACCAGCTCTTCCTCCTCAAGAAGTGCATTCAGGATTTGGCCAAAGGATTTTGCTAAACAGGAGACTGGTTTATCCAGCTGTTAGAGAGAGCTTGCAGCAGCACATCCCTCCTCCGTGTGCTCGAAGACAGGGAGGAGGAAGGAGTGAAGTTTCTCATGGTGACTTGTGCCAGATGAACTCCTGCAGCACTGGTGAGATCGCTCATTGAATTCTGTGTTCAGTTCTGGGCCCCTCACCACAAGAAGGGTGTTGAGGCTCTGGAGCGAGTCCAGAGAAGAGCAACAAAGCTGGTAAAGGGGCTGGAGAACAGGCCTGATGAGGAGCGGCTGAGAGAGCTGGGGGTGTTTAGCCTGGAGAAGAGGAGGCTGAGGGGAGACCTCATTGCTCTCTACAACTACCTGAAAGGAGGTTGTGGAGAGGAGGGAGCTGGGCTCTTCTCCCACGTGACAGGGGACAGGACGAGAGGGAATGGCCTCAAGCTCTGCCAGGGGAGGTTTAGGCTGGACATTAGGAAAAAAAATTTCACAGAAAGGGGCACTGGCAGAGGCTGCCCAGGGAGGGGGTTGAGTCACCTTCCCTGGAGGGGTTAAAGGGATGGGTGGACAAGGTGCTGAGGGACATGGTTTAGTGTTTGATAGGAATGATTGGACTCAATGTCCGATGGGTTTTTTCCAGCCTGATGATTCTATAATTCTTTCTTGCCAAAGGTGTCCACTTCAAAGGAGCAGCACCCTTCTAACACCTGTGGCTGCTATTTCTTCAGCAGAGTGCCACTCAGAAACGGCTGGCCTCAGCAGCAGAAAGTAAATCACTTCCAGTGGCAGAGACTCATCCAAGAAGAGTCACTTTAAACAGAGGAAAGACAACTCTCCATTCCTGGGATTCCCTCAACAGCCTACCAGCACTCATCAAGGCCAGGCTGGATGGGGCCTTGAGCAGCCTGACCTAGTGGGACACATTCCTGTCCATGGCAGGGGGGTTGAACTGAGTGATCTTTAAGGTCCCTTCCAGCTCAAACTATTTTATGATCCTCCTACTTCGTATGGTCCTGACTGGTCAGGAAGAAATCCCCTGCGTACCTCCAGAGATTTTCCCTCAAGGCAATACGATTCCCCCCTCCACTCCCATGCACACACCCAACCATTCCACAGATACTGAGAAGGGATAGCCATGGTAATTAAAAGGTAGCAAAGCTCTGTGTCTGCATGAATAGGGGACAAGTCAATACAGTTCAATCTGCTGCTGAATTGACTGCAATCAATTTCTCTTTCTGCCTGTCCAAGGCTGCAGCTGTAAAGTACTCACAATCTGATCAATGGTGACCTTGAGAGCAATGAAGGGAGACAAAGCTGCACTACAAACAGAGGGAGGGATGGAAAGGATCCTTCAGAACAAGCAGAAATGAAAGAGAAGGCAGAACTTAACCCTCTTCTAAAGCAAGGCAGAGGTGCTGTTTGGACAATCACGGCACACTCCCGCTGGCTGATGGGTGCACGTGTCCTGGTTCATCAGCCCTCCAGAAAGAGCAGTAATCATCCATCCCACTATTGGCTGCATTGTGAGAAAGAGGAGGATTAACCAAAGAGTAGGATGGTTCTTGCCCATAAGATTTTAGAAGCAATACTGATGAGATACTACTCATCCCTGTCTACTACCTCCATCCTGCAGGGAGGTCAGGGTGAGGAAATTCTCGGAAGTAGGCCACTGCCAGGCATCCAAGGCAGCCCAGCATCTCTGCTTTAGCTTTAGGATGTCTGTACACCTCAGGTGCAAAGTTGTCCAAAGAAATAAAATAAGACTTTGTCTTGTATTTCTCCCTCACTCTCTCTCATACACACTCCTGACCAGCTCTAACACAACCCAATCACCAGTAATGAATTAATAATTAATCAATCACTACCTGATTTCATTTTCAGCCTACAAGTTGAGAAAAAAAATGAGATCTTAAAATAATACTCTGCAATGGATTGTGTCTGTCTCTGGCAAATGCAATTTAACTGCCTTAATGAAATGCTAATTGGTAGAATACATATATAAAAACCACACTGACTACTACTCTAATTAAATTTCCTTTCTCCAGATCCACAAGGTTCATTGCAGACAAAACCAGTAAACATACTTAAAGGCTGTCCTTTTCAAGAAGGGGTAAAATTACAAAGAGCTGCACAAGGGTTCATTGTGAATAACACCGTAGTTGCTCCTGGTCGTGTGTGTGTTGTGTGTGTGTGGCATAGCTAAATAAAAAATTATGCTTATAGAGAGCTGCCTGCTCCTTTGTTGATGGACTGGAGGCGCTGATCCGACAATTAAAGCATCGTCTCAGTAATAGCCATAAATAAACAGACTCACATTAGAACAGACTGGCAATAAAGATTATATTAAAAGCAGAACAAAATGAGAGGCAGCGCTGAATGGGAAAGGGTGAAGTGTAAGTCACATTGATCTGCTCTGTCTTCCTTGCTGAAGACAAAGAAACAATGAGATGTCCTTACTGTGGACCCCCTATGCTCAGCAAAGCTGTCACGAAGGAAGTGAAGGACAGGTCTCTAACAAGAGGTGATGGTTTTGTAAGTGGATTTTAGTCGGAAAAAGGGAAAAAAGGGAGCAAAGTGGACACAACAAGAGCCGATTAGAAGTTTTCCCTGGGGACTTGTACAGGTAAGCACCGATTTGTCAAAATCCAGCTTTTGCCAAGCCAGGGTCAGTTCTAACTCATCTTCTACAATTCAGAAAAGTTTTGAGTTGTCAGAAGTGTGACACTGTCAAAGTGCCAAGATCCCAATTTTCAGTTGCAATAGTTTTTCATATAGAAATTGTAGTTCAGGGCACTAAAAGGGCTTATGGGAAAGTGGGAGAGGAAAGGAACAAAATAAAAACACAAACCACTCCTTTACAAACACAAAATACCAGCTGACCTGACACAAATCCTGGCCACTCCCCACAAATTACTGACCAGGGAATGTTTCTAAAGCTAAAAGTCTTTGTACTCTTTTGGAGAGAGGAAAATGCTGACACTGAATAGTCCCTCAAGCTGTGAGAGCAGTGGCCACTCCATAACAGACCCACTTCAGCACAAATTCATCCTTGACATTGCCATGGGCAAAGCATCACCTACCTCTCACACAGCACCAGGTTCCTCAAGCAAGACACAAGCAACATTGGTAGCTTGAGTCCAGGGGTCCACACAGAGAGCAGATTTCACACATTCAACCACTACTGCTATCTTTAAAGCCAGTTTGTCAGCACAGCATCTTCCTACAGCCTTTAAATGCCTTTCCAGCTGAGTATAATTACCTTAATTAAGCCCCCACCTCATCTTTCTGACTAGAAAGGTTCATGTGTTTGTCTTAATGGTCTCGTTAGCAGCAGGCTCAGAAAGTCCTTTGGCTTCTCTGCTAGTGGGCTGAGACCTGAATACTCGTCATGGGGGAGGTCACGCAGGTGTCTTTGCTTCTCTGGTTGGGGACGGAAGGACGGGACGGGACGGGGAGTGTTTGGGCTGAGGTCTTAAAGGGAGGGATGATTGATAGACGTCTCTTTCTCCTCTTTTCTCCTTTGCTTCTTCCTTCTTTTTCCCTTTCTCTCACCACTGACTTCTTCACTGGGATAAGAATCTCCCAGACCTCCAAAGACAGGCTGTGGGTGTGTCTTGATGCCAAGGCAAATGGATATCTTGGCTTTTATCTAAGCCTGGTTGAGGAACAGGTAGCAAGATATCAATGGCCATAAGGCAGTAGAAAATACTTTTGCTACATGATCTGGAGCAGCCAGACATCTCTTCACCTCTGGCCTAAATACAAAAATTCAGTTTTGTCTCTGCTTCCCAAGAAGCCCTTGTTGGTTCATAGAAAGGAGAAAATAGCAACATTTGATATGCATCCTACTTACCTTCTATCCACTTTGCACGACTACATCTATGAGAAGCTAATCACTGTCCTCCTCAAATCTTTGTCACCAGCCTCATAAAGTCCAGAAATACATTTGTTCATTTAAATTTGCTCTGTGTTAGCTAATGTGAGTCCTGGGCAGCAGTTTATTCTAAAAAGGCCATTTTTGCTGCCCAGTCCTTAATCTTTGTTCCACTGCTGGACAAAATCTAATTGTCAAGCAGAAAGGGTACTTCAATTTTGGGGCAGTAGGCTGGTAGGAGCTAAAATGAGGTAGTAGCATAGTCTGGCTTGAGTGAGTCTGGGAGATGAGATCCTGGCTGTTTCTTTCTCCTTTCAGGGTGTGCAGACACCAGCACTGCTTCTTTTTCCTTGCTGCCATGAAAATTGCCTTATTGAATTTTTAAATAAACTGTGCTGGTTGGAATATCTAAAGAGCCTTCACACAGACCCTGATGGGATTTTTTTTTTAAATTAAAAATCTTGGCCTCAGGCAAAATGGAAATGTCTTCAGATTTGCAATCAGTGCTCATGTAACATATCTGAAATGCAGTTTATAAACTGGTGATTTGATGGGATTTGTTCCTGGGGGCTGTAATTAATGGATTTGCAAATCTCAGCAGCCAGGACTATATGACACAAATTGCCACCAATGGCCATTACAAGGCACAAGGAGAGGGAATGGGAAAGAACAAGAAAAGAGCAACCCAGTTCTAATTGCTGAATTGGCCATGGGAGTCACTTCATTGTCTCCTTCCAACCTCATCATCATATTTGTGTTTAACCCACCAAGATTTTTAGTTTGTGCCAAGGGCAACACCTTAAAATTGTTCCCAAGTGGAAAACTTCTATGAACCCCAAAACCAACCATCCCTGTGCATCATCCACCTGATGAAGATGGGAGATGAATAGCTAAATACCCACTGCTAAAGGCTGAATGGGAACTGTCACAAAGAACTGTTGAGGAGAGAAAGGCTTGGACCTTGTCTGGAGGCAGGTCTCCCCACTCACTGAGCTGGATCATCTGCTTAACTAAGGCCAAAGCGAAATCCTCATAGATGAAGGCCTGAGGAAAGAGGAAAAGTAGTGAGGAAAAGTGGTGAGACCTTGCATGTTCTTTCCTCTCTTAAGGATAAACTCCAATGGCCTTAGCTAAGGATTAAATAGATGACAAAGTCACTTATCTCCTTGGGTTAAATAGGGAGAAAATAGTAGAGGAAGGAGCCAATAAGTTAAGGCTGGGAACTGCATGTGAAACAGAAGAGGAGAAGAGGTGAGTAGAGAGATGCAGTGAAGCCAGAGCTGTGTGCAGGAGAAGCAGATGATTGAGGTAATTTGCTGAGGCCTCATCCAGAGCATGCAAAGACAAGTGGTGCAGAGATTCATCAGTCATTGCAAATGCAAGTCTAATGTAAGCTGGGAAAGCCATACATCATTGAGCAGAGCTGGGTCAGAATCAGACACTTTAGGAATATTAACTCTGGGATGAAACCCCTTGACTGCAGCTCTTCCTCCTCTGCACTTCCACACCAGACTCAGTTGTCTCCTTATCCTGGTGGGATCATCTCACCTGGAATGAGCATGGAGGGAACATTCACTGTCCCCATGGGCCACATAGGTCCCAAGGTATGAAACACTTGGAAACTGCATCGTGCTACAAAGAATGTGCTGCGGTCACAGCCTTATAATTCACACACAGATATGTCATAAACACATGACCTTATTTTTTCTCCATGTGGATAATCCAAAGGTACCACTGATCTCTCCCAGCCCACACTAGTTCAGTGCCAACCTTCTTTTCTCATCCCACAATATTATGATGACTTTACACATCACCTTTATGACAAATAACAGCATCCAGCAGGATGTGTGCTAGGAACTGCATTACACCCAAAACCGCGAAGAGCAAGAGAAGTGGAACAAGTAGGTAAAAGTGCCTGTTGGACCTGCTAGAGTCTGCATGTGTATCTGAAAAGGTTTGCAGCCTCAAGGCATAGTCAGTTATTCATAGTTGAGTTTCCCTAAGGCTGATACTGCTTCATTGAGATGAAGCAGGAGGAACAGGCTCATAGGCAGATTGTGCAACGCTTGTGAGGTCAAAAGCATAGGAGCTGCTGGGATATCAGAGCTAAGCTGCAGGGCAGGGAGAAGAATGTGCTTTTGGGTTGAGAAGTTGCACACTGCTCTGGGAAAGGGGGCAGGTCGGTGCAGAGCCGGGCTTCACAGTTTAGGGCAGGCCAGGGAAATGTTGATATTTGCTCTGCCTCTCCCCAGAAATGGTAAATGATTCTTATCCATCATTATTATGTCACTGTGCGTGGAGCCTAAGGGTTCTGCAGGGTCAGCAGGCTGATCCATCCAAGGATGAGCTGATTTCTTTCTCACAAGAAATGAGCTGTTGGGATGTTTAAATCCCTGGAGTCAGAAACAGTTCAGAGTCTTGGTAGCCCGAGACTCCAGTTTTTAGTATCCATTATTTTTCTAACTGCTTCTCAGCATGTGAATATCTAAAGTACCTCTCAACCCAAACTGAAAATTTGTTGAAAACTTTTTTAAATGGACCAATTTCAATATCATTTTCCACTCAAAGATTTAGGGCAGGGGGAGGTTGTTAGAAACTGCCCAAAGCTTATCTCCTGTGCAATGAAGAAAATGATGGTTTGCAACGTCTTTCTTATTCTATAGCTTGGCAAATTGTGGGATTGAAGGGCTTTTAGTTTGTTTTGTCAATACATGACAAAATGAAAGAAAAAGGTTTATACCTTTGAAAGAAGAAGTTTCACTTGACCGCAAGATTTTGGGTTTATACATTTAATTTACTTACTTACCTGAATTTGCAGAGGACTTGAAGTTTCAGGTTTGCAACTTGCTTCAGGACATGAACATTTTTCAAACTTACAGAAATGTTCACAGATAACCCAATGGAGCTGTAGGACACCAGAAAATCCTAGGCTGTTTCTGTTGTATTGTATCTCCCAAAAATGTTGTGACAAACTGGCAGAAGGTCCCTACAGGCACTTTGCCACTGCCTCTCAAAGTCTCTTTTGCTTTGGCTAAAATGCTTTTCCAGTGGCTTGCTGTGGGAGTACGCAACTGGCTTCATCTCACACTGCCAAGAGGTATATCAGGGCAGTTTAATGCCTCCCTATGGTATGTCCTGAGGAAATATTTCATCTCTTCATTGAATCCTGAAGAAGGCTGTGTCTGATTGGCAATGCAGTAGCAAAATCCATTGTGACTCATTTAAAGATACCATAAACTGAAGAATCCCTTTTCGTTGTGGTAAAATGACCCTAAGGTATCAACATCATTCACAATGGGACAATATCCCATGCATCTGTGGCTGCAGGACTTCCAAGAGAACTGAGGGTACCCAGCACCAGCCTGGATAGGTCTTTTTGTTGAGGGAGAGACAGAAGAAAGGTAAATACATGTGCAAGAGAGAGAGAGAAGGAATGAAAGGGAGAGAGACTATTGGAGGGCTTCATCATTCTCCTGTCTAGAAGATATTTCTCTATTGACTCTATTTAAAGTCAGCCTCAGGCTTGCGAGCTTGGAGAGCTTTTAGCAGATGAAAGAACTCACTCATCAGGCAGAGTTTTTTTGATTATTTTTTTTCTCTCTCCCCAGCTCTCACAGGTCTGTTTTAAAGCCATTTCAGCAATTGTTGAAAACTGTCAGACGCCTTTGACAGATCAGTACTTTACCGTGGAATTTGCATGGCCTGTTAGCCAATCAAAATGCAAATTGGGGATACATTTAAAACACAAGTCCCTAATTTGTCTTCAAAACATTGCTGGAAAGCCATGAAAGCAATCTAGCTGTTCCTAGGACTGCATCATGTCTTCAGTCTCAGTTCTGGCGAAGCTGCTGGGTTTTGCTGGATGGGAATGTGTGTGCGTGTAAATGTGTGTGTATGTGTGTGTCTGCTACAGGCGTTGTTTCCAATCTGTGAGTATAAATCTTCCTCTCTGACTGAGTGAGATTTATAGCTCAGCTACAGGGTTCCTGGCACCTTCCAGCACAGCATCTCTCTTTCAGATCAGAGCAAGCGTGGGGACAGGGTGCGGAAAGAAGATCGGACACTCGGGTTCTTCTTTTCCCCTGCTTCCCTTCTCTTCCTTTTCCAGACGGCATTAGGGTTTAGTGACAGAGCAGAGGCTTGTGCCAACAGCTCACACTGCAGTAATAATGAGAGCCATTTAATGATGGTTGAGTCAACAACATCATGCTTCCCTTTCAACAAATAAACACTTTTATTCCCCCTCCTTCTTTTTCCCACCAGGAGTTTTCTGCTAAGGGAAATTGCCAGATCAACAGTTCAACTGATGAACAACTGTGATTTACCTCCAGAACAGGTACAGTCGGCATCATGGTGACAAAAGCCATTGTGTAGCTGTTCCTGTCTCCTAGCTCGGACAAGCAAGGCTGCCTCTGAGCTCTTGTCAGAAGTTGATCCACTCATCCTGGTCTGAGAACCCAGTCTGAGCCTGCTCAACTGGTTTTCTTAATTTTTCCAGTAGAAAACTATTTTTTTCCTACTCCTTTTAACCCTTCTGAAAGAAAAGATCTACTTTGACTGCAAACAATTTATTTCCTCTGAAAATACTTCTACCCCCATAATAACCCTCCAGTTACCATTTAGAGCCACCTTGCAAAGGTGGTGAGAGTGATTTTGTTTTTAACGAGAACTTGAAATGCTGTACATAAGGCAAAAAGCTTGATCAACCCATTCTTTAACTGGAAACGACATTGTTCCATGAAGACTCATGCATGAAAATTTACCTATATTCTTTTCTAAGTGGGTCTGGGAATAAAAATGACCTGTCGTCTCTTATCTAGCCATGGAGTTATCTATTTGATCGTTTGTACTGGTAACTGCTGGCATTCATTATGAACCATTTCTCACCTGCAGAGGCCTAGACGTGGCAATTTGCACATTCTTCTGCACAGATCACTTTCTGGTATTACTCAAAGCACAAATGTTAAGCTGGAAATCATCTTCCAGTGTTGTGAGTTCATGCCAAAGAAAAACTCTTTTACACTGATTACATTTGGTTAATAAAATAAAATAAGTAAACCTTCGCTGCAAGATTATTTAGAGTGATTTTTTTAAGCATTCCTCCTCCACAAATGGTTAGTTTTACTTTCCACTCCTTCCTTTAATGCCTGGATTCCCCCTTTCCCTGCAGTCTGCCTCTTGTCTGGCTCACTGAGGCAGCCAGATGGTGTAATTTGCAGGTACCTCCACAGCACTTACTTGTCTGACATGCCTGAACCGATTGAAACATGCACAGAAACATTTGAAACTTCATTTAGGGGATCTGGATCAAGTCCTGGAATGTGATAGATCCAGGAGACAGACCAGGTACAGTCACCCCTGAAGACTGCATAGCACAAAAATCCAGAGGAAAGAGTCTATGCATGCACATTTGTGCACGGAGGTGAGATTATGGTTGACCAATTACTGTAGATCTTACAGGACTATTTTCCAGTAAATAAATGCAGTGTGGTTGCTCATGTATGGTGTCTCACAGCGTTCCTCTGTGTGCTTGTGTGTATAGTACTGAGCATGCATGATCCCCCCCACCCCATTCACGTGTGTCTCCATGCTATATATGTGTGTGTTTGATGTGTATACATCTCCTACTGAAAGGTCTAGTAAATGCAGCAGGGATAGCAGGACATGTCTGGCATTCATAGACCATACTGGGTTTTGAAGCCAGAGTGCCTGCAGAGATCATGTAAGCAGCAAAAAGCAAATGCCTGTGTGTATAGAGGAGGTCTCTGACTGCACGTACAACATTGTTTAGCCCTCACAGCCCATGGGTAACTGTAGGGAGCTGAGCTGTACGATTGATGACAAAAATATCTGATGTTGGCTGGTTCCTCCAGTTTGAAGACAGGCGCCTGCAAGAAAAGACGTGTTTCGGCCCTCTTGGAGAGTGCACACAGATGCCCATGAGAGAAAGGTGACCTGCATGTCTTAAGGTCAACAGTATTCAAACACCAGGATTCAACAGTTTCACTGTTTCTTTTATGTCTTTGTGCCCTCAGTGACCTGAGCACCAGGAGAGGTGTTTATAGACAATGCACCTCTACAAATGAAGATTTGAAAATATTTTCTCTCTTCTTGGTCTTCTCCTGCTTCTTTCTCTAGGAATATGTAGAAAGATGTCAGACAACTCTGCTGTGGGGTCAGTGTGCACGATGCCAGGTCAGTATCGAGGAGACTGGGTGAGTGATGAGGCTTCTGGAAAGAGCTGCAGCAGAAACTGGGAGTGGAACTTGCTGGAGACTCTTATGAGGAACAAGTGGTAGAGTCCTGGGCTAAAATGCCTCCTAACACACAAGAACAGTTGGCGTTCAATATCTGCATCAGTACTTTCCAGGGAAAGGTATCTGCTGCTGCTGAATAAAATCTACTCTGGAAATTGGTCTGTGAACAACGATATATTTGCTGTTAGGGATACGAGAAAATAAATGAACACCTGGCAAGAACAGAATTAAATCAAACATCAACTTAAATATGATAGAAGGACCATCAGGGATAAAATTGTATTTTAATGCTGGACTTCGGAAAAAAAAGAACAAAACAAAAAAACCTTCTCATGCTTCAGCTGGGGGCAGGAGGATCTGAGCGAGGGGACAAAACTCTTGTGATGAAAGAGAAGAAGCCAGCTCGTGCACAGTGCCCTGTTGTTGTGCTGGTTCATGGTGGCACCCTGTCAGCACTTCACAAGAAGGAGCTCCATCTTTCTTTTTTACGTGGCCTGACAGCTTTTCAGAAGAGATTTATACAGGGACAGATCAGAATATCTGTCATAGCAAACCACCATGTTCAAGAGAAATTAGGCACTGCGAGCCTCCAAGCTGGGACCTCATACTTCTGATGGGAGAGGAGATCTTGTTTCAGGGAAGGGCACAACCATGGGTGCTGCTTGACACCCCAGAGCATGGGATCCCTGGGCGACATTGGTACAAGGAATGTACTCTGGGATTTATCTGGCTGTGTACAGATATCTAGAGCTTTCAATTCTGCATCCCTGCAGGTTGGTGAGCCTCCCTTTATGATCAAGGCAGAGAAACTGTCACTTCTAGGGCCTAATTAATCTCTTTCTAAGGCAGATGTCTAAAACAAGTCAGATGAATTGTGCTGTGGAATTGCTTATTTCTCTTTCCCAACAATGAGGGGAGTTTAGACAGATAGCTTGGCTGAAGACGATTGTGCTGGAGCTGCTGAAAGTCAGAAGAGATGAATCCCAGCCCTGGTGTGCAAATGGGCCACCCCACAGTGCCTGCCCACAGCCCCATGAGCCTGTTGCTGGCTCCATCCCTGCAGCATCCCTCAGCTAAGGCACAAGCAGCCGCGCAGCCCCGGGAGCAGCAGAGCATGCATCTCATGGGAAACAGGTGGCATAAAGGGCCGCAAGGAGTTGAGATACAGCCGTGCTATGAATAGCTTTAAATGTGCTCAGAGGAACCAAACTGAGGACTTTTCCCTGATAGGTTTAAAGGAAAAAGTCGTGGAACATATCACCGTCAGCATTAGGCAGCAAGTCTGCTTGGCTCGCCCCCTGAGCCACTCTGCTGTGACAAAGCTATGGGAGCATTTTACAAGGACAAAGGTTGCTGGCTGGTGAACAGCAGCGTATTAACATGGAAATGACAGCAATCCATGTCAGAGCACGTTGCCCATGCAAATCTTTCTTAGGCTATTAGCAATATGTGGAACGTGTCCTCAGATGAGGGACGCTTCTTTGCAGGCACTGGGTGACTGATTCGTGGCCTCACAGTGCTGTGTTGCTGGTCTCATCGGAGCGTACCTACTATGTGAAATAATGGGGAGAAAAAAAGAGGGGGGGAAAAAGCAGATTGCAATTCAGACCCCTGCTTTCTCAGTGAAGCTCCTCTGGACCCCAGCTGTGGTGTAAATTGAGATTCCGCATGAATGCTGTTGCCTGCTTTCACTGCTCGTTGGGTGCAATTTACTTGTCTTATCCGATTTACACTATGCACTCAGGTTTGGAGCATAAATATACAAGCTCATATAACTATGCAAGCATCTTTCCTCTGTCTCACATCTCCTGCACTGACTCAGTTCCATTCCATTCAGAAGAAGTGATTTTAATTTCAGCAATCTTCCTTTTCTCACCCACAGCCCTACTGATTTCTGCACTGAGGTCTTCTAACCACAACAGTAGAGTTTTCCATTGGATTTCGTTTTATTCTCTGATTTGAAGGGTTTAAGTGTGAATTAAGTGATATCAAGGCTTTGAGCACAACCCCCCTTCCTAGGGGTGAATTTCAGCCTAAAGGAAAAGTGCGTTCATTAGGAATGCACTCCCCAAGCATGAATAAATATTCTCAGGGAGCTCCTTAACAACATACAATCTTCCAAGCAACAGGTTGCTTTACTAGGATTAACAACCTGGAGGAGAAGGATTAATATAATTGCTACTCCTAACCAGAGCTGCGGAAAATAATCACAATGAAGTTAAATAAAACCTTTGAAACCTGTCAGATTTTTTTTTCCCCCTTTTAAAAATTTTATTATTTATTTGTGCAAATCTGGCAGGAACTTCCCGAGTGTCAAACAGGATGTGCAAGCGTTCACCTTCTCTTCCTTATTTTTCAGAAAGCTTTTTAAGCTCAAGTCAAAACACAGGGCACTTTTAGAAAGTGACATCCTAAGCAACCTTCCCCCAGCTATGTTTCACATTTCATTCTATAAGAATAAAAGAAGAGCTTTGTCAGATGAAAAGTCCAAGCTCAGTACCTACGTTCAACAGCGGCAAAAAAATTGCCACTAGGAAAGACTGTATAAACAGGGCAAGTGAGTGGCAATATTTCTCTCCTGTTACTCCTCAGCCTCCAGTGATCAGCAGCACAGAGACTCCCTGAGCCAGAGGTGTTATCTTTGGGTTTAATGCCCTTGATGGATTTTCTTTTTCCATGGAATATCTAATAGCTTCACAAAATGCACAGTTAAGCTGTAGAACTCTGGGTTTTGTGGATGCCAGAAGTATACATGGATTTGAAAAGTAAAGCATGAAACCACATTACATTTTCACCTTTTGAATGTGCTGTCAAGCAAACACACTTTGACAAGGAAATGTCTTCTCAGGAGGCATCATGACTTTGATATGGGTTGTTTGGTTTGGGGGTTTTTTTAATCAGTTACTGGAAAAAACTTGTTCCACAGCAAATCCTGCAAGAAAAATGTTTTCCTGCAACCAATAGCCCTGCTGAAAACAGCTTGCAGTGCTCTTCCATCCTATCCATGAGAGGGCTGTTGTCAGGGCTGGTACCTTATTAGAGTCACATCTGATGTGCTACATGGTATTTGTTCTGCTGCCCAGAAGCGGAACATCAGGAGCCGCTGGACTGTGACCAGTTGAATAATTTTCAACAAATACATGGAAATAAACATAATCATCTTTATCACATTAATCACAGTCTCATAGGAAACCTTCACCTGGATTTCAATGAACTCAGAGCCAGTTTGTTCATTATCCCTGATTCCCTTGAGGTCCTGGGCAGCCAGAGCAAAACTCACCCTTGTGTAAGAGCCAGTGCAAAGCCAAAGCATCGCCTGAATGCATAGATCTGCAGTCTGTGCTCTCTACATTTGTTCTCTGCAAGTTTACGTGGTGGTGAGGTCTTGTAGGATCTGAGGAGCCAGACGCTGCTAAGGGCAAGCAGCAGAGCACCAAATCTGTGTTTCTTAAGCCTTTTGTACCCTATAGTTATTTCTCTTCCCTGTCAGGCTGCCAGGACCCTCTACATGTTACATAGGAGCTAAGGAATAACCCCTTCACTTATATAGGAAGGTTTCCAACTCCTACCAAACCTTCCCACACCAGGAAACTTGTTTTAACATCTGCTTTTGCCGTTACAGAAACGACAGTGGGAAGTCAAGCCTGCTGGCTTCAAGAGGAAGAGTAAGCCCCCAATTATGCAGCGAACACCGTGGGCTCTTTATAGCCTTCCCAGTCTCTCTCTCTTTCTCTCTTGTTCCTTGCATATTTTTGTGCACGTTTTCCAAGATTCTGTACTTCTAGTCCAAATTGCTTTTGAAACTGAACCTGTTACAAGCCTCTCCAGGTCAAATCCCCATCCATCCCCATTACTGTTGTTTGGAGCTTGTGCTGCTGACAGCGGGCACCCTCCCTCTGGGGCAAACGCACGGGCAGTCCTTCCCTTCCAGCCCCACCACATATTTCAGATAACTCCAGATCCACGTCAACTTCTGTACAAGTAGCTGAAACCTTTCCAGCCTTGTATTTGCAGAGAAGAGACAGAGATGCCCCCTCAGGCAGAGTGAAAAGGGCCCAACCAATGCTTTGATGACAGCACAGTAAAATTCCCTGGGCCCTAAATATTTTATCATCATAAAATAAACATAGATCTTCTCATCATGAAATATACATTAAAAATGTTTAAACATGTTAATTATTAAACCAATATTGATTCATATTGGATGAAGCATTAACGGGTGGAGTTTGGAGGAGGAAAATTGGCAAATGTATTTAATGTCGAAAGAGTACTTGCCACATATCAATATTCATCAGGTCTAACCACTAATAATCATAAAAGTGACAGGCCAGATTTATGGCTCCTGTGCATGAAGGCAAGTCTGTACAAAAGGACAAACTAAAATATTAAGATGAGAGGCACAAAAATTCAAATATCTTTCCCCAGCTCGTCCTTGTGATTTTATAGCAAAATCGGGAGTTTGTGTATAAGGGTCTGAGCAAACAGTAGGAAGACCCTGGTGGGTTTATTTCAAAGCAGTTTATCAGAAAGATATCATCAGATGCTCATGATCATCACTGGTATAAGGCTGTCTTCCAATACAAGGGCCATCACAGTGCACAAGGAGTTAATTGTTGCTCATGTGCCCTCTCTTTGGGTATTTATTCAGAGAATCTTGGATGGATTTTCTGAAAGTGGAAGAGTAGGAAATGCATCATATGCCACCTTTAGCATTTGCAGGGTTGAAGGTGAAGCTTGAGTTGAGGAGTTTTATGGCACAAGCCACTTATTTTGATTTGGGATAGTAAATATTTTCCCCAAAGAATACCTTGCTGTGGAGTCTGCAGGAATTCCTTTGCAGCATTTCTTCCACTGTAAGCTGCAATAATGCCTTAGGATCACAGCACAGATAGAAAAGGAAGATACTTGGGTACTGAAATTTCCCATAGTATGGGAGACCTGCCAAAGGTCCTTAGTTCAGTTTAGTTTTAAATGCAAATGTCCACCAAAACCACTCCAGGAGAAGGACATGAATGATGTGAATACAGTCTGTTTCAGGACATTCCTGGCACTACTATGTGGGTCTGGTTTTTATTTCACTCCCCACCAAGACTTTCTTTCTTGATTTTCCTCCAAGTGAACAGTTATAGCAATACCTGGCTCCTCAGTCTGAAATACTGTGGGACTAGATGAATTTAATAGTACTTTTGCAAATGCTGGAGTCTGAAAGAACTGTAGGATTGCAGGGAGTTCATTGTATTTAAAACATTTTCTTGAGAACAGTGTCTCCTTTTTTTGGTCTTTAAACAAAAAGCACAATGAGGTTCAGTGACTGTGTTCAAGGACTCCAGTTTAAATTTGTTCAGTCTACAAATCAAAAAAGAAATTTGTTTTCTTAACAGCCACCTCTGCAAACGCGGTATTGTACCACAGAGTTAACAGGTGCTCTCTGCCTTGCATGCCAAATTAATTTAATGCTTTTTATAGCTGTGTCACTTTGCAGGAACAATACAAGTTAGAAGCAGCAAGTACCTAGAAACCTTTTCTTCTGAGGTGATTGTTGGGATCATATGACTACTAATGGACAGAGTCATGCCAAAGAAAGGTAAATAAATCTTTCTTTTCCCTGATGCAACTTGGTCTCAATGTCAGGACTGGAACCTGACTGAGCTGCTAGCATAATTTAGTGCATATGAGTGTGCAAACTGTTGCATAGAAGACAAGGGTAGGGAAAAAAGAGAGGTGATGAACACAAGATGGCCACTCAATTGACCAACTACAGGCCTGGAAAGAAGTATCTTTTAAGTCTTTTAGGTCCTTTCCTTTACTCACTAGCCCTTATTGCCTTCGGAATAGAATTAGAATTCCTTTTACTACAGAATATACACCAGTATAAAAGCAAATGTCAACCTTCTTCTTCGGGACAATACGTTCAAAGGCCAAAACCTTTAACATCTGGCAGCTGTAGTATTCTGTTGAACAACAGCTTTATTGTGAATGTTTATTCGCTGGAGAAATGCTTCTGAGCCTATGCATAGAGATTATATACTAAATTGTCCATTTAATTTCCACTTACTGTGAGATTCGGCATACATTAAATACTATTTGATCATTAAAAGCATGTTTATGGACTCCAATATTGCTATCAGTGATATGTGACTAATACTTAGTAAAGTGCATTTTGTCATGATCGGTTGATTTCAGAGTAATTTGTCAACGACAATTGTTAATCTGGGGGCTCGCTTCTGCTCTCGCCTAATGTAGCCCCGAAAGATGTGTCTGAAGGGAGTCCTGATATGGTTGTGTCCTTGTATAATGTCCTTGTTTAAAACAAGGAGTCGAGTGATCTGGTCATGGAGAGACCCACATTATGCAATGGTCTATGGCACTGATTTACTGAATATCTCTTGGTTCACCAGGGACTAAGGGAGTTTTCTTGCTTGAAGATTGTTCATGTCTCCATTGTCCAGCTAGAAGACATGACATGCCTCAATCAAAGCCAAGCAAAACCTTTAAAACATGCATTATTGTCCTAATTTCCTAACAAAATCATGCTGTGTTTGGATATGCAGATGTGTGAGAATAGCTCTATGTACTCCACTACACAGTTCCTTCTAATAACTTTTAAACTAACTGAACAGGTTTAATCAAATATGATATCGAGATTAAAAGCCTCAAAAATATTAAGTTCTCACAAGTTTCATCAAAAAAACTGATTCTGTTGGAGTTCCTAATTAACTACACACCCAGGAATTCAACCACAGGATACATATTCATGGAAAACAAGCTTCATTTCCACCAATTACAGAAGTAGCTGGCATCTTGATGGGATGTTCTCCCACTGGAAAACATCAATTTGTCAAAATCAAAACATGCTACAGCAACAAACACTGATTTGAGTATAATTTCAATTTAAGACAGCTGTTTAGTCTGTGGTAACAGAATATTTTGATTTTTTTCAATCTTAAAGAACTGTCCTTCACTTAAATATATGTGATCCTTCTCATACACAGGAAAAAAAGCATGTGTATTTGATGGGGGTGGAACTGTTGGAGATTTGTAAAACAAGGTTTTTTTCAGAGTTTTCCCATTATAGGTAACGGGAAGATGTTAACTTTTCAGTACACCTTAGAAATAAAAGGTAAAAAATATGCACTGAAAGAGAAATACCAATTTTTGACCACAATATTGAAAATGCCTTCTGAGTGAATGACCAGCTCCTCAGTGGCCATACCCAGGGAAATTTCCTGTAAAAGCTCTCCTGTACTCAGCTATGCTATCCAGAGCAATGAGCAACTAAGTCTTCATCAATTATTTACCCATGTCATCCACATGATATCAACATCTAACAAAAGCAGTCAGAATTCAGAAAGCAGAGCTGCGTACTGCACCAATCCTTGCCTTTGTTTTTGGTTACCTGATAGTCACATTCTACTGCCAAGATTTTAGTCTCTTGAAGCAACGTCCCTCTAGCTGATATGTGGTGGCAAGGGAATGCAGACCTCTTGCTTCAGAGTGGTCTTCCTCAAATCCCTTCTATATGTCACTGCAGTTCAACATTTCCTCTCCCTTAGACCATTCTCATCCAGGAAAACCCAACTACCTGTCTCTGTCACCTGCACATCAGAAAAGACTCACCCGGGATTACTCTGGGTGCATGGAAAATGTTCAGAGGTGGGGTCAATAGCAAGGAAGACCAAGCCATATACCTGTCTATTATTTAGGGAATATGCAGTGTAAAGAAAAAGGAGGTGGGTTTGTTTAGCTTGGGGTTATCTAGAGGATGGGGATCCCTACGTGCCAGCTTCCTCTGGCCATCCAGTTTGGTGATGGTATCTGGTTTTGTGTGGTTTCCCTGTTGAGACTGTGCTTTTTAGGTACAGACTGTGTTGGAGCCCGAACAGCAGTTAGCTTACTGACAGCTTGATCTCAGCTGGAATCAGTTGATATTGGAAAAATAAGCTCTAACAGGCACCATTCGGTGTGGCATGCTCACTCGTGAGTTGGGATATAATGACATGGGACGCGCTTTGCAAATATATCTGTCTTCTGCGCCTAACAGCAGCCACATTGTTTGGGGTGTAATTAGGAGGTCACAGAAATGCTGTCACTGATGGCTTTCTGGCTGCCTTTTGCAAAATGCTCTCGGCACACAGCTAATAAGTAGGTTTCTTTTATACCACTTTGATAGTTAGGGACAGCAGGAGGAAGACAAGAAGAAGGCCCAGCTCAGCACTATTATTCCTTTAAACTTTGCTTAGCAAATGATTCTGAAGTGCTCAACACAATAACTCCCCCTTTTAAGCATAGGTTTTCCACTCCTCTTCCTTTTCTAGGCTCTAATTTTAAGGGAGCACTTTGGGATTTTAATAACAGAATTACACACTTTGCCTACAGGTCTTTAATCTCTTGATGTTTATCCCATCAGTTGCATCTCTGGTGAGCCTTTATCCTAGAATGTTTGTCTATTAAATTAACAGTATTTCAGAAGAAGAGAAGCCATTTGCAAGCAGTAAATCACAAGGCAGTAGCATTCACTTAGCTATCTTGCCGTTACATCACTCAGTATATTATACACTGTTCTATACACTCAGTATATTACTGAGTTCTTCATCTTCCCTGCCACCCCCGCCCTCCGCCTCCACGCTGTCTGCAAAATGCACAAACCTTTCAGAGGCAGGCGAATCGAAAGAGAAAGAGACAGATGAGATTCACGCAAGCAGAGAACTGGGAAGGTTTCGAGTGTTTGGATGGCACTGCTGGATTTTGGCTGGGGTTCCTATTGAGAAGAAGGTAGAGCAGAGCCCTGCACGTCAGAGTATGTCGAAGTGTGCCAAAAGCAGCAACTAACAATGCCCAGCAAAACCTCAGTGTCAGATTGAACACAGCAAACATGGTGATTCCCATCTACTGTTGAAGAGAAACCATCCTGAGGTGGAGGCAGCCCAAGCTGAACCATGTATGGAGGAGCACCATGGTGCGGCAGGATCAGAGAGAGGTGCATATCTTTTATGGTGAAGGAAAAGAATTAGTTGCAAGGGGGCCACCAAAATGGAAATAATAATTATGTTTATGTACAAAAACCCAAATGCCTGTGTGTACCTGAAGTGGCTTCAGATGTCTTATATCTTGGTCTTAACTGAAGGGGATCTTCCTCAAGAAAGCAACATGCAGTGGATGTTTAGAGATATTTTCAGAGCTCAATGCACTGTAACAGAATCGCCAGCACTGAGAAATGTTCATTTTTGCTCCTTGGATTCTACCCATCCAACAAATGGAGTGGGTTCAGTTTCATTGAAACATTGAGAACTGCCAGGTCCCTAGCAGAAAGTGAGCCTGGTGCATCTGCAAGCAGATGGAAACATCTCCATGCAAGCATTTATGAGACGCCTAACACAGTTTTCCTCTCATAAAAAGGAGCAAACAGATGAAAATCCAAATGTTAAGGGCAGTGTGAACCAATAATTTTAGAAAAAAATCAGAACAGGTGGTACAAAGCAATCTGTTGCAATGACTTCAATTTTATTTCCCTGTTGACTTCTTGCTTCCTACCCTTCTTGTTATCACCTTTTACAAAATATTCAAGCAGAAATCCCATTTTCTGAATCAAAAGTCTGGTTAATCCAAACCAGCTTAGAAACAGCAAATTCTGGTCACAAACTCCACAACATAACATTCTGGAAAAATTGTCTTCTTTCCCTTTATGAATTATCACCTAAAAAAATATAAGTTCCTGGCTCCTTTGCTGGAGTGTGCCTTTGTCTCTGCATCCAGCTGCCACACCTTGACTAGTCACTCTCCTGATTATGTAGATTTTAAAGCCCAAAGACTTCAGCAAGGTGCTTGGTCCCCCTCCTCCCCTGGGTAGACCATTTAGGTTCCTGTATTTATCTACATGTTAAGCAAGGTGACTGAGGTCATGCTAATCCCTTCCAGCTCCCTGAAGAAAGGGCTGTTGCACGCTGTATGCAATGGATAATAGAGATTGAGGTGATGCCCTAGCTGAAGTTGAACACAGGTTATGAAAAGTGATAAGACTAGACAGATAATTTATCCTGGCTGGGGAGGGAATACAACATGCAGAGCATACTTACATTTTTGCTCCAATGTGAAGCAAAACCAATACCGTTCAGCATTGCCTGAAGCTGCTTCAGGTGAGGGATCCCCAGCTTCAGACTGGAGATTGAGCCTTGTTCTCCATGCCTCAAGTCTATTCTCTAAACATCAGCATTTAAAATTGGCCTCTGTCACTTGGTTGGTTTGTTTGTTTATTTGTCTCTCTCTCTCTCTCTGGTGCTTTTCGAAATTTCTCTTTGGATCTCATAAATCTTCCTTATGGAAATATTTTTGCACTTGGTCTATTTCCAAGAAATGTTTAGATTTTGATAAAGCGGGCTTTTTTTTCCATTGGGAGATATTTGTCAAGATTTTTCTGAATGGCTTTCCTCCATGAATCTTGGCAGCTTAGGAGTCCCCTCCAGTAGGATATAATTGGAAGTAGCTGCTCTGCGTGATAGCCTGGCTTTCAGAGTGGCCTCCAGTTTAGCCGCTGCAAATAACTGCGGGCAATTTTGCCTATGTTTAATTGCAGCAAGATTGTTTCCTCCAGTTTTTAAGTCTTTCATTTTTAGGCAAAAGCAGAGCTGGATTCTTATATGTCCTCCTCTAAAAACCCTTCTTACAAAGTGTAAAGATGATATTCTCTGCCACTCACAACAATTTTTTTGTTCACAGAATGGAGATCTAGATAATGCTGGGATCATGAGGCAATATGATCAGCAGAAGAAAGACTATCTCTTGGTTAGGTTGACTGATAAATCTCTGGCGCTGCCAAAGAGCAAAGGCATAACTAATTTCTTAGTCACTCTTTTTACTTGGTAAATTTAGCAGTCTTTCAAGCTGAATTAGTTTCAGTATTAGAAAATGTAAGACTAAAAAGTACCACAACCAGCATTTCAAGTCAACGCCACTTGTCCAAAAGAGAATTAACCCTGCCAGTGCTGTAACCAGAGTGTTCTCTAGTCTGTCCCCCAAACTCTCCAGTCAGAATGATTCCACCATCTCCCTAAGCTAATTTTTTCCCAGCACTTCACTCTCAAGAGTGTCAGAAAGCTAATCTAAAATATCCTTTATAATGTAAGACCATATCTGAACCACTCCAAAGTTAAACTGCCTGATTTCTAGAAGAGCACAGATGAACCTCAAATACCAGATCTTATGGTAGTACCAGTTGTCAGCCCTGCAGGAATAGGAATAGCCTTAATGCTGTTCCAGGATTCCTAGAAGAAGACTTTCCCAGGAAACTGAGCTACAGCTTTTCTATGCTCTACCATCTGCCCTTGCTGGAGATCTGCTCAGTTACTGGCATCCCACAAATACATCAATAGGAGACAAAACCATTAAGAAACCAGCAGAGATCACTTTAAAATGCAAACAAAGCAGAGAAGTGAGACACTTCAGGCCACATCCTGAACTGCTGTAAATTAGTGGAACTCATGTATTTCAAGCAAACTATGCGAATTTGCTCCATCTGAGGATCTGATTCTTCGTCATTAACTCCTCCAGCATTACAGAGACAGGTTTCGGAGGCTTTGAACAACTTCCTACTTTGAATTTACAGCTGTTCCAGCAAGGCTTTTGGTTTATCCCATTAATTTATCATTAGCCTGTGTAAACAGAAAGAACAAACCAAAAATGGATGGAAAAAGGAAGACCAAACAGGTGCACTCACTTTTCCTCCACTTCAGAAAAAATTTAAGTAAGAAGCATTGTTAAAGTGGAGACCTGTTGGGACGTGTTTCCTAGTTAGGCTAAAGATGGTGTTTGAGAACTAAGGCTTGAAGAAACTAGGTTCACATTAATGGAAAAAAAGTGAAATAATCCTTCAACTCCCACCCAAGAGTCTTCTTTTTCATTAAATGAGTATTCCACTCTTCATGTTGGTGATTTCCAGTCATTCTGGAATCCGACACAGATGTCCTGAAATACCATCAAGAAAGGTAATTCTGACCGTAGTTCTGAGCATGTACAAAAAGCAAATGACAGAACTATCAGGAAGAAAACCTGCCTACCTACCATTGTCCATCCATTTTCTTTTGATTAATAGGGGCTAGGCAGTGTGAAAAAAAAAACAGGTACCCACATAGGAAACATGAGTCCTTACATGACCACAATCTTTGTGCCAGTTTGATCTCAGCTTGCAAATACCACCTTGTACTTCAGCCTGAACTGCATCATGCCTTCATTCCTGGAAGCAGCTATGCATCCAAAGCTAACATCCATATGGAGAAGCTGTTGCGAATGTTTTTTCACATAAATGAATGAAAGAAGAATAGTTCTTCCCTGCCTGAACCAATCTAAATAATAGTTCAGTAGTTTCCAGCTTGGATAGCCCAATGTATCTCCACTTGTTGCACTTCAGATTGATTTTCCACAACAGGGAGATGGCTGAAGACTCACAGAGGTGGTTTGGCACGGTTTTCAAAAGGACATATGCACGTTAAAAGTTAAATGTACAAGGAAATAAATGGGCCCAAAGTTTTGCATTTATATAAGCATTCTTGTAGGCATTATTTATTTTACCCCATGAAGTTTTTTTGCAGTGCCACTGTCAGGGTCACACCTAGAGCATACAGCAGTTAAAAATTAAACCACAAGATACTCAAATCAGAAAAAAAAACCCATCCTAAAATGTATTTGACTGATATTGTTCCTGGTAACAGCACCGATAGATGACAAGGTTTTCACTGGGTGAAAGCCAGCCAGGATCAACGTTTCACCTAGCAGCAGCAGACTCAGAAACCTCCCCCCAACAGCTAATGAAAAAGGCAGTTCCCCTGTCTTTTTGGTCAGATCATCTTATATTTCTCTACAACCTCAGCTGGTGGCATGTGGCCCCTGTGCAGGAGTTAATTCTGCCGTTTCGGATGCTTGTCTCCAATACACAGCTTATCAGACCAAGAAATAAATACTCTTCTTCAGTCCTACGGTCAGGATGGGGTAGGTTTATGTGTTCCTTTCCTTAGAGATCCTTGGAATGTAATTGTGTGGACTTCTAAGGTGCGGGCGTATGACTATTTCCAATTTATATATTAGCATGGATGCAAATGTGCATGTACTCTGTTGGAAGCCTATGAGCATATTTCTTTGCAGAGGGGTGTTTTCCGAAGTGAAGCAGGGAATCTGTCTTGTCCCACTGCTCCTTGATGATGGATGCTCTGTGCTGCTGAAGCCTTTTCACACTGAGGTATTGCGATGTGGAGGCAACAGTCCTGGCTTTGATGCTCACAAGAACAAGGAAAGCAGCTAGAAAGGGTTCACAGTATCAGTAAATGAAATAAACTGGCTCTTCTTCAGCCTGCTTCTTCTCAAGGGTTCCAGTTACAGAATGAGAGCAGAGACCTGGCAACTGCTCCCGCAACAGGAAAATAAAGAAAAAGAAAGAAGAAACCTGATGAGATTAAAATCATCCCCAAGGCCATCATGAAATGTTCCGCTGATTTGATGGAGTAGATAGACCACGTTTTAGATGGTCAAGACTGGTGCTGAATGGGATATTTGAATCACAAAATGGGAGAACGCTTGACATCACCAAGACATCTCCTTCACTCCAGGGCTTGTGGTGTTCATAAGTAACTCTGAAATAATCTGAGCTAAGGTTTCTAGTTTAGTTTTGGTCTTTTTAAAGCCAATTTGACATTTTAACTTATGTCTAGGCTTTGTTACCCATGTGTGCCTTTCAACATGGACATGAAGAAAACCATTACCTGTTAGTACCTGCTGATGATCTGGAAAATTCAGGGCCAGAAAGTAGTACTTCTCCTTATGTCCCATGTGTTTTCTGCTTTCTGCTGTTGTTGCATAGGATTAACATAATGATAAATAATGTCTTTCAGTTTTCTTTTTCACAATGATCCTACATTAAATGTACAAGTTCTTGGTGGAGAAACACCTGAAATCTAAGCTGAATTTTCACCAGTGTATCCAGATCAGGACAAAATTACACTAGAAATCTCACTGTAGAAAAACAAACTTCCTTTATGAGTTTTCTATCCTTCTAACTGTTAAATATATTTAAAACATGACATCAGTGAGGTTCATCTCATAATATTTTGCTGCTTCTTTCTTTCTGTCATGAAAGAACGACAGAGGTTAGGAACAAGCATGAAGCTGTGAATCAAAGATTACCACTAGTAGCAATAATATTCCTGTTAATCATTGTAATATAACTCCATTTAGGAACCCTGCCAAGGACTTTGTTTTAGGTCCTGCTCAAGGTGAGGAAGCAGGTGGCAAAATCATTTTCCATCTCAACAAATTTCCCCATTCTCTGTTTGCAGCACACATCAACCTGGCCCTTTGATCTCGTACATGATACTTTGCTTCCCTGGAGAATTTGGGGCCAGATGCTCTAACACAAAGTAGCTCCTTTAAATCTCTATTGCCTTCCACAGGGTATCGCAAATTCAAATTGCCTCAAGACTTTGCTCTTGAGAGTCGTTGGAGCGAAGTAGGGAAAAGGTACGAGTTTTATCAGGTTTTGCAACAAAATGCCAAACAGGAGTGGAAATAACAGTGGGCTTTCCCTAGGAATGGACACAGCCCTTCAGTGGATAATTAAAACAGCTGAGGTATAAGAGCTCACAAAAGTTCAACCACTTGCAGGGGAGGAAGTATCAACATGTTAATTATAACTTTCACTCTTGTCTAAAAGGGAGCTTTAAGTTGAAAGGCTTTTTACCCCATGCTTGATGCTGCTGGAGTCAGTGCAATATCAGCATCATCAGCATTACCAGTCTTCCCGGGAGATGGAGCCACAGGGAGACAGATTTCAAGGGAGAAAAGACAGGATGATTACCCCTCTGAAGGTGTGAGGGACGCATTTCACAATGTCTACTATCTCCATAACCATCAGAAAAGGCAGGCATGCACTGGCAGCTGTGACTCACTGTTGAGCATCCCCGGGGAGGGACATGGTTTCTCAGACCACCTGAAGGTTTCTTTACTGTGATTTCTCATCACCTCCTCTCCAGATGTATTCTCTATCTCCCACTTTGCTTGTTACTTCTTCAGTCCTGAGATCTCTAGCTAGGATTTGTAAAGGTGCATTTGACTCGGTTTGATTGTAGCCTTGTCTAAGGGCTGTTCTTACCTGAAGAGGAGGGAGGTTGTGCAGTGCAACCACAAAGAACTGTGCTGCATGTGTTTCTGTGTATAGTCACACATCACTATTCCCTTTTTTATACAGAAATTAGGTACATTATATCCACAGGTTTGTGCAGCTCACTTAGATCTGCACGTGATATATATGTGAGAAATGCATATCGCAAATACATTTTCCTTGCCTCCATGTTCACAGAGATAGATCTTCTCTCATGTTTGTATTAGCATGTAGAATCTTTGCCTTAAAAGATAATCTGTTCAGGAGGATATATGTTAACCTCGCTGGCTGGACAAACAGGTGGATGATACAGCATGTGTTTGCTTGTATATATAATTTCATACAGTGTTTGCTTACATATACACACAGTCACCGCGTGTGCTTTACTGCATTGCCTTGGACTCTCATGTTAAATCCATCTGTATGGATTACATCTGTGCATTTAGCAGTTTTTCCAAGTGCAGACAGCGCTGAAATGGCTTAGGGCCAGATCTTCAGCATTCCTCCACCAACTCAAGCACAACTTTAGAGATATTCTTCAAGTGAGCTTGTAGCTCAATCCTCTCCCTTCACAGCTTGGGCTTTGCTGCTGTATTTTTATCCACTAAGGGGGCATTCTGCCAACAGCGGGGCTGTGCCTGTGCAAGCCTGCTGGGAACGACAAGGGATGGGGAGCACGGAGACAGCCACTTGGACAGTGCCTGCTCCCCCTCCAGCTGCCACTTCAGCGGAGACATTGCGATGGGCAGCTGAACTCTCCAGCTGCCTTCCCACTGGGTCCAGCTCAGTCCCGGCATGGGGAGCGAGCAAGCGCACAAAAGCCATGGCATGTGCACTGCTGTACGCTCACCCGGTGTGCATGTGAATGCACTTCCCTCTAGTGGGCAAAAGCACTGCAGAGATGTTCTTGCAGCTGCAGAATATTTTCTGTAGTTCAGGCAACAAAGCCTTGTGGTTTGAATGCTGAAGGTCACGGGTTGTATCCCAGCTGAGGACATCAAAGCCTTCATGGTACGTGGCTGAGGGTTGACTTGGCTTCATTGGTATAAAGACATGTGTGAGTCTTCGACGTAGGTACTCAGCTCTGCCTCTGCATGGAATCCCCAGGTGCCACATCAGAGCCTTGGCTGGGGATGGCATCAGGTGAGATTGTGGCTCTTCATCACTAACCGCCAGGCTGACAGCCTCCACGAGGCTGCTGGAGCCTTTACGAAGTACAAATCTCGTTCACTCAAATCAGACTGAGAAGTGAATTCTGAAAATGAGGTTTTGATGGAGAATTCCGGGATATTTTTGATCTAAGAAGATCAAAACAAGCTTATTGAAAAGTTCCATTTCATAATGTCAAAACGTTTCATTTTGAGCGTGTCAAAACATTGCAACCTAAATGTTTAATCAAGAGTCATGTATGTGTGGCATATTGCTATTATTTCCATTCAGTTTTAGGGGTATTTTCCAAATATTTTCCTTAATCTGAAGCAAAAGCAAATAAAAGGGTAAAAATGTCAAATCAAAATATATTCTTTTGATTGCTAATTGTTTCAGCATTTTTCTACTGTAAGTGGCTCTATGCTTGGAAATATTTTCAAACACTTTTTAATCAAACTCTCCTTTCAAAAGAAAATTTTAAACCATCATACTTCCAATACAATTTTGTTCCTCTGTTGTTCTCAGCTGGTCCTATGGGTTGTGCATTTTTTTCTCTGTGTTGAATTAAAACCTCATATTTCCTGGCTCACAAATTGCTGGGCTTGATAAACCATCGTGGTTGGAAGATTTAATCAGAAGGCTAAGAGTCCTCCTTCACCCAGTTCCTCTGCTGTTTCAGATGGAGGGAGGTGGGAGTAATGAATGCTGATTGAACATCGGCTGGGAATAAGTCGAAGGGAAAAAAAAAAAAAGAAAGCCCTATCACTCTTGTGTGATTCAATTACCTCCGAGAACTTTTATTCTCTTGGGGATTTATTCATACGTTCATGATGAATTCAATTTGTGAGGGAATGTAAGGGACAGCAACAGTACCTGTGTGATGCTGCTGTTATATGACACGGTGGATGGAAGTCAGGCAGCCAGAGGGAGTGGGTGAAAGTCCTTCTTGCCAAGGTAACAGGAGGGAAGGGACTGAAGAAGCACTGAGCACAAGAAGCTAGAAAGCAGTGGAAAGCAGAGAGGTGTTGGTGATGCAGGAGAAAGAGGCGACTGGCCAGAGAAACAGCAGGAAGGAAAGGATGCCAGGGAATGTAACTGCAAGGGATGCTGCCATTTCCAGATGCCTGTTTTAACCTCCAGAATGCACAGCCTAATCAAAATATTGTCAGATTTGTGTCAAATTTTATTACAAATCAAAACATAATCCTGGCCTGGAGAAGAACAGACAAATAGAGAGACAGATTCTAATACCTTAATTTAACAAAAAACAGAGAGGCTTGATTTTGTAAAAAAAAAAAAAAAAATCTGTATTTCTAGAAAAGCTGAGTGGTGGATGTAAGGCTCTTCACCTGCTAGTCATTCAAATCTAAACAGAATTGCAACTGATTGAAAAAAAAATATTTTTTTCCCTCTGAAAGATTCTTCTTTTGGTAACTAAAATTTTGTTGGATTTCTAAAGCATTTTTCTTTGTGTTAATAATTAACACTTTAACATCACAAATTTAAACTCATATTATAGCAAAAAATTTCCCTTTTTACTAGATCAGTTGCAGGAGGGCTTCTCATCACAAGCACTGTCCGAACACAATCACTGAGAAATCCTTCACCTGCCTTGGTCAGAACAGGCAGAAATAATTCTCTTAGATTTTAACATTTGTCTTTGTTATGCACAAAAATGCAAATGCAAAATTACCCCATATCAAAAATGTACAAATATTATTGGGAAAAATCACAATACTTGAATTTTATGAACATCTTCAACTCCAACGATGTCAAGCTATTATAATGAAAAGTGAATATAGCAGAGAACATCAAACAATATTTGTTCATCATTTCAATGTAAGTGATGTGGTTAAAGAGTATGACTTCAACAATAGCATCAAAAAGAACAGTTTTACCACAGCCAAAATAAAGAAGTCTCACTTCAACAAAATGAAATGCAAAACGATGTGTTTGTATTTTCTTAGGCTGAAAATATGATGGAAATTGCAGCATTACTGAGATACATTTTTTGTTTTCATAGAATTATATTTTTGTTTCAATAGAAAAATGAACATCTCATTCTTTTTAATTATAGACCAAACCTACTCTCCTAAACCTCCAATAATCTTGCTGGAGATTGCACAGGGCTGAGGAGAGGTGGGGTGGGAGGACTGAAGCAGCCAGCAGCACGATCCAGCAGAGACATGGTTGGAACTTTGTGTTTGGCTTATTAATTCTTAGTAACTTCATGACTCCAGTGGATGTTCAAAGACAGAAATGATGACATGCTGTCTAAGCAGTTTTGCAAACCCCATCGTTATGAGTTGTAGGATTCCAAAAGTATCCGCAAATGGGTCAGGGAGGCCCCTGTTTTACTCTCTGATTGAGTTCTCACCCCCACAGCTGGTGATGGACCATCCTTTGTCTGCCTCCCTGCCTGTTCCAGCAACAGCGTTTACTTGTTGTTCCCTATCTTGTTGAATTCAATCAAAGCAAAGACAGACTCACAAAGATGGACAATAAAATATTTATAGGTTCCTTCCCTGGGAAATAGGTTGGACCAGGGAAGAGAGACAAAGGTGATGAGTGGAGTAAACCAGAGAGTGAGCAGTGTGAGGACCACAATGAGAATGGTTCAATTTAAACAGGAGAAAAGAACAGGACAAACCTGACCTTAAAATGACTCCTTTAAAACATGATGGTTAGGCAGAGAAAAAGTAAAGCTTTCAGGATAAGAACAGGAGCATGACATTGAGTTGGACAAATAGCATTTGAGAGAACAGAGGTTTTGTCCTCTTGGGTTGGCAAGGAAAAGTCTTGAGATATTGGTGGTGGATTGAGACAGCTCAATTTTGCAAAGTCCATCCAGATTTTTAAACTTGACATAGTGCCAAATTGCGAGAAAATAACAAGTGTTCAAAAATTCCCCAAAGAACTGAGGTGTTAAAAAATCCTACTGAAGCAAATAACATATCTGAAGTTGGATGGACGTCTTATTTCCATAAAATGTGTTGTTTCTATTCTTCAATAAGCAAAACTGTGCACTAATAATGCAATTCAAAGTGGAAAGGTTTTAAAAAAAACTCTAACAAAACTGTGAGACAGTAAAAATGTTGAAAGAGCTAGTTTGACGCTGTTTTCCCCAGTTTTCTGATATCAGGTTTTCTATCCGAAACAACATTTTAGCAAAGCAATATGACTTCAGAAAAGGTTTCAACTTAATCCAAAGTCCAGCAAAGCCTGGATCCTTTGGGTTTGTCGTAGTTAACCCTGATGAGTATTAATTAGGTACTTTCTGACCAAGTTATGTATATCTCCCATGGTTAAATTTATGGTGATGGATACCTTCCTGACTCCTTCCAAGTGAGGAAAAACTGTTGCTGTCTCCTTCATGTGTTATTCCAGAGGGCATCAAAAGGATCTCACTAGCATCAGGCACAGAGCTTTGGACCTTCAGAGGCTGTTGGGAGAGCAACTTTGCAGTGGGGAAGAGCATTGCTGTTGTCTACAATTTGAGTGACCAGCTCAAGGCCAAAATGAAAGAAGTGAGGATGGCACATGGAGTCTGGATGAGATGAAAAAGAAACCAGCATGAAGGGTGAGAAGAGAATCCGGAAGAGTGAAAGGGCGATGAAAAAAACCTACTAATATTTGAAAGGCAGATTTATATTAATGAGAAAGGGAGAAGAAAACACTAGCCTGCCCTCACTGGCCTGTGGATGCTGCAAATGCTGGGAGATTTCTCCTGAGGCACTTCAAGCCCAATTTGGTGCTAGCTTCATCATACACTTCTTGCACCCCTCTCTATGAAATGGCAAGTGCTGCCCCTCATTAAATGTGCAAGTGCAAACAGAGCAGTTTGATACCAGCAAGGTCTTTACAAATTTATTTCCTTTTGAATGCAAGAAACATCTTAAAAAGGCAAAATTTTATTTCATTCCTCCTCTTACTGTTGTTATATTTTTTGTTTTCATTTAGTAGGTTTCCCAAGGTTTTTTATTAGTATTGTTATTATGCACAAACAGAACTGCCAAGGGAGAATCTGAGCAATTCTCTTAGAACTGCAGATGAAAGTAATGGGCTTCTTAAAGTCTTTATTTACATTATTGAACACAGGGAGAGCAGAGGGAGCGAGACAGACATGCTCACATATTAAAAGGACAGCTTGCCTATCCTTTCAATATTAGCCAGTGGACTGTTACATCACCTACTGGTAGATTTAGAGATGGAGCATGGGTCAGTCCCACAGGGTGGAAGTGACTCTTCATCTCTTGTGCTAGGGCAGATCGTGTCATTGAAAGTTTTAAGCCTGAATTTCAAACTGTCAGTGGCTTTCCTAGAGATCTAGAGAGGTAGAGAAACTAGGTATCACTCGCTTTCTTTTTTCTCCATCATTTCAAGTCTTCCCCCACTCTTTCCCAGTTCAGCAACAGGCAGCTGAAATTTTAAATCCTAGAAGTGTTCAATCTCAGAATGACTGTCAAAAAAATTGCTTTTTTATATCTCCTAGGACTCCTGCAGCCCCCACAAACACAGAAACATTCATAAACTTGTCATGAGAACTTTTCTGAGTTTGATTTATCATAATCTGGAATTATGGCATTTTAATTTCATTTAAAGTGGTTTTAGCTAGCTCTGTGAACTCTATTTTGAATACCTGTGCAGTGCCTGAAACAGGAGATTTAAAAGCACTTCAGGAAAGTTAATGAATTGCACTTGCTGAGAACTATGTCAGGAAGCAAAGTGTTATAATTTATGTTCTTCAGATAAAGAAATCAAGACCTGGTTTGGTTAAAATTCTCCTTTGAATCCATCCTTTGAACCTGTGGCAGAAGAAGGAACAGATCTAGATGTCCTGTCCATGGTCAATTTTTTTCTTACTAAACCAGCATCAAAAGTGTTACTGGAAGTAGAAGGTATTTTATATTGCAACATTGACTGCCCTTAAACTCTTCTGGATTAGCTTTTCCCTCGCTACAAGCTGCTCTTGCTGCAGATAGTACCACAAACAACAGTCGCAGCCATATCAGGGTATGAAAAAAAAAAAAAAAAAAATATCAAAAGACTGCTCTTCTCTGATATGCACTGAAATTCTCAGATGATGTCCTGGCTTTTTAGGACATGGCTCGCCGCCCTAAAAATTCACAGGCTGGCTGAAGATTTTAAGAAGAGCTGATGTCCAGCAGAGAGCCACCCGCCGACTCCTGCCTTATGCCGCAATGAAAGCCAAACTTGGCTCCCTCCCACGCTGCTGTTGTTCCAGCACTGGGGACGGGGCTGGCCAGATGGCTCTTCTCTGCCAGAGAACCCGTGCTGGCATTGCTGGTGCAGCCCTTGGCTTCCACAAAAGCTGGAAATACAATTAAAGTGCGAAGAGGGTGACTAGTTGGGTTGACACAGCGGATTTGATTCATCCCGCGGGTAAATCAACCCAGTTAGAGGTTGATCTCTGAGCCCATTATATATTAATGTGCATTTTATATTCAGGATCTATTTGCTGAATACTGGTAGCACCGAAACACTGCAAGAAGTCGTACAGCCTGACCTCCTGATTTGGTGGGGAAAAAAAAAAAAAAGAAAAAAATTCAATAAATCGTGTTTTCTGTGCTTATGATTCAGTCTAAAAGCTGTACTCAGCAGACATCCAGAAACTAATTTTATTTCATGGAAATGTACCTGTCTTCCCTACCACAGAGAATTTCTTTCCTTACGTGTTTATTTTCAGCTTTTTCTAGTAATGTTTTTTGGTTGTAAAATAGCAAACTGTCAAAAAATGAAAATATTTTCAGTAAAGAGACAGTTTTCATGACTTTTTTACATGAAACAAAAACATTATTCCCTTTAGAATTGCCAAAATTTCCATTTTCTCACTTTGAAACAAAACCTTCCAGATTTTCCCTTTACAAATACTTATCCATTACAAACTGAAGTAGTTTTTTTAGAAAATGCCCAAATCAAAGCGTGGTATTTCAAAATTATTTAAATTTTATTTTCCCAAGCTCAGTTTTGTGTGAACATTTTCATGGTTCTGGCTTTTCATTCTGAGGATGAGACAGGGTAAAGGAAAAAAAGGTTTGCAAGACAAGGAAACCATTTTCTCCGTATTCCACTGGAATATTGTACTTGCTATAATACGAAGTGACTGATTAATTCTCCACCTACAGGATAGGAACAGCCTCCTTGGGCTCCCAGGCTTTGAAAGTCAAATCCAATGGGTTGGGAGGTTGGGATGTGCAGCTTTAATTGCAGAGAGCTGGGCTGTTCCTACCACCCACTCCTATGCAAAAACAGTAATACAAACCAGCCCCTGCACTAATTGTGTTCCTTCAGTTAATTGTGTCCCATTAAGCTTAAAAGGCACAGCCACACCAAATCCTGTCTCTCCTCTTGGTGGCAGTTCTTAAGGGTGCTGAAAGCTGTGTCCAAGTATAGTGATGGAGCAAAAAGAGCAAAAGAATTCATCTGTCTGGTGTAAACAAGCCAAAGAAGAGATACCTGTGGAAAGATTTTTAAGGGGTATTGCTTCATCTTCCTCAGCAGAGAGAATATAACTCCAAAAACAGATCAAAGGATTTGGTGGAAGGTTCAAAGGGAAAATATGTTCAAGGCCAGGTCGGATGGGGCCTTGAGCAGCCTGATAGTGGGAGGTGTCCTTGCCATCACAGAGGGGTTAGAATTAGATGATCTTTAAGGTCCCTTCCAGCTCAAACAATTCTATGATTCTATGATTCAAGGATATGGGTCCCTTTGAATGGAAATGTCAAGGCTTTCCTGCCCACCAGGACCCAACTCTGTTAACCTGTGACCATTTTCTTTACCAGGGAAGATCCTCCTCCAACACCTGCTCCCACTCCAGTTCTTTTGCGTTTTTGCCTTCTTCCTCAGCCACTGGATATTTAACCCTTTGCTGCTGGAGGATATTGCATTTACAGCAAGAAGTTATCGCAAACAAAACAGGGGGATTTGTTAAAGTGCAGAGATAATGCTGTAATTCATCATTTATAATTTCCCTAAACTGGACAGCAGGCCAATATCCACGTGCTGTCTGCTCAACATTTTCAAATGAACTGGCGTTTATTCCCCAAGTTTAACACAAAACAATTTACCGAGCCTGCAGCCTGCGACGTGGCTAAAATGTTCCAGACGGAGAATGTGTTAGTCACATCTATGGCTGAGTTAATTTACAATTTAGGATCCCGGGAAGGACAGACATTGAGCGGAGCTGTACCCTGTCAATCAGTCTCACAGAGCGAGCTCCCTCATAAGAGTACCCTCGAGATGTTTTAAGTGCTTTCAATACCAATAGGCCATGTTCACCTCTCACTTATGTCGGCCACTCTATTGGCATCAAAGGAATCACTCATGATTTACACCCATGTAAGTAAAATCAAGCTGTTCGAGCACACCACTGCATCTTGATAAAAGCACTGCAAACTTCCTAATAAGAGCTTTCCTCTGACCAGTCTTCCAGCAAGATGGAGCCTCCTCTCTCCTCAGTCCTGCTCAGCAAATCCAGGAGAGCTAATGCCCAGTATTTCCCTGCCAGTAGAAGTGAGGCAAGGCAATTCCTTCCCTAGGCGCAGCATCAGCCATATTACGTGGAAAAATAGCGTACAATTATTTATCCACAAACTACTTCTAATCTAGCAGAAGTGGCTGCAATTTCCATCCGTGGCATGGGGAGTCTGAGCCAGGGGATAAATGCTCTGTTTCCAAAATTCACACAAAATGTCTGAGTTCATGCACAGAACTCACATGGCAGATCCAGGGTTTGGACACAGGTCCTGTGACCCTGATCTAGCAGATCGTGCTGCCTCTATGTCTGCTGGGAACTGTCAGATATTCTGCAGGCTCTCATTCCTCTTCTGACTTGCTCTAAACCCAGGGAGAAAACAAAGCTTTCTAAAGATCTGCAAAAGCCCTTTCTGTGCTGCCACCTCCACCTCCAGCCCCACTAGAGAAAGAAGCACTCAGAGGCAGGAGCTGCAGCCTCACATTCTGAGATTGTTAATGAACACGTTTTCTGCAGATAATTATAGGGACTGGCATATTGAAAGCACTTAAAACATCTCATTCTTTTAATTCATTAATTATATTGCAATTACGCAATTCTCAGGCACTCGCTGGCACTTTGGAAATCAGCCATTCTTGGGAGATAGGGCTGGTTTAGGAACTGGTGAGAGGGGAGAGGAGAAATGTGAGAGAAGGGGTGATGGGAAAGTCCAGGGGTTCTGGCAAAACTAAACAAGCGTACGCCACAGGTAACTGGAAACCAGTCCAACCAACCCCCATTCCCATGAATTCCAATGATGTCTGGTAGCCTTGCACCTACGCACTACTGCTATTACTAATAATATTGTTATTCTAGACATGCTGCTCAGATATCTTCTTAGGATGGATTTATTTCCCTTTCTCACACTAAAGTCCCAGCTCTGCACACACGAGGACCTTTTTCTGATACTCATCAATATGTTATTGACTTGGCCTTACAGGATGCCCTGTGGACTGGATACCCTGGCACTTATGGGGACCTTGAAAGGTTATTGTAAAAAGTCAATGTAGACGGTCCCCTTATGAGTCCCCTTCTATCCAAAGTTCTTTTCTACCCCTACTCAAAAGACGTAACATGGGAAAAGGATATTCCTGAGCTGTCCTGACGTTTCCCAACTGACAGACCACTTTATGGACTAATTTATTCATCCTAATAATTATCAGTTCCTCCCAAACGAGGAGTAGGCAAGCAAAATGTTTAAAATCAACTTTTATTCCACCATGCGGACTCTCAGTGTAACTTGCATCCTCAAAGCGCTAAGCAAATATTAATAAGCTAAGGAGAGCAAACCAATCGCTCACTCCTCGGAGAACCAAGGTCCTGCTGTGAAGCTCATAGGGGATACAGGCTTGCAAGTGCAGCCTCATCATGCTTGCGATACAAGCGTTGCCTCCCCTGTTGCATGGATGGGCCTCACTGAGCACATCACAGCTGGAAGCCCAGAGATATATTCCAGCTCTGGATCAGGATAAAACCTGGCTCTGAATCCCATGATTTTCATTGATATTCTCCGACACGTACTTTGTGTGGGCAGGCTGGAAGCCAGGAAAGCAGGGAGCATCAAAAAGCATCCCCCCCTCATCGTACAGACACAGCCCAGGGGAGATCTTAGGTGTTCAATCCACTAGGAGTTCAGGCCAAAGCATCCCCCTTATGAGGACAAGCGAGACCTCCATGCAGCTTAAATGAGTGGAATCAACAGGAGGGTCATTTGCCTGTGTGGCTGGATCCCAGAGGGCTTTAGTCAGGCTATCTTGTTGATATAGAAAAGAGAAAAAAAACCACCTTTCTGCCTGCAGGTGTTTCAGGGAAGGCAGCAGCAGGCAGAAGGCTGTCTGGGATGTAAATGCTCGGTACTGCAGCAGGGTATGGGCAGAGCTGGGAAATGCTGCAAGCGGGAGGGTCACTGGTGGCCAGCCCCTGAATATACTGGGAATTTGCATTCCCCATAATTCTCATTTGTTTCATGGGATTTTCAGTGAAAGGGAGAAATGGACAGGAGAGTCGAGAGAGAGTATTTGGCGAGAGCTTATCATGACTCTCTTTCTTTCTCTCCTGCTCTCTCGGGATGTTCGGCCTGTGTCTGAATTGGCTAATTCTGTATTCAACAACCACTCTGCTGGCTGTAAGGGAAAAAAAAAAGAGAGAAGAAGAAAAAAAGAAAAGCAAACCCTGATAGGAAAACCTGAATGCAGCAAGCAAAGAGGGGTGGAAAAAAAAAGCTTTGCTTCCACATTATCTTCAAGAGGGGAAAAACAAAGCCGGGAGAGAAAAAAAAAGGTGCTGGGATTTATCAGCAACGAGGACTTGGCTCTGTTGTGATTCAAAGGCAATTTTCTTCCCCTGCACATCTCAACCTGACCATGCCTAAGTGCAAAATGAAAAGGTGCAGATATAGGTGTGATGTATGGTGTACACGTTTAGCAAGATGGCTTCTGCATTTGAAGCCACATGAGAATAACCTTAAAAGGATAAATATATACGTCTGTATATTTCTCAGGAGTTGTAGCATTAGAAGTCCTGGTAGTTGCTGCTTTGGCCTCATTGGAGAAAGAAACATTCACTAGCATAATCACATTGTAAATGGGGTTCATAACAATTTGAGTCTGAAACCAGTCATACCTTCTCCTGGAGCAGGGCCAACACCTATATTTAAACCAAAAGGCTGAGGGGAGCTGACACTGAGGTTGGTGCTGGATTGGTGTGTTTCTTTATAGGCTGCTGTGTGCATTTTGTGTGCAAGAGGAACTTCAGCGCAGCAGGGCACATGCAAAGTGTTTGTGGGTGGCTGCGTGCTGGCATTGCACTGTGGGTTTGCTGCTGGTTCCATAAGTGTGTGTAGGCTGGGCTTCTGCTTTACTGATGAGATTGGGTGTATTCCTGGGGAGTGTGTGTCTGTGCATGGGCTGGCACGCAGGAGGTGAAGGAATCCATGGCCAGAAGCCTGCTGGGGTCTGCTTTGATCCTGCCACCGCTGCAGCCACGCAGTTTGACAAGGGGAATGCTGACACGCTCTCTGCAACGCCCCATTTATTGGACACCTAGCAGGAGCAATGACAGTACCCTGGGGTGGGGAAAGCTGCTGCGAGGAGAAAGAGCCAGCTCTGAGGCTCTCCCTTCAGGTGTCAAAGCAGCCCAAGAGCAACACAATACCTGACATAGCAAAACACCTGCCCTGCAAAGCATTGCTGGTCTGGAGTGAGTCCAGAGAAGAGCATCAAAGCTGGTGAAGGGGCTGGAGAACAAGTTTTATGAGGAACGGCTGAGAGAGCTGGGGGTGTTTAGCCTGGAGAAGAGGAGGCTGAGGGGAGACCTCGTTGCTCTCTACAACTACCTGAAGGGAGGTTGTGGAGAGGAGGGAGCTGGGCTCTTCTCCCAAGTGACAGGGGACAGGACAAAAGGGAATGGCCTCAAGCTCCACCAGGGGAGGTTCAGGCTGGACATTAGGAAGAAATTTTTCACGGAAAGGGTCACTGGGCACTGGCAGAGGCTGCCCAGGGAGGGGGTTGAGTCCCCTTCCCTGGAGGGGTTTAAGGGACGGGTGGATCAGGTGCTGAGGGACATGGTTTGTGTTTGATAGGAATGGTTGGACTCGATGATCTGATGGGTTGTTTCCAACCTGGTGATTCTATAATTCTGTATGAGTTATGTTTGCCCCTTGCAGCCCGCATGCCTAATTCCTGGCCAAGTCAGACTGTAGTTCTCCAGGAGACAGCCTGTTTCACTGGTTTATTTCTTCCTTTTTTTTTAAATTTAATTTTCTTTTTTCCGAAGTCATGCCTGGGAGTTGGGAGGGGGAGCCTGCAGGACACCAGGGCAGACACAAGACTAAAGCACTGAAATTGCTTCATAAGCCAGTTCACTGAAAACACAGAAAGCTCAAAGGCTTCTCTTCTGCTGTTGAACTCTGATCACTCTTAGAGAGGGATATTTTCCTTCCAGGCCTTCTGGGGGTGGCTGATCTCCGGTGGGGAACTTAGATGAAGGCATCAAACCAAGAAATCTTCTGGAGTATGTGGCAAGGAAAAGGAGTGGCATCAATCTGATAAAGTGCATCTGAACCCGCCTATGACCCAGGGTGACTTTCCAATGATTGCAACTCGTAACATCCGTTACAAGGGATTGCCACAGCTGAATCGAGACAGAGTGTAAACTGAGATGGATTTGATCATATCAAAACTGTTGGTCTCATAAAATATGTTTCTCTTCCTAAGCCGAGGGTGACACATAAAAACTGTCTGCAGTGGCAGGAGCAGGGACTCCAAAATAATTGTGGTGGTGTTGAAAGGGTCCATACAGTGGCCTGACTGTGGGAGCCAGTCAGCTGATTGCCATCTGAAGGTCTTTATGAGAAAAGATGGGTTTTCAGCTAAAGAGATTGGCTCTCTTTTTCAGAGAGTGTTTTGTTCACTTAATGTTTTTAATTATTTCTTTTCCTCAGGCAACCACAAAGCCTGAGGATCAACAAGTCTCTGTTCTCAGCAGTGCTCAGGCAAGCTCTGGGAGAGTTTCCATTTGTCTTTTTCTTTTTTTTTTTTTCTTCCTGGAGTCTCTGAACAGATGTATCTCTATCAAATTTGGTTAGGTTTTTCTGACAAAAAAAAATTGTTGCCTTTTTTTTTCTTTTTCCCCCGGTGGGAAGCGCTGAAGATTATTTTTCAATGTTGTTGAAATATTTCAGAAGAGAGCAAGAAACAGAGGAAAAGAGGGAAGAAAAAAGCCACAGTATTTTCTTACCATGTCAGCTAGTTAAAATCTAAACTGAAATCTGTCCTAAACAGAGCGTGGAGACTATATAATCTATGGTTATGTCTGCCTCTATCTACCCTGCACTGTAGGCAGGATATAACCAGTTTTATAAAGAGATAGAAATATTCAAACCCCTGAAATTTTAAAGAGATTTGCATTAAAAATTCAAATTTGAATGAATAAATCCACTCGTTTGAAAGACATGAGAATTTTGACTCTTCTTTACCTATAGCTTTGCTGTTGCCAGGATAGATTTTATTCTAGCACTTCTCAGCAAGGAATGGGGGCTGTTTCCCAGGGTTGGATATGCAATAACATCTATAGCAGCAGGGGAGGTTAATTCAGAAGCAAGAAGGGATTGTGCACAGGCAGTGATGGGCGCAGGATGCTTTGTTAGAGCCCCAGCAGAGAGGATGGCTGATGCCTCGAGGAAGGGTCCCTGTCCTGGTATCCTCTGCCGAGGAACACATACATAAAAGGAAGGTAAAAGCCCTAGTGGGTTCAAGGAGAAAAGCTGTGCAGCAAGGCTGAGCACAGAGATCTGTGGTGTTTTATCCATCTAGAACCATTTTCAAGAAACCCAGAGCCAGTTCTTCCTTCCCACCCTCTATGGATGAACAGACACAGGGCAATGCAGCCCCCAGGCATGCAGGCTTGCTGAAAGGGTGATGCCTTTCTTGTGTTTGAGAGCTTTTCTTTAATTGTGTTTCTGCCTCCCAGTGCTTCCCACCACCTCCTTGGCCAGAGAGACTTCTTGAGGGGTCACTGACTCTGTCTAGGGGCGCAGAAACTGCAAGGAAACTCTTCATCAGCCAGCAGCTCTGCCGCAGAGTGGGGGTGATTCAGTTTTAAGTAACTTATATTTGGCCATATTGTGGGGCATTTTATGAGGCCTTATTCAGGCTGGATTAACCTGGAGAATTACTATGGAAGGAATCCTGTACCAACCTGAACAAGGCCAGGTTGGATGGGGACTTGGGCAGCCTGATCCAGTGGGAGGTGTCGCTTCCCATTGCAGGGAGGTCGGAACTAGATGATCTTTAGGGTCCCTTCCAACCCAAACTATCCTATCATTCTATAATCCTTCCGTGTAATATCTACCAGAAAGTTTCAACCAAGTCACACTCTTTCCTGGACAGACCTACCTTATAATAACAGCACTTGCAATGGTGGAAACAGATAAGCACACAGTAAATCCACCTGTAAATGTGCATTTAACTCTGTAAAGCTATTCCAAAGAGCCTAGTCTCACAGGCTGGTAACTTCGTTACCTGAGAAAGAACTATGAAGGGAGAAAAAAGCTTTTAAACATAGGCAGCCCTGGGGTGAAGAATAAATACATGTCATACAGATATGGCCTGGCACAGGAATGATTATTATCATTGCACATACACAGGCTTGTTGTTTCTTTAAACCTGTTTTTTTACATGCTCTTGCCTGTGGAAATATACTGCACTTAGGAAAGGAAGGCAACACTTCCAAAGGGGGTAATTCAACACCTCTAGAGTTATAATTGTTTCCAAATGTAACATCTCTATCCTATAACACAAATAAACACTTACTGGTAATGGTGAGTTTTGTTAATTACAATGATTCTTAAAATCTGCCCTAAATATGCATTATATTACAGCGACAATATTATAAATGAGCATCGAGTGACATTCATATCACCTATTAATAGCTGGAGGGTTTTGGCAGGTGGGATTCTGGGATTTATGCAAATGAGGAATGTGTTCTATTATAATGTCAGTGGATCTCCTCTGTAAACTTCTGCTGTGCTGAATTAATGTCTACAGTGCATTCCCTTTTTTTTTCAAAAAAAAAAAAGGAGGAAGCCACTTACATATATTATAGGGGGATAATGAATTATTATTATTCAAAATGTAGGTTTGTTGCGCACATTTGCATATAATGTTTAATTTTTACAGAATATTTCATTCTAATGCATGCAAAAATGATCAAAAAACTCTCCAAATATGCTAATGTAAATTCTAGTGCAACTACATTGCAGCCTTGATTTCTAGGACTTTATTATAAAACATTAAAAAAAAGAAAGCCCAACATTAAGATAATCTTTTAAAAATATGGCAATTGTTCTGATTTAAGTGCTGGGTGAAACTCCCTGCACATCTACAATTACTGAAAAGCCTTCGACAAAAATACCTTTGTTCGGGTGTGATAGAAATCCCAATGAAATCAAGAAAAAGTCATCCGGGGATGTAATTGGCTTTTTAATTTAATTTTGCAATGGGAGGTATGTTGAAAGCCACCGATGAGCAGCTCAGCTGGGTTCTCCTGGATGCGTGGGAGTGCTCTGGGAAAGCCCCAGACCCAACATGCCTTGAAGGCTGTGCGCCTGGTCTCTGTTAGGATCAGTGTTTTCCAGTCTTCATCAATGGAATCACATCATATGCCTTGAGACAGACAATTAGGACACACTTATTAGCTAAAGATATCTTAATATGAGGAAACCCTCCCTGGATCTCTGCTAATAGCTGATGCTCTAAGGTCCCCATCCACTATTGATACACCTGGTCTGCTGAGGGCAAATACTATTAAATGAAACCAAGCTCTAGGACAAGTGCTGGAATATCCCTTACCTGCACTGCTCACAGCTGTATTCAGGCAGTGGGGCACTCAGTATAGGTCTCCTCTGGACTTGGTGGGTGCCCTCATTTGTCTGCAATTCAAAAGTGAGAGCAGAGTTTAGGATTACCACCATTCATGGTCCTTATTTCTACTCTTATTTCTTATACCATTTCTTTTAAATCTTCATATCAATTATAACGACTGCAATTAAGTACCCTGTTCTGAATTTACACTCACACACACGTTGTGGGATGATGTGATTGAGAGCAGCCCTTGATTATGAGAGCTGGGCTTGTTCAGCCAGGAGAAGAGAAGACTCCGAGGGGACCTTATAGCAAACTTCCAGTACCTGACGCGGCTACAAGAAAGCTGGGGAGGGACTGTTTATAAAGGCTTGGAGTGATAGGACTGGGGCAATGGCAATAAACTGGAGAGGGGCAGATTTAGACTAGGCATAAGGAGGAAATCCTTCACTATGGGAGTGATGGGGCTCTGGAACAGGTTGCCCAGGGAAGCTGTGGCTGCCCCATCCCTGGAGGGGTTCAAGGCCAGGTTGGATGGGGTCTTGGGCAGCCTGGTCTAGTGGGATGTGTCCCTGCCTATTGCAGGGAAGCTGAAACTAGATGATCTTTAAGGCCTCTTTCAACACAAACTGTTCTATGATTCTATGATTCATCTGAGGAATACTGAAACGATCCCTGTCAATCCATATCTAAATGTCTTCTCCATTTTTTTTGCCATAGAGTTCACTGAAGGGTCTGTGTTTTGAGAGCCTATCTTTAGACATCTGCTGCTGAAAACCTTCTCTCTATGTATATAATTAAAGACATTATTTTACAGCATTCACATTTTTACTATCTGGCATCATTTCTGTACATAAAACCTTTGGTACTTCCATCTTTCCCTTATTGCATTACACTTGTTTAAGTTTGGTAGTTCTTATTCTGGGAATAATACCAGCGGCCATTCTGCAGCCACAATTATTAAGCTAGGGCCTATAAAACGAGATGAGTTTTGGATTGCACCTATAAATGATGATATGTGGGTTTCTAATGCTTTTCAGTGACTCAAAGTCCTACATTAGAGGAACTCCACAGAAAACAACCTGCACCCACGCTCTGGGCTGATAGTGAAGGTCAGAAAAGCTTTCTTCTGGGCACATTTATAGCAGAGCAATGGGAGAAAAACATCACGTGGAAACAATGCTACCTGCTCCAGGCTTTAGAGGAGCACCAGGGAACAATACGTGGGAAATTAAACATGCCGATACTCACGTTAATGTTGTAAACAAGAGTGTGGGAGAAGGAAAACAGGCTGCCTCGCATGACAATGTCTGCGAGTCTAGTGATCATAAATGTTAAACAAGTGATGCACTATAATGATATTTTTTGAGTTCACAATATGGATTCTATTGATGTCATAGCTATCACGAACTTCTGTTTTCATTTATTTGGAAAGGCTGTATGCCTAAAGCATACTAAATATACCTGGGATTGGCAGAACACAAACGATAGATTTAAAAGGGTTGTGGGTTTTTTCTGATAAAAGGAATGTTTTCAGTATTTAGCTGAGCAGAATATTTTAATATAGATTATTTTTTCCACATTCGAGTATGCAAACCAAGAGGTTTACGTTGAAAGACTCTAAAAAAGGAAAGAAAAAGAGCTGAAAATTAACTGACTTCTGACTTTCTTCCTATGTGAGACTTTCTCCTCCAGCTCCCTGAGCCTAGCCCTGAATGACCTAGCACTGGTCACTGTCCTCTTAGAGCCCTTGCCTCTCATCCTTCACCTTCACTTCCCAGGAGAGTGGAACACCTGGAGAGGAGCAGAGCTCACCACCTTCTACCCCAGCACTATTCCCTTATTCAATCATTAATAAAGCAGTAGCTTGGGATCCGGTTTCTGCTCAGCTGAGTAGGAGTGAGCTGGGGACAGCTGAGCCTAGCTAGCTGATGATCTGCCCTGTCCTTTGTTTTGAGAGCATCAGCAGTCTCAAGTGCTTCGAACAGATAATCCTGTTTGCTTTAACCTTGCTGTAAGCATTCCTAGCTGCCTTGTTTTTTCTCCAGGCTGCCAGCTTCTGGCCTGGTACTCCAGGCTTGTTATTATCTCCCTGAACTCTGTTTGGGGGCAAACACACATGGAAATAGGGGAAGAGTTGGGTGTGCCTTGCTGATGGGTGTGGGGACTACCAGCCTTCCTGTGCCAGGGAGCATCAGTGTTAAAGTGATTAATTTCTCTTCTCCATTACTCTAAATTAGCTAAACAAATCCCTCGCTAGGGCTGTCATACTGATGTTCAGCATGCAAATTGTTTCTAATGAGTGGGGCACCGCGGCTGGTGGCGAGCTCATAAATCGATCGGTTCTGACACTTGGTTCCCATACTCAGTGGACGGAGTAAGCAAGGAGGCAGCGGGGTAGGCTGCAAACACTCCTGAGCAGCCCAGGATGAGCTCTACCCAAAACATTTCTGCATGCAAAAGAGAGAAAATATCTCCTGGCCTCAGAGATGTTAGAAATTTTTATGGACAGAATGATGAGGGGTTGTTTTTATACAAATGGAAATTACTCATCTGTGCTTTGCTAGCTAAACCCAAAGCACAGTGCCCTCAGTTTCATTTGATTTCACCTCCCTGAGTGCAAAATCCTAGCAACAAAATCTATCCAACCTTCTCCAGAAGATGCAGTGAAAGGGGCTTTTCAGTAAACACAAATGGCATTTTCAGCTGAACGTATTTCCATGTATTTTATAGAAAACAGTGATTTCTACGTTAATGGTTAGATTGTTCAAAACAAAAACTTTTCAGCTAAAAAGTAAGAGCATCTTCGTGGTCACTTTTTAAAAACCAAAATATTATTACTTCCCATTGGAAAACAAACAAATAAAACCTTTGCCCCTAACCAGATTTATTCCTTTAGTGACTTCTTGAAGGAGTCACTTCTTTGACCTGCAAACCACTGAGCAACCCTGGAAGGATCACAGCAGCTTCTCTGTCTTCCTTGCTTTTTTTATCCCCTCAGTGGACTTTCACACATATTCTTAGTACAACTTCAACCTCCAGCAGGATTCGTGCATGTGCTCCAGGTCAAACATGCAATAAGCTTTTCTTTCCATAAGTAACAATTTCAGGATATGTTTTTGTGGCTTCATGTTCAGATCACTGGGTGGGGTGGAACACGAGATTTTCAAAGGATGCAGACAAGCACCAAGTGAGAATTTCAGGCACCTGAGAGCATCAGCTTGTGATGCACCCTAGGTGTGCTGTCAGCTTAAACACCTTTGAAAGTCTTAGCAGGTGTCCATTGGCATTTTTTGGCACTTATTGTCTTTGAGTGTCTACCTTGAGTATATTGAAATGCCATATTGGGTTAACAATGGTTCTTGAAGTCACGTTACTTCTTTTCTTGAGTATCCAGGCAGCAATAGGGAACTTATGAAAATGTTTGCTATTTTTTAACGTTTCACTCACTTCAGCATGAAGATTCATACCAGGAAGTATGTTATTCATTATTCATTTATCTTTTTCCTTTTACCCCCCGCCTTTCCTGTTCAGAAGCATCATGTGTTGCACTTGACCAGCCATAATGAATAATGAATTACTAGCAAACAGTCTAAAGCAAACAGTAAAAGCCGATAGGTTGAAAAATTATTTGTCCAACTTATTTGGTGAATACTTACAAATAATAAACCGATTTGTATAAATCAGAATCAGTTCATGACAAGTTTGCTAACTGGACTAAGGCTTTGGTTCAACAGAGCATTAAGCACATGCTGGAATCAACAGGATTTTCACTTGTGCATATAATTAAGTGGTTAAAATGTTAAGTAACTTGTTGATTCAGAGCCTGGTGTCTTAATGAAATTGCTTACAGCAAACAGTCTCATACTTCTTAATGAGCCCAATCCACACTGTTTAATCTTTGGACGAATACTAAGAGGAGAAAAGCACAGTAGAAAAACCCATAACATTTCAATATTTGTTTCTCACATAACGTAAAGGCTAATCTGCAGTAGAGTGGCACGCTCTCTGCATTGACATCTGAGGCAGCCTAGATCATGTTTCCTATCTAGCGTATTTTTGATGCTGGTTGAAACTCTCGAAATATCTCTTTGGACTGGTAGAACACAGATCTGTGCTTGTTTAGCCCTGGGGCACTGAAGCCAAGTTCCTGGTAACAGTAATTCCTGGTTCTTCAGTTACAGAGGCAGCGTGTCCTGGAAAAAGAGTCTGTAAGGCACCGTTATAAGTCAGCACACGAATCCATCAGCCCTGGGGGAGTTGATGGTTCAAAGGAAATGTTCCCGGTGCTTTGTCCAGCACATCCACTTTAGCATTTGATCTGAGACCCCCAGAGCTTTCTGGCCCTTGAGAATGTGTTAAGCGCACAGAGTAGCCAGAGCCTTGTAAGGAACCTCAGTTTTACCTTGTTACCTAACTGAGATTCTTTGTTGCTTTGAAATTGTCAACGGGGTTTTAAATATAAGAGAGAAAGGAAGACAATGAGATTTACTTTGGTTAACGTACTTCAAACAGACAAAGGCTTTTGTTAGGAAAAAAGTAATCTTTCCCGAGTAATTGCTTTTTAAAAAGGTTGAATATTAACTTTTTTTTAGGAGAGAAGCTATGACCAACACTATTTATTAACTGATGTACCTGTTCCTGTGTAATCTTGTTGCCATGAGTACTGGTGTTATATTTATTAATCAATCTGTCAGAAATGGTTCTGTCAGCAAAACCAATGCAGATTCCTCTGGATATAACCATCTTCTAAAGTTCTGAACTCTGTTATTCAAATTCTAGAAGAAATAAACAACCTTCTGAAGCTAATATCATAATCATTAACCATTCATTTGTTAGAAAAACTTCATGGAAAGATCTGGCTGGCTTTTTTGGGTCTCAGTGGAAACAACTAGAAATTCCTGATGTAGCTCCAGGTATTCCTTTGCTCTCAGGGAACCCAAACAGCTTTCTCTGGCAACAGTTCAGAAGAAAACTCATATTTTATTAATTTTTTTTTCTCCAATAAAAATTTCCATCACAAAAGTGTTATTACAAAACCTCTGGGAATATATATATATATATATATATATATATATATATAGTGTACACACACATATACATATGCACAGAAGCTTTTTTCTTCTGAGTACCTAAAGACCTTTCAGCAAACTAGCAAGAACAGCCAAGTCTGGACAAAACAAGAGTCCATTGGGACCAGTGTGAGATCTGTTCCTGAGCCAGGATCAGCCACTGCACTTCAGGGAGGAATCCAAAAAGAAATTCATGTCCTTGTGAAGCTGTGATTAAACATTCAGCATTACCAGTGGGAAAACCAAAACAAAACAGCAAAACTTCATTTCTTTTCGTATTCTGTTCAAATACAGAAATCTTTAGCAGCAGGGAAGAATTCCTTATGGATTGTTTGGAACCAGAGTGTGTTCTTCTCATAGGAGATGCAAGAAGAAGGATTATGTCCACTATAAAATAACAACTCCATATTTGATAATGGCTCAGCGCATTCCTGAGGATCCCACTAAAGTTGGAGGGACCTTTTACACTGCATCCATCTAGATAAGAAGTCATATTTCCCACATTTCCCTTGGGGAGGGCATGTTTATTTAGGAAATGTGACTCTGGAAGCCAACAGATGGCAGTCATAGAGCTTCTCTGCCAAGGTGGCATTGCCAACGCCATCACCCCTGCCAGCTGGTAGCCAGGAGTTAGAGGCAGATGTAACCAATTAGCAGAGATACCCACTCCTCAGCCACTGGCTGTGTTTGTGATGCATAAGACCAATGCACAACAATGAAGGAAGACTTGTCCAAAGTCCTTCACGGGCCACCGGCAATATTCTTACAGAGGGAGCCACGAGCTGCTTGAAGAGGCCAGTGCAGCTGGACCAAATCTACTTTTCATTCAAAACAGCCATTTGTTTAATTCCAGTCTTTTCATTTAAACATGACATTTAAGTAAAGTTTTTGTGCAAGGTGGAATTTCTGGTCAGAAATGGATGCTGATTGCCAGAAATGGTTATGTTAGAGAGGTAGGAAATGCAGTTTCAAATGCATGCTCCAACCCAGAACTGCAATTTGGGAGTTCACTCCAATGGCTTAAAGTCTGTTGACTGTTAATGGCTGTTTCCATAGAATTTTAGTCCTTTCACCAGAGAGAAATCGATCTACAATGGCAACACAACATAAATGTCCATGTCTTTTGAGGTTATATCCCAATATCAGCATTGCAATTGCTTTGTACACTCAAATTCCTTCAGAGATCTCTTTCTACAGCAACAACACAGAACAGAAGTTCCCAAAGTGAACTTACAAAGTCCTCTTACCTGAAAATGGTTCTGCGGCAGAGCCTTTGGAAAGCTGGACTCAATGATCCAGTGAGTCTTTTCCAATTTGGTGATTCCATGATTCTATAGATGTGAACTTGCCAACCGAGCAAACCCTTAAGAAGCCGTGATTTCATAGCACTTCTGATATCCAGGTAGATGGAGATGAGGTGACACCAACTGCTGGACTGTCATGAAAAAGAAAGAGCAGGTCATCATGCCATGCAGTGTGACACGGAGAATTGTGGCTGTGAACTGCGAGCTCCCAGGGACAAGAGAAGCCCTTACTACCTTTGTGCATCACGAAGCGCAAAATGGAGCCTGCTCTCAGTTGGGTCCTTCAGCTGCCACAGTAAAATAATAACATTCAGACAGAAAACTCAGTGCAGAACTGCGCTCAGTTTCTGTCAGCTGCATTGAGAGGGGAGAAAAAGCACCTGAAAACCCTGCAGGAGCTGAGGGTTTGGCTGTGTCTTTTAGCAGGTGTTACCACTTGAAGTGGTAACCACATGGTGACCATGGAGGGGGGAACTTGCTGTGGTGAACCCCAAAGGACTAAGCTGAAGGACTGCTCACATGAGAATTTGCATACACATACCATTTCTAAGCACATTGCTGTCCAAGCCGAAAAGAACTGAGCCCTAAAGAGTTTTATATTGGGTAAATAATCACGGGAAAAATCCTTGCAGTGACCACAGTAACTTCTTTTACAGTCCCAAAATCTAGTGGCAAACAAAGAGTTAACGGACTCAAGAAGGGTCTGACAAATTCTAACCACCTGGTTTATAAGAGGCCTTGCTGATGAGGAGCAGCTGGCACTAGTTAGGGTAATAGCTGAGAGGAGAGCAGGAATGGGTCACCACATAATGGACTCTCTGTTGGGGCAGCAGGGTACGGCTTTGTCTCAGTAAATTTATCGGGCTGTGGATTAGTGGGATCTGAAGAGGGCAATTACCTAAAGAAAGAGAAAGGATTTCTAAATGCTGCTGGTCATTGAGCTAAGAGATCTTCAGGAAGGATTAGAAATGATGAGGGATTATCCAGGAAAGCAACTGAGCTTGTTGAAAGGTTGTTTTCAGGGTCTAAAATGGCTCTCTGACTCACTTTGGTCTGAAAGCTGTTCCCTCTTTGGGGTATATTACCCATGAATTGGGAAAATTTTTATCTGTCAGTTGTATACACTGCCTGGCACAGTGGGCTCTGTGCTGTGTTTGAGAGGGTTAGAGCAATGTGAATTTTCCATTATATTCTATTTTAGATGTTTTTAAACACACACACACACACAATTAAATTTAATGTAAATGCAAGAGATCTGAATCTGACCTCTCTATACTGCAAAGTACAATCGGTTAATCCGTTGGAGTCAAAGGAAATAACCTTGTGAAGTAAATGGGCTCAGAATATGATCTGACGTTAGTGTGCTGGGGGTTGGGATTGTTCTGGAATGACATCAGTGTACTAAAGAAAACAGTGCCAATTAAGTACTCTGAATCAATTTACATGCCCATGGTGTTACCTTTGACACACGCTTTCAGCAGTACCCTTGAGATGACTGTTTTCCCTTGTGATGGACAATTTCCAAGCATACTTATTTAGCTATGATGAACTTGAATATCATGAGGAGGTGGAGCAGTTATGTGCTGTAGTAGATGCTTTCCAGCCAACAAGTTTTGGTTTTCTCTCTCCCTCTCCTTTCTTTCTTCCTGTCATAGTAAATGCAAATCCTTGTATGGCCATTGCAATGCAAGTTTAAGCCGTTCGACATTCAGTGTGATAACAATGTGACTATACTGAAAAATGGGAGACCTGAAAATTTCCTAACAACCTGTCTGGATTTAGATTACAGCACAACACCATCAGTAACATAACATTCTACTAAATCATTTCAGCAGAAATGCAGCCTGCTATATACCTGTAGAGAATTTCATCATTTCGTTCTTGTATGGCAACGTACCATTGGCACGAGGTTCCGCTTTAAGGCAGATCTGGAGTTAGCAAGTGCTGTAGCATGAGCTACAAAAGCACCTTAAATTGTTATTTTACTCTTCTTTCTGCAGCTGGGAATACATGGAGATCAAGCCAGCAGGGTGTGAAAGCAAGTTTGAGGTGTAACATAAGAGGAAAAGGAAAATCAAAGACTGGGTGAATTCACTGGCAGACAATGTTGAAGGCTCAGGCTCATCTTCTCTATCCCATTTCTGTGCCCAGGATTCACTGAGTGGTCAGAGCTGGCATGGGTGAATTGCTGCGGACTTCTGTTGGGGAAGGGAGATGGGAGGGTATAACCTCAGCACACCCACGTGTGAGCTCTTATGGGAAAACCTTGTGTGCTTGTTGAGATGAGGGCAGAAAAAAGATGTTCCAGGTGAGGTGCAAAGCTGCGAGGCTCCCTTGTACCATCCCTATTCCAGGCCCCTCAGGAGAGTCATTACCTCCAATTTAGTTTCCTGAATGTCAGCAGAAAGGCAGTAATCATTTGTTTGGCAGAGACAGGGCAGACCAGGATGTCGTTGGGACTTGTCAGGGTGTCACATCGTCTCTTGTCTCTCGCACACTTGTTAGACACTGACAGCAGTTTGCTGTTACCGTTGCAGGCCCAATTATGCCTGCATTGCAGAACTACGCCCCAGTGGCAGCTCCCTTCCTCACACACTTGCCCTTCCACTATGGATCATTAAAATGGTTTTGCACACACATGTGCAGACACTCTAGTCCCAGCTGTGCATCCCTCAAACCAGTCACCATGGGCAGGAGTATTGTAAGGTGGCAGGGAAAGATGTATTTATATATATATATATATTTTAGAAATCATGAGATATTAAAGGCTTGTGTTTCCCCCTGGGTTTAATTACACTGAATGCATTTGAACTCCTCTAATAGGCAGTAAATCTCTGAAAATCTGCAGAATAAAGATGGTTCATCACCTTCCTGCAAGCCAGTGGAAATGCAACTCTTCATCCCACAGGGGTTTCTCTGGGATATAGCGAGGAGTTTTCTATCAGCCTTTGGGTCTTGATCTTCCTCACCCTTCACCAGGATGCTGAAGAGGTCTAAAGTTCCCTGTCACTGACCAAACACTCCTTCCTCCCTTTGCTTGCATCCAGGGTTTGGAGAGTCTGCTCTGAATCCCAAGATAGTCAGGCAGCTGGTGCTCTCCTGTTCCTGACCAAACCAAATTCCTCTGCTTTGCATCTGTCATCCACTCACATTTTATATCTGCCTGTTGGCCCAAAAGATGAGCCTAGTGTTGCTTTCCAAGCTCCTTGACTTATTTCCACTGTCCTGACTACGCGTAACTGATATCACCCTGATGTAAATTGAGACTATTTTTCAGGATAAACCTTTCTCCACTTGTTTGTAAACTCCCTGGCCGTTAGGAATCTTAGCCAGATTATCTTTTCTTCACCCTAGCCAACCATACCATCTTTCTAGCTGTTTTCTTTTCCCTTCTTTCCTTTATTTTTCTCCTTGCCACTTTTGTAAAACAACTTAAATGTCATCTTTCTGCAATTACCTGCCGAAGAAAGAAATGAATAGGAATGTTCCCACAGGGGTCCCTGTCTTAAATGAGGCTTTTGTTGTTATAAATTGTTACTCAAAGCAGTACAAGCCTTTAGAATCTTTCACACATTCCTGGTGACTTGATGCATGTGGCTTTGAATTCAGAGAGCTTGTTGGGAGTCTGCTGGTTTTTCTGGAGGTATGAAACTTGAAGCATAATTCACATTAGCAGCAGCAACCCCTTTGGCTTAATGCTTTCTGCCACCTCACAGGCACCAATGAGTTTGACTTGTGTCGACCACAGCCTCTTTGTCCCTGCATGCCTGGTGGCCAGTGGTGCCTTCCTTGAATCTCCCTGAAGCAACAAAATCTGTTACATGGCTTGAAAATGTTCCTTAATGCCTTCAAATCCCAACCACCTGGATTAGGATAGGTGGTCCCCAAGGCAAAAGTTGCTATATTGCCTAGTGATTAAAGCAAAAAGACTTGGCTTGATGAAGGTCCAGATGTTTCTTTCCTACTTTGTTGATGATTTAAACCTCCTTTGTTGGAGAGCTGTAACAACACCCCTCCCTACATCTCAAGCTCCCCATCAGACATGTGAGGCAGCGGACAGTCTTCCCAACACACGAGGGAAGGTATCAGGAGATTTAACATTAAATCATTTAAATCCCCTTTTTGAAGGCTGGGAGAAACCTAAATGTTGGCTAAGCTCCACAGAGAGCTGCAATCCTTGCTTGCAGCACCTGGACAGAAAATATCACACAACGGCTAAGCTTTGTGATTACATGGCTGAAAAAGACAGCTTCTTAGTTTATTTTTCCCCCCTTCTAGCAAGATTTAGGGATGGTAGGGTAAACACAGAGCTTCAAGAAGGGTTCTGGAGTGAAATCTCAACAGCTGCACAAAGCTGAGCAGTCACACCCCTGCGTGAGCTCCCTCATGCATTGCTCTGGCCCTCAGGATGGTCTGTTCAGAAAGCCAGGACCCACAGACTATGTTGACTCCACAGCAGGGAACAGAAGGCACCCTGGAAATGTGGGTAGCAATCTTTGCCTACTGTTGCCAGGTCATATATACATATATATATATATATATTCATTTTTCTACTCCTGGAGAAGGAACCAAATGGCTTATGAGTGCAAAACACCGATACAGCTAGAGCTGTGATACCAAGTTAAGCTGCCAGCCTGAATTAAACTGTATAATGAGGGTGTCAGTCACATTTTTAAAGCTTAGGGAGGTGAGAAGGAAGAGAGACAGCCTGGCTCTCTCACGCCACATGTACAGGCACACATCCGTTTCTCCTTCCTCCCTTTGTGTCTCTTCCAACTGCAGAAAGAAAGAAACAAAGCCTACTGCATCTTCCCAAACAGATCATAAAATCAGCATCCTTTGAAAAGGGGCTAAAAAAAGATATTAAACTTTAAATACCATTTCTTTCCATGCTGCTAAGCAGCTTATTTATCACAGCGTGAGTGCACCTTAAGAGCTGTGACGACAGAAAGCTCCGCTGGTAATTACTGCAGGGAGCCAGCAGGCATGAATGAGTCACCACAATGCCAGCGTGCAGCAGACAAGGTAAGGGGAGACAGACAGACAAGGAACAAGGGCCAGCCAAGTATGGGGCCGTGAAACCCTCTTGGGAAAAGATGCTGGTACATCTTCTTGCCCCTTGCCAGGAGCCAGCTAGCCAAACAGACTGGTGCCGTTGCAGCTTTCTCAAAGGTACATCCTCAGACACAGGTTACTTCTTCAGGTATGTCCTAACTTGACGCAGGAAAATGAACCCTTCTTGTGAAAAAGGTCCTCAGCTGGCTTGAACTGTGCGTGCATGCAAACTGTGCCCTTCAGAAATGGTGCTGAGCAAAGATACCCTTGGTTTGTTGCTGGCTGTCCTCCCTGCTAGCAGGCATACTGGCTTCATCAGCAAGATCTGTCCTCCCAGTCCCACGCGTCGCTGGGAGTGGAGCGACTTCAGTTAAATGAGTGACATTGGAGTGAATCTAAGGCGACAAGCTGGGACTGTTGGGAAAGAAAGGCAACCCAGCACCAAGAAACCTTCAAAACTCCTGCCCAGACATTTGAATATGTCCCCTCCTCCTGTGCAGGGCTGAAGTTGACAGCACGGTCAGCACATGCCTTGCAGCAGAAACCATAACGCCAGAAAGAAGGGGGATCATCTCCCCTTGCAGCCTGGGAGATGCCAGTAAGTTCCATCCTTCCACCATCTTCCTGCTAGGGAAGTGATGACAGATGTCATCCTCCTTTTTTTTTTCGCTGTAATTGGATGCTGTTCCCAGAGCAATTTCTAAGGTGTTTTAGGAGGACTTTACCATTGCAAAAAAAAAAAAAAAAAAAGCAATTAAAACATTATCAGAGTTTGGAGATGGATGCTGCACAAACATGCACAGACTAAAATTTTCTGGGCCAAAGAGCTGATCTAAATAGCAAAGACATGTTGCAGAGCAGAGAAGAAAGAGAGCACGGAGAACGGAGTTGTCCACATTCACCTCCTAGTACGGTAACTGAGGTGGGAGCAGGACGCGGAGCTCCTGTTCCCTGTCCACCAGGTTTCCTGGATCCAGGCCCAACCTGCTCCTCAAGAAGGTAATTAAATGGGACATGGGCCCTGAGCAGTGTCTGATTTAGCTTCGCACCTGGTGGGCTTAGTCACCAGCACACAGCCTCATCTCCATAAGAACAGTGCCTGTTACCTGTGCTCTGACACATCAAATGTGGTCTTAAAATATCCCTGGGTTTCTGACTGAGGTCCTCTGGGATTTCTCCAGATCTGTCTCTCCTGCCAATTGCACTTAAATGATCGTGTTCCCTGAGAGCTGAAAACTTCATGTGCTTTCATCCCTCCTTACAAGGAAGCTCTGGGCTCCTGTCCTCCCCACCAGTCCAGGTCCATGTTATACCCTTCTGCAAGTCTTGGCAGTGCCTTTCTGCTGTGGTTGCTCCCAGGAGCAGGTCTTAAGCCTGTAGAGACACAGAGGTAGTCTTTGGCAGCCAACCCAGCAGGAGCAGATGGAAGTGTGAAGTGCAGGAGGAAAGCTACAAATGGCCCAGTGTGAAAAACCTGATGGTTCTGGGCTTGCACATCATGATCTCTTTCAAGCTGTGAGACAACACTGGCTTCTGAAATAAGCTATTTTAGGCAATGTCTCATGGTATTTGGCCCTCTTCACACACTGGCCTTCACCTGCATGTGGAGATCACAGTTCACACCACAGTAGCCTCGTGTTCTCTCCGTTGATGAGCTAACATACAGGATCATACCGAGTATCACCCTCAGCAGCAGAGAGATCCAGTTATTGTCTGTGTCCACCTTTTCCCAAAAGTGATCTGAAGTAGTTTCTAGTGCATAAAAAGGTCTGAGGCCCACAGATTTCTCCCCGTCCTTTTGCAGAGCCATGACCTTCAGGAGGTTCAGACAAGTGCAGAGCCATGTGGCTGCTCGGCTGTACTTGTTAATGGTTGTCCCGCTTCCAACAGGGAGGCCTGAGGGGAGGATGGTTTTGACTCCATAAGGGAAACTGCTTTTTCCATGGACAGTTATCAAGATGGTGGCTCCATGCCATCCCTTCAGCCTGAGGTCCTGACTGGTCTTCCAACAGCCCCAGCAGGAAGAACTTGGGTCCGGCAGTGCCAATAAGGAGGTTCAGCTGGCTTTTTGGCCGGCAGCTCTTTGATGCTATGATGGTAACGCTGCCAAAAGGTGGCTTGGTCTGGATGAGCGAGGAGAACAGGAGGTGGGGAGACTTGAGCATGGCACTCACCAGCCTCAGAGATGCTCCATCGCTGAAGTGAAATGGCTCTGTGACATGGGGATGCAAGAATCACAGAATCACAGAAACACAGAATCACAGAATCACAGAATGACCAGGTTGGAAGAGACCCACTGGATCGTCGAGTCCAACCATTCCCACCAATCCCTAAATCATGCTCCTAAGCACCTCGTCTACCCTAACCTTAAACACCTCCAGGGACGGTGACTCAACCACCTCCCTGGGCAGACTGTTCCAATGCCTAACCACCCTCTCCGTGAAGAATTTTTTCCTAATCTCAAGCCTAAATCTCCCCTGGCAGAGCTTGTGGCCATTCCCTCTCGTCCTGTCCCCTGTCACTTGGGAGAAGAGCCCAGCTCCCTCCTCTCCACAACCTCCCTTCAGGTAGTTGTAGAGAGTAATAAGGTCTCCCCTCAGCCTCCTCTTCTCCAGGCTGAACAACCCCAGCTCTCTCAGCCACTCCTCATAAGATTTGTTCTCCAGCCCCTTCACCAGCTTCATTGCCCTTCTCTGGACTCGCTCCAGAGCCTCAACATCCCTCTTGTGGTGAGGAGCCCACAAGAAAACTGCACTTGGAAGCCCTGAGGGCAAATACAAGTTCCCTTATGACCTTCAGAGCTCCTCTGGGATTTGGAGATGATCTCTGTGACCCCCTTCCCAATTCAGCCTCCAGAGATGATACGAAGCCCTGATCCTGAGGTACATTTCCCGAATTTCTGCTGCATTTCAGAACATGTGAGGCCACCTAAAATTGTGCACTTCCTTTCCCTGCTTCTGCGTGCGATGGGACAGAGTAGGACAGTGATGCAGTGGGCAGCAGGAAGGGGCAATTTTCCCTTTCTTGTGTCCCTGGGACCCTGCAAGGAGAGCTGATCCTGCATTTTTCCCATGCGGCCACCGGAGGGCAGCTCGAGGGAGGGAGCCGAACCCCAAATCTCCCAAAAAGAGTGGGATGGAGGGAGCAGGGAGGATGCTGGAGTCCTGCAATAGAGCAGGGTGAGGAAACAGAGGAGAGAGGGCAGCAGGGAAGCTGCTTTAAGTTCTGGAGAAAGTTCAGCACGGAGCTGGGATTTGTGCAGGCTGAAATAGTTCAGCTCTCTGTTAGGAAAAGGAATTTTATGCCTGTGAAATGAGGAAACCAATTAGAGACATGATTTAATCGGTCTGTTTTAGTGGGAGAATTTAGGGACCATGATGGGGCATCAATAAGAAGCTGCCAGGATGCCGCGATGAGGTCCAAAGTGGTAAAGGCACCTCCTAAACAGCCTCTCTGAGGGATGTTTGTAGCCTCCAGCCAGGTCAGGGTTGAAGTTGTGACAGGGCAAGTCATAGCTACAGCTGACACAAGCTCGGTTTAGAAATAAATCAGGTGGATCTGACAGATCCCTCAGGACACGAGGGTAAACTCTTCCCCATTGAAGTTGGCAGGGCCAAGGGATGTCATGTTAGTGACTGCAGGGCCTGCCTTTCTCTGCTTGAAAGTGGCTTTGATAAAAGCATCTAGGCCAAAATATCCATCTGTGGTTCACGATCACAACTGCCTCTGCCCTTAGCATCACTGTGGTGCCCTGCAGGACCAGACCAAGCTGCTGTACGAGAGCAGGACAAGCCACCGGGATGGCTTCACCCCAAAGAATTCATAATTGATCCATTTAGATTGACCTCTTGGGTTAAGTTTACCCCTTGAAGGAACCCTCAGCATTTTTATTTCCTCCTCTGAAAGACAGAGGGTGGGTGGCAGGATCTTGTGGCTAGGAGACATCGGAGACATGGATTTTGAGCGAGGCATAATACAGTCCCACATTGCTTGCTTGCAATGCAGATTTCTGTACTATTTTATTGCAAGTGGGAAAGTCAGTGAGGGTCTCTGGTGAACTGAATTTTCCCTGCTTTGTTTCCTTCTGTGACTCCACTTCTTCCTCTCGTTTCCTCTCAAAAATCCCAGTGGCATTGCCATTTTCAATTTTATTTTTTTTTTTACAGACAGCAGAGGCTGTGTTTCCATGGTGGGAGAAACACAGATCATCTGCAAAGTGCCTAAGGACCCAAAAGGAGGGGAGATGCTGCATGAAAGTAAAAGTGTGACACCAGGAGAAAAAACCCAAAAAACCAAACAAACAAAAAAAAAAAAGGAAGACTTTGCCATTTGGAAAAGAAGTCAATTTGACCTTTCTTTTCCCTGGGAGAGACCAAGTCACAGGTTAGTGGCAGGAATGTTAGTGCTATGCTTATGGCAACATTCAGAACCAATCGGCATTTACTTGCTATGAAGTCACTTGAGTTGAAAAATGTAAGGGTGTCTAGGGAAAGAAGTATAAAAGGAAGATAAATGCTATTGCAAATTATTTTGGGTGGGATCATAGCCACTAGGAAGTGCTGATTCCCTGAACAAAGCCTCAACTTTAATTTTGTTACCGATACATACTTCTTACGTGGCCACAAATATGTTGTCATCACTAAAACAGGCGTCATCTCACTTCTTTCAGGAGTAGAAAATAAATACTTTGTGAGCCATGATGTACTCACATGCTACAACAATATGAACTACGTAAATACCTAAAATAAATCCATTCCTGTCAGCAAATACCCAGTCTATCTGAAATCATACTCATCAGCTCAGTTTCCAAAGATAGATGGTTCTGGACTAACCTCATTTCTCCAAGGAAATAATTTGTTTTTTGAAAGAGAGAAAGGAACACTAATGTATTTAACCAATCCTGATTTCAGTGTATTATTTCGACAGTCATATTAGTTTTATTAGTTTTGCTCAGAAGTAACATAAGACTTGTAAACTAGTCTCTTCTAGTGGTTAAAGGAGAAATAGTAACAAATAAAACTGAAAGAAAAGATGGATTTTTGGAAGCTATTTAAGATTTCTTCATGAATGACCTTGGATTGCAATTTTTCAGCTCTGATCAAGCGTTTGCTTAGCAGGAATTGGGAGGCAAATTTTCACAGAAGCAGGCAGGTATTGCACAAGGGATTTAGCTGATCTCAAGGGCTGGAGTAAGGGGCTGGCATGAGATGCTATAATTCTCACTGTTACATGTGTTGGGACTGGGAGCACATCCTCTGCAAATGTCATGAGAGGAGAAACATCAGGGTGTACAAGCTGATCAAAGGAGGACTGTGAATCGCCAATGAGTTTTGTCTGTGAAAATGTCAAGCGATATCCTAGGATGTACCAGGCAAAGATTTCCCCAAAGAGATAGGAAGATATTAATGCCATTATGCAAAGACCTAATGTTCTTTTCTCAGGAATAGAGCGTGACAGCTTTGGTCACCCAAGGTCAGAAAAGATAAATGCAACATGGATGGATGCAGAGACTTTGAAAGGTGCTCTCTCCTCACTCAGTTTTGGAGACATGACTAGAAGAGTTTAGCTTGTTTGGGATTTCATGGCTGAGAAGAGATGATACTTTTTTCTTGGGCAAGGGAGTGGAGACCCAGGAAACAGTGGATAGTATTTTTCTCAGGCAAGGGAGTGAAGACCCAGGAAACAGTGAATAGTAATAGTATCAGCATGAACTTGATAAATTAAGGAAACTGGGGTAATCAGACAGGTGATGTTAAAAGCAGCAAGCAATCTTGATGCTCCTTCAGCAAATTATGGACAATACAGATTGCAGCTAAGTCTAAGCGAAAATGTCTTTTCCAGTCTAAACTCTAAGAAAATTAAGATCTTTCATTCAACTACATGGTCTTCCATGCTACCTGCTGAGGCAAAAATCAAATGGGTGTGCTGCCTGCTCTGATGTCAGCCCACTGCAGCCCAAATGACTGAAGCAACTCTGAACATACCTGAATAGCTCTCTTTCCTTTATTTTTCAACAGGTTGGTCTACGCTGGTCTCCTTTGTCATCTGTGTGTCCAAATAAGCAACTTTTCTATAAATCCTTCCATAAATATGTAATCTGTATTGCATCAAAGTCTCCCTTGGTATAATCCCTGACAGAGAATTTCACATGAGAAAAGTATGGTCCATTCTCTTGACATTCAATGCTGCATGGATATTCCTCTCAATCTCACTAATGCCCAATAAGTAAAGGATATTTTTGACAAGTCCTGACTAGTTTGGCATACTCAGAAAAGTAATAAAACATATTTCAAAAAGAGAACCGTTATATTTTCAGATCACAGTAAATCTTAACATAAGCCATGTGCAGTACCAACTAGCTCTTTCTTCTATGCCATACAAATGCAGATAAACTTCATCTCCATCCCAGCAGTTCCCAGAGAGACTGCATGAGAGTGATTCTGGGAGAAGCCTGCCTTTGTTCAGTGTTTTGGAAAGGAACAGCCTTAAGAGCTATGGATTGCAGTCTGTGGCTTGGAAAAACAAGAGGTCTGCAAGAGCAGTTTTACCTCCCAGAAAAAGAACTCAGATCCTCAGATCCTTAGAGGAAGACCTAAACTACAAGGCAGCATGCAGATCCCAAGCCAAAGGCAACTACTATTTGTGGTTTGGACTATTTATCTACTGCTTGGAAGAAGATGGCTGAGGCAGTGGGTCAGCAAAAGCTCCTTGGAGGCTGGCGTAACCCCAGGGTGGCTTTCATCTGGGGCTTCCCAGAAGAAAGCAGAACAGATGCATATTGCTTTTTCACTGCTGATTCAGCATCCCAGACCTTGTCAAGCATTCGGGCTTTCAAGCTATTTACATCCAAAGGCGATTGGAGAAATCGTTTGACAAGCTTCATCCCGAGATGCTGGCAGATACCCAAGACCGACTTTGTTACTCAAAGATTATGTTTACAGTGAAATGATTTAGGGATTGAGGGATTATCCAACATGGGCCCACAGCCCAGCACCTCCAGAAGTACCAAATACCTAATGATTCCTGATGGCAAGAATCAATCTTCAGGAGCTGAGATTCTTTTTCTTTCTTTTATTTTTTTGTATGGGATAAAACAAAACCATTCTGTTCAAACAGTCTGTCTACAAGTCATTAATAAAGGCAATTGACTGATTTACACCTGGCATTACAGAGGTCAGAACAATAAAACACGACTATATTTTGCAGCTAAGGCAAACTCTATACTATCCTTTATAAAGGTTTTCAAAAGCCAGTGCAAGAGGAGAAAGCAAGGTGGGACACTGCGAAGAGTTAGATGGGGAGGACGAGGAGTTATTAGTGTTGGGGGCGATACTGCAGGAGAAATTAAATGGTGCATTTCTAACAGCTTGGAGGGTTTTTTGTTCTTTACTTTGTTTGAAATGTTATGACAAAAAGAACAGGGCTCTGGGTTGTTTAGGAGAGGGCCACTGTGCTATTCCTATTGGAAAGCAGGTTTTTTTGTTTTGCTTTTGAAGCTGGGCATGTCCTTGGGTATTTCCCAATGGAAACCCCAGTCCTGTAAGGAGATCTGATATGAAATGTCTGTAGATCAAAGCTAGCGTGACTCCAGTGACTGGAGAGATTCTTAGTCATAAAAGTTTTGCAGCAATGTTTTGTAGCTCTACCAAGCCTTTGGATTTTGACATGTTCCTTATTTCTGTAAGTACGGCTCACTGCATCCATTTAAATGGGAGCACTCTAGTCCTTTCCAAATACCCCATTAGCAATTGTTTCTTCCAAGGACGTGAAAATACGGAAACGAAGGAGGGAGCAGATGCCCACACCAAAGGCCAAACTTCCCCATGCTCAGAAACCAGAATGATTTTTTTTTTGTTTTGTTTTAATGCATCTGGTCTGATTTATTTTTGGGTTTGGAATAATCTGACCTTAAATAGATGTGCTTGAGCCAGGAGATGTCAGGGCCAGAGCCTGAAAGCTAACGAAGGCCCAGATCCTACAAGCTGGTGCACACAGCTGCACTCAAGCTCACTGCAAGAAAAAGCCGACAGCCCTATACAGTTTGTTTGTTTGGAATTTTAAACAGAATAATCAGTAGCCAGTGCTAGATCTTGAGCTGTTTCCTCATTGTAGAAAATCACAATTAATAAATTACTTTGCCAGCCATGTTCCTTGCACTTTTTTTTAAATACCGTATTGAATATTGTGTCTTTTCTATCCCCAAATACCTCCCCCTCAAAGCAGAAAATTACTCAAATACTAAGCACACAAACATAATATCACTGTGCTGCAAAACTCCCTCCTCTTTCCATGTACCATTCTGATGGGAACCCTGGTTAAATGCTAGGCAGCAGGTCGCAACCATTTTCTTAAACTCTAGGGGCACCAAGTTTTCCTGTGCATCCCTCAGCCTTTCAGGCTGCTTCCCTTAATGATGATATTGATTTTGATTTTAGTTTCATCTGGTTTTAGTCTATCCCAGTGATGGACTCCCACTGCTCCCAACGGGAGATTATTCTATGCTCTGGCAGACCTCACTGATAGGAATCTTTTCCTGACATTCGACTTAAGTTTGCTTTTTGTTTTGTTTAAACTTTTTATGCTTTGATTGGATGAAGCATTTAAAGCCAGGAGTTAGGGGTTAGAGAGGAGGGGAAGGGAGGCCAGAAGAGATGAATTGCCAACCTGCTAAAGAAATGTGCAAAAGTTTCCTCCCGAGGCCTGACTTTCTGTTGCAGCTGTAGGTTTTACAGAAAATATATTTGACCAGAATGCTTTGTAAGGAAAAGAAAGGAAAAGAATCATTATTTAGAGGAACCTGAGCCCAACAGGAGACATTTCAAATACTTTCTACATTGGAAAAAAGCTCATTAAGCCATGAGCTTTGGGTTAAATTTATATATATATATTTTGTAAAGAATTTTAAAATAATGTGGAATGGACTATGAATATTTATGTCAATCATTTAGCTATTGCATCCTCCATATTCCTGTACTGCTGTAAGTGCCAGATGAGCCAGATGAGCAGACCATCTAGGCCACTATCCTGTCCCTACAATTTATTAATAATGATGCCAGGGAAGAGCACAGAAACTACTGCTGCTCCCCACAGGCCATCATGGGAAGCAATTCTTCTTTCTGCTTTTCATGCACGCATTTCCCAGACTCAGATTCCTTGTAATCCCTTTTTCCTACCTCTGATTAGACTGGTTTAGGATCAGTGGCAAGCACACTGAAGGTAAGGAGATGAATGGTTCAGAAATCCTCTATATTGCCTATTTTAATGCTGACTCGAGCTGCCAATGTTGTGCCTGAAGGGATATAATCTAAGTTATTTTGCACAGCTATAAACTTAGATCAAATGAAGGCCGACACGAGGATCTCCATGCAATCTACTGACCTGTGTGAACTACTGAAAAAAAAAATCTGCCAGGAAAATTGTTTGGCAGGAGCAAAAAGTTCATAGGATATGGAAAGAGCAGAGGAGGAAAGATGTGAAAATCTTTGAAGCTGAACTTGAAATCCACTCAGGACAGAAGTCATGTATCTTTTTAAGGCCAACTAAGTTCATTAGGATGATTGCAGCCTGACTTGCTGCAAAACACAAACGGCAGGAGCTCACCCTGTGATTCTCTCATCAAGCTTAAGAACTTGTGATTTTAATTCAAAAATACAACCTTTGGAAAAGTTAGCCAGCTTCACAAAAGAGACTGACTCACCAAACCTCTTAAGAACCTGCTCTGATGACTAATTGCTCTTATTGTTAAAAACGAGCCTTTAATTTGCGACATCAACACTGACAACCTCAAATTCCAGCCACCTGATCTTGGTCTTTTATCTACTAGAAGCTACTGAAGAAGTAGGAGTGTGCAAAAGAAAGAGAGAAAAAGAGATGCTAAGTCTTTCTAAAAAATATTTTTCTTGTAAACTTCAGACTGAGGGAAAAATAATCCAGTGAGATGGAGTAAAGTGCAGCTTGGTGACCAAGGCAGGTGTATTATGAGGGTATTGGTGGAAGAGGAAGGGAGAGATTTATGTTAGGATCGTTAGGATTTCATGATATTTTTGATTTTTGGGGGAACTGGAAGTCAAAAACAATCTCTCCTCAGGGAACATGGAGGAGGTGGGAGGAACAGAGCAGCGATGAGAAAGACACTGAGATGTAGGGAAAGCCTAGGCAAGAATGCAGGGGGGTTGAGAGAGCAGCAGAGAAAGCAAAAGAAGGTGGTGCATTAATATGGACTTGGATGAGGAGATTTGGGCTGAAGAAGTAAATCAAACATGGTAACTAATCAAAATGTGTTGACTGGCAAGCAAGTTACAAGTGTAAACAAGGAGCCAGAAAAAGGCTAGATACATTATGTGGCATCTTCTGTCTATAATTCTATACTTCTAGTTAATAGACCTAAATCCTGACAGCTAAACTTGAAAGCAGCAAAATTCAGTGTTGTTTTGCACAACAATAACAGAGAAATATGATTCAGACAAACATTTTTTTTTCAAAAATTAACAACTAAGACCCAATTTAAAAAGCTGAACTTAACTAAGACACTGTAAATCAAGAATTCCTCCCTCTTCTGAAGCAGTTTATTAGTCAGCTGTATAAAAATACTGCTACTAATGAAAGACAAATTGCTTATATATTCTGATTTTGTGTGATGAATTCTGAGGTCACAAAGGGTCTGTTAAGAATTGGAGTTCTAACAGGTGAGTTCTGGCAAGACATGTTAAATCCACATTATTCAAAAAACTTGCTTCCTTTGTTGAGCATTTCTGTAACCAGCTATAACTTTGTCCCCTCTAAAAACCCTTTAATAAGACCAAGCATATAATTTTGGTGTCCTGTATGTATCAGATGCCAGTAAGATCAGAACTCCTTGCTGACCAATGGGAATTGAAGTTCACACCCTGGGTCACAGAAAGGTACTTTCCTTTAGCGTTTCAATAAACTCTCTATATTGACCTAAGACCTCGAACACTCCAACCGGTTAACAGCATCCATAAAAATAAAATGTGGCTACAAAATATCTGAATTTGAGTAGATTTGCTAGAATTTTATTAATTTATAGAAGCTGAAGGTTATGCCATATGTCACTAGAAAGTAATTTTCTCTGAATGTGCAATAAGGGCTTAAGTTTGATTTATGACCTAAATATTGCAAAATATTAATACATCTCCATGCCAGATGGTAATGTGTGTGTGAGGAAATGTACCTTTTCTATCCTAAAACTGCAAGAATTTTCTTTAATTTACTAGGATAAACTCAATCAATGGCATTCATTAATTTTTGAATGCTGAGCACTTACGTGGAATGTTCCCATCTCTCAAACAGATAGCTGTATTATTCCTGTATAAAATACATTCAAAATGTTTCCAAAAACTGCTTTAGAGACTATATATATATGGTACTCATGGGTATATCTACTAGGGTTGTCCAGACTTGACAGGCATTCACAAACAGACAATGTTTGGGACCCTTGGGATCCAATTTAGATGCTGTTGGGGATTACAGCTGCAAACAAATAAAATGAAAATATATATTCAGAATCTAGTTACAGAAGCTAACAAACACATCAGGCAGGTTAGAGGGAAGGAGTCCTTTACAACTCCAGAGGAAAAAATCATGAGAAGGCTGTACAGTTGTTTTAAAATATACTGATGTGGTTTTGTGAAATGCAAAGATACCCCAAACTTTGTTTTCTAAGGACAAGAGGTAGTTCACTATTTTCTGCTGTTTGTTTGTAACTACATTAAGTCCAGCGATTTCCTGGAGAGATGTTAGTATCTTATTTATACACTGCACAAACAATATGTACTTTTCTACCTCCAGAATAAAAGCTACGCATCAGAAATTCTTATATTCCCTGGCTATCAGTGCATAAAATCAATCCATATGCCAATTCCTTTTGGAACGACAAGTACAGACTAAATAATAAGAGTTTGTTTCAAATAAGTATTTCCATCCCTTAGGAAACTCCAGCCTTTCAAAAAGTAGTTTCAGCTTGAATCTGATGTTAATATGACAGTCACCTGACCCAAGAGTGGCACAGTGTGTGATGGGAGCTGAAGTCCAGCTGAGGAATGCAAATCTCAGGGAGGAACAGAAATGCAAAAAAGCAATGAATAACTGTTCCCACATCCTTCCACAAAATCCATTTTAAAATTGCTTCAGTGCAAAACACAGTAATTTTGATCTCACAGGTAGCGGCTTTCATTTCAGATTCACCTCTCTTCTGCTCAGTGGCATTAACTCACCTTAGGCAAGGCTTTATCACAAATGGAAAACGTGGTCCAGGGATATTATATCATTTCAAAGGTTAGGTGGGCATTGTTCAAATGCATACTGCTGTATGTTTAAAGTTTTGCTTCATAGTTTATTTATGCCCTCAGTCACTTTATAGCTTTTAGCAAGGAGCCAGAGTCAGATCCACGTTCACGTTTCCAGCACTGGGCTTTCAGCAAATCTGATGTTCACCTCAGCAATGCCTGTTGCATTTTCTCCCTGCATCCTCGCAGGGGGGTATCTAAAAGGTCTTTGGACTCTAGGAGTTCAGGAAATGCTTTAAATGGATTAAGCTCACAGTGAAAATGTGGACCAAATGCCTTAAATGACTTGTGATTGCCTGCAGGGAAGCCAATGGACATTCAAACAGTGGGAGTGTTGTCAAATGACAGAGGAGGTGGATTATTATTTCCCCTACCCTTCCCTGCAGTCCCAGACCTGTTATTTCAGGGCAGAACAATCAGCACAGCAAGCAGAGCCTGTCTCCCCAGCTTTGCTGGTATTTTAGATGCAAGACACCAGGTGGCTGGAGTGATGAGTGGCTGTCACAAGCTGAAATGTCTGCTGTCTGGAATGAGAAATAACACTCTGAGAAAAGTCTTTCCCCTGCAAAGGTCCAACTCAGACGGGTCAGAGGTGTGTTATACACTCAAATTCACTCCTACTTTCTGGTTGTGGTATGGACAAAGGGATACAGCATCAGCCAGGGCTGGGAAGCACAGGACAAGATGCTGCAGTTAACTGCTGAGTTGAGAAAGAGCATTAGCAGCAGAAGTGAGTGACTGATGGCTGGTTTGTCCTGAGCACATGTCAAACGAACAAGCTGCCTCCTGTAAATTGTTTTCTCCCTGCCTCAACCAAGGGAGGGCTGCTATTCTGGTGAAGTGACAGATGATGTTACCAGTCATACAACTAAGAAATAATGCTCTCATTTTTAAGAATATGAGATAATGTGTTCTAGTATCCAAGGATAATTTCTTACTCTTTAATCTCACTCGCCCATGGTATATCTCCTGCTATCTTTTTCTCAAGTTTTCCTGTTAGGTAGCAGACTCAAGTCTCTTCTGTAGTCCTTTTTACACGACATAAACAGGGAAGTATAGTAATTCTGCAAAAATACACAAAAATGTAGAGATATTCATGCAATACTGCCCATGACAGTAATGTCCCAGAGTCATTGCTGAGACCTGGAGCACCATTGTTGCCTTGGGACAATTGTGGCAACAATGTGAGGGCAAATGAGAATCTGGTTTCACAGACATTTAGAGCAGTATTTTTCCACTTAGGAAAACGGGCATGTGATTGTCTTTTGTCATTTCTGTGTGACTACTCATTTTTAGCTGGGACTGAGATACGTATATGCTAGGTGCTGTATGTAAAGAATGAAAATAAGATGCTGTTTCAAAGAGCTTCCCATCTAGGTATAAAGCAAGAAATGCATGAGAGAGATAGGAATGCAGGGAAATAAGAAGATGGTGTGGGTCAGGGTGAGAGACCAGAGCCAGAAGAGTAATTGTCATGGGTTTCGCAGACATTACAATGATGAGTTTGATTTAGGAAGTGTTTGGGGGGAGTATGATGAGATAGCCTTGTAGATGCTTAAGAAAGTATGAGGAACAGTATGGAATAAGCACAAGGATAACTTGTTTGAAGATGGAAGAAGTGGGTGAGGGAAGACTGGCACCAGGGGGCAAGTGAAGGTGAGAACCAACATTTCCAAGCTGACTGACAGATGAGGGAGAGGAGGGGTGAAGATGGACTGTGAAAACAAGTATGTGCAACATATGTTTGAAGTGATAGAGAGAGGGTGCCACCAAAAAGGAGGATATGGAGGGATGACACACTGACAGCAGTGGGCTGGGAAAGGGATCTCTGCATCCGTATCCTCGAAAGATGTGTGAGTGAAGCCAGGCTGCATTTGTTAATACCAGAGGAAAGGGCAGTCCCTGCAGTCATTATGAGATATGAAGTGAGAGGCTGGACAAAATTTTTGGCTGCAAGGCAGGAGAGGAAAGGTCACATCTATTTAGAGATGTTATAAGGAAAAAGGCTTCTAGAGGCATAGCCTGGGTGCGAGTCTTCAGCTAATGCCCCAGGTTATGGGACCAGCATGGGGATGCTTACCCAGCAGGAGCTAAAAGGCAGCAGGCAAGTAAAGGGATGAAAAAAAAAAATCTTAGCACTAGCCTTTATGACACTAAAGTGATGGTTAGGCAGTCCCAGGGACAGGTCAGAGACTTCCTGGTATACTAGTAGAAATAGAGAAGCCATTGTAATCCTGAAGAAACAGTGCAGGTGGTGTTTATCCAGTATAGAAATGACAGCCTTGCTAGAAATTGCATAGCACTGATTAGTCTTTGGATAATTGTTCATCTTATGCATTGTAAGTTACTTGTTGGCTAACACCCAGGACTCCTCAGACTAGCTTTGTCATCCCCCGTCTAAGCTGTGATCATTTTCATATTTCACATGTCTTGGCTTTCACGTAGGCACATGGCATGTATGAAGTTTTTTCTGAAAGTAGCGGGTACGTCTAAAACAAGGATTCTCCAACAGTTTTGCTAAGAGATGAGGTTCTGCCTGAGGTCCCCATGAGCCAACCTGGACCTGGCTGTGGCTGCAGAGATGGGTTTCACTCTCTGCAGATGCTGATAGCTGTCATTATACTGATTGATGTACCAGGTTTTTTATTCCTCTGTTTTTCATTATTCAGTATTTGTTTGTAATAGGAACATTTTTTTATTATTTTTTTTACTGCGGGCAGAAAAAGACATTTTCACAGCGTGCAGTATAAATGCTCCATAAACACAGGAGTAGGACATCCCATTTGATTTCCCTCTAGCTCTGGATACTCACCCTATGACCAAACTTTTCTCAAGGGACCAGTCCAAGTCTTCATTTTCATTTAGTAAGGACCACACAACCTGGCCTCTCAACAGCTGGATCTCAGTGGATCCTGATCAGATCCTTTCCAACCATGTGCCTTAAAAACATCAACAGAGCAGGTGGTAGCCAGAGTTTGTACACTCCCACCCCATCTTCCAGTAAATAACAATGAGCAATGACTTAAAAACAGCTTTCCTTGACAATGAAAGCAATATTTTGTTTTGAAAATACCCTGTGCTCAGAGAAAAGGCTGAAATATAAACTCTGCACCCATAATGTCTATCCTTTCCATGTTCTTGGCCTCAGTGTCGCCTGCTGTCCTGGAGAACCACTGTGGCACACTTGCTGCAGCTCCCAGCTTTGTGCTCTTGACAGCTTTGTCCTTTTCTTTGTGGGTCCAGTCTTTTAACAGATCAGTGTCTTTTGATCTCACTCCTCTCAGCATTGTCAAAACAGCCTTGTCAAAACAGCTCTGTCACTGGGATTGGGAATGAGAAGCCCTTCACAGGTCTAATCCTCCCGGTTACATTTGAGAGTTCACATCTTATCTGGGCCACTCTTTCATACCTCCCGTCTTTCTTTTTCTGTCTTTTGTTAGTGATGAATTCCAGCAGGGTGACTTTACAGAGGTGCACCGAGGGGCATGTGGTATTAATGAGTCATATTGCAAATATTCCCCTACTTTCCCTAAATTTTATCACTGCAGCGTCTGACCACCTCAGGAGACCAAAGCGTGACAGAGAAGCATGAAACTAAGGGCATGTGGAAACTATGTGGGTTTTGTTAAAAGTCAGAAAGGTTGACTATGAGACTTGAATGATAGGTTTTATTGGTCCTGAACCAATATATCTTAGTTTAATTAAAGTTTATGCTAAAAGCATTCTGTTTTCATATAGCTAAAATAATCAGGATAAGCTACCACTATCCAAGGGTGTATCATGACTCCCTCTTAGGCAAGGGGCATCTAGAGAAAATATAAAGGGAGGAAGGTGATAAAAACTTTTCAGCTCAGTGGACAGGGTTTCAGAGGAAAGACAGGGATTTAGTCTCTTCTCTGCAGTTTTCCACTTTCTGTAAGACTCAAGAGAAATAGGAGAAATTATTTCTTCTCTGTTTCCATTATAAGGAGCGCATTTTTCCAATGTAACCCTTGGAAAAGGTATCATCAATCACTGCTCTTTTAATCTGGGAGTTGTGACTTCCAAGAGTTTGATGAATAGGTCCAGAAGTTACTGTAGTTTGTGACCTTCCTTTCTGGACAGATGGAAGGAGAAATTCTGAATTTCTTATACTTTATTCCTCTTTGACTTTGATCAGGAGTCATAATGTACAGAAGATTTTGAAAACAGACTTAGCTGGATATTGGCATAGAGGAGAAGAGAGTTTGGCTGAAAACTGTAGTATTTGTCACCAAAAAAAATTGAATAGAGAAATAGAGACTTCAGACATGGCTGAAGAGCTCCTTGATTTGGGGGGTAAAAAGAGGTATAAAGGTAATTTCTTCCAGCATCAGGCTTCAGATTTGGTGTCTTTGATGGCAGAAGATGCCTCTGACGTGCAATTACTGTAGTGCGAGTGTGATCCTGCTGTAATTCTCCATGCTTGAATCAATCACGTCAGCAAAACCACTGCTTCTTTGATCAGGGCAGCTCGCTGTTCCTGCATGGCTGAAGGTATAAAATCACCAGCCCTCCTGTTCAAAGTAGAATGGGCATTCATAAATCAGGCTGGCAGACCATAAATACATTTATCCAACAGAGACATGGTCAAAAGCAACTCAATGGTTTTTTTAGAGGCCTTTGTGCAATACTGGAAATAAACAATGGATGGAGGGAGTGTCAGGAGAAGAAGAAAGTGGCATCTTTATCCTCTGCTGGTCTGATGTAGGGTGGCCCTTCTTCATAACCTGGTGCTGCGAGGCTTTGGGAGGCTGTGGCTGGGTCTCTTATAGCTACAGCACAAGCATCTCACTGCCAAAGCAGAGATGGGGTTGCACCAGAGACTTCTGGGTCTCTTGGCAAAGGCCTTTAGGTCCAAAAGAATCCTACTTGGCATGACTGCTAAAAACTGCCTCTCACAGCTGAGTCGCTATCATACAGGGGACTTTGAGGTATCCTCAGTAAGGGATATCTCAGGATGAGCAGCAGCGACTCTCCCGGGCTGTGTTTCTAGGCAATACCACATGTTTGCATGTGGATTTAGAGTTGCAAGGTGGGAGAAAGACCACCAGACATCCAGACTCAAGTCTCAGCCCAGTCTATAAAAAGAATCATTCAAAATGCCTGCATGCAGGCATGCAAAGCACAGCAAATGAAATCTTTCAAGTTCATCAGAACAAACCTGAGACAGAGTTTCCATGGCTGTTTCCCCTTCCCTGCTATCTTATTTCCTATGGCTTGAGATATATATATATAGATATATATATATATACACACACATAATATATAAATTTAAACAATAGCGCAGCAACTCTGCCGGTTGCTTCTAATAAAATAGCTCTGCTGAAATAATGCAGTGTCTGAGAGATTGGGTGTAATATGGTTAAATGCTTTTACAATCCCCCATTAAAGTAAGTGGATAGAAATTCATAAAATATTTATAGCATTAGAAAAGTGTTCATTCACAGATCCATCCAGAATGCAAAGCAAGCCCAGAGCTGCAAGCGCTGAAGACAGATGTTGATACTATGATGTTCCTCTTGCATGGAGAGAGAAGATGGACTTCAGCTAAATCACATGGCTGAGAAGCAGGAGGCTGGAGATTAAATCCTGTGCTGCAGTTTGTTTTAATCCAGTTACTAAACCAAGCAGCGCTACATTTCCCTGCAGAGTATGATGGGGAATAACAACCCTGAGCTAGCAAGGATGCTACATTTCTACTGTTCCTATCATGAGTCCGGGGGCACTAATGAGACCATGCAGTGGTAAAAAGAGCTATGATTTAAATCTGCATTATAAGAAAGGGGTTGGTTGCTTTTGAGTCAGCGCTGAGATGACCTGATCTCTCGCTCAAAAGGCGTCTGACTGAATGGCTTCTTGTCTGTGGGGAAAGTAATAGCAGAGCTGGCTGCATCCCTCTCTTTGGCAATTACACTCAAGTCCCCTGGGTATTAACATCAGCTGGCTCTCCTCCAAAGGCTACGGTTTTAAAAGAAAAAAAAAAAAACAAAAAAAAGAGAAGTTGTGTCTCTGGAGTTGTTTTCCACCTGAGGAAAGCACATGTCTGTCTTCTTACGTTGAATCCTGTGTCTGCAGTCACCGACTGCTCAATGCAGCACCTGGGGAAAGATGAAAGGGCTTGGAAAGCTTAAGGACCAGAAAAATAACTGCAGGATTAGAAGAAGTGGCTATGAGAGGGACTAGGATGAACTGCCTGAGTGGAATTAAGTCAAGACCTGATGTTAATCCAGCAGTTTTAGGTGGAAAGCAGCTTTGAACTCTTCAATGAAGCCATGGATGAGGTTTTGACAGAAGTAATCTACAACTGCAGAGAAATAATCACCCTGACAAGTGAAGGGAGGGAGGAAATATTCTGTTGGTGAGGAAGAGGTGGGAAATGACCAGTTCAGCACTTCTGGGTGGCTGTGTCTGAGGTGTCACACCAGAGGGAACTTGCAAACATTGCAAAGACAACAGTTCCAGACTCATCTCTGTCATTTGGTCTCAGAGAAACTCCTTTGGAGGGAAGCATGTGGGAGATACTAAGATGCCTGTGGATCCCAAGGACCATTATCCCAGGGGTGAATTCCTGCAGCAAATATCCCAGCTGTTTCCAGAACATGTTTGTGAAACAACCCAGGACAAGATGTCCTCTGTCCCCCTGTGCCAGTCTGTTTTGAGCAGTCATCATCTTTACACCTCCTGCAAGTACCAGAAAGCTCCTAGCTGGTTCCTGTTCATTAGAGATCCCAGTTCTTGTTCACGCCAGTTTTACCTTTGTGTCACTCAATTTGACTTGATAGCAAAGGAGACGAGAACCTGGGTTCCTATTTCTCATTTTGCAAGAACAGTTAAATTAACCCTGGGGTCAAAGCCAAATGCCAGCCTGTCCGAACTTCTCCAGGATTCAGTGGCTGTTCAGCAGTACTAAAAAGTAAAAGTACCCAAGCTCACTTTATACTAGCAGTACACCTCTCAGAGTGGGCAAATTTATTCTACTTCTTATTTTTCCAGTGCTTTGTAGTCCTCATCGACCTCCAACCTGCTGTTATCTGACTCTAGAAAGCTTAGGTTTCCTCAGTATACAGACCTTTAATATAGACATGCTCTCAGCTGGATGCTGTGGTTAGGACTTTACTGACTATAAACTACGAATAATTTCACCTGTCTGAGGAGTTTGTCCAAGTTTCATTGAAAAAGCAGTCTTTTACTTCCTAGCCTGCACTCAGTTGTGGTGTTGCTCTTCTGGTTCCATAATTACTGTATTTCATCTCAGAGACTGCTGCACATCAGAACCGAATCTCTCACTGGTCTGTAAATTAGAGTAAAAACAGACCTTTGGGATCCATTAAGGAGAAAGTGTCAATCTAAGGTTATTTTTCGCTTAGGTTTGCTTCCAATTTTCTTCACCTTGTTTTATCCTCCAGCATGGCAGCAAGTTGTGTATGTTTATTAAATGCACTAAATATTCCCTTATAAATATGTATTTATTTAGTTTGCTCTAATAAATGTATATTTACAAAGACATGTTTATACATACATGTATAAATATTAGTATAAATAAGTATCTATTTATACATTAGCATACTAAAGAAATACAGCTATTAAATTAATTAAATATAGTTAAAAGCTCACTGTTTTCCATCATATTGGCATCTGATCTGTCTTTCTTCTCCTAGCTCTGAACTGTTACTCGAACTTGCTTGCGTGTTAAACCTTCATATGCTGTACATCAGGGAGTTTCTCTTGTGCTGTACAACAGTGTATCTGTCTGAGAGGGAGCAGGAAAGTCCATCTTCTGATTTATTGCTGATGGGGAGCAATAAATTTTCTTTAAGGGAATGCTCAAGGATGTAGATCATAGATGTGGGAACTCTGGATCAATATTTTTTTCTTTTCTCTTATATAGGGTATAAGTAGCCACTGATCTGCTCTCACCAGAGCAAGCAAAATGAATCATCTCTCTGTGTTATCTTCTTCAAGTCTGTGCTACTACAGAAAGACAAGTCCAAGAAGCCCAAAGATATTTTCCCCCTAACATTTACAGTGTTGGGGTTTTTTAAGCCCACACTTCTCAGGCTCACTAAATGCTTAGCCAATATGACCTGTTCTCTGTGCAAGAAGCCAGCCCTGTGGCTTGTGTAGCTGCTTCTTCCACCTAACATGTGAAGGACAGCATTATAATCATTCTATCATCTTCTCTTCAAAGATGAAGATGAAACAGCATGTTCCCAGCAGCTGAGAGCTGCTTTAGTTAAAACCCGTGTGTGTGAACTCAGAGAAATGGGAATCCCCTGCAGGCTTCCCCAAAAAGACACACTTCCCAAATGTCCTTGCTGTAGAATAGTGAGTCCTCAGTGCCCCAGGCCAAGGAATGGACTCTGCAATAATACATTATATTCATATAATTAATACAATTTTATTCAAGACCGTTTTTCACTGCCTTTGTCTTCAGGATTACGAGACCACCAAGGGATTAGATGAGTGATAGCAGAGATAACAGACATAACATACAAGGAACCTTTTATTTAGAATAGCTATGATCATGTTTTTTTAGATCCTGGACATCTCCTGTCCAAGGATTTAAGGCCTCTTACTAGTGCTCGTTAGCTCATAAAAATGATATGTTGTGTTATAATCATCACAATCCTCTTGCTTGGCTAAAATGACATTAAACCCATGCCTGAGCCTGGAATTAGAACCTGCAACACAGGTGCCTCCTGCTCCCTGTCCTTCAAATCTCCTTATTGCAGCTCATGTCCTCTACTTCTCTGCCCTGTAATGCAAGAAAACAGGCACCTCATGGAAATTTGCCCTAGCACTGCAGTAAATATATATAGGGGCATGTGGTAACCTGCTACCTGTTGTCAAGGGCAGATTTACCCAGTCAGGATGGGTAGTTCTGCTTTCTAGTGTTAATAGGTGTTACCTTTGAAGGACTGTAGGCACTTTTCGTATACAGCAAATGCAGAATAACCTCTATTTTTTCCTCCTTCTCCTCCTTTTCTCACTTGCAGATGCTGGCTGCACAGCTGGTAAAATAGATAGGTCTCTCTAACCCTTTCATGCATGCTCGGAGAGTCCGGGTAGCTTTATAAATATGGTAATGGTTTCCAGAGCATGTCTGGACTGGAAATAAGACAGAAAGCCACAGAGGCTGGACTTGGAGAGATAACTGCAAAACCAGCTCCACCACAGGAGAGACTAAATCCACACTCCAGGTCAAATTAACTGCCTCCCCTCCTGACCCATTAGTATGAGGAAAGCTCTTGTGCTCACCTGTTTGCTGATTACATCCATGAAGAAAGCAGTGGCTCTTGTTTAGTTTATTACCAGAAGGCCCAAGCTTGTGATAAAATGCATTGATTTATACAATGGGGAATCCTGCCTGGCACTTCAATGCAGTTGTCCTGCTGAGAAAATTACAGATAAACTCTTAATTTATTCTCCTTTTAAGGAAAAGGGGAAAAAAGAGAACGAAAAAAACCCCAAACTCAACACTGCCTTCTGGTATGTGCTCAGGAACAGTTAATTTTTATTAGTCTGCTCCTGAAGGCTGATTCCCTGGAGACATCATCCTGGGGTCACTCCCATCAAAGCCTGGGCTCAGAGACTTTTTATTATGGTTCGTCCAGAAGAGTCCTTCAATCCAGAGGCTTATGGTGGCATCTCACTCAGGTGAGTGGGACATCATGCCCTGTTCCTCATTTCTCAAGGGTGTTTCTATCTCTGCCTAAGATCACACTCAGGCATTTCCAGGACTCTCTTGAAAAGTCATCTTTTCTATAGCAGAGGATGATCAGTAGTGACCAATGGTTTAGCCAAGAGAAAAGGTAAAGTGGAAAGCTGTGATTTCTGGGACGGGTTAGCGTAGTTTAAGATGAAGGAGGCAAAAATAAAACAAGGGGGAGGAGGTGGATATCCTGTGATGCCTTTGAAAAATGTTCAAGATCTTACGTTACTCAGAGCACAGATGCAGTTCATCTAGCCTACAAGGAGTGCAGCGCAGTCTTCGTGCATGCTTATCCCTTGGTAGGTGCTTGTTTGTGCTGGGATTTGGGGATGACTGACAACAAAAATGTTCACTGAGGAAAGGAGTCCCAGCTTCCTTTGGAGCTCCTGGAAGCACCAAGGCTTGTTAACCAGTAATGCGTTTAGAGGGCAGGGGATGTTACACTGTAAATAAGAGATGTTTAAATTCAGCCAGTAGAACAATAATGTCCTGTGAGCTGTATTTGGGACTTCCAGACACAGGAAAGAAGCCCTACACTGGAAATGAAGAGTTGTCATGGATTAGCAAGCAATTTCAAAGTCAAATAGCCTCTCTCTCACATGACACTTAAATGACACCTGCTTTGCCTCACACTTTTGATGCCTGATCTGGCCAGATCCCCTTCCTTTTTCAAATACACCTTTTTTTCTTTCCCATTTAATGAAAACCTGAGCTCCTCAGTTGCTGGTGTAGTGATGTTTTGCACTTTGCCATGCTTTCTTGATTTCTATAATACTCTACCCAACAAGGTAACCAACAAGTGTGTTATCCCTGTTCTGACAACAAAGCAAAAGTTTCTGTGTCTGGACACCTGCCTGAAAACACAAGGCAATCCTGCTGGTCAGTCCAGCTGAATAAATACATAAAATACAGTCGGGCCCTCCTGGAGATTCTAGCTATAAAGAAGACACCGAGTCTTTCCAAATTTGAATGGCCTGGTATAACATCTTCAAGGAATTTTAGTTCTATTCCTGCTGCAAATGCATTCAAGTAATGTCCTGTAGATCCTCCTCACAGATGCATTTATCTAGGGCTTAAAGGATGGAAAAATTACAGCAGAAGAAGAAAGAACTCATAATTTCCTAAGATTTTCTTGGTCCTATAGGTGTACAGTACAGAGGTTCCCAAGCTTTTAGATTTATCTCCTAAGGCTGGAAGAAATAGCTGGAAGCCTTACTCGATGCAGTATTGCTCTAACCTCCTCTTTGTTTCTGACAGTGATGGATTTTACCTTCTGCATGTAAAACATCTTGCCCTCAAACATGCTCTCCCTGGACAGCCAGGAGAAAAATCAAACAGATGTGACCTATCTGTCCACAGTCCTTGCTTTGGGGGACCAATGCCCAGCCCCAGACAGTGTTGTCCACCCTAATCCTTCCTCATGGAGCTCTTGGAAGGAATATGAAAGCTTTAAGGAGATAAGAAGAAAAATATTCAGGAATAGGGGGTCAGTTTTATACTCTTCCTCAGCCCACAGTCAGCCTGTGTTCTCTATACGATTGAGCTCAATGCTAGCAAAATTGTTCCAGTTCCAAAGGCTCTACGCCCATATAGGTACTCTCAGGAGGAAGGGAGGGCTGGACTCCAGCTAAGTTTTTGTCTGTCCCTGTCTATGTGGTTCAGCTGGGGGAGCTGGCACAGGGTCGAAGGCTTTCCACACATCCTGTAACCTGGTGATTCATTCCAGTTGTGCTGTCTGCACAAACATGCCACCATTTTCCACTCTGATTGTTGGGAGAACATGCTTAGCAGAGACATGATGCCTGTTCACAGATTTCCTCCTGCCGAAGTTTACAGCATTCCCCTCGTCAGCCTTGGCATCTTTTCTTTCTTGTGTGCTCCTTTGAACAATTTGTTGAGCTTGGTTTTTCCTTTCCAAATCCATGACAGCTATCTTTAATTAAATCACAATTCCCTAAGTGGTTTCCCTCTTCTGTTGTTGATTAGCGTAGCCAGTATCCATAACCCCCCCCTCCTGCTGCTGGAATCAAGACTTGCAGGTCTCACGTTTCCTGAATCTCTTCTCCATCTTTCTCTAAATACAAGTGCTACCGCTAATAATGATAAAAGCATTGTATGGAGCTTCTCATTCCTTTGGGGTCCAAAGGGCTTTTCAGACCATGAGAGGAGAGAGGCTGTTCACTCATCACCTCGCAAAAAGCTGCCTTCACTGTGGAGAAACACAGTATGTGCCCTGTGCTGGGAGAATCCCATGGCAGGAATGGCTTCTTGCTCAAAGCCAGGGGCCCTTATGCTGTGATCTCACCACAAACACATCTAGCCAGCTTGTGCAACTGAGTGTGTCAGGGTTACGGATGAAAATAAGAAAAGCAATGGTTTGTGGGCTTGTTCTCACAAGCTGCTTTTGTACAAATAAAGAAGGGATTGCTGTAAAGGTTTGGTACAACAGCCCTGGTTAATACAACTGCCATCCCTCTTCAGGTGAACCCTAGTCGTGGCTGAATACAGCCTTTCACCAGATATTTTCCTCTGAAAGGCTGATCCTTTTCTGATTCAGCCTGTCTCCACCTCGTACCCTGCTGCAACTGTTTGCTTAATGCTGTGTCTGAAGGAAAAGCATCAATTACTGAATCACTCACCTGCCCTCCTGCAGCACCACGGGCTTTGTAGCCTGCCCCAGCCCTCAGTTAGCTGTGGCTGATGCTAATTAGGTCGTAGCACAACTGTGGCTCAGGACATTATGAAGGACATTATCGCTGTATTTTAACCACACTGGTATTTGTCTTGATATATTTCTTTCCCTCTTCCACTCCTTTCCTTACTTTCCTTTCTTTGACATCTTAATTCTAGGCCTCCACAGGATCAGTTCTTAGAAGGTTTTTCTTCTCCTTGCAGATATATTTTGCTCTGTTACACTCTGGTTTACTTCAGAAATTTTTCCTTCACTTCCATATTTTTTTTTCTTTCAAAAGATATAATTGTCAAAACGGAATCAAATTCAAAGCAATTTTTATTTGAAAGACTTTGATTGCAGGGGAAGGAGGAGGTTAAATGTCAATGAATACATTGCTCTAGCTTTTATGAGAAGAATTTCAACTAATTGTTGCATATATGCATATTTTTATATATAAAAAATTATCAGCCCCCAGAATGCTCAAAAATTTCTTTGACAAACTTGACAATGGATGAGAAACTGCAGAAAAAAAACTTGTAGTTTAGAGATGGGATCTGAGGACACTATGTCCGGCCCCATGGTCATTCCGTATTTGTGAGGCTGTACAGGATAAAGGAAAAGACAAAATCTTCCCTATGCAAAGGCCAGTGCTGATGCAGAACAGGAGTAGAGTCTCCTGGATGGGGCAGAGAAAGCAGCAGTCCTGCCAGTATCCCCTTAAAGCACCTGAGGAGTTGCAGCCCCAGTTTGGGTGATGAAATCATAGAATCATAGAATCACCAGGTTAGAAAAGACCCACCAGATCATCGAGTCCAACCATTCCTATCAAACACTAAATTGTGTCCCTCAGCACCTCATCCACCCATCCCTTCAACACCTCCAGGGAAGGTGACTCAACCCCCTCCCTGGGCAGCCTCTGACAGTGCCCAAGGACACTTTCCGTGAAATTTTTTTCCTAATGTCCAGCCTGAACCTCCCCTGGCTGAGCTTGAGGCCATTCCCTCTCGTCCTGTCCCCTGTCCCTTGGGAGAAGAGCCCAGCTCCCTCCTCACCACAACCTCCTTTCAGGTAGTTGTAGAGAGCAATGAGGTCTCCCCTCAGCCTCCTCTTCTCCAGGCTAAACACCCCCAGCTCTCTCAGCCGCTCCTCATCAGGCCTGTTCTCCAGCCCCTTCACCAGCTTTGTTGCTCTTCTCTGGACTCGCTCCAGAGCCCCAACATCCTTCTTGTGGTGAGGGGCCCAGAGCTGAACACAGGATTCAAAGAGTGAAATGAAATGTCAAGTCCAGAAATTTAGACTAGTTCCCTAAACTTGTTGCGTTGCTTTAAACTCCTTTATCCACCACATATATCTCGGTGGCATTTCTTAATGTGGCAGCGTTGTGTAGCCTTGCTGGTGCTGAGCGCAGCCAGATCCTGTCTCTGCCCTAGAGGAAAGAGCCTGGATCGTGCAGACAATTTGGTATCTGTATTTGCAGCATCGCTCTCACAACCTCTCTGTCTCTGCTCTTTCCTGGGTGCTTGACTAACACCTTTGCTGGCCCATTGACCCCTGTGTATTTGAAACACTTCTTTTCATTTAGCTTTCCCTTCACCACTACCACTTTCTCCTGCTCTGCTTCTGCTTTTCCCTCTTATGCTGTTTCCTGCTGTTTATTGCAGAAGTCTCCTTATTTGCTCAATTGGTAATATCTGTCCATGCCTCTTTTTTTTCTTTATATCCATAGGGCAAAACTGTAAAAATCATAAAACACAGATGTCACAAATGTTGGTCCGTTAAGGTGAGTGTGTGTTGGGGGTGGTATTGCAATTTTTCTCTGCCCAGAAAAGAGCCACCTTGAAATTGTGGGTGAAACAACCATCAAATGACTCCGAGCTCCAGACTCACCAATTCCACATGTCTGTGATACTACAATAACAAGAATCAAGCCTATCTAGGATGCTGGCAGCACTTCTTCCCTCTCCAGATTCATTAGAAAGCAAGAAGGGGCAAAAACTATTTATTTCAGATTCTCAAAAACAACAACAAAAGTACGAGTCTAAAAATGCACAAAGGTTTGGCATTTAAATATCACAGCTGTAGCCTTCTTAGAAATACCAGAGATACACAATGAATTATAGATTGGGCTGAGCTGCAAAATCCAACCCCGCTGCCTGTCCTTTGGTGAAGTTCTGGTCTGACCCAAGGGTTTGGTTCAGGTCTGTCTCTAATTCTGAGTTCACTCCCTCTGTGATCCCTGACTTTTCCTGCACTCTACCAGGTTTAACTCTGAATGTTAATGAACTGGGAGGCATTGTCAGGCAAAAGGAGACAATGCCAGGGTTTGAACATCTGACATGTGAGCTCAGGCTAAGGTTATAGTTTCTGAGCCTTTTTCCACTCTTTTTTCTGTTGTTTTGCTGTCTCTCTCCTGCTCCAGTAATAGCATTGTCAACACTCCTTAACAGGAGATGTTCAAATTTTGAGGTGTCTGAGTGCAGTGATGTGGGGCAGCATTCAGCAGTGCTGAAGATGAAGATGAAACAAGGAAGATAACCAGGTCCAGCAGTCTCAATATGAAACTCGATCTTTTACTAAATCATCATAGTATACTTACTTATATTATTTGTTTATATATTTGGCAGAGATATCATGACTTCATGACATCTTCTGTGCCTCAGTATCTTGCCCATGTTCTCTTTCCTCAGAAGTATCCCTGTGGTCACAGGACAGAATAGCTGAAGTGAGAGATCTTGTTCTCCAACCTCTCTCCCCAAACAGGCATTTTAACCCAATAGAAAAGTCATTTATTCTTCTCCTGATGACACTGGCTGTTTTGTTCCTTGCCATCTCACACCACTGTCTCCTCCAGCTTCAGCTGTACCCTCCAGCATGGGACCACGCTTTCATCATCTCTTCCTTGTCTGAAATTCAGCCTTCCCACAGCTTGCTGGGGCTGGGATGAGGGGAGAAAGGTGAACAGCAGCTGCTGGGGTTTGGGATTTATGGCAGGGAAAGCACGCTTGTCAGCAGAAGGAGAAGGTTATCACTCCAGAGAAGCGTTGTCTAAGTGAAAATTGAAACTGTGAGATTGCTTGTGCTCCCTGCTCTGTTTCTGCTCTGAGATTTTTAATTACTATTTCTTGTTGGATTTTTTTTATCCCTCCTCTCTTAGTTCCATTTGAAAAATGTTGTCTGCAGATATAAAAGCAGGAGAAATCATTCGTGGCCTTCAAACTTGCCAACTTCTCTCTTCGTCCTCCTACTGTTCCTGGGCCCTGCTCTCATTCTTCCTCAGGACCCCAAGTTCACTGGCTTCTGGGTCTTATTTTCATTTGGGAAAGGGTTTGTATACCTTTCTGCTAGCACTGACTGGTCCCTTCTACTACCACTTGTAGTGTTGCACAGCCAGGACAAGGCTGAACTTTGGACAAAAATGTTTTCATCCTACTTTACTTCCTTCTGTCTCTTCTCTGCTTCCTCCATGAGGCAGGGGAAGCTCAGGACATCCAAGGGCCATGGCAGAGCCTCTTCCTCTCCTCTCCAGCCCAGACGCGGTTGATCAGTCTGTCAGCTGATGGGACATGGTAGGCAGTTTCCTTGTAGGGGAGGAGCTGCAGAGCCATACAGAAGCCTGATCACGTCATGGAATCACAGAATTACACAGAATCACAGAATGACTTGGATTGAAGGGACCTCTGGAGATCATCCAGTCCAACCCCCTTGCTAAAGCAAGGTCATCTACAGCAGGTTTCCAGGCTTGCACTTAGGCAGATTTTTAATATCTCCAGAGAAGACCACAGCCACCCTGGGAACCCTGTTCTAGTGCTCTGGCATTTGCATCTTCTCCTTTGAGATGCTTCCCACTTTAAACCCCCCAGCCTTTCCATCACTTCCTCCCCATTTTGGTGCCACATATTTGTCTCTTGTTGCTGGGTCCTGATGCTTAAACATCAACCCAGCATGAGAAAGAGCCACAGGATGCAGGTGGGCTGTGCTGTGATTCAGGACACCAGCATGTCCAGCTTGCCGATGCCAGCTACTAAGGCCCTTCTAAAATCTCTTCTGCAACACTGAGCTGATGTGGAGGCGTCAGTGGAGGTGACATCGGAGTGCCAGTGAGCAGAGCTGAGACGTGGGCCAGCCAAATCTGCTCCATCTCAGCAGCACTGCCTACAGGTCTTGCCTCCAGGAGCCCTCGTTTGTCAAGCAAACAGAAAATGCAAACAGCCTGACCTTCCCAGGACTGGTGACAACAGCCCCAGTCCCAGACTAGCAGGTGGATTTAATCTTCCTTTGATAGGGCACCGCAGGAGAACAGCGTATTCTCCAGAACTGCGATGCTGTTCCTATCAGACAAGCACAGTCCCACCAGGAGTTCATTCCCCCTCTAGCTGATTAGCTTTGCGTAGCACTGTTTGGGACAGTAAATAGAAGGAGAAGTGTGTCAAGACTGGGAAGACACGCTGCTTTAGTATTCTTTTTGTTTTAAAGAGAGCACTCACACAAAGACCTCCTGCAATGTTGGAGTTTGGGGTTTTTTGCATGGTGGAGATTTTTTTGATTTCAGAGTCAGCCATTTTGTGACAAGCTTTGAGAAAACAGATGAAAAATCTGGAAAAGCATAAGAAAGTAGGGACTAAGATGGAAGTAAGAATATGAAGGGCATCCAGGATGCCTTGTAAACGGCTCCAGCCCTCTCAGACAGACTTCCCCAAGAGGAGCTCACAGCAAAGTGCAGTGAGCTTGGTGGGCAAACTATGCAGAGTCTGAAATTGAAAAGCCAGAGATGAAACCCCTACTAAGGTTTTCAAAGGGCTCAAGTAGATTTTATAGGATGATTTCTGAGCCTGATTTAACTTGTAAGCATTCACATATCAAGCATGAGAGTTTTATTACTTGCAGGCTGAGGTTCAATGTACTGAAGACACAGGACATCACTGCCGTGGCTGGTGTGCCCATCTTTTGCATTTTCCCATAGTCATTAAAATCGTATTCACAGAGGTGGAACTGAGGGATAAGGTACAGGAAAGTAAATTGCTAGTTGTCCCTGACAAAGCCACTGCTGATGTCACTAATAAGTAACAAACCACACATGGTGTCTCATCTTCATGCCTGCCTTTTGCAGGCAATCTCCCCCTGCCCTACACTGCCCGAGCATTTTGTTCAGGAGGAACTTGCAAATCCTTCCAGGGCAGGCAGGCAGCCTGCCACAACCCTGTCGTGGAGGACTGAGGACCTCCAATGAGAAGAGAGACAGTCAGATGCACAGATATCACATTGTGTCCCCTCATATCTGCTGAGACTCATCCTAACAGAGTTTTCTTGTTATTTTTTTTCTCTTTCTTTTTGCATTTCCACTTCCCATTAAGCCTCCTCAGTCCTTTTATTAAGGTTTATTTTTACCTCAGTGCAAAAGGTTAGGAGCACGTGGCTCTGGCTTTGACTGCTTGGCATTTTGTGAAGATTGTGTCACGTGGTGCTTCCTACCTAGCCAAAAATAACTCCCTGCACAGAGGAGCTGCCTACCTGCCTGCGGAGGCCACATTTTCCCAACCCTATTGGGTTTGTTCTAGGGGGATTGCTGGGAATGATGCAGGGGGGACAATGAAGACCTACTGGGCTTGAAGCCTGAGGGATGGGCACAGGCAGCATGACATGTTATCAGGGGGTGAAGTTGTAGGATGAGTGGGAACGGTTTTAAGATGGTTTTAAGATGAAAGAGAGTAGATTTAGATTAGATATTAGGAAGAAACTTCTTACTGTGAAGGCAGTGAGGCCCTGGCCCAGAGAAGCTGTGGATGCTCCATCTCCAAAGGTGTTCGAGGCCAGGTTGGGTGCGGCTTTGAGCAACTGGATCCAGTGGGAAGTGTCCCTGCCCATGGCAGGAGGGTGGAACTGGATGGGCTTTAGAGTTTCCTTCTGACCCAAACCATTCTATGATTCTTTATTACTGCTTTTTCAAATAGCTGGTCCTCATGTTTTCCTCCCTATCTCTTCTCCATGGAAGAGGAGAAGCAAGGAAAAGGCAATGTCTCAGCATCAGGTGGCTCAGTGTTTGAAAAGAAAAAGTATGGTAAATGTTGGAGGAAAGGAAAGATTTGTTTCAGTGATGAGCAATAATTGCAAGGCATTAGGAATGTCCTGGGAAAAATCAAATTGATCACTGCTGAGGGAGGGCCCCTGCTGAGCTCAGAGTCAGGTCCTCATGCCCTCACCAGGAGGGTTAGGGACCCTATGGCTCCCAGCTTTGTCACAGCAGCTCTTCCTTTCAGAAACAAAACCAGAGCAAGAAATATAGATCCCTAACTTGTCTTTGGTGCCTGTGTCACAGCTGCTGGGGGACTGATGCCCAGCGAGGGCTCAGCCATAGACCTGCTCTGGAGGTTCCTCACTTGCTCCCTTTCCTCCTCCAAGGAAGATGCAGTTCAGTGACTGTCCTTGACCTCTGCATGCGACAAACAAGCTCAGAGCAGGAATCTGCCATTCAACACAAATTCAAGTGAAAAAATGACCCCCTGCTCATCCAGAGGCACTTACCCACCCAAGGTGACTTGGCTGTTTCTTGAGAGCCCCCCCAGGCATCGGCTGGGCTCTACCACTCCATGCTAAATTACAGAAGTTACAATTTTCACCCCAAACTAAACTGTCCTGGATAACAAACTCAAAACGCAGCTGAAACAAATCAGTTGGAATATATTATTTTCTAACTCTTCTCTTTTGAATCTTGACTTTTCTTTTAGTGAAAATGAATGACACCTCAAACCTGTATTTTCTTCCATGAACATCAAAATAAATACTGACAGCCTTGTTTTCTGCAAACCATCTCTTTTTGTGTTTTGGTTTGGATTTTTACTTATTCTTGAACTGGAAAAAATGCTGTCAAGTGTTTTTTCCCCTCCATTTTAATAGTTCTTTGCTTTCCAATCAGATAAGAGAAGGAAAAGTCTATTTAAACTGAAAACTCCTAGTAAGCCATATTGCTCTTAGTAGCTGATATCCAAATTCAACCCTTTTGGTTATTCAGAATCCATGTGGCTGAAGCTCAGAGGAGGGACCAAACTCCTTGCTGAAGATAATGTGATGCCTTTCAATGCACATCCTACATCCTACGCTGCCTGATTGAGGGGATCCCATCCTGCTGGGTTAACACATGCTCCAGTTTCTTGGAGTGTAGTGAACGGAATAGCAGGAATGACAGAGCTGGAGGAAATACTGCTCTAAATAGACATGGGGGGGGGTTCATTTTCTATATTAAAGTATTGATTTTTCATAAACTAAGAGCACAAAAGGCCATGGAAAACAATCAAGTCCCAGTGCATGAAAATGAAAAATTAGGCAGCACTCTAAGCTCTTGTGACTATGGTTTGTGCAGAGACTTTCAGTTAAAAAACCTTTATTTATAGGCAGCATACTTCAAAATACCAGAGGTGTGGTTCTACCACAGGGAAAGTTTGTTTCCTCTTGAATAGGATGCTGTAAATCTCCAAGTCAGCAGATTTAGACTCATGAAATTTCTAGTATGTTCTGCTTACGGCTACGCTAAACAGATCCTCAAAACAGCCTTTCATTTCAGCATTTCAGCTGTTGCATTATCATCTTGTGATGGGAAATGAGATATGCAAAAAGATAAAGAGACAGCACGCAATTTCCCTTACTTTCTGCCTGCTTTCCTGTAGAAATACTATCTTCAATCAGAAGTGGAGCTCAAGAAGTTCAAATCTGAATTAAGGTGTCACCTGGTTTCCAGTGAAAGTGATGAATCACTGGAAAATGCTTTTCAGGGAATGTGGTTAGATTGCTCATCCTGAGACTGGTGTTAAAGCCTATATGTCCCTGCTTAAACCATAATTCAATTGAGGTTCATGCTGATACCAGTAAGTGGAAGAAATCTATGGCCTTGGTTATACAAAGAAGCAGAGCAATAAATCATAGTTTCTCATGTTTGAAATTTATGAAGCCATTACAGTCAGAATTTGTTAGTTTTCAGGTTTTGGTTCTAGATAATTTTTATTTCAACAAAAAAGAACAGTTAGAATTTTGGCATTGTGCTTAAATGTAAATTCAGGCACTGTCAAACTGGGGTGGAAGTCATGATCTGGACCTAGAGTGCAATGCTCTTTAGCTTTGTTATCAGCACAGAACTGGAAACCTGGATCTATTTCTAGGCGATATTTGTGTTGGAACTAGCATCTTACAGTTTTATTCCAGAAGGTATCAGATCCCCAAATCAAACCTAAATACTCTCTATACTAATATACATAACTGGGATATTAAATAGGATGTTTTCTCCAGTTTCTTTCTAAGACAACAAGACACACTGACAATGAACAAAGGAACAAGTAAAAATTACTAGTGTGAGTTTATTCTACAGAAATCTGTCTGACCTATAGTGTCATGATCCAGAGGGTGATAGCAGGTCTGAGCATCCAGTGGGGAAATTTCCAGTAGCAGCAAAGGGACATGAGTGATGGGAGCATCTCGAACACGTCTGGAACAATTCTTACATAAATATGTATTTGAAAGGCCCTGGAGGTTCTTGAGAAGGCAGCCAGTGTCCAGCCATGCACAGAGCTACCTGAACAATTCACACATTAAACCAAGTGCACTCCGGGCACCTCAGGCTCCCTGTGCCAGGTCACATCTGATTTATCCACAGATGCACAGCAGCTGTTTGTCCAGGACTTCTGGATATTGGACATCACCATTAAAATATCTTTATTTCCTCTTATTTTTTCCCTTTGGACAACTTTTAAACAGTAACAGGGAAAGGGGACGTTTTTTGGAAAATTTTTTTGGAAATTAGGTGCATGTCAGCTTGAAATACTGATGTCCTCATTACACACAAGGATTGGTTTCTTGGGGCAGGTGACAAACCTTGGGTGGAAGATAATCAAGCTGAAATCCCATGTTTCTGTGACCAGGATCCAGACTGTAGGGAAATGTTTATTTGGATTGGAAGGACAGATCAGGGAAAAAGTTTAGGTGGCAGAACCAGTGACCCTGGTGAACTTTCACTCCTGAGCCTTATGGCTGAGTCTTTTTCTATTAGATTTGATTTTAAATAAACATGAAGGGATCAGACAGGCCACAGCTGCAGGTTTCTAAGCAACAGAAACAAATCCAAATCTGTGTTTATAGGTACAAGCAGGGCATCTCTGGACAGTTCCTAGTAAGTTTGGGGGTTTTGTTTCTTCTCAGTCTCTCAGGGACACAAAGTTTAGTGTAGACCACCAGAAAGAGAAACAATAAGCAAATAGATTTCTTTCATGCGAACTGATAATTGTAGGGGACTGCAGGAAAAGATGCTATAGAAAAGATGTCCTGATTCCCAGGACTGATGTGATGGGGCTACAGATCTGTTTGTTGTCATCATATCTAGTAATTTTGGTACCTGCCACTGGCAGCCTGGGCCAAGAAAGTCACTACGAGACAGGTGGCAAAAGATAGAGAGGTGCACATCACGGTCGTGTATAACTGTAAGGTGAGTGGGGAGAAAAAGAAGGGTATCCAATTTTGCAGAGCCTCAAGGCAGATGACAAATGATTGCACAGGACAGGAGATGAGCCAGGACAGAAACACTGTCTCATGACCTGAGGAGGTACCTTTTTGTTTGTTTGCTTCTCCCATGCTCAGAGAGATGCTTGCTTGCAAGTGTTGGGAGATTTAACTCTGTGCAGATGGGAGGAAATGATTTTCAAACTGCCTGTTTGTAAGCTAGCTCGAAAATGACAGCACTGCCACTGCTTCTTTTGTTCTAAACACCCAATTAAACTGGCTGTTTACACCTTCCTGCCAGATTCCTGTCTCCCAGCTGAAGAGAGCTGAGCAGCTAATGAGGCACAGCACAGAAACCAGCAGGGAAAAGGCAGAAGATTTCCTAAGAATTGCAGACTCAGCCTGCTCTGCTGGAGAAGTATAGGGAGATTGGGCTGTGCCAGAGTGGGAACCCGCCCAGACCCTTGGGGAACCATGACTTACGAGGAACGGCTGAGAGAGCTGGGGGTGTTTAGCCTGGAGAAGAGGAGGCTGAGGGGAGACCTCATTGCTCTCTACAACTACCTGAAAGGAGGTTGTGGAGAGGAGGGAGCTGGGCTCTTCTCCCAAGTGACAGGGGACAGGACGAGAGGGAATGGCCTCAAGCTCCACCAGGGGAGGTTTAGGCTGAACATTAGGAAAAAATTTTTCATGGAAAGGGTCATTGGGCACTGGCAGAGGCTGCCCAGGGAGGGGGTCGAGTCACCTTCCCTGGAGGGGTTTAATGGACAGGTGGACGAGGTGCTGAGGGACATGGGTTAGTGTTTGATAGGAATGGTTGGACTCGATGATCCAATGGGTCTTTTCCAACCTAGTGATTGTATGATTCTATGATTCTATGACAAGCATTCTGTGAGCAATGGGCAGACGGGTCAAGACTTCTGCTGTAGAACATGGGAACAGAAGCAGCCATGCCTACACCCTTCCTGGCCTATAATGCAGCCGGTTTCTCACTAGTGGACATTATCATTTCAGGATGGAATTTATTATTTTTTTTCACATGTTGTCAGAAGAGTAAGGAGATAAAAATAAGAAAAAACTGAGGGATGCTGGAATCAAGGTGGAGGTGGTCATCAGGGTGCTGTGGGATGGAAGAAGCAATTTTTGGAGCAGATTAAAAAAGGGTTCACTCAGTTATCAGAGTAGCCACTCTAAATCTGTGACTTAGGGCTCTCTCAGTCTTGATTACCCCAGGAAGAAATGCAAGTCATCAAGTAAGGGGAGGGAGGAAAATCAGTGGCATATCCTGTACGTGCCTCAGGTTTTTTTCTTCTGGGAGAAGGAGATTTTGCTCTAGCAGTAGAGACTTGGTCATCAGAGCAGCCAACCTGCCTAGGCAAAATGGTTGCTTTGATGCTATCAGAGGTCATTAACAGGCTGCTGTTCAGGATACTTGATGAGTGTTCGTATGTCCTAGGACTAGTGTGAATGGAGGCAGGTGTATATATTTTCTGCAGCTGCAGGACTTGATGACTATGGCGACCACCTGAGAAAAAGATGTGCTGGAGAAAAAGTCCTGATGGAGGCTGGAAATTACATTTCCCAGACCTGTGAACTTCTGAAGCAGGAAGCCCAGCATTTTTTCTTTGCTGAGGATGATAAGGTAAGGCAGTATTCTCCCATCACTTTGACAGGACAACCTATGTTTTCATGGTACTGACTTAAACTACTAGCAATGTGCATCACAGTAGACTGTTATAATACTAATCTATGCCTGTTATCCAGCTGATATGGCAAAAATTATGCTGATCTTTTCATAAAATTCTGGTTAAGGCAGAGCCTGGTGTTATGAGTTACAATGCCCACTGGCCCTTGATTTACGAGGAACAAATGTGAACACTGCATCCCCTATCTTAAGGACTCTGTTATAACTTAGGTGTGATGAACTAAGATGTGTTTGCTCCCTTTTAGAGAGAGTCAGAGACTTGCAAATAGGGTAATAACAGCCCCACAGGGAAAATTCTGCTCAGTAAACTTTCAGATGAGCCCTTGAAGCTGCAGCCTCTCTGTGTGTGGTGAGGATCTCAGATGTTCTTTCATCCTGAGGCTATGTGAGTCTGATTAGGTTTGATTGTGTATACTGCAGACATTATCGATCAGCTAGATGATTGATGCGTTGGTTGTTGTCAGTGCCACATCTTTGATGTAATTGAATGAATTATTTGCCAAGGCCAAGCACTTTGTCCTCACAAGTGTTAACTGTATAATATATACATGTGTCTATATTTATAAAATACCTTTCTCAACAAAGATTAAATTATTTCCAAAGGTTCTACAAGCCTCCTCCGGATTGTGGGGAAGTGCAGATCTATAAATCAGTGGATTGACACAGATGGAAACCTGGAAGCTTACGTGGTATGTGATGAATTCTTTCAGCTTTCACACATTCCCTCTGAGGTTATGAATTGCTGAAGCCGTATTGACATTGGGTTTACCCTGCACGGAGCATGGGGGTTTGGGTCCCAGGGATCAGAAAAGTCCATAGCGAAGGCTCGTGACCCTCCTCTGAGCAACTCAGCACAATGTTTATCCTTGCAAGCAATGGCAGTACATATATAAATATATAGATATTATAGCTGAAGTGGCACCAGATGGATAATTGCAGCCCCTGAGTGCCTAATCTACTCTCCAGGACATGGGCAGTTTTCTGAGCCAACAAAACTTAATTGAACTTTCCGTTCCAGCTGGAAAAGGTTATGGATCTAGCAAGTGCAAACGGAAGGCAGGATGAAAAGGTCAGATGTTCTGTTCTCTTTGTAATGGATTGACCGGGGACATGTTTTTATCTTTCTCGCAACCGCTGGATTGTAAAACTTAATTAGCAAGTCACTTGTCTCCCCTGTCTGAAGGCATGTGTATGATGATTACACATAGATCACATTTTATGGACATGTCATGTTTTCATTTGAGAGTAACAGCCTGCATGAGGGACATTTTTGCCACATATTTACATCAGTAGTTCAGAGAAGGGCCAGTAGGACAAAACGTAGAGCTATCCTTGACATCAGATATGCCAGTTCAGCTCCCCACAATCTCAGCTGATGGAACCACAGATGTTTAAACTGGGCTCTCGCCACTGTTTTTGGGGGTGGGAAAGGAAGTATTGCAAACATAGGCAGAAACAAGAGACATGGAGAGGAATGGTAAAATGGACAAGGAATAATATGACATGATGAGAGAGAAAATACAGAGGAAGAGGCATAAAAAATGAAAGTGGGTTTGTGTGTGACAAAATAAAATATGTAAGCATACAATTAAAAAATGGGAGGATATCTGAATTCAAAGGAGAGACCTGCTGCCCGTACAGCCTCATTGGAAAATGATACTTTCTCAGTTGAAAAGCGTGGTTTCATCATCTGAAAGCGTATATTTCCTGTCTCCAAAGAGGTAAGAAAATACAGATAATTGCTTGTATTAGATTAGACATGAAGAATAAAACATCCAACAATAAAGAAAATTAAGGACTGGAATAGACTGCTGAGAGACTGGAACCACTGGAGGGTTTTTAGCACAGGTTAAACAAATATCTGTCAAGAAAGATTTACATGTAGCTGATCAAACCGTAGGGCAGGAGTCAACTAGGTGACCTCTTGAGGTCACTAACTTTCAAATTTTTTTTCTGTGATTTTATGTAGTTCCACTTTCTTGGTAGCGAAGCTTATCTCCAGAGCATCAAAAAAAGGTCTCAGTGAGTCAAAAATTCCATGTAGGATGAAATCTGAGTTAGTCATACACACACATAAAAAGTCACGAGTCAAATAATGGAAGTTTTTTCACTTATATTTCAATTGGGTAAGGGAGGAAAAGTTTTAAAAAACATTTTAATTTTTCAGTGGGACAATTTGGAAGTCTACTATTTTCCTCTCCATCTAATAATATTTTTCCTTGTTGACATTTTACCTGGATAGACAAGGCTATGACTTCTTCAAGTTTTAGCATACCTTGTAAGAAATATATTTTTCTGGAAAGCTTTAAGAGCTAAATGGAAGGATAAAGAGAGCTGCGTTTAAAACTAAGTGAAAGATCAGGATACCTGAGAGCTACAGGGAACTTCTCACAGTCTATCAAGTTATGGGAATTAAGACCCCAGTGCAACGTAGCTTATTTATCTCTGGAGCCATCATATGTTCCATACATTCCAAGCATTGTTACAGTCAGATTCTGATAGGAACACACATGATAAGAAACATTAGTAGAAAGCACAGTCTCTGGCTGGCAGCTTTGAGTGTGGATTTCTCCTCTGTGTGAGTCTCGGGTGTTAGGAAGCTATTTCCACTCTTGTGGCACATGTCAGTGTTTAGGCACCAAGCAATGTTCATGGGAGAGGTGTCTTTGGCATCAGCAGCCTCGATGAATTTGGATTTTTCAGAACAGCAACTTAGTTCTTTGCAATCTTAAAGCTTTGGGATCAAGGTTTTTTTATTTGAATATTTCTCTTCTTAAAGAGCAAGTTAACCACTTTATAAGTGGGTTGTTGAATTCATGAATCTCTTCTTTATATAAAGAAGGGGAATTGATGTAGGGATGGCAGAAACAATCCAGGAAACAAAGGCAAAATTTTCTGCTGAGAAACTCAGGAGGGAAGTGGTGAAGTTGTCAACATAACTGCACAGGGAAGATAAAGAGACAGGAGACACAGACTGAGCATATCTACAACACATCAAACAACTCCAAGTCAATCAAAGCATCATTAATCTATTGGACTATGAACCTTTGTCTTGGGTGCTGCCAGATCCATCAGTCAAGGGCCAGCAGTAGAGAAGGAGCATAGCAAGTACTGGTCATGAGGGACAAAAAACAAGAAACCTTTTAAGCCTTCTGCTCTGCCTGAGAATCTGGACGGAGACTTCAGTAGATTCAGGCCACCAAAGAAAATTGCTTAAAGGACATTTTAAGGAGTGATGGCTTTGCCATTGGATGAATCAAGGCAGAAGCAGATGCCCTGTTAGTCTAAAAGCCTCCAGAACTGCTCTTCGCTTGCTGCCTTCTCCACCACAGCATTATTTCATGGTTAGGAATGTGATTCCTGTGGAAAAAAAAAAAACTAAAACAACCCCACTCTCAGCTTTGCTTGAAATTGTAGAGAAAGAGTCAAGATCAGACATGCAAGTCCTGAAGAAATGAGGAAGTATCAGTGATTTTCCTCTATGAGCTGTCCCTTTGGATCATTTTAATAACTTGAGATAAGAACTATGTTCTTGTGCATGTCAAGAGAAAGACTGCCCATGCCTCATAGACAGTTGTATTTTCATCCCTTGATGAAGAAGCTGAAATGACAGTTTCCAAAAAAGACATCAGTTGTATTACACTCAGTAAAGAACAGCGGCAACCTGATTATGGTCAGTCAGTACATTGTTGGGAAAGAGATTTGTAAGCAAAATATTCTTACGTTGAAATTAAAATGTTCTAACAAAGCCCACTGGATGCAAACTTATCAGACCTTAAAAAGACATACATGTTTGATTTAGAGTGGTGTTACAGTGTAAATGGAATGAAAGGTATTGGTACAAGTTAATGGGTTAGAGAGTAGACAGTAGATGCTCAGGTTGCATACTCAGGTTGCAACTCAGGATTGAATCTGCTACATCAAAATGGCCAGTGATGTTGACAAGCAAAATACCACAAATCGAATCATCAACTTCTTCATTATCAGCATCTCTTCCGCCATTAAAATTTCTGTATCACCTCAGCCACAGTTTAATTAATTGCTTGGAGGTTATCCATCCCAGTTATCTTGATCACTTAAAGACATGTCATGTAGACAGCAAAAAGGAAAATGGGAAAGAAAAAGAAAGAAAAACACGAAAATAACAAAATCGAAGAAATGAAGCCTCCTAATTGTCAGAGGTAGTTTGTGATACTGATGGAGGCATATTCTGGGGACCAGGCCCAGGCAGGTGAAGACTCAAGTCTCCTTTTCCACATATTGAGATAATGGAAGAATTTTCCTTTTGAAAACAAGGAACAGTCCCACATTTATCTGTTTCTTATCTTTTAAAAATTATAAAAATTGTTGAAAATAATCTTACTTTGAGTCTGTATTTATTATGGCTTTGATTTTGACACTTGTTCTTTTCCCTCACATAATCTTATGACTGAATTTCTTTCTAAAGTAGGTGGAAATTTCATTAAAAAGTCTTGTAGAGGAGAAGCTTTGACAATCTTTAAAACATCTTTCAGGTTGTTGTTTTCATTGTTGTGGCTGCTGCTGCTGTTGGGAACACATTTTAAATTGACCTTATCCATAAAAGTGACATTTACATGGCATAATTCAGTGCTATGGAGAGATTCCTAAACGAAATGAATACACAAGGCAACATAGCTATTTAGCAGATGACTCCAAGTTGATCTACCCTTCTGAGATTGTGTTTAATTCATACAATATTGATGCTGATGTGTAAGAATAAGTCACTCTCATCTACTGTGACCTACAATATGCACATAGATAGTATGAAAAGGATGATATGCTTTAAAATCAGACTGTCAGTTATCGCAGTAACTCTTTTTCCTCTAACCACATCTTTAAACTTGTGAGGTCTCTCAGATGGAGAATAATTTCTGTAATCACAGCTTCCATACTCTGCCACAGCTTTGCTGTGTTCTCAGCTCTTGCCTCCGGACAAAATTCCTTCATCTTTTAGTGCAAACATTTCTCAATTCATGAACTGGGAATAATAATTCATTATTTTCCTCTATAAGAAGAGGTCTGTGAAGATTCATCCAACCAATGTTAGCAAAGTGCTTGGAGATCTCTGGATGAAAGCTGCTGCATAAATGCATAGTATTATTGCTGGACTAGCAAATGTTATTACTCTTCTTAAAAAAAAAGTATGTAGGTAGAAAATAGCCAATCTCAATATTTATAATATTTCTGCTTCCTCATAAATACAGAATTTCTATAATCCTCACTGGAGCTGATGGTTATTTATCTGCATTTGAATTTTAATGAATAAAAAAGTCATTTTTTTTGTCACAATTCTTGCAGCCCCGGCTTCCTACAAAGTTCTGCTTTCCATTTCAAAGAGTTCATTTTTTGTTGACTTTTAGCACTTGGACAAGACTGACTAACAACCCTAGACCTGAAAATCCCACTACTAGCCCACACCCTGAAGTGGCAAAACAAACTGGTCCTGCTAACCCCATCACAGTAATTGAACCGTGTCACGAAAGAAAAGTCAATCGCTCATCCTAGCTGAGAACCTACAAAATCCATATCACAGCTTTGTTGCTTTGGATGAGGATGGTTCTTTATGCTACAAGAGAAAATGCAACATGTGAACTATTGAACATGGGGAGAGCTGGGGCTCAGTTCCTGGTTCTCACATGGGCTTACCCTGTCCTCTCTAGTGCCACCTTTTGCCCTGTTAGGGTTTTCTGGTAATGTCTTCCTTTTCCATCCTGCAGTTTTGATGGGGTAGACACCTGAGTAGGAGCTGTCTGTGTCCACTGGTCACATGAGATCAGCTCTACAAGAAATACTCAGTGAGTTCAGAGAAGCCTCATGCCTTGCTGTGTGTGTGAGCTGCAGTTGATACATGCATCTGCAATAAAATTGTGTCTGTAGGACTTATGTGCACCCTATGCTCTTTCATGTGCACAGAATAACTCCTGCCCAGACCTGTGACAAGCCTCACGCTTCATTTACATTCACCCATCTGTAAACAGAAGGATTCACATTTTCCTATAATAGAAGATATTAGCTGATTATACCACTGATGTGCTAATGTGGGGCAACTTACAGTCAGCAAAGGACATCTAAATATCTCTATAGACAACAAAAAAGGTATCAAACATCCATAAAGAAAAAGTAATTGTAGATGAGACTCTACCTGGCTTCCAAATAATCTTTCCAGAAGATTTCAGAGGCACATTCCTATCTGGCAACTAGAAGAGTGATGCATGCTGATGTCGTTACCAATGACAAGAAGTGGGAGCAGCACATACTTTTAGGCATTATTTCAAACTAGGAAGCAGGTCCAAATAACAGTTACATATCCTCTTTTCTCTGGAATAAATAACAACCATAGAGGAAATATGGCCAAAAAAAAAAAACCCTGTGTACTCTTTGTTTATGTGCAAGGTGAGTCCTTTAATGTTAATCTTTCGCTAGAGTTAAGAGATATAACATCTTCAAAGTCAGAGGGCTCTTGCAAGGCTTAACGGCTACCACTCAAATGTGAAGTTCACTTGTGCTTCCATTACCTCTTCTCATAACACACTAGTTACAAAGAGCAACGATAATTTCAGCAGATGAAGCTTTACAGTGTCCCAGTGCATATGAAAAGTATTGTCCTCACTACGTGGAGGAGAAAAGCACAGAGAGATGAAATGACTTGCTGCAAAATGCACAGGGAGTCATTGTTCAAGTTGGTTTAAATCCCATGTCCTCTGATAGCTCATTCTATGTTTCAATAACCAAAGCACTCTTCTGGTTACAGAGCGTAACTGTGTGACCAGGGTAATATTTGAAGTGATGTCTCTGAGATGAGGGTTTTATATGTGGCATTATTTGTTCCTATTAAGACCCAGTCCCTTACCTCATATTCGATCTGAGTTGAGTGTTTTGGAGTTGCAATCTGGTCAAGCAGAGGATCTACTCCATAAGGTAGATTCCTTGTTTTTTTCCAAAGATTTCTGCTTCATTTTCTCTCTACGGGACTTTATATGCTTAGTACCAAACTGGTCTTCCTTTTCTTTCTTGTTTGTGTTCAAGGTGTGAGACAATTTCTCAGGCAAAGCTTTCAGTATATTAGAAAATCACTCCTAAACTGAGGGTGAAGCAGAGAAAGAAATTTGCTGCCTTTTGAGTTTTGCTGATGATTGGAGGCAGTTTTAATATGTGACAGTTCCACCTACACAGAAGCTCTGCTAGGAGCAAGACAAAACTCTTGGTAATTGATTTCTTTTTCCTACTGGAAGATGACTTTCTAAAAGTGGAAAAAACAAAATGGTGATCTGGATTTCTGTTGTGGAAAACAGATCGGATTTAACTCTTCAAGCTGTGGCATCCCTGCTGGTGAAATTTTTTGTCTCTTCCCTCTTGCCATTCATGTATCTGCTGTATTTAGAATTACTCAGTGGATTACTCAGAGAGTACAAACACTAGCAGTTGAACATTACAGTCTGATGGCTTCAGTTGCTATACAAGTCTGCGAAGACAATTATGAGTCCAGAAGATACATGCCATGTAACAAGCAGGAGGATCTGATACTCCCAGGAAACTGCCGACTTGGTGCAGCCACACAGGTCATTTCTAAAAATATTCTCAGTAATCAAACAAAGAACTCCACTGTTTTGGGCGTGAAGCAATGTATTTATTGGCTGGGGCCATAAAATATGTCTTGAGATCTCTTCAACCAGCTGCCTGTGTTCACAAAGTTGGTAGGAATCTCTGTCCTCCTTTTTGACATGTGGTCAACATTGGCCAGTAGGATCCAGAGTTGGTGGGGAGGGACAATCTAATTGTATAGACCTGTTTTCTAAGAAAAACTGTTAAAAAATAAGAAAGGAAAAGCTTTTATTTCCATTCAGATACAAACAACCTTGAAACCTCAGTGCTTTTTCTTCTAAGAAAGTTTTTTTGTCCAGCAAGTTTGCAACTCGACAATCTTAGTTCTGACTGTTGGCTGAAGATGTAGTTGACCCAGATATGGGCTTCGGTCACTAGTGTTGTGTCTGGAAGCAGAGCATGACTCTAGAACTCTGGGTTCGCTTCCAAGCCATGCCACTGATTTGCTACCTGACAGAAAGGATGCTATTTCATCTCTGTTCATCGCCTCTATTTGATTTTTTTTTTTCTCTCTGACCAGAAGCTAAACCAAAGCTCAGTCAAGGCTTGTAAGAGTCTGTGTATCATTATCACTAACAACAGAAAGTGACTTTGAACAAGAAGGGCTTTCCAGAGCTTTGCAATAGCTCTTGCATCCAGACTTGCAGAAATCTGTGATGAATAGCAGATGATTGCTCTTTTGGAAGGTCTGGGCTCGCTTCAAGTTTAATCAGTAAACAGCTTCTGATTATTTTTTTCTGTTCTGTAAATATCCCTCGGTGTTTTTGAGGTGACCATGGCCTACTGCCTCTTTCACACCATGAACTCGGCCAAATGCATGACACCCTCCTCCAGTCACACACGCCCACTGAATTACTCTGGGAAATAAATGCAGCAAACGCTGCCCTGCAATTCAGCCCTGCAATTCAGAGCTGTCATCTGAGGGTGACCAATGGCTCCCGGATTTTGTTGGATGGAGAGACGGAATTTGTCCTTCAGGGACAGTGACCTTTCCTTGCCTTGTGAAGAACTAATAATACTTCCCAAACAAGCTGCTATACGAAGCTATTACAAGCAGATGGGTGCATACAGGCAGATTTTTACATGTCCTGAGATTCTCCCTCACCCTGTTATGATGAAGGGAATTAAACTGAATGAGTATTTATTTATTTTGGCTATTTTTGCAAACCACCAGTGAGTCAATGTTTCAAATACAACTTCATATTGTCATAGTGCTAAATTTGATTTTTTTTTTTTTCTGTATGTCAAAACATGGTTAAATTCACATTATACTGTTTGGAAAAAGGTCCAGGTAATTCTTTCTTTATACCAGACAATTCATATATTCCAACTGTTAGCACTCAGATGATTGTCTTGTGTGTGTCTAGCTGCAATAGTAACTTGCAGAATATAAAATCCCAAATAGGATGAAATATAAGTTCAGGCACGATCCGTCACACCAGGCAGTGGTTCCTGATAGGTATGCATCCTCAACGTGTGCCACTGCAAATCCAGCAACTCATGCTGGGAGAGTAAGTGTCTAATAACAAGCCATAAACAACCAAAGTCTCAGTCTCTGAACCTCAGGGTCTTGCACCGCATAAATGATAGATGGGATTTTGCCCAAAAGGGAGACCAAGAGCAGGTTCTCTGTGTAGAGAGGCTGTAGAATATTTAGGAAATTTGAGGCATTTCCCAGCCCTCTTTTCGCTGATATTCATGGTGGAGGAATTCCAGTTCAGGAGTGTGGATTTCCTGGTAACCCACAATCATTCTGCCAGCTTTCCAAGAGCACCACAAGCTACATCCTTCCAGCAATGCCTTTGTGTGAATTTGAACCATTTCTGAGTCACTTATGCCTGATTGTGGCAGCAGAAGGAAGAGGCCTGTTTCTGCAGCTCACTGTAGGCAGTTTGATTTAATGTCTGATTGCATTTAATTTGTGGCAGTAGCCCAGATGCTATGGCCATAGGTGCCTAGAAAATCATTAAGCAAATGCAATAAGACACATGGAAACCTAAATCAGAGCCCAAGGACACCTGCATCCTGAGATATTGTCTCATAGCTCCGGGACATTTGACCTTAGCCTTTATCCCTTGTTCATGAGCTTTTAGCAAGTGATTGGAAAGGGACCAAAAATTTGCAGAAGGGATGTTTTCTGCAGAAAATGGACTGACCTATTTTTCATGCTAACAGTGTGCTTCTTCCTCGAGCTGAAGCTTAAGCTGTGAGTATTACACAGCTGTGAGGTGACAGCCTTTACTCCTCAGGTAAAGCTTAACAATAGAAGAATTGTACTTTTTGGGCCGTAGAGGTGGGATTGACCTAAAGGTGAAAGGCAAGGTCTTTACACATGTTGAGCAGCATTTTGCCCCATTCATTAATATTTTAGAAGGCCTGGAGGCAGCAAAGCCTCTCAGTGTGAATAGACCAGGGCCTGAAAGAAAGAGCTGTTCTTATTGCTGAGATCTAGGAGACATGGTTGCAAAAGGCTCCACTGGAAAGAAGCGGACAAACTAAAATTAGTGTCAAGCAAGCAAATAGAAATATTCCATTTTGAAAATGTAAGAAATCCCTCATATTTCAGATTTAAAATATTTCTTTCATCCCTCTTTATTTCAAACTGAACCATAGAACAGAAAAGTAAGAAATTTATAAAACTTGGATTCATTGCCGAATGTATCGACTTTTCCCCCAAAGTGTCACATGATTGGAGGTAGAAGCTCTGTATGTGCAGGAATATGATGCTGGAGTTGAACACTGAAGGTCCTGTAAGGTTGACAGATATGCTTCATTTGAGTAGTTGGACCCTGGCTGTGACATTAAATCATGCAAAAATACCCCCAGAGAGGCAGGAAAAGAGAATCCACAGGCTGTTTGCTTGGATTAATCAGCCTGCTGGGGTCTGCCACAAGGGCTGGGAGGTGTTCCTGAGGTTTGCTCTTATTATCGTATCGATTCCTTTCTGCTTTTAATCTGTTTGCTGCAAATCGAAAACTCAGGTGAAGTTAGTTCTGCCTTAGTTTTCATCTTTCCTTGATGCCCAACAAATCTGTTTCCAAATGGGAACAAAGAATGACAGGGCAGCTTATTTTCTCCAAGTAGTTTTTTTCATTTCTAGCAACAAAAACGTGGGCCTTTCAGAGGTGAAGAGTATTGAGGAAGAGCAGGGTTTGGTCTTTCTACACTTCCACATTCACTCTGTAACTCAGCATCTTGCTCAAGCTCAGGCTTCTGGGTGCCTTGGAGAGCTTGTGCTCTGGGGTGACTAAATTACTTCTTGGAATGTAGAGCTGGAGCATTTCATGTGCATGGACAGAGGTGTGAACATGTTTGAATTTGAGTGCTTTTCTCACAGAAGGTATGGATGTTTCTGGCTCACATTTTAAAGCGTACAGATGTACAAAACACAGACATGATCCAGGTAGTCCCTAGAGGTAAAACTCAGTGCATGTGACTCTAAGTACATAACTCCAGCAATTTTTGTAAGTAAGTCATGCTATATGGGAAACACAGCTGAAGATGCATTAGAGAATGATCAGAAGGAACATGAAATCCCATTCAACTCCACCCCTGCCGTGGGCAGGGACACCTCTTACTGGATCCAGCTGCTCAAAGCCTCATCCAACCTGGCCTTGAACACCATCAGGGAGGGGGCATCCCATACTTCTCTGGGCAAGTAGAAAAGGTTTTTCACGTGCATGGAAGAGGACTAAGCAGAGCAGGGAACTGTGTGTTCCCGTGCAGCCCTTCTTTTCCACAGCAGGAAACCCAAGCAGCCCACAAGCATCTCTATGGCAAAGGAGTAAAGCAGCTTTGAAAGCCTCCACGCCACCTGTCAAGCCATCTTCAATAAACATTTCCCTGCTGGAATATTCACTTACTTGACGCCTCACCTACAAACCCACATTGCGTAGAATATTTCTGGCTAAGTATATGCAGCCAGACCCCCAGCAGAGGAGCATGAACAGGTTTAGGCACTCGGCTCTCTGCTGGTAGAAGAACACTTTGAACCATGGCAGGGATGGTAAAACAGTTCCTGTCACCAGTTCCCTTTCTCTCTTTAATGTAACCAGAGACTGAAATAGGACTGAGATAATCTTTGAGGAAAACAGAAAATACTGTAACAATGAAGGTTGTAACATGGTTACAAATGAGAGCTACTGCTCCCCTCTGCATTTTGAATTCCTGGGATAATTCTGCAGAGCTTCATTACCGGAGTATAATTGTGTTATAGAACTCTAAATCACCCTGCTACACTTAACTGGCAATAACATTAAGATAGCGCAGATATTCATTTTAATTAAAACATAGCCTCAAACTATTTCCCTGCTCTAAGAGGCAAAACTTTTTCCTCCTTTTTTTTTTTCCCCCCCCAACATCAGAAACTTTCATTTGTTCCCAGTGTGTCTCTGTTCACCAGAGGGTCCGAAACCAAAATGCAATTAAGAAGCACCTTTCTGCAAGCCATCTCTTTCCTGTGAGCAGCATTCTCTCCATCCAAATGACTTTGCTGCAGGGACAGGGATGATTTTCATTGCTTATCCTCAGTGTGACCTGCATCTGTCTAATTCCAGCAGAGCATGGATGATCTAAACTCAGTATTTTATCTGATTCATTCTAGTTCTAGTTAGCAGAAGCATTTCAGAGCAGACCACATGGCCAAGCCTTGAAGCCTTCAGAGGCTATTATGACTAAAGCCAACCAAAAAGAAGAGATGATATGCTGGTGGCAGTGACAACCTTCGTTAATAAATCTTGTTCTCCATATCAATGCTGCCTATCACCCACCTTAGCAGAGACGCAGCCCAAGGACCCTCCTAGCTGAGTGCATCTAGCGATCAGGAGCTGGAGAAATGTGATTTTGGAGAGCTTTATTTGAAGGGGTAATATGATCAAATACGATGTGAACAAGCTGAAATACTTTGACATACCAGCTGCTGAAATCCCAAAATCACAGTGTGAAAAGAAACACGTACCAAACTGTCCAAATCCCTCCCAGATGTGCAACAATTCTATTCTCAGTTCTCTTTTGCATGTAAACTTCAGCACAGCTACTCCTACAGTGGTGATGAGCTAATTTAGTCATGAAGAGGCACCAACTGAAGTTGGAAGTCAAGCTCTTCCAGGGTAAACTAGACCAAAGTGGATCATGGCTAATCTAGAATACAGCTTTATTCTTCAAGATCAGATCAAAGCTCTCCCAGGCTGCATCTGCTCTGTAGAGAGCTCATCTTATCCATGACCTTGTTAAGGAGGGTATTTTGTCTTTTGGAAGAGCTGTGGATCTTTCTGGCTGCCTGTGGTGACAGAAGATTCCTTTGTCTCTCAAACCTGTGTCAGTGCTTCTGAAAATTAGGATTTACAAATCTTAGGAGAACTGAGCATGTTGTGTTCTCAGTTGCAGAATGGATGATATTAGAGATGAGAAATGACAATCTTATGATGCCTCAAGGTTTCCATTTTCAAACATTTTTAATTTCTCCAATTTAACTTCATTTAAATTTTACTTAGAGGTAATTGGGATGAATTAATATAGTTACAATTATACAGAAATCAATCCATTAATGTCTGGAAAATCTTTTTAATATGGTATCAATTTCATGGGCATAAAACAAAATTCTACCCACTTAAAATAGTAAATATAGTTCAACTTCGGATAATAACAATAAAAAACTTCTGAATTTTTTTTAAAACTTTTTTACCCAATCGTTGTTCTGGGTGATTGCTGCTGTATCTAACAAAAATCTGTAATCATTTTAGCTTAGGGCCATTCTTTTCATGTTGTTTATATCATCTCAGACTATGGTGATCAAGATTTAGAGTCTAAAATGTTATTTTTCTACAGATAAATTAAAAAATAACTTAAAAATCAGTGCACTTTAGTGCCACTTATTACCCAGTCAATATTGGCAAATAATATACTATTGATAAATTATTACCGTATTATTACAAATACATCATGGGTATTTTGTTCACTTTGAAGATGATAGGAATTAGTAACGGGTCTAAATTACATTGAATAATTCTACTAAAATGCCTGGAGTTATGTCCTCTCTCATTTAGCCTCCTTGACATGACCTCCAACTCGAGTTAGCGTCCTTTCTAGGTGGTGGCTTCTGGCAACAGTGTCAAGGTTTATGGAGAAATAATCCATAGTGTCAAATGTATTGTGCTGATTGGTAAGAAAACTGCAAAATTGAAAGAATATAGAGGAAATTTACCTTATGGGCTGGAAATGATTGGATATTGTCTGATTATGAGGAACCCATTTTTATGAAGATGAAAACTCGGTTGACTGCTCAAGGGTGAAGATGCCGTATGTGTTAAAAAAATATTAACGAGACTCTTAGAATATATGTTGGGTCCAATTAGGTTAATAATGCATGGAAATTTATCAGAAATGCAAGCCTTAACAGAGGGCTTCCAAGTAAGATATTTTGGTCCAAGGAAACTTATAAAACCACTCTCCCTGTGTCTCTTCGAAGGGCCCATCACTTGGATTTGAGTGACATGTAGCAAGGGTTTGTGGAATGCCAAATATTTCAATCTAAATTATGCCTGGCTTGTTTCAGATTTGATAAGAAATAATAGGCAAACCTGATAAGATTCGCTTTGGAATACTATCTAAAACTCTTCCAAACTATCTGAACACCTTATATTAAAAAAGATGGCAAGGACTACATATCATTTAAATACAAGATTTCCTGAATGATTGCTCATCCTTACAGATATGATGGGAAAAGCATAAATACTAGCATTCTTGTGGGTGTGGAGATGCAGGCATGTGTGGGGCATTTCAGCAGTTCCTTTCCAGAGGAGAGAAAGGCAGGAATAAAATCTTGTTATGTTTTCTAATATTCAGCTCAAGCTTCCAGAGGTGTCTGTATCAGCTATGCAAACTGCTTCTTAAATCAACAGAAAACACAAGAGTCACATTAGAGATGATAAAAAAATCACAATTTCAGTTCTCGTAAAATTATTTCATTCTTCAAAACAAAACCCCACGCAGACAAAACCAAGCTATTTAGTTTATCACAATAAGTAGAATTTTTCCCACAGAAGCTAAAACACAAATAGATGGTATTTTATTCGTTTGAAAGCAATTGAGCCTAGGGACGAATCATCTGAGGATGAAATAGAAGAGTAATCATTCTGCAGCAATTGTAATGGAGGAACAGCATCATAACTGTTCTATTTGCTGGGCCAGACTCCTCTGAGAACTGAAAGTTCTGGGAAATATGATTTTTTCCTTCTTTTTTAAATTTTTTTTTTTTTTGCCAGACGTGTTGATTTTGGTAGATAATTGTATGGAAAAAGCCTATTAAGTTTTTGAAAGCTTCTGATCAGCTCAGTCCACAAATGGTCACTAACTGGCAAGTACCTCAGAGTGAAGTGAAACCCAAACGGCACTTGGAATTCTTCGAGGTTCTGATAAATGTAAACATGCAAGGGAGAAGATCACAAAATGCATTATGGTTTTGAACATACAAAGTTATAACGTTATGGTAGGTTGAGTGTTTCACATTACCTACCACCACTATCTTATTGACACTTTACGGTTAATGTGGTTTCAAATGTTGTTTCACTGATCCCCCTTTCTTTTCTCACATCACTTTCCTTCTTCTCCACTCAAAGACTGAGGGATTATAGAGGTTGAATGGTATAAAAGCGCAGACATACATCTCTTCACCTGCCTGGGTGACTATAGAAATCATTCTTGTGGAGATGGGGCCATTGCTCACAGCCTGTTCTACGCTCTTGTTCTCTCTAATACCTCTCCTTTGGCCCTTAATAACACTTGAGATGACTCAGTAATTTCCTGGCTCTATTCACAGATCATGAGCCTTTCAGCTACTTTTAGGAGCCCTATGTTCTTTTTTTAACCATTCTTCACTGCCTGGGAGATGACAAAATCCCTGTGACTCACAGTAGGACTAGTTCTGCTCATTTTAGTAAGGCTTCATCCAGGAGAAGCTGATTTCTGCTGCTGGGAATGGGTATATTAAGATGAGATCAGTCAAGGTGTTTACAGTGATTGACTACTTCTAAGTGCAAGACCCTATTGAGCTCCAAATGAAAAGAGTGAGCATGTCTGAGTATAGAAATACAGACACACATGACCTCAGGATCTCCAATGTTTTGCGTATTTCGATAACCTACTTTCATGAAGAAATATGAACATTGGAGTTCTTTTTTCTTCTTGAATGAACAATATGGCTGTCTGGAAGCAATATTAATCAATAACTAATTTCATAGTTGGACAACTGTTTTTAATGACTTTGTACTTTTGATGCATTGTTACGAAAGGCTTCGGATCATTCCCATAAGAACTTGTCAAGGAAAGGGCAAATTCATTTACTTGTCATCATCTGAGAGCCAAAAGGCTCATTAGACTAATTAGGAAAAGAATCATTTGGGTTTTCACTCACTCAAACACAGCAAAAACCTCTTGTTCCTGATTCAATGAAAGGTATTTGCCGTACCTATCAAAATATGGGTACTGTGAGTGCATATAAGACAGGTGAAAGCTATCACAAGTTGGATTCTGTAGTTGAGGTTAAATAGTTCGTTGCCCATGTCCAAAGTGACATCTGCCACAGGAAATCATCAGGCTTTGGCAAGGATTATCTGGCTCTTGAACTCCTATTTCTAAGAGACTGAGAAACCTTTGTCCGATACAGCTGTGTCTCAGCCAGCTGTGCGCAAAGCACCTGCTTGACCGCAGCCATCCACACACAGCAGCTGCCTCAGACCAACAGCAGACCCGGACCAACACAGTCCAAGAAACTCTTGCGGATGACAAAGCACTGAGTACAAAACTCTTTCTCTGCCAGAATAGTCTGAGTTTATTTTGTACCAAATCTCCCAGCTTTCAAACGTATCTGTGATATTTCCAGTACCTGGAGGGGCTGCAAGAAAGCTGGGGAGGGACTTTTCACAAAGGCTTGTAGAGATAGGATGAGAAGTAATGGGTATAAACTGGAGAATGGCAGATTTAGACTAGACATAAGGAGGAATTTCTTCACCATGAGAGTGGTGAGACACTGGCAGAGGTTGCCCAGGGAAGCGGTGGCTGCCCCATCCCTGGAGGGGTTGAAGACCATGTTGGATGGACCTTGGGCAGCCTGATCTAGTGGGAGGTGTCCCTGCCCATGGCAGGGGGTGGAATTGGATGGGCTTTAAGTTCCCAAACTACTCTGTGATTCCATGATTCTATGATTCTATGAGTCTATGATTTTTGCTTACCTTCTCTTTTCTCTCAACCTTTCATGCATACAGTTTTCTACAGTTACATCTGGCCAGTGCCCACAGGTGGCTGCATTTCAGCAGTGGTGAGGAATCTACCAATGCAGCCCTGTCACTGCTCGCGTTCTTGTTAGTCAAAAATTACCAGCAGGAGAGTTCATCCAGCACAGACAGAACAAATTGGAGGATTCATAACGTCAATAGCAAGTTGTATCCCTCCAATGCCATACTTAGCTAAAGTAATTTTTTACTGTCATGAGTGTCCCCTAGGCTATTTTCTTCATATTTCTTCCATTTCAGAATTTGGATTCCCTTGTAATTCATTAAATACCATCTTTGTACAGCAGGTGACTTAATCATGTGGTGACACATGCCTTAAGTTTTCACAGAATTGTTCAGGTTGGAAAAGGCTTTTAAGATAGATTCCAACCATACACTTAACCCACACCTTTTTTAAATACCTCCAGGGATGGTGACTCAACTGCTTCCCTGGGCAGCCTGTGACAGTGCTTGATAACCCTTTTAAATGAAGTAGTTATTCCTAATATCCAATCTAAACCTACCCTAGCTCAACTTTAGGCCATTTTCTCTCATCCTGTCACTTGATACATGGGAGAAGAGACCAACACCTGCCTCACTACAGCCTCCTTTGAAGTAGTTGTAGAGAGCAATAAGGTCTCCCCTCAGCCTCTGTTTCTCCTTTTCGAATAGTATCACAAGAAACAGAGACAGTGTATTTTTTTAACTAATCACGATAACAGACAGTAACACAGATAAACAATGTCTTTATTTTATGGGTAAAAAATATTTGGTCAAAAACCCTCCCCAACAGGCTTTGCTAGCAAGTTATCAATGCCAGTTTGCAGCTTCTTAACCAAGATTCTACTCAAATGGGCTAAATAGCCCCTTTATTTTTACCCCAAGAGTATGGAAGCTATTAATAATAGTTGGCACTATGGATTTGTATGTTGTTTTCACTACTCTCATCTCTGCTAGGTTCTGTTTCTCTGATTTCCATCTAGTATCCCCCTCTAGTGATCCATGGTTATGTTTTTGATCCACATTCTCTAGTTTTTCTGGAGCACAAAGGATGAGCTAAACACAGTGCTGAAAAGCAAGTCAAGGCAGAAAGACTCCAAGCTGGAAAAAGAGCAGTCATGCTAGGGGGAGGGAAGAGGGTTGATGTTCCATGTTTGTTCCTCTCCCACTTCCACCCAAAAAAAGTGAGGTTGATGTTCCAGTAGACACTTCTTTGTTGTCTGCTATAATGTTTTTTTTGCTTACATTTCATCTAGGCAAAACCAGGAACATGAGAAGAGATGAAGGAAACATTCTTCATGAAAATATCTAATTCACAGATATATGGCATGTAGGGGAAGTGATTAGCATTAATTTTCAGCTCACACTCAGCATGTGAATAGTTTCAGCTAGGACAAAAATACAAAGTTAAAATAAAGAAACAGAGAGAGATGTCAAAACATTTTCCCACATTTCTGTTTCCTACCAAAATGTTTCCAGTTTTCCTTCTGAAATAATAGGTTTTTTTTGAAAATGACCTCTTTATCCTGTGTTACTTAGAAAACAAAACAAATAAACAATTAAACAAACAAAAAAGACAGGAAGATATGCCTTAAAATAAAATTAAACTTTCTTTTTGGGGTCAAAACATCTTGTCAAATAACCTTGAAGCTCTTCTTTTCCTCTATGATTTTGCTTCAGTTTGACCACTGAACCAAGTGAGTCATTATTTGCAAAGCTCAAGATGCTAGTGAGTGCTGACACTGCTGACTGTATCAGGGATGCAGGATATGGCATCCTGTATACATCAGATTAAAAAGAAAATGCATTCTGTCTATTTTTCACCCCCACCCTCTTCCCAATGTTTAAATGAATGAAATTAACTCCACAGCTTTATTGTCTGAGGCCAAGAAAAGTTAATGGAACCACAAGAACCGAGACTGATAAATGCCCTTGTGATGCTTTGCAGGAAACCAGCCTGCACGGAGGGCTGAGTTCAGCAAAGAGCCAGGCTGCGGCACACACAGAGAACCAGCCTACGAGCCACGGCACAAAACAGACTGGACCGCTGGGCTGAGACCAATGGCAGGAGGTTTAACACGGCCAAATGCCGGGTCTTGCACTTGGGGCACAACAACCCTAAGCAGAGGTACAGACTAGAAGAAGCCAGCTGGAAAGCTGCCAGGAGGAGAAGGACCTGGGGGTGCTGGTTGACAGTGACTGAACATGAGCCAGCAGTGGCCCAGGTGGCCAAGGAGGCCAATGGCATCTTGGCTTGGATCAGAAACGGTGTGACCAGCAGATCCAGGGAGGTTCTTCTCCCTCTGTACTCGGCACTGGTGAGACCGCACCTCGAATCCTGTGTTCAGTTCTGGGCCCCTCACCACAAGAAGGATGTTGAGGCTCTGGAGCGAGTCCAGAGAAGAGCAACAAAGCTGGTGAAGGGGCTGGAGAACAGGCCTGATGAGGAGCGGCTGAGAGAGCTGGGGGTGTTTAGCCTGGAGAAGAGGAGGCTGAGGGGAGACCTCATTGCTCTCTACAACTACCTGAAAGGAGGTTGTGGAGAGGAGGGAGCTGGGCTCTTCTCCCAAGTGACAGGGGACAGGACAAGAGGGGATGGCCTCAAGCTCCACCAGGGGAGGTTCAGGCTGGATATTAGGAAAAATTTTTTCATGGAAAGGGTCCTTGTGCACTGGCAGAGGCTGCCTAGGGAGGTGGTTGAGTCACCTTCCCTGGAGGTGTTGAAGGGATGGGTGAACAAGGTGCTGAGGGACATGGTTTAGTGTTTGATAGGAATGGTTGGACTCAATGATCCGATGGGTCTCTTCCAACCTGGTGATACTATGATTCTATGATTCAATCATCAAAACCTCTTTTATCCCCTGTATCTGTCTCCATACGTGTTTGCTAGTGAGGATAATTCCAGTGTTAAATGAGCAAACTCTGTGGATCTCAGTCAAGCTGCTAGTAGATGGGAGCATTCCTTACACAAACAGAATATTGTTATCACTAGCCTCATTTGATTTATCAGTCTAGCAAAGACCATAGTATGCAACAACATTTAGCCATGAAAATGAAATTGTTTTCAACCCAGAAGGTGCTGTGAAGCAGAGGGAAGTGCTGGTAGTTATGCCCAACACATCACCTGTAACGTGTTTAGAGAAACCCAGCCCTAAAACTGTCTGGCCAGCTTGGGTTTCCTGCTGTTAATTCCTATTCTTTCCTCTCCCATTCCTTTTAAATGCAGCAAAATGCACAGCCACTCTGTTTCATATTCAAATTTAGCATCTTCACACATTTTCCCCTTCTTTCCTGGTACTTTATTTCACTGAGAAAACTTGAACGTGAGCAAGTAGGACAAAAACCAAAACAAACTCCCTTCCTTTAAGGCTTTAAAACAGCATGATGAAAAATAAATTCTTGCTGCTAAAATCTGGGAACAGAATGTCTGTGGAAATAAAAGTAACATTTACCCTCTGTGTGCCTTCACACTCCCCAGCTCACTTTCTCTCATTTGCTTTCTTCAGGTCTTTTTTTACATAAACTTTTTATAGGTGACGGAGTGAACAATAAAGCTTGTAACAAAGCAATCAATAAACATTACTCAGCATGGGTTAGCTGTGATATTGGAGACTCCACTGCTAGGTAAGGCAGGGAATAGTCCTGTTCCTTATCCATTTTAAGCAGGAAAGGGAAAAGCAGATCTGGATTTTACATCAATTCCTATCCTTGTCTTTGCTTTTTTAGTGGCTCTTTAATCTCTGCAACCTCTTCTTGCAGGATCAGAGAACACTAGGATGACATGGCTCCCCATTAAAGGGCTTTTCAAACCTTCTATTGAAATATCTGTCATGTTTTACACACTTCCAGGAATGGATCAGAGCAGTTTTAAGGGTGTGGGTAAGCCTGCTGTATTGATATTGTTTAGTTTTTAACAATACAACTGGGCCATTGGAGGGAGTTGTATTATTTTGTTGTGTCAACAGTGATAACTACACTAAGGATGATGTGGACTGTCCTCTCAGTTTAGGATTTATTCAGACCAGAATAAGGGCTGTCTATGTCTTGATTTTAACTAGTAACAACAAAATTCCAGATTCCATTAGATAAAGAAACATTCTCCCCAAGCTCAGAAACTGTGAGGGATACCTTGAAACCGTGGCGATGTCTGCCTGAGCCTGCAGACAGCTCAGAGCAATAGCTTCTAGTCAGCTGAGTTGCTCCATGCATTGCAAAGGTTTGTTAACTTTGGGATCGGCTCCTCTGAATGTCCCAGCCAACTCGTAGGAGGCTGACTGCCAGGGGTGGTATCACTAGAAAAACAGAAGGTCAACTCCTCTGCTGTTGGAATGAGATGAAGTTTCCCTCTTGAAGATTTGCTTAGGCATAGGAAAAAACCGTTCTGTGATGTGGGAGCACCTCTGGGTCCAAAACGGTCAGAAACATAGCGGCTACTTGTTTCATTCCTGTCTTTTCCCATCCTGTTCTCTTCCGCTGCCAGTCCTTGGCATCACAGTAATCTGTAGCTGCGTATTTGTGTAGCACTTCACACAATGTGGATTGTAGGACAGAGTTAAAATTCGAGTTTATGTCTTCCCTTGCGCTTCACTAGCAAAGCTGGAAGATGCCAGTGCAGACAGTGCCATTTGGAGATCACTGAATCCCAAGAAAAGCCAGACTCTTCTCAGATCATTCACTGCTCTGAGCAGGACTAACAAGGGTAGCATGAGTATATTGTGGGCAAGATGTTGCTGCCAATGTAAAGTAACTGTGTCAACAGCATTTCCAAAGGATATTTTTAGCTTACAGATTCAGTATCTTTTGTGGGCTACAGTCAGACTGACACAATAGACTCTTAATGACTTCTTGGGGACTTCATTGTCTTTTTCTATACACAGCTTATTAATGTGCCCTCTGTGCTACTCAAGGATGCAAGAACCAATAATGACTTCAAAGGGGTCATTGTGGTCCAGAGCATCTGTACATAGGAATAAAAAAAAAAGCTGCATAAATACGCACCCACTAATCCATGGCACAATAGATTGTAATCAGTCTATCAGAGTAGAGATTATTTTTTTACAGCATCTTTTCATCCAAGTCATTTTCAGAAAATCTTTTCATTCTAGCACTCTGTAGACATTATAAATGGATCATCTTAAGTCCTTTGACACATCAGGGAGGAGCAAAAGTGACTTTAGTGATTGGAAGCTGGGACTAGCTTGTGGCGAACAGAAAAGCAGATAAGAAGTCTGATTTGTCTTTTCCCCAGGAGGTTTAGTAATAATTCCAGAAAATCAGTGTTCTCTGGGCGATTGAGAGAGAGGGTACATTCCTGAGAAAACCATGTGTAAGAGGGGCAGTGCCCTGAGCAACAGGCAGAGAGCATCTCCAGCAACTTTCAGAGCAGTCATTTGATCAATGTGGAGCCAATGGCATAGAGATAGACAAAAATTACATGAATAAATTACATTTGCCTGGATGTACATCGTTGCTGTGGCAGGTGGTTCACCTAGAGGTTTCCCAGAGACAGAGGAATCCTCCCAATACCTAATTAACTCTCTGGTGACGAAAGTCATTGGTTCACCAAAGCAGTCAAAGACAGTGGTTTTAACACCTCCCTTAAAAACATATTTGCTTTTATACTGTGTGTGTTATGTTTAAACTCTGAATGCTACCAAAGGAGTTATATGCTGCTGCTCAGCCAGGTACTTATCTTTTGGGTTTTATATTATAGGATTAACGATATATTGGAATGACAAATCCTTGCTGAGTAAATGACTAGAAAAGGTTATTATTCAGTGAGTATATAAAAGATTAAGGTAAGAAGGAGTTGCCTCCCCTTAAAGTGGAGAAGGAAGGGAAACATGGAGAATTGGTCATTCCCTGTAACAGGAGAAAGGAAAACTTTCAGGTTTAGAAAATCATTATAAATAATTAATATGTGGAAACAGAGCAGCAAGTCCAGCAAAACTGTTGCAGGCACCTTTACTTGCTGAAGCCTGTGTCCTTTATTGGAGAAAGAGGAAAATCCACTAAGAGCTCTGGATGTCCTGGGATGTTAAATCTTCCCGAATGCCAGGCCACGAGAAGCAAGTGTCACAGCTGGGAGCACCTCCTTTCCCCCACTGCCTGCTTCTGTGGAGCTTCAGTGTCTTCCACAACACCATACTGGAGGGATTTTACAGAATGGTACCTGCAGGCTTTGTAAAGGAAACACTCTCTCCAGGCAATAAGAACATGGAGCTTATTTGTTTTTCATTTTGTGTCAATCTTTGATAAACTTTCCAGTCTAGGCTTGACCTGCAATGTGATGGAGCGAAGTAGTTTTTACTCATCCGTATCTTGGTCTCTGAGCATGATTTCTGGAGAGACCTGACTCACAGAATGCATACAGTTTCTTTTGGAGGTGGCAAAATTCCATAATGTGTCAAATTCCTTAGTTTTAAGTTGCCTAGCAGAAGGAAAATTCACTTGAGTGAGAGTGTATGGCAGGTATTCCTGTGGAAAGCCACATCACAGAAATCAAAAGGTTTTTAACTCTTGCTATCACCTTGTCCTAGCTACACCCTGATATTTGATGCATCAACATCACTCTTCCCAGGGAAGGAATCCTCACAGCATGCGGCACCAGGAAGCCACCGTGAACATCTCACTGTGGGCATCTCTATCCACGGAGATTTGATCAGCTGTGTAGGTGAACTTCTGAAAAGCTCACAGACACTGATTTCTTGCAGTCTGTCTCTCCCAGAGAATACCTACCAGCTACTAATAAAAGTTTTTTGCACAAAATTATCTATCTGACTATTAGCACAGTCATCTCGACTATTATTGTTTGCACTACAGTACTAAGTGAGCCCAGCTTCTCTGTAATTTCAGCCCAGGGAAATGACTGCGCTCTGAAGTTACTAGGATGGGGATTCTAGCAGTACCTCTGAGCTGCAAGAAGAGTTTGCTGGTTTCAGTTGCTCAGGTATATTAGTGAGATTACCATGGTAGGGTTCTGGGGCTTTTGTTTTGGTTTAGTTTGTTTTTTTAAAGGTAAAATTTGATTTTACCTGCTGTTGTATTCCTGCTCTACATGGGGTAGGTGAAATTCAGACCCTACTAGAAGGGAGAAGATTCGCTATTGACGTTGGGACTTTTATGTTCTCCCATCTCTGCAGCTGACTCCAATTTAGAGAGGTTTTCTGATAGACCAATTGTACAAATGGCTCCAGTGTATTAGGAAAATCTTTCCATCTACCTTCTCTAATCCTATCCCCTAATATTCTCTTGGCACTGTCCCTCCCCATAATCATCAATATATTTATCCCTCCTGTTGTGCTATTATATACCACATAGCTAAACCTCAGAGGATTCTCCAGCCCTGCTTGACTCCTTCATAAACTCCCTTTCCTTGAAAAAAAACAAGCTAAAACCTAATCCAAGACAAAAGATAAAGGAGGGAGCAGCAATCAAGACCATGGAGTGTCCTGCCCTCCCTTCCCACACCCATTGCTTAAATCACAGAGCAACTTGCAAGGCTGTACAGTGTCCAAACTACTTTGTAAAAAATAGCAGACAATTCTGTAAAAACAGAGCATACTTCACCCCTGCTGAGTGCATCAGAAGGGACCGCATCACAAAAAAAAAGTCAATGTTTTTGCTTTTGCAATGGTTTTCTCCAGGCTACTGTATTGCAGAAGAGCACAGCAGTATCCTCCAGCTCTTGTCTTAAATACCATTGCAAATCAATTGCCTTTCAGACCATAAACTTCGCTTAAAGAGACAGAACACAAGGAGACATCTCCTGGTAACAAACCCGGTTATATTGACTCTCGAGCATCTTCAGTTAAGTCCCTTTTGTGTGTGTCTGCTTGTGTGTCTTGTGACTGGGGGCAGGTGGAATGTGCAGAAGGAAGCTGTCTTAAACTGTATGGTATGTAAACAAAGCACAAACATATTGATAGCAAAGTTAATCCCCAGAGCAGAGGCAGCCAGGCACTGTGGGAAAAGGCTGGCTGAAGGACTATAAGCACTTCCACAGAAAAGCCATGAGGGAAAAAAACCAGCTGCCCCCGAGCACCGCCCTTTAGAAACCAGACATTTCCCATTCCCAGACAATTTGTAAAAAACAAACACAAATCATCCAATTCATTCCCTCATACAAATTAATATTTAATGCCAGAATAATGAATCTTTCAATAAATATTTAATGCCCAGACACCAACATATATGGCAGAACAGACCAGGGCCCCTAGCAATTTAAGGTAATTGAATTTGTACAATAATGGCTGTTGAGAGGACTGGATAAAGCAAATTGGGATGTGGCAGAAATAAAAGGATCTTGTCATGGTGACAGTGTTTTGGGTCCTTGTAAGCTCCTTGCAGAGCAAGCAGATGCGTGGCTTCTGTGGAAATAAACCTGGCATCACTTTCAGCAACATTGTGGGCTTTTTTTGTCTTATGCCAAAGAGTTGCTACCTGCAGGCTGGGTTCTTGGGGAAAAGCACATTTGTCATGTCCAAGCAGCAGGTGCAAGGCTGACTGGTAACATCTCAGGAAGCATCTGTCCATGAACAAACTCATTCAGAGTTTTAATACTATCATCTCTGCATGTGATTTTGCAGCCCTGAAAGAGGCCTTTTTCCATGGGTCAGGTCTCTGTATTCCCACTGCTGTAATGGGTCACACTTTCTATTTCATCTCTGTACTGCTGCTGGAGAAGATGGACCAGCAAGCATGTTCCCCAGATCCTTTTCTTCTCCTGGATTGAGCATCCAGCTTGTCCAGCAATTGCTCCGTGAACTACTGCTGCGCTAAGCAGGTACCCATTTTCCTTGATGCTGCATTAACCCAGGGTGAAATCCTCCAGCACAGTAGTGAACTCTGATGACTGGACTAAGTACACTGAAATAACAGCTACCTAAGGGAAACTGGAAAATGGAGAAGTGCAGCTATTCCTCCATCTTTTGGTAGAGAAGGTCTATTTTTCACTCTGAACAGGCTACACAGGCACTGCTGACTGGATTCTTTAGGATCAGCTCTTAAGACATTTCTAAATACCCCAGTGTTTCTCGCTAAGAAGATCTTGAAAGTGGAAATAGCCCTTGAATAAAACCTTCTTTGGAAGATATTTTGACTTGGACTGAATAGAGCAATCTAACTTCTCCTAACAGTGGGGTAAGGCAACACCTAGCGTTGTGCTGTTTGCAAAGAAATAATTCCCTCAGCCCCATTTTGAGAATAATTCATGCTAGAAGCAGCAGATGCCTTGAAGACAGGGAGCTGTCACCATGTTTTCTTCTCCTCCTCTTCCAAGGCCAATCTTCTAACAGATCCACAGATTCAAAAGCTGCACATGCAAGTGCAGTCAAATCTCTAGTCAAACCCTGTATCTCCCATGCCAGAATATCTACTTTTGGACCAGGTCAGAATAAGCCCTTACACCTTCAATGTCCCATCAAGCCAGGCACATAGACACAACCAGCAATCCAGGGTTGCCACCCACTTAGCAGCAGTCCCATAATTCTGTGCTATCTGTCACGCTTGAAGAGGCTTCAGTTCCTCAAACACAGCACCACACATCATTCACAGTGGGATGCAGCCGACATGTGCCCCCATTTCTGTAAGAATCTGCATTGTTCTGGTAATCCACCTCCACTTGCTTCTCTCACTATATTCTCCTCCACAGAAAATTTACTTTCTATCCATGAAAGGCTGTATTCTCAGCATTTCACTATCTAATGCTCTGGGTGGTAAAGAAACACCTTGCCTGATTGAGTCTCCAGCTGCTGAAGTGGGAACATTGAGCTCTCGGTGAATGTTGAGGGTTCTCTGTGATTCACAGAATAGATATCGCTAGCAGGGAAGTTTATATTTCCCCAAGCAGTTTTGAATCTCAGATGAAAGATGAGTGGCCAGGGATGTGAATGCTGGTTTTGGGTAGGGCTGGCTGGTGAGAGCAGAAAGGGTAAATGTTGGGATGCTGCTTTAGAGCCCCTTCTTAGTGCCCACAGTGAGCAATTAAATGTGGAAATGTGCACTCAGATGCCACACATTAAGACTTAGCGCTTCTCAGCTGAGGCTTCATGCCTGATGTGATGTGAACACTTTCACTGTGGCAAATGTAAAGTATTTCACAGCAGCCTACCCTCTACTAAAAGAGCTGTGTTGCATCTCATTTACAGTGGGCTCTCAAGCCACATGTAGGTCCTTCCAAAGAGCTAGCATGATAATTTAGTGGCCACAACTTCACCCTGTATCTGAGCCTCATTCTCTTTCCACCTGGGAAAGAAACACAAATCGAGAAGCAACATCCATAGCTGCCTTGAAACCCAAACGTCAAAGCTCATTATGCAGTTGGGGATATACTATTGCAAGCTGGGTAGGAAAGTCCTACAGGGCACAGTCCTTTCTTGACCTCCAGAAGTAGTGGAAGCTGTTTAACGTGATCACCTGCATGGCTAATGCTTTCTGACTTAAACAGACTCTTCTGCAATATAGAGGTCTCTAGCCCTTACCCAGTAGACCGTAATGGAGTCAAATGGAAAAACAGAGAAACAGCAGGCTTCTAGGACCGTGTTTGCATCTGACCCCACCCCATATTGCAGTAAAATCGTGTAATCTATAATGAAAGTGCTGAATGTGAGAGTACTGGGACGTTGGGGAGTGTCAGTGGACTGTCAGGTACAATCAAAACAGGCACTAGAGAGGCTGGGTAAATAAGGAAACAGATTCATTGGGGGAAATCATATTATGTCCTCTCTCTGGAGTGGATGAACTGGAACATTCTAAAACAACTACGAAGAATTTGCTGCCTGAATATTGGGAAGCTGTTTGCAATCATTTGGAAGAAAATGAAGAAACTGAAGAAAACCAGCTCAAGGTACAGCTTCAGGGAAGCAGGATAAAGCATGTGCGAGGCTCCTCCTTGACTAAGGGTCCACTAGAGATCAATTAAACCTATTCCCTGCTTTCAAAGCAATGGAGGCCATTTATTCCCTGTAGCAGACAAATGCTGCCTTGGCAGCAGATAACCAAGTGGATTTAGTGCATGGTTTTACTCCTGATACTTTCACCAAGCCTATAGTATCCCTGCACTCTAGCCAGGCAGAGGGCTTCAGTCTTCTGTACTGTCAGCTCATCTCCCTTTTATAAGCCTGTTTGAGACTGTGCCATCTATCCTTGTCCATTAAAATAAAGAGGACTTGAGTTTCCTACACTTGCACCTGCTGCACGCTCTGACCCTCACAGAGCATTAGTGCTGGCCACACCTTTCCATGCATGGTCTTTCCCTCTGATTTTTCCAGATGACAGAGAACCCCTTCAGCTATGACTCTGCCTTAAGGACAGTCCTCTATATCCAGCCAAAATACTTAAGAAGCAGATATTTTTCAGATGCTGTAAATTTATGGAGTTTTGCTGTTTTACATCAGTTGTGGATCTCCTGATGAGTTTGGATCCTGATATAACTGTTTAAAACACCTGCCCTCTGTCTGTTCATTAGGTTTTGTTTCTTCCCATTGTGTAGGGCTCAATGTAAAAATGTCAGTTTGGGATCAGGATCCGTAGTTAAGGAGAGTGAAAAGAGGTGTCTCTGCATGTGGCACGGGGCTGTTCTTCTGCATCTGTCCCATTTCCTACAACTCAGTCAATAATTTAGTGGCCACAAGATTACAGGAACACGAGACACAAATGACTCTCTTCACTGGCATCCCAAAGTCATGCAACAGCCTCAGTGGGAATTATCTTCAGTGGTGGAAAGGGACAATTACCCAGCTAATGAAGCACATTTTCCTTTTTCTTCTCCACCATAAAGCTGCACGGAACCTGACTCTCCATCCAGGCGCGCAGAGAAAGTGCTGCACGCCTGCAGAATGGGCCCCCAATCAGTAGTGGCAAATGCACTTAACATGCCTGCTGGAAAATGAAATGACTGATACCGTGTAATTAGGCCTTAATTATTTATCATTTTTGTTTAATTATTGCCACTTGGAAGTTAACAGGTTATAAAACTCTTGGGCTGTGTTTATTAAATGTTGGTAGATTATTAGCAAGTAAGTGCCATTTCTGAACGTTAATGAAATATCTTCGAAAAGCCCATGGCCAGAGGCACTCCAGAACTGCACAGACATTGCACAGGGGAGCCAGAGGAACACAAGGTTAATTATGCCTCACAGGCAGGGCCATTGGCAGCAAGGGAAGGGCAGAAGTCAAAAGCACCATCACCGGGCTGCACCCGGATAGATCTCTTGCTCATTTGCCTTTGCCTGATATCATCTGTTGCACGGGTTGGTAAATGCTTCTGCTGCTGAACACAAAATGTCCACGCTTGGATCTATCCTGAACTTCTTTCATGTCATTGTAGTGGTAGGATAGACTTGATATCAGAAATGAAATATCTTCACTGAAAGAGTGCCGAAGCACGGCAGAGGCTGCCCGAGAAAGTGATGGAGGCTCCTTCCCTGAAGGCATTCAAAAAACACGTAGACATGGCACTTTGGGACATGGTTTAGTAGGCACAGTGGGATTGAGCTGATGGTTTGATTGGATGATCTTAGAGGCTTTTTTCCAAACTTAATAATTCTATGATTCCATAGATGATTCCATCACTATTGTTAAAAAACCTAGTTTGGGATAACGTAGTTAGCACCTCTCTGTGTGTGCTGGGGAAAGGAAACTGAGCAGCAGAAGATGACAAGACAAAATAAATGTCCTCAAAATGTATTGGTACATTTCACAAAGGAGAGCGTATGGGGGATGAAACCTGAATGCTGCTGATTCTTACTGCTTTTAAGATTTTGAAAACTGAACTTGAAACACAGTGATAATGATGCAGGAGCCATAAAACACCTGTTGTATTTCAAAATGTGTCCCTGAAAAAGGAAGTAACTCCCCATTTAAACCACTAAAATAAAGATCAGTTTTTCCTCTTCTGTGAACACAAAGATGCGACATGCTATTCCGTGGAAGCTGGAGCTTGTTTGAACTTAAGCTCAATCTAGAAATATCATAGACAAGTTTGCTGATTCAAGCCTATAGTACTGACCAAAGCAAAAAAGGAATCCTGCAGCAGAGCAAGGCTTCAAACTTATTCCCCCTACCTTAGGCTCATATCTCAACCAAGGACCCAGTCTGTCTCTGCTGAACATAAGCCTACGACTTTCTGCCTGCCTTGAAGTGAGTTAATCCTCCTGAGCAGCACCAGAGCTTCTTTCCCAGTTGTTCTTTACCACTTCAGAAAACACAAGTTTGGCAGGGATGTCTCTGCACTGATCCTGCCCTTCAGTTCTTCCTGCACTGTCTCCACCCATGGTCCAGGAACAAACTAGTGTCAAGGGATTTGCCTGCAGACACCAGCACTTCACCTGCCCTGCTACTACCAGCTGCCAGTTCCTAAATTATAAATAGAAGGATATTTCATCAGAGCATTAAAGGGTAAGAAGTGTCATTTTGTACTAACCAAAACTTTCAGGAAGAAGACAGGCTGTAAATTATTTAGGGAAGAAGTCACATTTTATTTTGCTAGAGACTGTGATGGAGAAAAGAAGGTAAGTTTTCTTCCCTCTCTCTGTGGGGAGAAAAATTGCTGAGGAGGATGAGTTGCTTGTTTACCTAAATGGCTCCCAGTGACCTCCCAGTTCTTCTTAGTATTGTGGTACTTCACCAAGTCATTATTCCTGGGTGTAAAGTGAAATGGATGTCTGGTATTCCTTTCCCTTGGAAAGACAGACTTAAGGAGTTGCAGAGAGGTTTTCTTGCCCCTGCTGTCAAACCAGACTTTGTGTCCAAGCAAACATAGTTAATTGCCTGACCTGGAGCACTTCTGCTAGGGGAGAGTTCAGCCTTACCTCTCTGGAGCGTCTCATCCTCCTTCAAGCTGGTTCATTCCCTTTGCACTTGGGTAGCCACAAATAATGTTCATCCTCAGAGATTCACCAAAATGCTCTTCAAGACACCTGCCTATATCAAAATATCCTACCTGGCTCTGAAGAGTGTCATTGCTGAAACTGCGACACTTCTGTTCAAACTGATTTCACAAACAAGGATGAGATTCCTCTTTCATCCCTTCCTTCCTTCTACCTTCATCCCCAGGGAACAGTCCCCACGCCCTCCCCTCTGCAGGACCCTCTGAGGCTCCCTTCTCTCTTGCCTGGGAAACACCTGCACATTCCAGGAAGGTGCCAGCCTCATAAACATGAAAACCCTGCTCTGTTTTCCCCACGCACCCTTCAATGAGAGTTAAACGCAGAGATTATTTTTAAACCCAACCAGCAGATTAGCATCTAATTTCACCATCCCTACACTGCCGGTGAAAGACGAGCTGGGGAGAAAAACGTTCCATTCTTTCCAATTTCAACCCCGCACCGGGCTAATTAAGAAGCTGAGGTTAAAAAGCTCATCATAAACTGAACAAGTTCCAACCCAATTTCATTAGGATGCCAGGGCTTCATTGATTTAGGCAGGATTAGCTATTGTGAAATGGAAATGATGCTATTAGATGCATCTCCCCCTGCCTCCTGCTCCCCCCTCCCAACATCTCCATGCCTCCCCACACATCCACCTCTCGTGCCGAGCCCGGCTGGCATGCTCAGCCGAGGCACAAAGCTGGCTCGTTTCATTATGGAGAGTTTAAGCAAAAGAGCCAATCAGCGTTTATTCGTCTGGCTGCAGCTGGAGTCAGCTCATCAAACAAATTAACAGGATTTTCATGGAGGGTTTTGGCCAACACACCACATTTCACTTGAAGTTGACTAAACAAACCTGGGCTGTGTTTCATCAGAGGAGGGAGCAGGGAGGATGGGAAAGACTGGTGATGTGACACTTAACTGGGGAGAGATCTGGTGATGTGACACTTAACTGGGGAGAGATCTGGTGATGTGACACTTAACTGGGGAGAGATCTGGTGATGTGACACTTAACTGGGGAGAGATCATCTTCTTTGTCCCACTGAAAAAGGACTGGGATGGTGCAGCCATTCTTGGCCTCTGCCCTGGTAGGGGATGTCTGGGAGAGAAAAGTTTGAGGCCAGGAGCAAGGAAGGGGCCAGGTCTCCTCTGGAGCGACAGCAGCTGCCTAAGTGTCTGCTTGCGAGTTACAGGGAGGGATTTGATCGCTGCACTTCGGCTCTCACCACTGCTTTCTGTACCTCCTCTGGCTCTCCACTCTTCTACCTTTCTACCCACTCCATCCTCTCCTTTCTTCCCACGTGCATTTTCATCCTGCAGCTTTCCCACAGTGTGACCCCTCGTGTCTTGCTCCCCCACTGCAAATACAAGTGGCAGCAGCAGGAGTGAGGGCAGGCAGAGATCAGGCAGGTCCCGTTGGAGAGACCCCAATGTGGAAGGGCAGGATCCAACCTGCTTGCCCCTCTGAGGCAGGAGGCAAAGGAAAGGCAATTTGCTGAGGAAAGAGAAGAAGGCTTTCAGGGGAAAATCAGCGAACAAGGAGCAGCAGGCTGAAGGGGTGTGGGGGGGGAAGAAGTCAACAGATATGCAAAATTTCTCAAATCTGTGAGAAAGTGAGTGTAAAACATTCCTGGAAAAAGCAAATGAGATCTTGGCCCAGTGGTTAGTTATGTTCCTACATAGGGGAAAGCTCATTTAGCACAAAACCATGCTATCACAGGTATTTATACACACACACACACACTTTGAGCTGTGGTTTGTGCATTTATTGAACAAGACAGAATGAAACTAGTTCATGAAGGAGAGTTCTGCCAGGTTAGCTTCAGTTCCAAAACTGGGGTAAAATACTCACCTCAATACGATTCCGTTCAACTTAATTTTTACTGCTGGGCTGTTGGCTCCAATCCAGCACACAGAAGTATGACCATGAAGGGATATACAGCAACCCAGACCTGCAGCTGTGGCTGAGCCGTTGGGAGAGTATCACCAAGATCTCTTCGATCTCATTACATCTAACAAATCTATCTGCTCTAAAACTTCTCTCAGTTGGCTTTGGAAAAGTCACAGTTCAAGCCCTCAAAATCTGGATGATTTATTATTCATTTATTGTGCCTAGAATTGCTGGAGAACTTGATAACTATAGTATCTAGGTCTATTACTTAAATATACGCTAAGGTTTTCATTCAGTTAGTCCTCAGGAGAAAAGAATAGCTATAGTTCCTTGTGTTAATTGGCTTCTGGGACAATAATAGAAAATTATTTTGGGGACAATGTCCATTTTTATCTGAATCCTGGAAAATCAATCCCTCCTGACCAAAAAGGACTTAAAGAAACTGAACACTCCCAATTATGTCAATTGTCCTCCACCAATTATCTCAGGAGACTCATTTCTCACAAGCCTTTTTAGTTTAATCTTAGCAGACCTGTTCTTTTTCCATCAGACGGTGCAAGAACATGGACACAATTAGTGAAACCAGAAAGGCAGCTCAGGGAAGTGCACCCAGCATATGGGTGACATTCACAGTTAAGTGCCTCACGGAGGTTATTGAGACAGTAAGTCCACTGAGTTCCCTTTTTATAAAAAGTTAGTTATTTCCCCATGTAATAAAAGCATCGATTGCCATGTAAGCCAGAAAATGAGTTCTCAACTCAGTCAGCCAGACCTGAAAAGGTTTTTTTTTTTTCCTTCTCCAGTGTAAGCTATGTACAACTGGCATTATTACATATGTAATGAAATATTTAGGAATCAGGTACAGGTGAATGATTGACTGACAGGATTTCTCCAAACCATTGTATCAGGATGTAGGATATCAGAATAAATCAGTCAATATACTTGGTCAAAATAGCAGGACAGATGAAACCTTTGTGTCACTCCAAGATATTGAAGGAGCTTTGATCTGGGAAAAAATGTATTATCTGCCCATCAAAACAGTGTCATGTCCTCCTTCAGAGACTTCTGTCCTGCCTTGTAAAGACACAGAGTAGTCACTTTCTCCCATGTCTAAAATACGAGTCCTTAGCTATTTTATTTCCAGAGCTCCAGGAATGTATCCTCTGTTGCCACGCAGCTGTATTCTCCAGGGATATTCTTTGCAAGATATTTTCTTGTGTGTCATTTTCTATTCTGAATGTCTCTGGGTGTTTGTCAGTTTATAAAAAAAGAAATAATGATATTAAACACATTAGAGAATGTGAGCCTTATTTTTCTTCATTTCCAGAGCTTTTTGTTGCTCTTCTCTTCCCATAAACGTGTCAGAATACAGTATTTCTGTGTAATAATTTCTCAGCTTTGCCAGTACTCTTCTAGACAGAGATAAAATAAAAACTCTAAGGTAAGATGGTTCCAAATCTCCTGGATTTCTGTTGATTTCTAGCTTTCACATTGATCCGTGCTTTGCAAATGGATCTCTTTTTCCTCTCCCCTCGCTCAGCCTCCTGTTTAATTTATAGCTTAGTCTTTATGGGTCAGGAATTTTATCTAACTAGGTGTTTTATACATGGCCTAGCCCAACAAGGCCTCAACCTTGGTTGCAGCCTCTAGACAGCTTCACACTACAGATGCTAAATACTAAGTATTTCCCCGCATGCTGCTGGGTGTTGAATAGGACATCTGTCTTGGCTCATTAAATGCAGCACTCCTCTATTTTTCCAGGGAAAGTTTCACCTTGAAAGAGACCTCCCCACTCCCACAGTGAGGCAGAAAAAATGAGGGAAACGTAGCCAAGGCTGAGTTACAGGCACCTCATATGGAGGAAAAAACACGATATGGGATCTTGGTCCATTCTTCCCCCTCTCCTTTTGCCCTTCCCCTTTCTCTAAACAGCCATGTTTCTGAAGAGGGAATTATCTCCTTCAAATCAAAGCAGAGGGTAACCTGACTATTTCTTGCGGAGAAGTAATAATTAAGGCACTAGAAGGATGCAATCTGCATACATTATTGCAAGTTATGCCAACAGAATGTCAACATTTGTGTCATAAGTAATCTTGAGCAGCAATTGCTCTGTGCCTTGGCCTGGAATCCACCGAGAGAGCCAGTGGTACTATTTGTAGGGGAACTTCTCCACTGGAAGGTGGACAGAGGATTACAGAAAGCGATCAGTGTGGAAAAGAGATCACCTAACTAGATCACTGTGAATTTGTGGCTGGGGGAGAGTGCAGTATCCTAGAAGTGAAACACTTGCCTCTTGCTTCAGAAGAGATAAACATTAGGTAAAACAAGTCAGAGACATGCTTGTTCTCATTTTGGTCCAAGGGCAGTGTTTTCCTAGCAGGATGCAAATCAGGTGGGAAGATCTTTGAAAAAAGTAATTACAAATACTACGAGTCATGATTAAGAGGTCCTGATTCCTCATCAATAGGAAAAGACATCTTGACAATAGGGGAAAAGATACATTTATTGAATTCTATAAGATTTCTCAGTCCTGTAAAGGTAAGCATTAGACTCAGGATTTTCTGGCAGTACAGTCTAAGTCTCCACTGCAGATTTGAAGGTTCTTTTAATTTCCTTTCTTATTGATACTAAGATTTGATATCACTCACTTAAAACAAAGTCTGATGACACTGAACACAATGCTATGTCGGCATCATAGAAAGCAGGATGCTTGGAGAGTTCATAACAAAACACTTCCCTCTGTGAAATTAACTGGGGAATGTCTTTCTAACTTTCTCTTAGACATAGTATTATTAACTGATAAGTGCATAGCTCTGTGATGTCTGAACTCTATTTCTCTTCCAAAGAAAAGGAATCTCTTTTTCAGGCCTAGAAGGCTAGCCCTGAGAAATACGCATCCCCATCATGCCTCCAGTCACTAATATCTATAAAAGCTCACACTCACCTGCAGAAAAGGAGACACAGCTTGCACCAAAACTTTCCGTATTTTCCACTTCCCAGTCTAGAAACCTGAAGTCAGATCTAAAATTTTGCCTTAAGAAGAATTCCTGAAAAGCTGTCATCATGGATGGCCAGCTGGTGTGAAATATAAAGAAACCTTTATCATCATCATCATTTTTGAGGGACAGTTGGAAAATGCAGTCTGTGGTGTTTGGAATGTAACTTTTGGTAACTTTGGATACAACAATGGTCAGTGTCTAGCAATTTTAAAGTACTTTAACCAATTTTTCCTTTAGTTAGACCTAGGAAAAGAAAAAGCATAATGGAAGTACTTTTTCCCTTCTTACTAACCTCCCATACCCTAACAAAACATATGAAGAATGACCAGGATTTTATTTCCAGGGAGAATATTAATGAATTTTGTATAATTCCATACTTTGCTTCCAAATGATGCTCTTCCCTGCTTTTTATCTGTATATGAGGGATTTGTAAACTGTTGCCAACTGTTGTTGTTTTAGTTAGAAACAATCCTTTGTCTGCCCACTCTGCCCTGACTCCAATCATTTTGTTAACTTGCCCTTCCTTGCCTGTTGGTTAAACAGAAAGCACCACTTAGTGCCTCTTTTCACTCCGGATCTTCCATGAATTCACCTGCTATCTTGTAGAAATGCAGAAATCTTCAAGACATCCCCTCTTCCGTCATTCTCTTCCCAAAGCTTTATAACTCAACCCGTTGTCTGTCTCTTGATAGCACGTGCCTCCTGCTGAGGATGCTGGCAGAGGAGCTCTCATTTGTCCTGAAAAACTTTAAGTTTATTGAGCAGGATCAGGCCCATGAAGAGTATCTTCTTGAGTCACTACCCACTGGTTTCCACAGTTTGCTCTGAATGGTCTCTGGTCCCCAGCACACTGAGCTCGCTGTGTTTCACACACCCCCCCACACCGCAGCTTTCGTGCCAGGTACAGCAATGCTCCAAGGCCCTCACGCCTCCCCGAGGCCTGGAGCTCACAAAAGTTGCATTTTGTCTTAATACTCTGTCATTAAGTGGAGTTAAAAATAAAGCCTGTCAGAGCCTCGCAGCCTGCAGGGAAAAGGATATTAATTACAGCAGGCAGAGAGTGGAGAGGAGCTGCCTTGAGTGAGAAGCCTTCCTGCTGAGCTGTCACCTTCTCTGTGTCACCAGCAGAGCTCGGCTTCGGCTCTCACACAGAGCAGAGGTTGGCCCCGATACCTGTGAGATGGCAGGACAGGAGGAGCCAGCACAGGGATTTTATTCCTGGCTCTGACATGCTCGCTGGCACTAACTTCCCTCCCCGCAAACCAAACCTCTGTGCAGCTTAACGCGGGGACGTGGAGGGAGGGGTGAAGAAAAGGCAGCGGTGGCAGCTACAAGGGAAGAGGCTATTCAGGGACTCAAAATACAATTCATTGCTAAAGATTTCCATGCCTGAGACTTCAATTATAGGGACAAAGTGGGTCATTAAGGTCAGTGGACTCAGCAGAAAATGGAACCCCATTTTCCACCAAGAAGTATGAGAAGAAGATTGAGCTGCCAAGGGAAGACAAAGATCAAGATATTAGTATCATCTCCATCTCATAGCTTCTTAGCAAAGGAGATATACAGCATTATATTTGCTATTCTTCTAACAGATAAATAGACATGAATATATCGCTTCAGTTAGATTTTGTCCCAGGTACTCCACTTTTTACATAAAGTATATTTAGTATGGATATATTCAGTATTAAAGTATGTGTTTAAATGTCTATATTTATGTCTATTGCATGTTTAGAGGGAAGGTGTCTTTGAATAAGCCAGTACTTAACTGGGTCACAGAAGAGATGCCCAGCTGGATCTTCACTTGGTACAGTGGGTTCGTAGGATGGAGAGTGAGAGTGATGGGGAATGGCTCAGCCAGTCAGAGCACCCTGTGTTTCTGACAACTTACCTCCATGATTTAAATAACCCCTAAGCTTTTCTGGAGGGGACAACAGAGGGAGGAAAATAATAAAATGAAAGAAAAGCAGCACCAGGAGTCAAGCATCATGAATTGCCGTTTGAAACTCTTGCTGGGTGAATTATCAAGCTGGCAGTGGAAGCCCTTCTAATGGGAAGACTCCCAACACCATCCGCTGAAGGATAACGGCAGGGGAATGGTGCCGTACAGGTGCTGCCATGCTAGGATGTGCTGATATCTACTTCTTCTTTGTCAAAGCCTGACTTTGTCCAACAAATCCTTTGAAAGAGAAATGTGTGCACCAGTGTCTAACAAACTTGGCAAGGACTCTTCCTCTGTTAGAGACGACTTGAAAGTTCACTTAGAGGACACTACACCATCCTATCCCCATCTGCAAAAAAAGCCCTTCACCGCCCTTTTCAGAGCACTGTTGAGGAGAGAAGGGAAATGAAAAAGAATAAGAGAGTTAAGGCACACTGACTGGTCCTTGAAACCAGCAGGAAAGAGGCAGTGAAAGAGCTTAATTAATGGCACATCAGAGTTCCCCAAGATGCGTGTCTAACGAGGCCTTTGCCTGGCACTTTAGCTTTGCTTGTGAAAAGTTAATGCAGGCAAAATGTAAGCAGAAGGCTGTGTGAAAACAGGAGCCAGCGTGAGCAGATACATCCTGATTTAATTCTCTCCTTTGGATGACAGCCCTGTGTGCCTCCTCCCCACTACCCCCTTCTCAGGGACACGCTTATTACAGCTATTTCAGAGGGAAGAAACAACCAGCCAAAAACATAGGGAGAGATCCACTTTTATCACGAACAGCAAATGAATAAAGCAGGGTCAGAGTGTTGACTTAGAAAATTACAGTCTTCCTGGCTCCTGAATAAATCCAGACATGGTACCCTATGCCATTCAGCTTTTACAGAATTTAATTTAGAGCAATTGATTTATTTGCTGTGGACAGGTGGACTCTATAAAGTATTTTTAGGGCAGAATTTATGGTGGGCTTTATCGTACAGTGAGTAAAAGAGCAACAAGGGTCTGACAGGCCTTTCCCGATTCCCATGATCTCCCCATCCAAAGCAAGGATGAAATAGTTGCAATGAAACACAAGGCCAGCCAACACTGGTAGTGGAAGGGAGCCAAGGGAGTCTTCAGGTGAGGAAGGGTATGGTTAGTGGGAGTTGTCTGAGATTATGTATAACACCTTGAGACCAAATGGGTACATCTGTTCCATTAGCCCTGCCCTAAAGGTCTAGGTTTTCTGTGCAGAAAAACCTCACACTGTCAGAGGGATGATGGTGTCCAGTTAAGCCTCGTACTTGGATGAATGCAGAAGCTAGAGCTGGGCCAGTGTGTGTCTGCTGGATGGGATACGTCCTTAGGAAGACTTTTCCTTAGAAACTCTTCCTTCCTTGCAACATTTACATTTTCAGCTGTCAGTTCTGGGAGATCTTCCCTGTGTTTGTGCTGCAGTTAGGATCAGGAGATGCCCATAAGCCTAAGCCACCTTGATGTTAAAAAAAAAAAAATAAAAAGACAGCGACGGGGAGCTTTAAAAGCAAGAAGGTGTCCTTTGACAACTGCTGATTTCAAGGACAAATTGTTAGCCATTCCTGAAAGGTGTTTTGTTTCAGAGAGTTCAGGGCACTTCAGCTTCTACACCCTTTCTGGGTTTAGCCGGGTCTCCCTAGGACGCAGCAGCAGGACAGTTGTGTTTCCTAGGGTGTGTTTTGCAGCTCTTTAGGGAAGCACATAACTGAGATAAACAACCTTGGAAATTCTTTGCAGTTGAAAGGGTTAATTGAAACAATCAATAAGCCACAATACTGCTATTTCTGGGCTTGATTGGCTTTGAACAGCAGAGCCAGTGTTTGGATGTGACACAGGCACAGCTGCAAAAACAATTGTTTTGTGCGAATCAGCGAGAACCAGTGCCCCTGTGTGTAGAGGCAGGTGCTGTCTTCTTAGTGAAACCTAAGGCTGGGAACCTGATTTTGCTGTGCAGTTTGAGGTAGCAATGCTTTTCCTCTAATTTCTCCACTGAGTTGCATCAAATCATTCTCCTTAAACAGCTAGGACTAGAGGAGAGCATTCACCTCCTGTCCTGGATTGCAAGATCATCAGTCGATCTCCAAGTACTTCTCCAAGAAGGTCACTGTTACTGTCACTGTTGGAACAGAGAATCCAAGTGAGCTGCTAGGTGATATTTAGCAGTTTGAAAAGGAACAAAAAAGAAGCCTGGCTGATTCCAGACCTCTCGTTTTCTGCACCGTAGACTATATCCAAAACTAAAATCTGGAACTATGAAAGCTAGCCAGCGACACAAAACTAATTTTATACTAATTCTAAGATTTAACAAATAGAAAGGAAAAAAAACACTCAAGACATGCCAAGGACTGAAACATAAGGACACTCAGACAGCATCTATATTTCTTCAAGGTCTCTGAGGAGCTGAACATGCCAGTGAGGGAGTCTCTGTCCAGAGATTTACAGAGTGAAATACAAGTAGAAACACGGCTGCAAAACACTTCCCCTCTTCTGGGGCCATTACCAGCTTTCATAGCCAACCTGTTCCCACTCCAGTGAAGTGGCCTCCTCTGTGAACCCTGAAACCCGAGCATGTTCCTACAACTGAGCATAGGTGAGCAAGTCTCTGACCTCCCTCAAGCAACTAGGGAGGACAATGTACTTTTTAATGCTAAGGCGGAATCATCCCTAAACCTAGGAGCCTGCAGGTCCCAGAGCTCCCATCTTATGGCTGTGGACCCCAAAAGTGCTACCGGTTTCAGTGTCTAGTAGTTTCAAGAGTTACTGAAGTTTCCAGCCCTGATTTTGACCTCCCCTAGCTTGACGGTCTTTGCTACATTTAGTTTAGATAAGACTCACCCAGAACAGAAATTTTGGCTGCAGAATACTGGTATTTGTGAGCTCAGCAGCATGCAGTGACAGTAAATGTGACATAGAGAGCCCAGACGGGTATAGGAGACACAAAGCATCTGTGTGAGCTCTTCAGGAGAGCAAGAAATGGAGAACAAAACACTAATGTGACCTGAGAGCAGACTACTCGTGTTTTTCAATTACAATAGGCTATCATAAAGGGACAATGTTTTCTTATTTACAATAAATTTCATCAATTTATAAATCTTTCCCTTATTTAAGAAAAACACACAATACAATACAAGCTCCATCTGGCTCTATTTAGACTCCGGGTCTTTATGTTTGTACAGCCAGAAGCCATCAATTATTGTGTCAAGCCCGAGGATTTCAAGGCCCTGGATACAGAAAATGAAAAGGAGGGAGGGTAGGCAAAGGGCAAAAAATGGGAGCCTTGAAAAAGTTGTAATTAGTTGTGTGGTAAATGATCAACCTAGCAGTTATTAAGCATCCAAGTTTACAGATTCTACAGAGATTTACTGGCTCTTTTGCAAAGCTAAAGACACAAGGAAACAGATACACAGGCAGGGTGCAGAAAAGGGGCTCAACAGGATTTTCTTCATTGCTTTTGTGAGATCTACTCAAAGCCAAACGCATCCTTCTCCAAAGACAATGCTAAAGACAGGTATTTCTAATTCAGGAACCAAAAATTCTTCCAGGTAGCCCCTTTCTGCTTTTTCAAGAAGCAAGATGTAGGTGAGGTTTGATGCAAGAAGCTAAAGAGCAGGATTTATAGGGCACCAGGACAATACTTTGAGCAGAGGACTGAGGAGGATGACGGCTGAAGGAACAGACACTGAGATGTCCCCTCTCTTCCTTACCAAAAAGGGGCTCACAAGACCCGAACTTTAGTTTCAAACTTTCCTCTTGTGATCAGTCCATTGAGAGACAGCAGACTACTACAAATGAAAACAAATATTCCTCTAATTCCTGTGTTAGGAGACGAGGCTGTAAAGGTTTGTCATTAAAGACAAGACACCAAGGCATAAAAAAACTTGTTAAGCTGACAAGTAGTAAAACAAGCTGGTGGACGAGTTGTGGTTATTCTCTGCCTGTCAACTGGAAGGGATCACATCCGTATCTCCTGGACCCTGGAGGTGAAGAAAGGCTGTGCTTCAAATCTTTACTGCTGGCTTGCTCAAGTGCACAGCAAATGTGCATTTTCTCTCAGGTGCACATTAAGCACAGCTGAGCTTCGAAGGGAGTATCATTAGCATGGTCAGCCATGCAGTTCTCTCATTTTAATAACAATCTGGTGACTCATCCATCCCATTAATTTAACATTAAAAAAAAGCATGGGTCAGATCCTCTTCCTTTACCTAAGTTAAATTAAAAAAAAAAAAAAAAAAAAAAAAGAAAGAAAATTTTGCTTGGCTTTAACCAGAAAAATCTTACTACCATACAAAAAATGCATTTTCATCCACAGCTATCATTCTACCAGTTTGTAATATTATGATAATTGCTTTCCATGTTCAAAACTGGGACACTTAAAAGCATGAAATTGAATACTAAATACCTTTTTCCCACTACCGATCTGTATACCAGCAACAGGGAGGGACCTTCAGCCCTGCGCCAAGACCCCATTTTGCTGGGAAAGTCTAAGCACAGAACAAAAAGACAATGCCTACTTCAAGGAATTACAGGCTACATGTTACAGCCCAGCAACGAGCATCACCATTATCAAGCTAACTGCAGGCATCAACTATATAATAAGCAATGCCCATATACTGAACTTTCCTAAATGCATATTTTTTCAGAAGAAAATAGCATGAAAACTGAATCATGAATGGTGTCATTTTGCAATGTATTTTTGTTCTCTTAGAATTTGATTCCCAAATTCTTTGCTCAAAGAGAAAGTGAAATGTTTTGAACTGCAGTCCTAGAAGCTATGAAACCTCATGGGTTGGGTTAATCCAAGCTATTGTTTTGTCCCTTATTCAGATATGTGAGTTGACTTTGCTTAGATCACCCCAAACTACTATAGCCCTGGGGGTTTTTGCAGTAAAGATAGTTAAATATGTGGATTATATTTGACATCATGATACTAGAGTGTCTGCTTTGAGTTGCCAATGCCTTTAAACACCTTTATGTCCTACCAGTGCAACAGTAGAAAGTCCCCTTGCACTTGTTTCTGCAGCCAGAGCGAAGAGAGAGAAGGTAAAAGGAAAGCTGTCCCCATTCCCAGAGGGCTCCTTTCTCTCCCTGGTGCAGAACACTGCAGAGAACATTCTACCCCAGCATCCAGGCTTTTCCAGGACCACCTCTGAGGACGGAACAGCAATTGCTTAACCTGACCCAAAGCTGCTTCAGCATGGAAGAGCAAAGCATGCTCTGGAGCCTCATGAAAAATTAAAAGAATAGCACTTGTGCCACACCAAAAGTGACAGAGGCTTCGTGCCAGAATAAACCCTTCCTCCCTTTAGTTTTCTCAGCCCCAGAACATATCTAACTATTGTGATACGTATAAAAAGAGGGGGCAAGTCACTTTGGAAGGAGGAGTGTTTCACACGCAAGCACTAAACCCAGACCATGAGATGATCTGTACCATGCAGTGCCTAACCCCTCAAGAAATCCATGTATTGCAGAGAGGAATGTACACAGTGCAAAAATCCCTGTGATCACCCAACGTCAGACTCGCTTCTCTTTCATGTGGTTTGTTATGGGATTTTGGTTTGCAGGGCTGTGCCCAAGGAAGAACCACAGCTCAAAATCTACCCAAAGAAGGATGTTTTCTAAAAATTTCTGCAAAGCAGAAAGATGTGAGCCCTTTCACATTACGGTGTTGTTTTTCTGTTCTTTCAGCTGAATAAGAACTGCTGTGAATTGTGGCCACTGTAAGCAGGTAAAATGAAAAGCAAATAACGCAACAGCTACACTAGGTCAGGCAACAGGGGTAATTGCAGAAAATGCCAAAGAGGGAAGAAACATCTCAGGTCAGAGATACATCTTTAGATGTCTGGGTGTACACAGCATGTAGCCCTGGCAGGGCACAAACTGTCTCTGTGGCCAAGACTTTGTGTTTAATGCGTCCACGTGGGAGGCTTTTAGGAGAAGAGAGGTCAGAGGCACTCAGGGGGTGCTGGGTAGCCACCAGGATCAGTCTCTAGCTTTCTGCAGTGGAAAGAAGGGTTCTTGCAGGATATAAAAACAGATTGATAGACTTTTGAAACATATTTTCTGTTAAAGTGCTCATTTCTTTTCAAATCAGACAGTTGGGAATATTCTGTGGTTGGTAGAGACTTTTCCTTTCCATGCCTGCTTGCTATCAGGGAAAATGGGACAAGGTTCTTGCTCAAGGTTTATGCTTTTCATTTTTACCTTCTTGTGTGGCAGAATGGACTAGTGGTAAAAGCAAAATACATATTAGAGCCTCTGGTTTGAATCCTATTTCTGCCTCAGGTGAACTCTGTTCCCTTCTTAGCATGCATGATTTAACTTTTTAATGCCTCTGTCTCTCCACTCCAGAAAATGATAGAAATAACTGTTACAAAATGCACCAGAGTTTTCAAACAGAAAATGTAAAGCCTTCTTTGTCTGGGTAGGAGCAGCTATTTCCCACAATGATACTGGAAGCTAGCATGTAATTCTGGTACCCTGTTCCAATATTGCTTTGCCTTTTCAGGTGTTGATATGCTGTGACAGCTTGTTTTATGTTTATAACGCAGGTGTTTTGTTGCTACATGACTCAATCAGCATGTGGTTATAGCAAACAGAGCGCTGAGGTACTGTTCTCTAGTGACAAAACCAGCTCCTCTTCTTCTGTCATCTCAGGGACTTTGCTTTGGGCTCTGACCGAAGCCCTGAGCTACAAGAGAGAAAGCCAGTGGCCAAGCATGGCATGGATGAGTCCATGTGTGCCAGACACCACCACCATGGGACCTTCTGACTGACTTACCTGCTATAGCCTTAACAAATGACAACCCCAGAGAAGCCCCATGACTCTGGCTGTGTCTCCTGAATTTTGATTAACCGAAGCACCGGTCTGACCATGTGCAAGTGGACAAAAATTCCTCAAGTAAGTGCAATTGGATGTGAAAAACACAGAGATAGAAGAAACGCTGGGGATAGGATGGAGCAGAATGAATTGGAGAAAATCAAAAGCTATAGAACAATGGTATAGATAATTCCAGGGACTCCACAACTAGAAGACATTTTGACATTTAATTTTCCAAGATCTCTTGGTTCTGTACCTAAAACCCTTTTGGAGACATTTTGGGTTAGGTAAGATCTCCGAGAAGTGAAATTTCCCTACCAGACCTTTTTGAGGCACATTCTGTACATAGTTACAACTGCTTAACTCCTTAAATTCAGTAAATTTAACTCAGAGTTGTCTGAATGTAACAGAGAACACATTTTGGGCCTGTTGACTTTAATGCATATCCAGGGTTGGTCAGAGGTAAAACCCAGCTGCCAAGTCACTGTTATAAATGTTGATTTAGTGTCTGCTTTGCTATATAGCATTTGGATTCTGCCTCATTTGCTTCCCACTCGTAAATGAGATTTCACATATTGTCCTTTAAGTTTTACCTCTAGAGCATTTTCTTTTATTACTCACGCTTCTGGGGATTCTCATTGAGCATGAGAAAGTCAACTTATAGAGAACGTGGGGTTTCTCCGCTTCAGTGTTTAAAATCCTCTGACCGTTCCTCCAGTCATCACTTTCCTCTCCTTTTTTTTTTTTTTTTTTTTCTCTGCTCAGGCTTTTGAGCTATAGAAGTGATCAATTGCTTAAATTATTGTAATGGTTTGCAGAGGGAAGGGGGAGGGGACACGAGGGGATGGAATTAAAAAGTGTCCCTCCAAGCTGGGAACTTGGTATTAAAAATCTCAGTCAAATCCATTCTGAAACCGCTGAGCTAATAAATCTCATAGACATGGCTTTACAGGGGAAAGTCTAACTCAGTTTTAAGTATGTACTGCAGGTATTACTGCAACATGACTAATAGTGAGTGAATACTGCAGAAAGATGTCTGTGTATATTCATTTGAAGTCTTGAACAAATTTGCTTTGAATCTCCTGGTCTGTTTCTATGGCTGCTTTCCACAAATACTCTAGCAAATGAGCTTTACTAGTGCGAATACTCATCAAAAGTCAATTTGGAACTCAAATAGCTTGATATTTTCCAAAAGCGTATTCCAAATTACACACATGAACATGCAGTTCAAAACGAATGCTGGTTCTGATGTGATTAGTTACACAACTTGCCCAGTCAGAGATCAGAAATAATAAAATACAGCTCATGTAACTATCCAGGCAGCTTGGATTTCAAACTTTGAATGAACTGTTTGCAAATAGCTTAGTAGCCTTGACTCCCATCCTCCGAAGACATTTGTAAATAGTCATTTTAGCAACAAATAGCAGTTGGGAATTTTGCAATTTGTTGAGTGCCCAGCTTGCAGGAGGAGAGGAATACTGGATTTTTCTAATGAATTGCTGGTTATCTGTCTACCTCTGAATGTCAGGAAGCTCAATACTGCGGCTCCTATAGACAGAAAACCAGTAGTAAGTCACATTTTCCACTGAAGTCAGCTGAAAATTCATGTTCATTGCATGCTGCTGACTGGCACGTGCAGAGATTTATCCCATCTCCAATGGGAACATGGAGGAATCACCTTGCAACCTTTCCTTGAGAGAAACAGCCGCCCATGAATCACTTAACTAAACAGGCAATCCTACCCACGTTGCTCCAGTTTAGGAGCCTTGTGCCTTCAGACTAAGGCTGCTGCCCTCTGGGTGTGGTGGAATACAGGGTTAGTTAGTGGCAAACAGTTTCTAATGCTGGTCCATCTCAGATCACCTTTCTATCATTTTTTTTCTTCAAGATGTTATTCCATATCACAGGCTCCATGTCATGTACCATTACAACCAGAATTCATAATACAAATTATATGGGTAGAAATGAAATATCAATGACCATGGATTTACCAGATGACCTTTTCTGTCACCGAGAAGGGTTTAAGGATCCTTGTGCGAAAGGACATTAGTCAGGGAAGGCTAGACTCCGTCACATTTCACAGTGACAGGGTGAAGAGAGAGCTTTTAAACATTATCGGAAGGCATTTGCTGCTGTTATTAGATGAGAATCAATCCCAGTTCTCAATGTCACCAGTATGGATTTGCCATATCATGAAGGATATCCTTACTTGTCCTGCAGTGACAGGTTGACCAAGGCTGGTGCTTGCTCCCTACCATCCATGTTTTCTCTTCTGTCTCAGAACAGGCTTAAAGCTCTTGAACTCTCTGAGAATGGCATATTTGTCAGGCAAGAGAGAGAAGACAAATGACAAACAGACAGCCATGGTTCTAACTGGACTGAACTCGTGGAGAAATGATGTCATTACCAGCCCTGACGGTTTTCCAAGAGGAAACTTCCATCGTTTACCCATGAGCTGCAGCTCTAGCTGTATTAAACACTGTTTTCCAGCTAATAAAATGAGGTACAATTTTTTACATGCTGTTTGTGATGACAGCGTAATCAGTCTTGCTGGGAGCAAGGCTCCAACTGGCCAGGAGCTGGAGAGAGCCCTGCATGAGGCATCCAGCCTCCTAAGTTTTAGGTTTGTTTCTTTAGGATTTTATTTTTCCTAGTAAAACTCTCTGTGAATCTTCCCCCTTCATTTATTCATTTATTTATTTACTGATTGAATCTAGATTTATTCCGCTCCCCAGCAATTTCAGGTAAACAAAAGGAGACTCACTTCTGGGAAAAGGCTGTTAATAGCCTCACGGAGGGAGAAGCAAATGTAACTTTTCTAAACAAAGCTGCAGGGAGCATTGCTGCACACCCAGCAGGGTCTCAGGGGCAAAGCAGGTTGGTTAGCAAAAGAGCACGCGCAGAGTTTGAGAGGTTGGTTGCTTTTTTTTCCCTTTTTTCCCTCTTTCATTCCAAGAAATACTTGCAGAAAGCAACTCAATGGGGATGTGAAAATAAACCAGAAATTCTGCTTCTGCTGAATTTAAACTGAGAGGAAAGGGAATGATTCTGCACTTACTCCCATGCGGAGTAGCGTGGGGGAGTCCCATTGTAAATCAAAATGACATGAGGTAGATTGTTATTTTCTTTTTTAATTTTTCCCTCCTCTATCACTCTCTTTTCACCCCTGTTTATTTGACTTTGTTTCTTCACATTCTGGATTAGCACCCTTCCTCTGTTTCAGCTACCGTGTTTCCCAAGAAATAAAATACGAAAACCTGTGGTGCATTGTAGTGTCCTTACACAGTCTATCCCAAATAAAAGGAATGAGGTCAGAGATCCACTGTAGAAATTTGAAGAGCAGCCGCTTCCTACTGCTGAATTAAGTTTGTTGCGTTCGCGTGCATCAAATGAAATCTGATCCAAAGATCACCGATGTCAGTAGAAAGATTTCCATTGACTTAGAAAGACTGGAGATGGGGGCTTTGGATTAGGGTTGTGATAATGACCAGTCATATTTCCCAGTAAAAAAAAGTCAATAAAACCCTGAGCAGTCAAAGTCTGTCATTATCACCTCCAGTCTCCATCTGTGTTGTCACTTGCCCTCTCAGACACAGTGGCTAGAGAAAATGTAGATATTTCTCCCTCCAAGAGCCTTGTACTAGGATCCACGAGACATGATTTTCTCTCTGGAAATTCAATTTCTGAGCCCCTTACAGTCTCAAATGACCAAATGGAAAAGACAGTAATTGCTGAGAAACTTATTGACTTTTCCTTTTTAATTAATCCTAAGTGGAAGAAAACCTGCAGTTCCCTGTCCAGATAGTGTATGTGAGAGAGGAGGAGGGAAGAGAGAGAGAGGGGAGAGAATCATAATTAAAATAACTCAAATTAATCTTGGTGAGTGCTCCTGCCACTTCAGTGCTCTGAGTATAAGGGGAAAGCGTCATTTTAGTCCAGCCTTTTTTGTTTCAAATGTCAGCTTGAACGAGGATGACCAGTCAACAGTCTTGTGCCATCTGAAGGGAGGCTTTTCCGATCACTATAGCACCTGTATCTTTCCAGCCACCGTAACAGGTCAAAATGTCTCACATTTGCTGTCTGTGAGGTCTGAAAGTGTGTCATGTTCAGCAAAATGAAAAAAAAAAAATGCTGTCTGGGGAAGTGGGTGATGGCAGAGAAGCTCCAAACTCATGGATGAGATTCCTCAGTGATCCCGGGCAAGAAAGCAGGGATAAACCCTCTTGGTTCATCTCATGAATGTGGGCTGAGCAGATCCCTGTCAGCACGGCATCAGAAATCTTAGCTAGGTGATGTTTATAAAAGCTTAAAGTTTTCATGTAGGCAGTGTTTTAGGCATGCTGTAGTTCTGCAGCCAAAATAGCATGGGCAGATGTAGCTCAGCTGTCACAGACCCATATTTCTGTGGTCACAGTGTGACACATTCACAGCAAATCTTGGACCCGTAAGGTTTGATTGACAAACAAAATGGTGAGGATAACAGCGGGAGGAGAGAGAAGAGAGATGAACAAGAAACTTCCACAGGCATTACACACACTGGATCATCTGGCAGCTCTCAGCTCCTTAGGAAAGCAGAAGGATCTGAATTTTGGCCTTCGAAATCACCAAACTGAGCCAAACTGCTTGACTTTGAGTGATATCTGTTGGTGACAATGGAGGTTGAGCTCAGAAAAATAAAAGTTATTCTGGGAAGAGAAACCACTGCTTACAAACAGCACCGACTTGTGTGTACCACAGAAAATAAAGTTTTTTCTCCCTACTACTCCACTGCAGACAGCAGCTACATCACCACCACCCCCTATGCCCACAACAAACCTGCCCCGAGTGCATTTCAGAACACAGTTAAACAACAAGCAGCAACTCAGCTGACAATTAATCCTTTCTGCTGGAGAAGGGACCTCCTGCTATGTTTAGCCTCCTCCAAAGAAAGAGCAGCCTCTTAGAGAGAGAAAAATAACCCAGAGTCTTCATCCCGGTGCTTGACTTGCACTACACAGCGCTCAGAAGGAGCAGGACTCAGCAGGAATTTGCATGCTTTGCATTGCAAGTTTGCATTCTAAACCCCTGGCCTCGTTCCCCGACTCGCAGAGCATCCCAAGCCAATTAGATTACATAACCAAATGAAGTCAATTGCAGATGAGCACAAAAAGCTGCTGTTTGATCTGGGTTCAGAGAAACACCCTCCATCTAGTATTAGAAGCTAATGAAGGCCGACAGCTCAGGAGGAAGGAACGATGTAGCTGTGCGGGTCTGGGACTTCAAGGCCACCCCCAGCTTCCTTGCAAGCAAAAGCGTGACTGGACAGTGAATCTGCAGTGCCAGCCCTGCCGCGCAAGTCATATCCTCAGAGACCTCTTCTAGACCATCTTTTCCACCCCTGTGCCCCTTCCCCCTGCAGTGTCTCCCCAGCACACGTCTCAGTTTTCTCCAAGATATTTTGTTTTATTTTAGTTTTCTTCCTGCTCGCTGAGAAGTTGTTGCTGGGATTAAAAAAGCATCAGGCAAATCATCGGTATGAAAGAGACAAGCTGAGAAGAGAGCAGATTAACCCACTCTACAGAGAAAACTCCTCATTTCTGGAGTGTTTGTTTTGAAAATGTCACTTCAACGGGTCACAGAATTCATGAATAAAATCCCATCCTTATTTCCATTCAAAAAGGAATAAAGATTTATTACCTAGCCTCACCAGGAAAGCAGTATTGACCCACCGATGAGTCAAGGTCTACAGCATTGCATGCAGGAATATTTATTGCTTTTAATTACCATAAACTAGCAAGGAACTTGTTTTAATAGATTTTTATTATTGTTGTTTTATTGTGCTGTGGAAAATGTAGATGCAGAGAAAAGAAAGACTGAATTGCCAGCAAAGCCTCCTGAGAATATGTAATGATGGAATGAAAGACAGCTAGACACTGATGGGTTAAATAAAAGGTCACTGGCACTCAAGAGATCTTGGCAGCCTGTTGGTAAACCTGCTTTGAAGCATCATTAACCCCATTTTACAGATGAGAAAAATAGAGGCAGGGAGTAGCCCTAAAGATCTTTTAAGGTAGTATCAGGGAGCCCCAGAGGAGGAAATCCAGTATCTAAATATTAGAAAACTTTGTCTCACATGATTGCTTCTAGTTTGCAAACTGGAACTGGTGAACTCAGAAGCGTAGGGAGACGATGGTGCTCAGAATCACAGAATCACAGAATCACAGAATCACAGAATGACCAGGTTGGAAGAGACCCACTGGATCGTCGAGTCCAACCATTCCCACCAATCCCTAAATCATGCTCCTAAGCACCTCGTCTACCCTAACCTTAAACACCTCCAGGGACGGTGACTCAACCACCTCCCTGGGCAGACCGTTCCAATGCCTAACCACCCTCTCCGTGAAGAACTTTTTCCTAATCTCAAGCCTAAATCTCCCCTGGTGGAGCTTGAGGCCATTCCCTCTCGTCCTGTCCCCTGTCACTTGGGAGAAGAGCCCAGCTCCCTCCTCTCCACAACCTCCCTTCAGGTAGTTGTAGAGAGTAATAAGGTCTCCCCTCAGCCTCCTCTTCTCCAGGCTGAACAACCCCAGCTCTCTCAGTCGCTCCTCATAAGATTTGTTCTCCAGCCCCTTCACCAGCTTTGTTGCCCCTCTCTGGACTCGCTCCAGAGCCACAACAACAACAACAACAGGAATGAAGGGAAAGTTTAGGGTGCAGCTGGCTGATGCAACCCTCTGACACCAACACGGGATCTGCAGACATGAGTCTAACAGGGTAACCCAGGTGTTACCCACTGGACACCCCTCACTCCACTCGGAGGAAGCAAAGACCACTGCCTCATACCTACATCGCATTCATACGCACGGGCATTTCTCAGAAAAAGCAGTTCTTGGCAGGCTATGTTTGAATGCATTTGTGCTGCAGGGCAAGAGAACAGTCAGCAGACTAATGCTAGTCATCATGTTACCTGCTCTGTCTCCTTTCACACATCCAGTTTTCCTTCCCGGCCAATGGTGCTGGGAACCTTTCAGTCGGAGAAATGTAAGGCAGGCATGGTGCAACGGCAGGTGATTGACAGGCAGCCTGTGATAATGAAGTCCATTTTTATTTTTTATCTCTTGTCGAGGTACAAGGACTCGGCCAGTGTCCCAGGTAATGAGTGTTCCCTCTCGCTCTCCCTCTCCCTCGCTTGGATATGAAAGTGTGTGTAGCCATGTGTAGCTGTGTTAACACTACATTACTAAAACCAATCCCAGGAGCCTGTTACTGCTGCACACCTCACCGACTCCAGCACTTCCTCACGTTGATTTGCATTCATGCAGTTTGTGTAAACAACACTGTTCAGGGAATATAAATAACTGTAGCCAGGAATGCAGTTCAGCTGCTCGGCCTCAGGAGCTCAGCAGCATCCCTCAGTTGCTGCTACGAGGCTGGAGCACACTGCCAAAGGGAAGACCCAGCTCCCAGAATGGAGGGTGCTGTTGTACCCCAACATTTCTGCCTCCATCCCCAGCCCAGAAAGCCAAGGATGCCCAACTGATGACTGGTTTTCAAGGGACCTTTCCATTCTGGCATGGAAAACTGATGAAAAAGCCTTAAAACAGTTTTCATGCATTGTGTTTCAGGCTATAGTTACCAGAGCTCTCTCTAGGTGCTGATGGAGAAAGACAGACACTTCCAGAAAGAGATTCAGATTTTTGGCTGGCTGATTTACCCATGAGGTAGCTGACACCCCTCTCAGGTGTGGGGTGATCACTGCCCACATTAGGTGAGATAAACTCGTATCTCCCACGCTCATGCCTCTCTCCTCCAAAGACAAGCTCAGGATTTGTAATGTTTAGCCCAAATTCAGTTAAATAAAAACCCCAGTGAACATCCTGCTCAGAGGTATCACAAGAAAAAGTCTTCAGTATGCAATCAGGTAAAACCCTGCCTGTTTCAAATATGCTTTGACCAAGGCTCAGAGATCTAAGGCCCAAAGAAATGCTCACACGTATGTGTTTGAAGTGAAGCTGCTATTGATCACCATGCCGCAGGGAGAGCATACTCATACTTGACCACCATAATTTCCTCATGATGTATTTGCTTCATCTCTCCTTGACTTCTGCAGGCAGGGGCAATGTCTTTAGAAGCACCACCTGGGAACTTCATGTTAATTAGTCATAAGCTTACATAAAACTCTCAGGTGGAGGCAACCAAACCAGATCAAGTAATTTTTTTTTTTTCACTCAGAGTAAGAACAAAAACAGCTAAGAGCACTAAATATTAAAGCGATTAAAACTGAAATTTTCTGATCTTTTAAGGATTCACATAAAGCCTGGTCTGGAGCTGTAATATTGCATCCAGATTTGGATCCATATAGGCTCGTAAATTTAGCCTGGAAGATGGCATAGTGAGGATTTTTTCTTTTGAAATTTAAAATTCCAAGAAAATGCTGGCAGAAACTCCACTGATTTCTAAAGTCTGCATCTTTGCTTTGCATTTAGGCCTTTCTCAATCCTTTTATTTTTTGCCTTTTTTTTAGCTGAGCTGAAGTAACTCAGATTAACAACACGCACTCTATTTAATTGGCTTCATATGGTTCTATTTTAACATTTGGTTTAGAATAATATTTCAGAAAATGACTGCTATTATTTTTTTAACAGATGGTGAAAGATCCACCAACATAGGAAGTGAGTCACAAGTTATACTGTAAATAATAAATAATAATAATAATAGTTCTGCTGACAGTGTAACAAGGGCTCCGATTTGCTATCACACAGGAAAGCTAATAAATCAAAGTGGAAAGTGCCTCAGAAATCTTTTGTTTTAATTAGCAATGAACAAATTCATTCTGCCAAATGCTGAACCCACTGGAACACTGATGGCTTCTCATTTTGCTTGGGAGACAATTTGAAACAGTAAGGAGGAGTTGGAGGGGACAGCCAAACTCTAATGAGAAAATACAGTACATGCATCTCCAGCTGGGCTGCTTTCAGGGCCATTTCACAAGTGGGTAAGTAAAACAAAAAACACTGAAAAAGTAATAGTGATTACAATAAATTCATGCACATCCCCAGAGTGATGGCCTTTGCTTAGTTCCAGCCCCTCAGTACAGTTCATTTCCCTTTGAAACACCTACATGTAAGTGTTGTTTCTCATCACGCTTGCTCATGGTTGGATGCTACACTTTATCGTCCACCTGAGTGGATTTTCACATATTCTTCTCACACATGCACCGCACAGGCTCAGGGTGGCTGCGTGCTGTGCACACCCTGCCACAAACCCCTGCACCCTCCCAAAGGGGCTGAGGAGAATTGAAGTGGCAATAGAGGATGGCCCCCAAAAGAAAAGGGAGGTGGTTAAGTCACTGTCCTTGGAGGTGTTTAAAAGACAGGTAGATGAGGTGCTCAGGGACGTGGGTTAGTTGCAGATAGGAATGGTTGGACTCAATGATCCAAGAGGTCTTTTCCAACCTGGTGATTCTATGATTCTAAGTTCAGGGCTAAAGAAAATGCTGTTGTGGCCCCACTGCAAGGAAAAAGAGCTATCATGCAGCAAGCTCTGCTCTACCTGAGTAGTGCCTATACATCACAGCTGGCTCCAGAGACGTTCAGCCACATCACTGAAGAGCATCTAATATATCATTTAGATCTAGTGCTCTATATAATATCTTTGGTAGCTGGACACCACGGTAATTGATTCTGTAGACAGAGGTGAAAGAATGGATGTACATACATGAGACCTTGGCAGAAAAGAAGGTTTGGCAAACTAACAACTCTGAGTCTATGCCATGCCCTCATTTCCTCCATGTCTGTGTGACTGTCACTGTCATGAATATAATTTTTACAACCGGTGAGAAGTTTGGTTGACTGTTGCTAGCAGAAAAGGGACAAAATACACCCAGTACTACCCTCTCCTGCTGTTGGATCACAGTCACATCATGGCTTTCTGAAAGTGGGCTTAAAAAATAAGACCTGTTTTTTGAAAAAGCTGGATTGTCTTTCTGTGCTAACATAACAGAGCAAGGAAATGCAGGGCCAGATCTTAACAGCCCTGCCACCAACTTTTCCTGGTAAAGAAATTGTCTCAAACTTCATCCATGCAGCATTTTCTGGCAATAGAACCTTCATTCTGTCCCCAGGATATTGCAACTTCAGAAATTACTTTGTGTATGAAGGACTTCATCACTTCAGATTTCTCCAGTTTTGCTTAGCTGCTGTTGGTAGGAGTTACCAACAGCTTCTGACCCACCTTTGCTTGTCAGAGTTCATTCCATTCTTTATGATGCTGAGAAACTGGAATGGAATAAAGATTGAGCAGAAATTCTTACTGTCCACAAGGAGCTGTATGGCTGAACTGTTGCAAGCAGCTGAGGCAAATGTGACCCACGTACCACAAATATCTGCAGCTTCCTTTTCCAATCTACAGAGCAATGTGGAGCTCTACCAAGGAACGTTTCCTTTATTAGAATTGACTGATGTCTCTCACATTGCCAGAGATTGCAAAGGACCCTTCTCTTAGCCAAGTTGTATGATATATTGTGGCTGCCTTCTTACAACCTTTTGTAGAGAGAGAAATATGAATGATTTGTTCTTCTTGACCCACCGGATCATCGAGTCCGACCATTCCTATCAAACACTAAACCATGCCCCTCAGCGCCTCGTCCACTCGTGCCTTAAACACCTCCAGGGAAGGTGAATCAACCTCCCTGGGTATCTGTTCCAGTGCCCAATGACCCTTTCTGTGAAAAATTTTTTCGTAATGTCCAGCCTAAATCTCCCCTGGTGGAGCTTGTGGCCATACATGCTTTGCTACCCCCGTAAGTATCTGTACCTATTCCACCGTTTACCTGTCTGTCCTGCTACTTTACATCTATGTAAAACAACCTGCTGCCACAGTACCTGAGTGATTCTTGTGTAAAACTGACAGAAGAAAAGAAGTCTTAGCAGAATTAAGAGGTAAAGGAGAGGAGGAACAGCAGTAGTCAGGATGAGACAGGGTGAAGGACAATACCAAGCTGCCAATGCCTCATTATTGCACAGGTGTACCAGTCCGTGCTTTGCTCTATCTGTGGAGTATAACTCAACTCTGAACTCTTACAAATTCTCTGCAATTCACTCTGAAATTCAGGTTGGATGGGACATCAAGTGCTCAAGGCGACAATGAGCTTGTTATCTCCTTCAGTGACTAAGTGCTTCCGATTTCCCTAGTGGGGACTCATTCTGACTAGATGTAGGTGACATTCTCTACATCTGAGTTAATCATCTGGACCCCCTTCATCAACAAGGGAGAGAACTAACACACCTGTAGCATGACTGATCAGACTTATTAGATGTGTCCTCTATGCACATGCAGGGTGTAAGCAACCACCTGTCCTGTACAGTTGCTGAGATGAAGAGGATCATACACTTGGAAAAATTCACAACAGTAGAAGCCCGTGCCAGATTTTGATGCTTACCCTTTCCTTACCCCAGAGCCTATCTCAGAAGGTATCTGATTTTCAAAATTCCTCTCATAATTAATTCATAGTTAATCTTGAATAGGTGTGATTTTAATAATCATTCAGTAGATCTAATACTGCAGAAGTGCCGCATCATTGAGCTTGAAATTACATGAAATGAGACAGCTATTTAAATAATGGCCTCTTCTGAGCTTAGGTGTTTGGGCTTTTTGTTAGAGAGATATCCAGAAGCAGTAAGTTCCTGTCATGATGTTACACCATTTCTGCAACCATGTAGTGAGCCATTAATCCATTAATATATTTTAGTGAGTTACAATCTACCTGCAGAAGTAGTTGCCTGTTTATCCGCAGCTTCACTAATGATATTCAGAAAGCGTCTATTCATCGCTTACAGCTTTCTGTTGTAGAATTAAAAATCAGAGAATCATAGAATCACAGAATCATAGAGTAGTTTGGGTTGGAAGGGACCTTAAAGACCATCTAGTTCCAACTCCCCTGCCATGGGCAGGGATACCTCCCTCTAGATGAGGCTGCCCAAGGCCCATCCAACCTGGCCTTGAACCCCTCCAGGGATGGGGCAGCCACAGCTTCCCTGGGCAACCTGGGCCAGTGTCTCACCACTCTCATTCTGAAGAAATTCCTCCTTATGTCTAGTCTAAATCTGCCCCTCTCCAGTTCATGCCCATTGCTCCCAGTCCTATGACTACAAGCCTTTGTGAACAGCCCCTCTCCAGCTTTCTGGGGAGATAACGTAGCATCTCAGAGATATGATAGTATCTGCTTTTTGTATTTATGAATAAGCTATAACGAAGTAAAATATTGTGCTTTAAATGGCCTTGTACATTATTTAATGGTCATCTCAATTAGCTGTACTTCCCCTTCAAATATTTTTAATGAAACTATGTGCTTCTGGTCCAAAGTTGGTGATAACATGCATACAATGTGCACTAACTCACACATTGAGTAACATGTCAAGTAGAATACATTTGCTGTAGCTTTACGTATTTAACTGAAGCCAAACCTGAAATAAGCCACCTGTTCTCAAGATTTTGAATCTGGGGCTGGCACCGATAGATAGATTCCTCTTCCTCACCCTCTCCCCACCCCGAGTCTCTGGTACCCATCCATGCTCTGGGCCCCTGCGTGGTGTTTAGCAGAGCGATCTCTCCCTGTGGGAAAAGACTCTGCTGTTGAGTTTGGGAACATGGCAGCAGGAAGAGAAACAGCACAGGAGAGAGCCTTGGCTTACTGAGATTTTCATCACCATGTGCCACCATGCGTGACCCCTTGTAGGACAAGCCAAGGGGGTTTCCTGAATCAAAATCTGATTTGATAAGCGGAGGGAAGCATTGGTTTTTATAGCCCTGTCGAACATAAACATTGATTTTTAAGGCCTAATCGTCTGCTGCGGCTGAACTACATCCAAGAGGTTTTTTTATTATTATTATTTTTGTAGCTTCAATTGATCGGCTGGAGAAGGGAGGAATAAAAAAAGAAGCAGAAAAAGGGCTGCAACTTAGTTTTCTTGTGTTGCCCAGGCAAGGTTGCTGCAGCTCTGTCACTCACACAGCCCCCACTCTGCTGGGATGCTGCCGGCAGCCAAGGATGTGCTGCTGAATGAGCCCTTGTCAGCTGCCATCCTTGCTGGCTGGCTCGCTCATAGCTCCTATTTAGCTTCCTCGCTGGTTCCCTCATAAATATTCACACCACACAGCCAGCAGAAGACATTGTTTTTTTCCTTAATTTCCATATTCAGCATGACATCAAAAATTATTCAGAGACAGGTTCAGCGGGGGCTGTGCATCCAGGGAAGTGGACAAAGAGAGAGCGAGGAATATGTGTTGGGTGCAGTGGGGGAAAGAAGACAAGAGCACGCAGCAGTGAGGGAGACAGGGAACAAGGTGAGGAGCATGATGGAGGTAAAGAAAGAGAGCTGGGAATTATCTTGGTCGAACAATCACAGCAAAATGAAGCTGTTCCCATTCATAACCCAGGCAATCCATGTCCTCATCAGGAGGTTTTCATAAGTGATTAATGGTTAATTTGTTAAAATTCAATGAAATCTTGTTTCCTCTCTTTAAATTAGAATTCAGGGAGAGAGGGAGAGAGAGACGGTCCCAGCCATCCCCTGCTGCTTCTTGACAGAATATAATTCATCTGCCAGAACTGGCTCTTGCTTTCAAAGGATTACAAATAAAATAGAAACATAGCCCAGGGCAACAGCCATGGAGCTCTGGAAGGCTCAGTTGAGTCAAAGGGGCAGAGGGGAGACCTCGAACCCCTGAATGCGCTGGCAGGCAGTCTTTGGAATAAAGCCAGAATCAGCATGGTTGAATCATGGGCAGTTCAGTCCTACACTGAATCCTAATCCCCTGCCATGGGACATGATTTCTGCTGTTTGCATTATGATAAGGAAGGACCAGGATGAGCCGCTAGCACTGAAAATGCATGGAGGGGCAATTTCTATGTATCACATCTGCAAATGTCTGGGAGACATGGGCACTACTTTATGAAGTAGAACAGAAGGAGTATATCACGGGCGAGCGCGCACACACACACACACACACACATATTGAAGACTGGACTATTTTTTGTTCTTTTCTGTTTTATTTCATTACTGAGACATCTTACTGATGATATGTAACCAGTCCTTAAATAAAGAAAAATATATATAATTGGTTGTGAGCCATTATGGAGACAACCCTACTCTGGCTGTCAGATTAATTTGCTTCTATATAAAATCATTATCCTCATGAGATATTTCAGTGTAACTCAAGCCACTGAATCTGACATCAGATGTTATGTTCCAAGCCACAGATCTTGTCCTTATTTGCCTGAGACGGAGGACGTCAAAGATTCATAGCTTCCATTGAAAGAAAGAGATTTAGTCAATAGTACTTTGGCGGTAGATATTGCAACAGGCAGTTCAGTACCTTAGAACTGTCTTCTAGACAGACATCCAGGCTGGAGAGAAAGCCAGTGAGACATAGTAAATTCTCCACATCCCATAGTAGATGTTCTAGCAATTAATTAATACGTTAAAAAAACAAAAAAGAGAACCTTCTTTTTTCCACTTAATCCAGTTCTGTGTCAGTTACCAAGTATTTGATGCTGCTACGTTGTCTGCTAGACTGAAAAGGAATTATTTAGTGAATTTTCTAAGCATAAATGCAAGGGCTTTATCACTCAAGACTTTAAAAATATTCTGAAAGCATCTTCATTCTAATTTTCAAAGAAATGTTAGAGTTTTTTCAGGTTTTCTTCTGTGATTTTGGAAGTATACAGAAAATTTAATTGTTTCTGTTTGACTGTTAAGCTGAAATCCATCAGTGCAAACTCCTAGTGAGCTTTCACAATTCCTCCTTTTTCCAGGGACTCTGTTTCAGCAGAAGTTCAGCTACTAATTTTTACTACCTTATTTTCTCTGAACTGAAATCTCTTTATCTGGAAATTCCCTACCCATTCCATTCGAAAGTTCAGTCTTACATACATCTTCCTGAGGGATAAAAACATGGACAAATACTTTAAATTATCCCCAAAAAAAGTCACGTATTCAAGGCCAGGCTGGATGGGCCTTGGGCATCCTGATCCAGTGGGAGGTGTCTCTGCCCATGGCAGGGGGGTTGGAACTGGATGATCTTTAAGGTCACTTCCAACCCAAACTATTCTATTATTCTATATTTTTAAACACTAATGGCTTAAGATAAACTTGTGTTTGCTTTTATGCAATGCTATCGCTGTGTAAAGGCCCAACACATTGATTTAGCACAGTTTCTGGACAGTGAAGCCCTGCCAAGACAAGGAAAGGTGATAAAATTAGATCCCCAGTTTACTGACTGCAGAAGTATGCTCTGAAAAGTGTTTCTTTCCCAACCTATAGATGTCATGCAGTCTTGCATTACGAAATCCTGTGCTGTTATATCCTGTAATTGCGTTTCCCCAGTTTTTCCTGCCTGTGTTTTTTTTGCTGTTTCGTCTAAGACTTGCGACAAGAGGTTCTAATCAAGATTGAGACCCTGCTGTGTCAGACACAAAACAAAACCTTGAAAGACCCAGCCCTTGCCCACACTAGGTTGAACGCTGCAGAGGAAAAGCAGGCAGAGGGCTGGAAGGCAATCAAGAGGTCTCAGCAAACCATTAAACTCTGTAACTTCTGCCCCACCTCTCTGTGATGCTGGATTGCACTGAATTGCACGCGTGTGAGAAGCAGTACGAAGACTAGAAATGTAGAATGGAAAAGGAGTCTGTGAGTGCTCAGCATAGGTATCGTGTTATTTGAGTCACAATATATTCAGTCTCTGAACTGGGATTTAGAGGCCTAAAACTTCCAAGCTTGGAAATGACCTTTCATCTTGTGAAATGTTCTGGCTTTTGTGTGTTCGCAGCATCCACCTCAACTCTGCATTTAAATAAAGGTTTGTGTTTAATGATTACTGCTTATCTCCTCCATACAGTGTTAATAAGAAATTGAAAATACTTCTGCTGTGCTGCATGATCCATTGCACCTGGGCATCAACTTTCAAGAAATGACATTTCCTGAATGCTGCTCATTAAGATTCAAAAGCACCTTGTGATATGTATAAATCTTATGAGCCCTAGATTAAAGATGGATACCGGAATGAGAGGCGTGTGGACTGATTCTCCAAAAAGGAGCACAGCAAGAAAATGTCAGAGCAATGAATGCCATGCAAATATTTTTCTTTCCAGTTCCTTTTAGACAATATCCCCATTGAATCCAGGGAGAAGTAAAACATTATATCCAATACTTATCTCACTCAAACTGACACAGAGACACTGAATTCATTGGAATTATGCTGACTTGCACCAACACAATAGCCAGTCCATCATGCTTATTCAAATGTAAATATTTCCCCCCTTTGACTATATCAGAGATGTTTTCCACCTGGAGTATCAATAATGAAATATTTGATGTATTTATTTATTTATTGTAAATTCTCACTTTAATCAAGCAGTTCTTCAGTGGACTTCATTTAGTGCTGAAGTAATTGTTTTACTGATGCTTCAGCATGAAGAAGTTGGGCAATTCCTGATTATTAAGTTTCAAAACGTCTAGAACGTGCAAGCTGAGAATCACTCTTAAATATACAGTCACATGAATGACAGATTATCTAGGCTGTGCATCAAATATAAGCATGTCAGTGGAGATCGTATTAAAAGCTTGATCATTTTTCTCCGGTTTGTTGAGGAATCCACATGGCATTTACAGCAGAGGTGGATTTTAAGTGAGAATCCTCCTACTTCCTCTTAATGAGTTTTCCATTTATTGATATTTGCATTATTCAAATCAGTGACAACAAGGTTAGAGGCTTCCCACCAGTTGTTGCAATAGTTTGGCAATGTTTCCAGAGAAGAGCAAAAGGAGTAAGAAAAAATAGAAGAAAAAACAGTGTATAGTGCTTGGAAACAATGGCCAATGGAGGATGAAGGCAGAGATCCTTTTCAATGCAGGAGGCAAATGCCCCAAAGAGACTGAAAGAGATGAAAGGAAGGAAGTTAGAGGCTGTGTAGTAACTATGATTCCTAGCCAGGACTAGGAAAATTAAGGGAGTCAAAAGACATAAAAGAGGACCCGGACAACAGTGAGCACACACTGGTGCTACACAATCACAACACAGTGTGTTACCAAGAAGACCTCCCTGGAGCTCAACCTGGTTGCATGTAGATAAATAAAACAAGGAGCCTCCCTAATCCCAGAGATCTTCTCTGCTGACAAAATGCCAAGTTGTGGAACTGAGACATTTGCACTTTCAGCAAACACTATGTTTTCAACACACTCCTGCAAGGGTGCAGTTGTTCTGCAAAAGCAACTTCATCCTTTGAGATGGGAGGGAAGAGGAGTTGGATGTTGCCATTCCTTGGTGAACTCCCTTTGGGAGTCTTGAGACTCCTCGAAATGGCCACGTAGTGGATAATATCAAAGGAGACCCAGGTTTTATCTTTCCAGTTGATTTTTTCAGAGGTTTCTTTTGACAGTTTGATGGTCTCCAAGAAAAACTCATTAAAAGTTTCCTCTTCAATCTGTTTCTACTGAAAGTCCTGACCCTTCTTCATTTGCTATGAATTTAGCTTATGGACAGAACCTGTAATACAGTGAGTCATGGACAAATGGCTGGTATCGCTGATGCCACATGCCATTTTGGGAGAAGAAGTTGTAATACATACAAAGAGTATGTTAGCAGTGAACTAGCCATTTTAGCAATTTTGGTAATGCTGCTGGACAAGGTAAGATCATTTGGCAGTGTCCAATAACTTGTTTCCTTTTTGTGGGTAAGAGCCTAAGTGTCAGTCTCATCTTTGCTCAGCTGAACCACTGTCTTGTCACAGCTCTTATAGCAGACTGATAAGGCAAAACTGATGTGTCATATGGCCAAACTTTGTATTGCAGCAATCATCCCATTCCCTGTTTCCATCTCTTCTCCAACTCAAGCAGAACAGAGCCCATGCATCATTAATTTGTGTTGCTTGTCATTCTTATCTGTCCCTAGGCATTTAAGACAGCAAAGAAACAAATTCTAAAACTGAAATCCCACATAGACATAGTGGTACAGAGATACTGTCTCGCAGAAAGGGAGGCAGGCTTGCTGGCTCATTAAGACTATTTTCCTAATGGGAGTTTCCTCCATGGTTTTCGTCGTCTTGCTTTTCATCTATTAGGATGAAATTTCAGCTACTCAATACAATCATTCTGATTTTGAAGGCATTCTCAGATATTGCTCCACTGCTTTCTGGTGGGTGAAGAAATTAGTAAAGAATAATTAAATACTGCTAAGAATCCTCATGTCTAGTGCCATCTCCATCGTCCCACTGTTTCCTGGCTTCTTGGAAGGGGTGGATTTGAATGTGTTGAAAATGTTACAAGGTAGGGGGCTGAGAAGCACATGCATGTTGCTTTTAGCATCATTATCTGAGCAAGCATGAACACATAGATAGACAGCTCAGGCTGATAGACACACTGCAACTGGCCCTCAGATCTCGAAGAGAAAAGCAAAGAGTCCATCACTTCCAGCCAGTCTGTTAAGCAGCAGGCGAATAGAAAGGACACAGAGAGGTCAAACTTTGCTCAGCTCAAGAAGTAATATGTATAAGGATGAAGAAGAGAGTTTCTAGCTTCAAACTGCAAGGAGATGACTGATGCCACCTGAGAAGAGAGCAGCAAAGGCTCAGCGATGCCAAGATAACACCCTGGCTGAGACAGAAGAGCCTTTAAACACATTTCTTTTGCAAGTCTGGCCAAAGCTCAGGGAATGGAGATAAGAGCCTCACAGGTGCAGTGGAGACCAGTCTGCAGCCGCAGCGAGCCCACAACAGCAGTTCAGTGAGGCAAAAGAGAAGTAGCTAAAAGCCGCAGAGATTTCAGATCATTATCTCTACTACAAGGTTGCAGTTGCTAAACCAGACAGAGGTTTCTGCCAGGGTAAGAGGTTTTAAAGACAGGAAAGTATGCCTCTACCAGGAGTCTTTGCTTTGCATTCGTAACTTGTGAGTTATCCCAGAGGGTTCTAAATCACTGGAAAATTTTTCTGGTCAGGAAAATAGATCTAGGGATCTAATGAGCCTATGCAACTGGATCACTGTGGTATGAGCTGCAGGCTGGGTTCCTGGACCCCCGCACTGGTACTATTAGCATGATACCTACACTGCTGGGGTTAGAGGTAGACAACCATGGAAGCTTTCCCCAGCTCTCTTGATTCTATTTCCTTAAAAATCTTCAATTTAATCCAGAAGCATCCCGCTTCTAGGATTGTGCATCATTTGTTTCTACAGATCTCTACCGACACAGTTTACCCTGGTAGCTAACAACTTGACTTAATCTCAGCACAGCTTTGCTCTAAGGAGGGAGATGCAGCTGCTAAAAGGAGTCTCCTCTCTTAACCTGCATTCCCATTACTGGAGTATGGCTCTAGGGTGTTTGGGCTGCACTCACTGATTTTCAGCACATCAAGGGCATGGGACTGAACAAGAGCGCGTATCAGACAGTGGCACAGGAGCAGCTTCTCTGAGAGGGAACTTGCACCATTCACATCTCCTTGAGAGCAGATGGGGCACGGTCTGGAGGAAGCTGTCACCACATGGGTCCTAGCTAATGTGGGTTTTCATACAGCAATGAGAGACCTTTTAGGTAGGATTGTTAAATTCACTGTGAACCAGAAGATATAATAGATCAGGAAAGCGTGGGGAGGGGCAGAGGGGAAATAAGTGAGAGCATACAAATTAAAAAGCAGCATTTGAAATCTAATCAAATATTCCCTCAATTTACACACCACCCCTGCAGTGCTGTGCAGCTTTATTAGGTTTTTATTCGATATTCTCTTTTAAAGTGACATTTACATTAATTTACAGTACTAACATGAAGCCCTATTTAAAAGCTGAGAGTTTTTGTAACTTTTTTATTTTTCAGCGGCTCTCCCTGAGTTTCCAGCTGACTAATAAGGAGTCTTTAGTTTTATTTCATGTCTGCAGGAGTGGATCCGAAGTCTCTTCAAGGTGAGTTCCTGCTGGTTTTGTTAAATGTGGAAGGGAGACCATCTTGATGGGGTCAGGTGGTAATTGGCTGTGAAGCAGAAATATTCCAATCTCATAGTCCTCCATACTCCAAAGTGCCTTTAGTGCCTGTAATCAGTGCTGGAGTCTATTCCAGCTTCAAATCCAGTGACCAGCTGCATTTGGAGGGGATGCGCTCTCATCCAAGTGTCACACAGAGCGGTCTAATTTTGCTTTGAACCGGTGGGATTTAACTTGAGGTCAACACAGAGGCGCATGTCTGGAAAAATGGGGTGAGCATATGCACCCGGAATAGGCATTTTAAGGTTCATTTGCCATCATTTTCTTGGCTTTCTTGGCTTGCTTTTCCTTTTTTTTCTTTTTTTGGTGTTTGTTCGTGGTTTTTTCCCCAAAATGTTAACAAGTTTGTAGCAGTGCCCAGTGCATTATCCAGGAGCAGGAAAGGCGCTGACACCTTCTTTCCTTGGCCAGAAGTGAGATCAGAAGATCCCTTCTACTGTCCTAGGACAGGACAGATGTGCACTCACAGACTCAAATTCTCTCCGGTGATCCAATTTGTCCCCTTTTCCTACAATTTCTTTCCTTTTTTTTTTTTTTTTTTTTTTATTCCCTAATTAACGCAGGTAATGAATTGCATATGGCCACAGCATTTACTTCTCTGTGTGAAATCTGTAGCAGCTGCATTGTTTATCAGTTCAATATGTTTACTACAGATGCCATTTCTGTGTGACAATTAAGTTGTTTAAAATCTCCTTTTCCCACCCGCTATGTCCCTCTCCAGCCTTCCCATCTTCTTTCCAACATGCCTCACTGCAACCTTATTCTTTTTCCAGGCTGATGCCACACTCCAGCTAAAAAAATCAGATAATAGAATCATGGAATGGTTTGGGTCAGAAGGGACCTTAAAGACCACCCAGTTCCAACCCCCCTGCCATGGGTAGGGACACCTCCCACTGGATCAGGTTACTCAAAGTCTCATCCAATCTGGCCTTGAACACCTTCCAGGGATGGAGCATCCATGACTTTGCTGGCCAACCTAGGCCTCGCCATCCTCAAAGGAAAAATTTCTTCCTAGTATTTCATGTAAATCTCCCCTCTTTCAGCTTAAAACCTTTCCCCCTCATCTTATCACTACATTCTCTGATCAAGAGCCCCTCCCCAGCTTTCCCGCAGCCCCTTTCTGTACTGGAAGCTGCTATAAAGTCTCCCCAGTGCCTTCTCTTCTCTAAGCTGAACAACTCCAACTCTCCCAGCCAATCCTTGTACTGGAAGTGCCCCAGCCCTCAGATCATCTCCGTGGCCTCCTCTAGGCGTACTCCAACCTATCCATGTCCTTCCCGAGCTGAGGACTCCAGAACTGAACGTGGGGCTCCAGGTGAGGTCTCACAAGAGCAGAGCAGAGGGGGAGAATCGCGTCCTTCAACCTGCTGGTTACACTTCTGATGCAGCCCAGGATACGGCTGGCAAAGCTGACAGAGGTCTGAACCTTGCGAGGCCTTTTAAGATGCTGGAAAGTTTGGAAACGTTACTGCATTCTCATTTCCACCAAATGCAAGGTAAACTGACCACCGCGGGTACAAATTATGGAAAATGAGACCCACAGCCTTTTGCATGAGACAAATAAAAATTGATTTATCTCCTTTCATTTAACCGTGAGTGGATCCTACACATCTTTGGAGAAATATTGTGCTCTTCAGACCTTTTCAAGTATGATGACATCTAAAACGCACATACTTTACCAGTGCTATTGAACTGGACTGCGAAATAATCTTTGAACCACATCGATATGGCAAAACACACAGAGGGGGCATGATTTACTTAGGCCATAATTAAACATTGAATTTGCCTCTCTTCTGGGCTCAGCTGAATTCCCGTCAGCAGCCTCTACAGCAAATTGTTGCAACCTAATGTCCTATGTGTTTGGATTTTGTTAATTTATTTTCTGCACCTCATTTTCCTGGAATGACTGAGGTTATTTATGGCACAGCAGCAAACACTTTACATTTATGGGGGGTTATGAATTTCAGTAATGGGTTTTGTAGCAATTTAATCTGTCCCAACTATGAGGCATTTTACAATGACAATTAAATTATTATTAAAAAAAATAAACCTCAAATGACATTCTTATTGCTTATCAACATATCAAAAGTTTCACTGTGTTGTATTTGTGGGCTAGGTTATAAATATTCTCCTGTACTTTTTAGAAAATCCTTGCTACAAACTCCAAGTGAACTTAATTAATCTCTACAGCTTGTTTGAAAGGAATATTCTTTACACATTCCAGTGTCAGTGAAAAAACATTATGTGGAAAAGTCAGTTTATTATATGTAAAAGCATATGCCAATGCTTAGTATTTAAAGGCTTAAATGTGATGTACTGCATTGACTCCTGAAAAGGACAGAGCCTCATGGGGTGGGAGCAGTAAATTTGTGAGTTTTCTTGTCCTAACCTCACGGGGGAAAAAGCTTTAATTTCAATCGGTCAGCACTGTCTATGAAAAATGATCAAAAAAATGTCAAGTATGTTAATTTACACTCCATTAAATTAATTTTAATGCTGGCCTGCTGAGTAGCTAATTTTTGAAGCTGAATATCTTGGCTCTTTCAAAACAATTTTTTTCACCGCCAAAATACCCAGAATACTTCACATCTTTTTGGAGAGCTGAGGACTTGCGTCTTCTTCAAGATTCAATATAGATGGACAACTCTGTGAGACAGAACATAAATTCCCCCCCTCCACCTCCTCACCAGAGAGTGACAAACGAAAACTTTCATTGCAAAAGGCTCCTCAAAGTTATTTTCAAATCTCTGTCTGATAAAATGACCCCTAATGCACTGATTATGGCAATGTCTAGAGCCTCAGACTGGGACTATATTTTGCTCAGTGATATATGAAATATCGGATGGTACCTTTTCTAAAGAGCCTGCTATCTCAGAAGACAAAGCAGACAAAAGGCTGGGTGTGAAAAAAAAAAAAGTGGGATTGCACCTATCCGCAGATAAAGCAGGTTATTCTAATCATCATGGTGCTACTAGAAGGATTGGATCGATTCCTTTCTCAGCTGCCATCTGCTCCAACCCCCCGCAAGCCATAGTTATGGTTTTAGGCAAGCCAAGGGGTCTCTCCATGGCTCCATTCCCTCTCTGCACAACAACGGCAATAGCATCGCCCGTCTCACAGAGGAGTGTTAAGGATAAAACTCACAACTGAGTGAAGGAAGTCACAGAGGCCACGTACAAAGTCTGCCCTCAGCTGACCACATTTCTAGCCACAGGAGAGCCCTGTCTTTTAGATATCTGTGTGTCCGTGTGTGTTACATGCTGTAAGCACTCATCCCCACTAGGCAACAGCCAACTCTCAGCTATGAAGCCTCAGCAATATCACAGGAATAAATGAACCCTTGCTCTCCTTCAGGAAAGCAGACTGCACTGAACACAATTTTCTTCCTGCCTTTAAGTACCCCACATCGTCTAAGGACGACAGTATTCACTGATTTTGGAATGCATGGAAACTGTTTCCTATATGCATCACTTTGGATCCAAATTTTCCTCAAAACAGATGAGAGGCAGAAAAGAGCTTTAGGTTCTCAGGTGAAGACCTCATCTAGTGGTGGATAATGATTTTCCTTGGTCTTTTCTATTTCACTAAAACAGGAGAGATCCCAGATTTGATATCAAATCCATGCAGCTTCGATACTGCAAATGATCAGAGCATTCAATCTAACTTTCCCACCCCAGCATATAGCCATAGAACCTGTTTCTCAGGCAGCTGAATTTTGCTGATGTGCAATCTTCTGTTGACCCAGAACTTCATTTTTTGAGCCTGTATCTTTTAGCCTCCCTGGGTGATCCAGTACCCAATAGTCTGCATGACAGAGGAACTAGAAACTTAGCTTCCATTCACAAGGAATTAAAATCATATGTGCTGTCAACCTCAAAGCCTGCTATTTCCTGGGACCTATACAGAGTCCACTGGAGACACTGCAAATCTTAGTATTGTTTTAAGTCCACCCTGATGATGCCTCTCTTCACTGGGATATGTAACAGAGTCTTCACTGATTTGTCTTTAATCAAGAAAACATTACCTGTAAAGAGAAAAATCTGCCTGTAAAGAAAATGTGATTCCCTGAGGTAAAGGAATCATCCACCTTGATAAATCAAACTGCTCTTCTTAGCAGCTGAAAGTCAGTCTTGCAACTCATAAATCTTTTGAAGGCATCCTGCAGGTGTTATGAAGAAGCATCCCAGCACCTGCCCAGGTCAAGAGGATTTTCCTGCTTAATTAAGAAAGCTATTTTGTTTTCTCCTCTTTAATTCCAAAATGGTAAGTAATTGGGGTATCAGTTTACAGAGATCAAAAGGTCTGATTGCTAGTGAGTAGCCCCTAGGTTAAATTCAGCCACAGAAGCCTTCCGCTGGTGGCAAGGAGAGAAATGTTTACCAGAGACTACACCACCTGTGATTCAAGCTTGTGTCTCTTTCCCACTGAGCCTTTGAATTCAGCTACATTGTCTGTATTTAAAAAGTTGTAAAAAAAATATATATATAACTAAAATCTAAGGGAATTAAAGCAAAACTTTATAAATGTTTCAAACAAAAATATTTTGGCACCTTTGGAAGCTTTGTTCTCTTTTCACTTATGATTATTTATTCTACCTTCAGAAGCAAAAAGCATTAGCAGGAGAGGGCTTCCTCCCTCAGGCTTCTTGGTGAACGGACGTTGTTGTCAAGATGGCCCCATGCAGCTCACCAGCAACAACTTCAATGCTCCTCAGATTTCAGTGGCACTGCATGAGAGTCTGGAAACATGCTCTAAAGGCTGTGAAATATGGTTTGGAGCAATGTCCATTTTTCACTCTCCAGGTACGGAAAAAAGAGTTTATGTTTTCTATGCAATTTTCCTCTTTTAAATGAAACTTTTTTTACTATTCTTGACAATCCGGATAGATTTCAAAAATCAATTAAAAGTTCTAGCAAAACAGTTACTGGGACAAGGCATGCTTGTCCTTTAGAGGATTTGGGAAGGTGATGTGTCGTTCACAATGAAGAATTCATGACAAGTTCTCAAGAACAGTCAAAAATACACACACGAGAATACATCTCTGCTGCAAACAGAAAGTGATAGCATCCGCATAGAGATTTTCTTCCTCAAAAACAAGGGGTAAAGGAAGGAAAAACCTTCTAGATTTCACATAGTCAAACAGAAAAATGGCCATTCTCAGGCTGCACTGATTTTTTCTCAAATCCATCTGCACCAGAAGAACCAATGCTGTGATAAAACCATTCCCTTTGGGTCAACTGTGGATCAAGTTGAATTTGGAAGAAGAAATCTTAGGTCACAAACAGGCAATCTCATGCAGCCAAACAGGCTCCTCTCCAGCTATCAGTGCACTTAATGGACCTGGAGACAATACACGAGTGCTTCTCCCACAAACTGCTACGAAACCTGATAAGAAATTAACTATGGGCTGATATGAAACCTGATGAGAACTAACTATGGACAAGAAAATGTTTTTTTCTTTCTAAAGTAACATCACGAAGCAGGCATTAAATTAACTTAAAACTAAGCCACTCAGAGACTGTTGAAACATACGGATTTGAAGACAACATATGCTGTTAATTCTCCCTGATTCTAACAAGCTAACAATCGCTACAGGTAGCATGCAACAGGTTTCACTTTGGTAATCTGATTTTATGTGAATTGTTAAAAGTAGTTGTCCAGGATACATGTATTATTAACAAAGATAGACAACTCTAAAGTGTTGTCCATCCTTTCTTATAAACCTCTATTAGAGAAGCAGTTTGCCTCTCCTTTGACTACAGAGGAAGCTTAGGAGTCTGGGCTAGGCAAAGCAAAGGAAGGTGTTTATTCCATTAGTTTGGTAAAAGATTGGAGAAAACATTAATTCTAATGGACCTGCCCTAGATTTCCATGATTAAATATCTGTGTTGCCAGGTACTAGCATTTTTATGCTCTAAGTAAAAATAAAGTATGATGCAGAAGATGCCCTGATGGAAAACAGAGCATCCATGAAAAAAAACCCCTTCATTTGTTGTCCAAAATAAAAAAACAAATGTTGATTTCTATGCCCAAGTGTCCTGAGGGCTGTAAGAATTTTACAGGCTGCATTACTGATCCCACAAGGATGGCAAGAAGTAGAAGCCTTGGTACCAATTATTTGTACTTCATTCAAATCGCTTTGATTTCCCTGACCTCAGAGTTTTGGCTACAGCCAAGGAGGCACAAGTGCTTCATGGGATAAAACCACACTTCAAAATATGTCCTAGCTGGACAATTCTGCAGCGCAGGAATGGTAGGAATGAGGAGAATATCCGAAAAAGGCAAAAGCAACTTATTTTGCAGGTACAAAGAGCGTAATTTCAGTTCTTCAAGCATTGTCATTTTTTCCTCTCTTCACTTTAAGTAACTGAAAAAAAACCCCATTGTGTCTCAACTTTCAGGAACACCTCTTGGCAGAAAGAATATTGGACTTGCAAGGAAATAAGTAAATCGAAATCAAAAGCGAGTTTCTTAATTGTTGAGACAAATGCTATTTGTTCTCTCTTTCTTCACAAATGTTCTCATTTTAACCTCATCGATAAAACTTGTTTAGTAAAGAACCCCACAGAGGAAATATCCTGGCTCCTTAGAAATCCACATCAAAACTCCCTCTGTCTTCTGTAAGAACAGGAGTGACAAGTCCCTTTTCAAACTATTTTCATTTATAGGATCAAGAAATCTCAGAGGTGGATTCTACTGCATTCAAATTTCTCAAATTAGGGACAGATTTTCAAAAGAATTTGCTTCCAATTTTGTCATGTAAGTAAAATCTGGATTGCTTTAAGAGCACAGTATCCCACAGAGAACACGGAGATTCTCATAACCAGATATTTGCAAAGATTCAGCACATACAGCATCCTCAGTGCCCCAGGTTCTTGCAGAGGTGTCTAAATAAAAACTGAGCTCTTTTAAAAGCACAGCCTGTATTTTATAATGCAAAGCCTTCACAGCACTTTAATATCAGAAATTTATTAAGACCTGTTACACCTTTGTAAAATAGGGTCATATTTTTACTCTTCTAATTTTACATATAGATAAAATGAGATACAGAGAGGTGAAGCTGACGTGCTCAGGATCATAAAAGAGCTATAAATTAATGCTGAGTTTGGATGGGAAAGGTCAGACATCACAACTCCCACTCCCTTCTTTAAACATTGGACCCCTAAAGTCCTGAAAGAATCCTTCAAAGTGATTAGAAATCAGGTTTTATTCAATTTTCCCTCTGTGATTCATCTCACAGGCTGTGTGACCTAAGAGTTTCATTCAGGTTTTAGAAGAGACAGAACGAAACATTTATTAATAAATAAAAAGAGTTTGGAATATCTAGCAGGACCGAAGTTTAAAGATTATAAAGATCTGAGGCTCTTTAATAAATATTAAATATACATTTTTCACCTCATTTTTGGAGAGACATTAAGTGCAATGTAGAATTGCAGGGACAACGAATTCTGAAACCAAGAGACATTTATCTTTGTTTTGAGCTCCTTCTAATAAGAAATGCGTCTATTCCCTTCAGTTCATGCAAATGTGCAGTTACTCTGATTAGCGTGAAGAGCACCAAATGGCAATGGAAATAAAGGAAACTAATTATTTCCAGCAGTCACTTCAAAGATGCTCCACTGAAAAGAAAGACATGTCTCTCACCTCTTGGGCCCTATTATGTTCTAAACTTTGCCTAGCCCTGCTGACACTCCACCTCTGCTTCAGACGGATTTGATGAATCATGAAAACAGCATCATTTACAGTTCAAGGTACCAAAGCAATTTTCCATTGGCACCTATTTGCCCTTGCTGCTGCAGAAGAGAAGTGTATGAAAAAATTCCAGTGACTTCTCAGCAGTCAAGTGATTTCTGCAGGGGGGAAAGGAAAGCCATAGCAAATATTCTCTGAGAGCAAGTACATATGGGTAGACAACACATATGGGTGCCCAGGTACACAGGCATGTTCCGGCGCTCACCGTCTGTGGCAAGATTGGTTTTTCAGTTACAAGGATGCACAGGAAGGCAGGAAAATACAGAAGAGGGGAGCATGTCAGCAGGTTTTGGTGGCAGAGACTGCAAGGCACAAGGAGAGGTGAGTTCAAGCCTTGCTTTGAAGTGATGCTGAAGATGTTCCTCAAACCATTCATTGATAACAGGTAAAAGCTTGATTGACCCAGATATTAGGAAGAAATGTTTTCATGTGAAGGTGGTGAGACACTGGATCAGGATTGTCCAGAGAAGTCACGGATAACCCATCCCTGGAGATGTTCAAGGACAGGCTGGATAGAGCTTTGAGCAGCCTGGTCCAGAGGAAGATGTCCCTGCCCGTGCAGGGGTAGAACTGGAGGAACTTTAAGGTCCCTTCCAACGCAAATCATTCCATGATTCTATGACTGCTGAGTTAGGAGCAGCTCATCACATTGCTAGGAGCACATCTACCCAGGCACTACCAGCTATGGAAACCAGACTACCTTGACCATGCTGGCTTAGTACAAGATCTTACATCATGCTTTTATAGTTACTGCACCCTAAACTCTGATCCCACCTTATTTATAAGTTCATGCTGTTTGCTTGAATCCTGTGATACTAGCTCAGGGATCGCTGGCAGGCTGGAGCAACCATCCTGTGTCTCTTCATCATTTCTACAGTCACAAAAGGTGTGAAGTTCTCCATGAACCGTGCAGGTGGCTTGCACTCCTCTTATCTCTTTTTTTTTCCCAGACTAGAGTAGCAGGGATGGCCTATTAAAATCATACCAACCCTCATTGTTATTTCAGTCTTTCTGTAGCAGACAGTTGTTCTCATTACTTAATCTAAGGAGGCTACCATTTTATGTAGAATTAATTTCCTTTCTGGAACTGTTTGAGCAGAGTTGAATATATATTTTCCCCCAAAATGTCACAAGGTTTTTTTTTTTCTTAATTACACCCCAGGACATTTCACGATTGCTTGAGAAATGCTGCAAAATCTTTATTGATTTTTTTTTTTTCCTTTCTCTGGTAAAGTCTTCACAAGATGGTGGTTTAGTATTGACAGGTGTGAAATTAAGGGAGTTTCACAGTTTTATAGGAGAAATTATCTCCGTCAATGCAAAGGCTAAATCTCAGAAAGATTTTAGCTATCATTTCAACAAGGGCTGATATTTCCAGTAAAATTACATAAAATTTCACAGTGGTTTAATGTTGTACCTTTAAGAAAATTTCTGTGAATTACCTCTTGGTCTGACACCCTGGCTTTGACTGATGAATATCAGTTTCATCCACTAGCCACTGGACTCAGAGCTAGAATAAGTCCTTTAATGAAGCAAAAATAAGCAGATAGAAACCAATGTGAGCTCATAGTCCCTTCCCTCTGCTTCCGAATTCCCACTTCTCTTGGAAGGCTGAGGTGAGGCGAAATTTTCCAAATTTTAGAGACTGCATGAAGTTTTTCATCAAAAATCAAATTTTCACCAAGAGACCTGGATTCTATTCCTGATCCTGTCATGGACTGTGCTGCTGTAACTTCAAATGAAACCATTAATCTCCCTGTGTTTCTGTTTCCCCAATAAAATGACACAGTTGAGCTTCCTTTCTCCTCTTTCTTTGTCTTTGTGATTTATTTGTTTCACTTCTCTGCCATGTTTTCACTGTGTATTTGAGCTGGAGGCTGTAAATACCTTCATAACAATGATATGTTCAGCTTCTGATTTGAAGATCATATTAACAGATCCGGAACAAGCACGGTGACAATGTCGGTTAGGAGCCAATTGACTTAGATCATCTAAAATCGGCTAACTCATTTTCTCATTTAAGTAATTTGCTTTCATTATATTAATAAAATGGCTTTAAAATGCATGTAAAGGGAAATACATACAGGAGGTAGATTCAAATCCCGGCACCTAGCCCAAAAGGGCTGATTCTTTGATTAGAGATGTCTAAAGTCTTTCTATTACTTTTGAATTTTAATCCTCATCTCTCTGGACTACTGATTTTTCTCCTATTCACTGCCCTTAAATCCAATCTAATTCCAGCATACATCAAACCCTGGGGTAGGTTTTTATGAAACTTGGCTGAATACATTTTCTTATGTTGTAATTTTTTCCTTTTCCCTCTTTCCTATTTGCTTAAAAATAAATAGTATCTTTTCTGTAATTCCAGGCAGAACACAGAACGCTTGCCCTAATACACTGCAGCTGAATTCTAAGTATACAATTATACAAGGA